>JAOXYA010000018.1:5418985-5429790 GCA_028565675.1 Sorex palustris
TCTGAGTCTTGGCCATTGATGGGATTACACGGTGCCAGGGGGCCAGTTGGTGGGTGTGACCCCCGCCTACTGGAATTCGAAGGATCTGGGTGGAGGATGCTCAGCTCTGATCCGAGTAGGCTTGGAGATCTCGGCCCCGGGTCCCGCTTGCCTTTGTTCCTCTGATCTAAGCTGAGCCAATGATAACTGTCCCTGGGTCTCTGGCTTGGATAGGGAAGTTCTCAGAAGAACCAGGAATGACCAAGTGAAGTGAGCTGTAAAGTCAAGATGGTCTTGCTGGAGTCCTTCGGACAACAAAAGTTGACATTCTCAGATATTCATTTAGGCACCCGCTCAGCATAGTTTAATTCTTATAACTCCCCGCACATAAAGAATAAATTGGTGTGAGCACATGATATTTATCTCTATTATAAATTAAAAAAAATTTTTTTTCAAACAGTCGCTCACTCACACAAATAGGCTGTATGAAAGGAGAAAAAAAAAAATCTTTACCTTCAAAACAAACTGAATTTCAGTGATAAACCTCTGAGTGTTTTCAGCAAATATACTGAAGTTTTGAGGACAAAGAAAATTAATTGACCTCTGATGGCAGGAAGTGATTTTGCCAAGAGAAATATAAAAGGGGGAAAATTAACTTTGAAATGATTTTTGTATCCATTCTCATTAATAAATTTTCAATAGAGCACTTAAGAAAAAAAAAAAGCGAGTGCTCTCCTAGAAATCGTTTTGTGAAAAGCACTGCTGACTTATCAAGATCAACTGCCAGTAGTTGCTCAGAGCAGAGATGTTTCATCTCCAGAAACTTCCTCAAGCTACTCTTCACCCCTTCCTGACTGGAACAATTCAGATAAATGTCACAGAGGCTTCCAGAAGCTGAAAGGAAGCAGGTCAAAAGATGCACCTGCGACCCTCTTCCCTCTGAGATCTGAGCAGCGGAACTCGGCCTTTTCCTGAAATGTTCCCAAGAGATGACCCCCCCTCCTCTCTGGCTTTTGAGGCCCCCAGAAATTTCACTTTCCTCCATCAGAGGTCAATTAATTTTCTCTGTCTTCAAAACTTCAGTGTATTTGCTGAAAACACTCGAAGGTTTATCACTGAAATTCAGTTTGCTTTGAAGGTGAAGATTCTTTTTTCCTTCCTTCCCTACAGCCTATTTGTGTGAGTGAGCGACTGTTTGAAAAAAATATATTTTTAATTTATAATAGAGATGGAAATCATGTGCTCACACCAATTTGTTCCTTATGTGGGGAGTTACAAGAATTAAACTGTGCTACGCGGGTGTCTAAACGAGTACCTGAGATGTCAGCTTTTGTTGTCCGAAGGGCTCCAGCAAGACCATCTCGACTTTACAGCTCACTTCACTTGGTCATTCCTGGTTCTTCTGAGAACTGCCCTATCCAAAGACATCTAGGAATTTCCCTAAGAAATCTCTACCCTCACCCGAGATCAAGCCTGACTCTCAGTTTTCCACGACCCCCGCCGCCTCATGGATCAAAACCAGACTCCCCTTTGCATGGAAGAGCTGCACCCCCAACTCCACTCTCTCCTACCACTTGCACCCTGTGCCCCTTCCACATCCCGTCTCACCTCACACAACCACATGTTCGCCTCTGCCTTAGAACCCCCCTCACTCACAGTGGCGCCTTCTCTGCATGAGGAGGACACACACTCAGGCAGAGAGAAGAAGGCGTGAACACACCAGACATCTGTGCACATGCAAGCGTGTGCATGCACACACACACACACACACACACACATGCTGACTCCCCAACTCACACTACACACAGGTATGCATCCCCACCCACACCCACAGGTACGTCAACACACGCACCATTCCCACACACACATACTCCCAGCACAGCACACAGATGTTGACCCCGAATAAGGGCACTGACCCTCCTTGAATGCACATGCCCCTGCCCTGTCTGGTGCCTTCACCCCCAAACCCCTCTCCTTTCCATTGCTGCCAATCCAGACGAGACCCTTTTTTTCCCCAGTCCAGCTCAAATGCCGCTTCTCCCAGAGTGCCTGATTCTTGGGCAGGAATTAATTTGGGGGGGGTTGGATTAACAGGAGAGCGGGTAGGATGTTTGCCTTGCACGTAGCAGACCTAGGTTTGATCCCAGCTCCCCAGATGGCTCCCTGAGCCACCCTTGCCAGAAGGAAGGCCTGAGCACTGCCAGGTCACCGTATGGCCCCCAAGCAAAACAAAAGAGATTTTTGTATTTTCAGGACTTCTAGAACATTCTCTCCCCCGTCATGAGTTCCTTCTTTCCTTGATTCCTGAGTGGAGCACACAGGCATTTGTTCCAGGTTCTGCAGAGGCTTGAGGTTCTCTGATCTCCAGTCTGACTGTCTGGGCTGGTGGAAGCCACAGGGGAGATCAGGGCCTGCCCAGCTGCGGCTTGACAGGCTGGGCACTTCCTTCTTGCTGCAGGAGGAACCAGAAGATACTTTTTGGAGCAGGCGCACTCTACCCAGGCGTCGGGCCCAGCGCTGGTGGCTTTCATGAGTGTTAGATTGGAATCCGGCAGTGTGCTCAGGGCAAGGAGGGTATGTAGCTGTGTGGATTGTTAAGAGATTTTTTTTTATTATTTTTTCCCACCACGCTTTCCTGACTCTGTGCAGAGAAAGGGTTTGGTCGAGAGGTTCCAAGCGATGGCTGAGGAGGCCTCGGAAGACTGAGGCCACAGAGGTGGCACTGGATGGCCTCAAGGGGGGAGAATCAGAGGAACTTCGTGGCAAAGGCACAGCTGTGTGGGGGCAGGGGGTGGTGGCGGGGGGGGGCGGGGAAAACCTCTGTGTGCTTGGGTGACCGACTACCCCTTCTATATCCGCCCCGGCCCACCCACCATGTGGTCCTGTGACCCCGCGGATACTTGCTGAGTCCAAAGCCGTGCTCCAGTGGCCTCCCTTCCGCTTTTATTTGGAATTCAGAGTTAAAAGAGGAAAGTCGCCTATTTACTCTGAGCCTCTCCTCGGAGACGGGACAATAAGGATGGCAAAATTAAAAACAGGAGAGGAGATTTATTAAAGCTGACGACGGCGGAAGCCGGGTCCACGCTGTCCCAGCTCTGGCCCGGCTGCCCCCCCACCCCCACCCCAACCCCCACCCCGGTGAGCTCAGTGGGAAGTTTCATAATCCAAGCTGGGCCTTGGGACCCAGACAAGCCCTTCACGTGTGCACAGCACCAGGGAATGCTTCACTCAGCCTCCAGCCGGCAGCTCACTCCTGGGCTGCAGGAAACACCAAGGAATCAAGAATGGGCAGCCGGGGGCCCAGCTTTCTCCTGAACTAGAAACTCGCCCAAAGGGCCGGAAGGAAGCTCCGGCCAACTGGACATCCCTCTGGAGTGTGAAGAGCAGCGTGGGCCACACGGCTGCATGCAATCCAGCCCCAGAGAGGCTGGGAACGGTGTTTTCACAGGCGGTACGGCTGCATGCAGGGCACTGCTGGAAAGCTAGAGCAGAATTCAGTAAGGCTGACCCTGACCCCAGTTAAACTGGGTTGTTCCATCTGGAGCACTTGGCTGTGGAGGTCAATGAGTTTTTTTTTCTTCTTTAAAAAAATTTTTTTTCTGCTTGGGAGCCACGCCTAACAGTGCTCAATTACTCCTGGCTCTGTGCTCAGGGGAGCATCATGGGAGTCAGGGACCGAAATGGTCTGCCAGGCACAAAGCGAGCATCCTACCTGCCATATGCTATCACTCTGACACTCCCTTACTTTTCCTCACTCAAAATTTGTTTTTCTTCTGCTGTGTGGTTCGGAGGCCACACCCGGCAATTCTCAGGGCCTCGTTCGTCCTGGCTCTGCGCTCTGCTTAAGGATCACTCCTGGTGGAGCTTGGAGGGCTGAGTGTGGTGGGGGGCGGCATGCATACGTGGGGCTGAGAGTGGAACCAGAATCAGTCACACGCAAGGTAAGCATTGTAACCCTTCTACTATCTCTCTGGCCCTTCAAAAAATATTTTTTTCCTGCTTTTTGCAGTTTAGGTTCTAAGGACCCCGACACTCAAGTTTGCCTGATAAAGTGAAGATCTGCTGAAACCTGGCATCACCCTGGCACCCCAAGCTTTCTCCTGGGTCGTGGGCTGGAACTTTTAGAACGCAAAATGCTGAGGGCCCCCCTGCATTTCCTCACCTAGTTCCATGCCACACATCAGTGAGACCATCTTGTGCTTATTCTTCCTTGTCTGGCTTTCTTCATTCAACATAGGACTTTCCAGTCTCACCCATGTCGCTGCCACTGCAGGATTTCATCATTCCTTAGGACCACGTAGTATTCCACTGTGTCTGCACACCAGCCCTTCACAACCCACCGACCAGCTGTTGTTAGACATCTAGGTTTTAAATCTAAGGGAGGATGCCTCGACCACCTTTGGTCCCAAAGTACAGGGAGGAGGGACCAAAGCAGATGGTCCAGCGGGTAGGACATTTGTTTTGCATGCACCCGACCCCAGCTGGATCCCCAGCATCCGATAGGGTCCCCCAAGCACCACCAGGAGTAATTCCTGAGTGCAGAGCTAGGAAGAACCCCTGAGCATCGCAGGATGTGACCCCAAAAAGCCAAACAAACAAGCAAACAAAAAAAAAAACAGGGGCTGGAGCAATAGCACAGGTGGTAGGGCATTTGCCTTGCACACAACCCGGGTTCGATTCCCAGCATCCCATAGGGTCCCCTGAGCATCTCAGGAGTAATTCTTGAGAACGTGAGCTAGGAGTAATCCCTGTGCATCCACCCACCGGTGTGACCCAAAAAGCAAGCAAGCAAACAAACAAACAAAAACAAAGTACAGGAAGGAGAAGAAAAGACAATGAGTGGAGGGTGGTGGCGATAGGGGAGGGGTGGGGGGAGCAGACACAGGTGACGAGGGGTAAGAGCCATCAGAGGCGTTAAGGAATGGCAGAGCTGGAGAGCCAAACCACAGAGCCAACCATACTGATACCCTGAGGCCCAAATTTGAATAACAGAACTTAGAAAGGGGCGCTGTGGGCCGGGTGACAGCGCTTCATCTATCCAAAACCCAGTGACCCAATGAGGAAGGGCTCTGTAAATCACGGTGCTTAACTGGACTAAAATTCGGGGGAAAACATGGAAATGCTGTGGCACGGCAGAGCTCCAGCTACCGTTTTCCCAAGGCCCTGGAGGGGGCATCGGCATCATGGCAGAATCTCAAGCTGAGCTTGGCCCGCGTTAAGTACCAGCATCCTTGGCAGGAAGTGTCTTGGAGGTAGGAGAACTCAGGACCTCCCCCAGGGTGCCCGACTGAGCGCACATGGACCCCCGTTCTGCAATGTCTGAAGCCCCGGGGGAGGCCGGGGGGGGTGGGTTCTAAGTGGGCTCCGGGGTCACTGTGTTCTGGGAGCTGAGGGCCCCCAACTGCGAGAGGCATCTGGAGGCGTCTCCCTTGGGCTCCCCCGGGATCCGAATCAGCCTACGAGGAGGATGGAAACCTCAGTGCTCGGGTTACTTACGTAACCCGTGGCAACTGCTGGCAGATCTAAATGAGTTTAATCAGCTATTAGAGCCTTAATTAAATCCCTCTCAGTTGAAATTTCAGAATTGCCTAATTGTCTCTCTGCTCGCATCAGGGCAGTGGATCTGTCTTTTTGCCCCTGCCGATAATAAACGGCTCTACGGATAATCTAATATCTTTGGGGCGACAGCCTCAGCTGTCTCGGAACTGGTCACGGGTCTGGAAATTTGTGGAGGCGCGTCTGGGTGGCCGTTATTCCCGTGGCCGGCCCACGTGCCCCTGCCTTCACCCCCCTCGGCAGCCTGGTCCTCGCTGGCTTGTCCCGCCTCCCGCTGCAAAGCAAAAGTCGCCAAGTTCTTCAGAAGTTCATTTATAACCTCCAGGGCTCTGGCCCGCCTCTGTTCCCAGGTTCCCCCCGGGGGACAGAGACAAGTTCTCTAGCTTTGGTTTATTTTTAATCCTCCTCGTCCTCTTAAAAGGGATGCGTCCGGATAATTAGCCAAACAGCTTTAGCTTGTTTTTTTTCTCTCTCTCCTTTGGTTCCATATTGGAAAGGGTGTAACGTGAGACTTGAAAGAAAGAAAAAAAAATCAGCGAAAGGAAAAAATATAAATCAAAAGGCGCTCTCCCTGTCTTCGCCACCAATTAGGGTTTCTGCACACGCTTGGGAGTCTTTCCTTGTGTGACTTCTACACTGAAATAAATCACGATGACGAAGGCCTAAAACATGAGCCTGATGTCGGGATGCGCTGTGGCGGCCCCTTTGGGCTTTCTCCCACCCCACCCTCAGCAGCCTCCTCCAATGGCTGGGGAAGCGAGCCAAAGTCACGTGGCCGAGACCAAAGGCCAACCCAGGGCATCTGCATTGGAGTCGAGGCCAATTGCACGCCATGGGCAGCCATGCCTGGCCAGGCCCTGTGTCTTTCTTTCCTCTGTGGCCCTGAAAACGCTTCCTGCAGCCCAGCGGCAGGCGAGTGGCCGAGTACAGCTGTCCCCTGGGTGGTTTGGCTGACCCCTGGTGTGGGGAAGAAACCATCCTTGCTCAAGTGGGAACTGGCGGGGCAGTGGGGCGGGGTGCCAAGACTCTCCCTGTGGGTGCCTTCACGGGGCTGCTGTGACCCAGCCATGGGACACTCCCTCTTCCTGCCCAGCAGCCTGGATGTGAGCCACGGAGGGCCTCGAGGAGGCGACTTGGGGACCCGTGTGGCCGGGCGAGCCCCCTTCAAAGCTGACAAAGAATCCCACTGGCGGGAGGTCTGCAAGAGCATTTCTGGGAGAGTCGGGAATGGAAGAAGGGAGCTCTGGAAGGTGGCGGGGGCTGGGCCAGGAGTGTCCTGCCGGCTGGTGGCCCTCCTCGGCATGCAGGGACCGCGCCCGCCTCTCGAGCACCTGCACGAGGGCGGAGGTTCGCCCTTCACCCTCCTCTGTACCTTTTCTAGGTAAATTTCAAAGATCAGCGTGGGTGCCGCGGTGCTGAGAAATAAAATGCCATCTGCAATCTGGCAGAGTAAATAGTTCTTCTTTATTTTTTTCCCCTCTTTTTTTTTTTTTGAGTTTTACCTGGATGGCATTTAGTTTTTTTTGTTCCTTCCACCAGTGTTTGAATGCGCAGGCCGGGAGTTTTTCTGAGCTCCCGGGGGGCCAAGGTGGGGTGACTAACCCCCTCACCCCAGCCTGGAAAAATGCAATCCTCCCCCCTCCCAAGCCCCCCTGCTGGGGAGCAGGGAGCAGCGAGATTATGCTTGCTCAGACTGGAGCCCCAAATGCTTCCGGGACGTGTCATTTTTAAACATGTCATGTTTAAACATTTTTAAACACCTGGAAAAGGAGAATGGGGTGGGGGGAGGGCGGGAGGGATCAGGAACCCAGTTCCATGGGGTCATTGGTGTAATCCCAGGAGAGGAAACTGCACAGAAGCCAGAGATCTGGGAGGGGCGTTGGGCTCAACAGGAGGGAAGGCGCCGGCGGAAGAACACCCTCAACTCAGCATTATGTAAAAAAATAAAAAATAAAAGAGAGCCAATTCCATTTGGATCTCAGTCGCCCCTGAACGTTCAAAGTTAACCTCATTGACAGCATCTGCCGAGTTTTAAAATAAGGTTATAAGTCCTCGGGGGATTGATCACTCGCAAGAGCGTTTCATCCCTTTGCCCGGGAAAAGTTATTGGGTTCTGCGAGCTGCCGAGTTCGGAACTTGGTGTCAGGTCTCCGAGGGGCATTTGTTCTTCCGAATCTGGGGCAAAGTGAGACATTTAAATCTTTGAGATGGACGCGCTCCTCCTGCCAAATGAAAGGGTGAGCCGGGGGTTGGTGCCCGGGGCCCCGCTGGTGATTACAAAGGCACCAACCAAAGCGCTGGCACCCGGGCGAAGCCGTCCCAGGGATGAAACGCGTTTGGCTTGGAATTTCAATCCTCCCTAAGGAAGGCGGTGTTTGGATGGCGGCTCCCAGGCTCTGCCCTCCCTGCTTTGCTTCAGGCTGGCCCGAGCCCGGATGCTTTCGTTTGGAATAAGAACCAAGGAATACTAAAGCCCACAGAAGATCCGACGGTGAGAAGACACAGGAAGCCGACCCAGAGTTCAGCCCAGGCTCAGGAATGCGGCGAGGGTTGGGGGAGCGGCCAGGCCCCCTGGGCTGGGTCAGACGTCGCTTGCAATGTCCCCAAATGATAATCCCACCTGGCCTGCCAAGTTCATGCAAACCGTCGGCGCTGCACCTGTCACCACCAGGCACCTGCACATCAGGTCTGGTGCCCCGCCTGGGCACTAGGAGGGCAGGAGATTTGGGGTGCCAGGCTTGCTGCCCTGCTCTCCCGCCCCACACAGCTGCCTCCTCTGGGAGCTCAGAGCCTGCGGGAAGGAGG
Source organism: Sorex palustris (assembly GCA_028565675.1). Lineage (NCBI taxonomy): Eukaryota > Metazoa > Chordata > Mammalia > Eulipotyphla > Soricidae > Sorex > Sorex palustris. Next base: position 5,427,326 of record JAOXYA010000018.1, read on the forward strand.
CAGAGTACCCGGGTGAGGGCTCAGTCACCCGGGACATGGATGCGAGACATCACCTTAAACAGAAGCTCCTCCCACGCCACCAGCAACAGCCAAAGGCAGACTCCCCGGGGGCGCCTTCTCCATTGGGTCCCATAGGCAGAAGTTGTTTTCTAGACTCTCTTTGTCACTGGGGTGGGGTGGGGGGGACACACCATTCTTTGGAGCTGAGTTCATTGGATCGACGTTCACTGCGCGCCTACGAGGCACCAGGCATGGTTCAAGTACAAGAGTTCTGGGGCCTGAGACGTCATGGATGGTGATTTCCTCCCTAAAGGCACAGAACCGAGCACTTGTGCCCCCCCCCATATACACACATCAACACAAATACATGCACACACACGCATACACATAGGAACGCACACACAAATGCAGGCACACAAGCACACACACACACAGGAACACACACAGGAATGCACACACACGTGCACACATGAATGTATGTATACACAAGCACACACATGCACACCCATGTACACACACATGAATGCATGCATACACAAGCACATACACATACACGCACACACCCGTACAAACAAGCGTGCACCGGCACACATACGCAGACACGCGTGCATATACAAGAATGCACACACACACAGCACACACATGCACACATATGCATATACCCATGTGCACACACACACATACATACACACAGTGTGGCCTGTAGAGCTGAAGAGTCACTGGCTGTATCTAAGGCCGGAGCTGTTGGCAGGGCAAGAAATATGAGGAGTCGAGCCAGAAGGCAGCAGAGGGGAGTTGAAAAATGGGATGAGCAAAAGGGGTGTCCAGGGCTTTCCCGGCCGAGTGGAGAGAGGAGCAGAACTCAGAAGCGGAGTCTGACCGACCCCCCCTTCCCCTCCCCCCGGGGGATTAGGAGGCGGCCCAGCTGCCTAGCCACAAACCAGATAAAGCAGATGAGGGGAACAGGGAGAGAGATGGGTTGGGGCAGGGGTCCGGAGGCCCCGAGCGGGCCAACAGCCTCTGGGCACGCAGAACCCGGCTCTCCTCTGAGCTCACTGGCCGTGGGCTTTGCACCTTCTCCCTGGGGCATCTCTCACTCCCTGGGTGGGTTTTAAGTAAACCAGTCAACACAGAGTCATGCCAGGATCTCCCTGTGACCCCTGCCTGCACGGTCAGGTCTCCGCTGGCCTTGGGTGCTGAGGAGCATGTGAACTCTGGAGTGACCAGAAGCCCCCGCCCCTCACGGATGAGCTCAGTCACCACCAAGTCAGTTTCCTTCCCGGGGCCTCCATCTGCAAGAACTGCGTGACCAGAGGCCTGAGCTCCTTTTGCCCTGCAGTTCCTGCTCATCCCCAGCAACTTGATTATTCCACCTGGGAGTCTTGAGGGATGGTGTGAAATACCTCCCAGACCCCTCCTGGAAGGGCCTCACCCACATCCTTAACCCCGCGAATGCTCCACTCTCCCTCTGAAACTGGAGAGCAAGGCGCGCGTCGGATTGAACCTGGAAGGACAGGTGCAGGAGAGCCGCACTTCCTATTTTCCCCTCTAGGGGGAGACAGACCCGCGCCCCCTCCCCGCCTTCTCTCAGAGGAGCATTGATACTACCCATTAATGCAATTCTGCGCGCGGCCACCCGCCGGCCAGGAGCAGCTTGGCCCTAGCTTAGTTCCATCCATAAATCCAGCAGCCTGGCACTTATTTGTAATTCTATTTGTGGGTCTGAAGTTCTGCACAATTAATGCATACCAGTAACTTCTTAACTCTAGAAATGCAACCTGAGCTTTCTTGTGGTCCCAAGCCCCCCAAAAAGGAGGGGAGGGGGCGACCTCATGAACGGACCTGATGGCTCTCAACTGGTGGCTGAGGGACAGATTGGGCACAGTAAAGAAAAGGCCTCGAAAAGAGGAATTCCAGATAACAGACAACTCGAAGCAGCATCTCATCGTGATATTATTATCTGGGTGGATAATTATATATTAATTATATTATTAATGTTAATTATTACAAGAGGATGAGGAGTCCCCCTGCCCCCCCCCCCGAGATTTTCGAGCCCATTATGGGATATGCATCGCTGTTTACCACCTCATTGCACTTGACCTTCACGGCCGACTCAGAGAAAGGCGCCTGAGAGAGACTGTCACCATTTTTCAGTGTTAGAAACGAACGCTCGCTCATGCAACCTGGCCAAGAACGGAGAACAAACTGGGACTAAACCATGTGGAAGGTGGCATGTGTGGGAGTTTCTCCTGCGAGAACAACACTGCAGACCCACAGCGCGGCATCTCGAGGAAAGGAGAGCGCCTGAGGAAGTGTCCAGAAATGGGAAGGAAGGAAGGAAGGAAGAAAGGAAGGAAGGAAGGAAGGAAGGAAGGAAGGAAGGAAGGAAAGAAGGAAGGGATGGAGGAAGGGAAGGGAAGGGAAGGGAAGGAGGAAGGGAAGGAGGGAGGGAGAGAAGGAAGGAA
>JAOXYA010000018.1:5437450-5449483 GCA_028565675.1 Sorex palustris
TCCTGGCGGTGCTCAGGGGACCATATGGGGTGCTGGGAATCGAACCTGTGTCGGCCATGTTGGCTGCGTGCAAGGCAGACGCCCTACCCGCTGTGCTATCGCTCCAGCCCCTCACTTATTTTTTTAATCGAACCACCATGAGATACAGTTACATAGTTTTCGTGGTTGGGTTTCAGTCATGCAATGTTCCAACGCCCTTCCTTCCACCGGTGTAATTTCCCACCCCCAATGAATGTCCCCAGTTTCCCTCCTGCCAACCTCCCCCCGGGGCCTGTCTCTATGGCAGACACATTCCCTGTCTGTCTGCCTGTCTCTCTCTCTCTCCCTCTCTCTCCCTCCCTTCCTCCCTCCTTCCCTCCTTCTCTCTCCCTCTCTCCTTTTGGACCAGACCCCAATGGTTGGGACGGCATAGCTGGGGCTCAAGGTCACTCCCAGTTCAGTGCTCGGAGTCACTCCTAGTGACATGCAGGGGCTATGTGATACCAGAGGTGGAGAGGGCCCTGCCCTGGGCCCCTTTCCCAGGTGAGCTGAACTTCACAAGTGTGAGAGGCCGAGGCCGCCTGAGACCCCCGCCCCTCCCCCCACCCCAAGCTCTGCCTCACTTCTTCCTGGCTTCACAACCAGATTCCATTTCCTGCTGGATTTTTCTCTTCTTATGGGCGTGGTGGTGGTGGTGGTGTTTGGGCTACACCCGGCGATGTTCAGTTCAGGGCTGACTCCTGGCTCTGTGCTCAGGGATCACTCCTGACAGTGCTCGGGGGGTGGGGCGGGGGGACTCTATGGGGTGCCGGGAATCGAACTTGGGTCGGCCACGTGCGAGGCAAATGCCCTCCCTGCTGTGCTCCGGCTCTTGCTCCCATTTTGGTACTGTGGAGAGAGAGGGGCTCCCCTGGAAGGTGGAGAGGGAGTGAGTGTCCAGCCTGACACGGGTCCCATTAGCAGTGAGATTGGGGGATTGTAGAGAGAGCGGGGTCGGGTGGTCCCTGAGCGTTGGGCGTGACCCACCCAAGGCAAGGCAAACTCCAGCGGGACTTGGGCATGAATGCTCACAGCTCTTCTTCCGGGCCACCAGGTGCCTGGGTGGGGCCGCACCCCACGATCCCGAGAAGCGGACAGGAGCCTGTGGACGGCGGCTATTCCTCCTGCTGGCCCCCGCAGACGACCACAGAGAGGGCTAGGGAGAGTCCCGCTTCCTGCATCTCTGCTGTAAGTGCTCCCTTGGGGGGTTCTGCTTGCCCAGCCTTCAATTTCTGTCCCCCCCGCGAGTTTGGGTCGCATCCCAGGTGAGTGCTGTTGTTCTAGAAGTTTCTCTCTCATTCCTGGAAGAGGCCAAAGCCTCTTCCATGGAAGCATCCTGGTCCTTGTGAGCGCGCCTCACAGGGGGTGGGGCGGGTCCTTGGGAGGAGGGTGGCTGGGGCCAGAGGGATGGAACAGGGAGGAGAGTGTTTGCCTTGCATGCGGCAGTCGACCCGGGTTCGATCCCCGGCATCCAATAGGGTCCCCCGAGCACCGCCAGGAGTGATTCCTGTGTGCAGAGCCAGGAGGAACCCCTGAGCATCACAGGGTTTGACCCAAAAAGCAAAAAAAAAAAAAAAAAGAAAAGAAAAAAGAAAAAAAAGAAAGATACTGGCAACCTGGCAAGCTACCGAGAGTATTTTGCCCGCACAACAAAGCCTGGCAAGCTCCAGGCTCCATATGACGTATTCGATATGCCAGACACAGTAACAAGTCTCACAATGTTACTGGGCCCGCTCGAGCAAATCGATGAACAACCGGAGGACAGTGGCAGTGGCAGTGGACCCTTTCTACATAAGTACCACACCACCTTTGATAGGGATCAAATAGTAGGCAACCAATCATACAGGAAAAATAAATATATATATGCATATATTTTTCAGATATATATATATACGAAAGCTCACATCACTCAACCTGTAACAACATGTTAGTGATATCCGAAAGAATGTCTTAATTAAAGGCCTCTGGAAAATAGAACAATCTTCACACCATTTCTTCTATGGATGCTTTTTTGTAGCATTTTCAGTGATTTTTCATAACAGACAATACAAAATACATGATTTCGGTTGTGCTCTGGGACAGGGATTGGGGTTTGGGATGGAAACATCCCAAATACGGTGGTGGGAAGGTGTCACGGTGGTGGGATTGGTATTTGAATATTAAATGTAATCAAATATTGTAATCAAATATTGTGAACTACCTTATAAAATAAAAAAAAATTTAAAAAGAAAGAAAAAGAGAAATGACTGTGCCTCGGGCCAGCTGTTCTGCGTCACTTCCTCCCTCCAACAGGGCTCGGGAAACGGGTGCTGGGGTTCGGTCAAGAGCTCACTGGATCAGCCAGTCCATTCACTAGACCCGGGGCCGGGTTGCCCGGCCCATGCAGAACTCAGCTGGCCTCAGCAAGCTGGCCGGCGCGGTCTCCTCTCCTGGGGCCTGAGCCAGGCTTGGGAGTCTGCATGGGAGCTCAGGCCACCTGGAGGTAGGGAACGGGGAGGGGGCAGGCATGGACAGGTGGCCGGGTCCTCTGGGTGGGGATGGCACGGGCCGCTCTGTCCAATGAGCAGATGCGTGTACGGGCAGTGCGGGGCCAGCCCTGGGGCTCGTTCCTCACGTGGTCCCACACGCGCCTCCTCCCTCCGGGAGGAAGAAACGGGATTGCCTTAGCGTCCTGCTTCCCGACACAGCGTGGTGACCGGACGAATGCGTGTGACCTGCAGGGCTGAGAGCCCAGTGTCAGAGGGCAGGCGAATGGGTCCTGTTGAGGGCTGCTGTGACAGCCTTTAGCAGGATGACATGTGCAGGGCCCCAGGGGAGCATGAGAGTCAACGGGACAGCAGCAAGCCCTGAGGACCAGCAGCTGGACAGCACGTGCAGAGGCAAGGGGCAGGCCCTGGGTGGGGGCACAAAGCTGGTGGCAGCGGCTGGAGGCCGAGCAGAGGGTACAGTGGGAGAGATGGTACTCTGGGAGCGAACGCCACATTAAACACACACTCATGCGAGAAACACACAATATTTTGTGAAAGAGGAGATCTGGAGTTGGATCTGCGGCCCCATAGGATACACAAAGGGGGTGTCTTGGTGGGTGTTGGGATGTCGTATGACTGAAACTGGACCAGAGCTTTGTGACCTTATCTAATAGTGATTCAATTTAAACAAAAAAAAGTTAAAAACCAAACAAAGGTGGCGATTCCCTCATCTCTGTACCTCCCCCATCCATCACGTGGCTGAGTAGCTGTCCTCTGTGTTGGCGCAAAGGGCCAGAACACGACTGTTTAAACGTGGTGGCGTCAAGCCAGACAGGTGAGCCATGCCCCGGGGCTGATGCAGTCGGAGAGGGAGCAGGCAGGTGTGAACGAAAGCCAGGCCAGGAGGAAGGGTCCCCCCACCCCCCCGCCGCTGTGCTGTTCCTCCCCCCCCCCCATGACCCCAGGTCTCTTCTCTACTGTTGTGAGAGACTGCGTCCCACAGCTGGACACTGGGTCTAAGGCTTAGCACGTCCAGGTCATCAATCACTTCCTGGTCATCAATCCTGGTCCTGCTTCTCCAGGCCACCAGTTGGGCCCATTCATATCTCTCTCTCCCAAACCAACCACAAGCTCATCCGTGAATCCAAACTGACATCTCCCTCTAAGCTGTGCCAGGCCCTGCTGGTTGGCCCTAGGATGGGCACATTCAGCTCCCAGCCCCCTCCCCGCATGCCCGTCCGTCCACACGCTCCTCTTTGCTTTCTCTTCAGGGAACAGAAGTGCAGCAGCAAAGTCCGTCTCTGCCACCAAATTCACACGCTTCCACAGGACACTGTGCCCGGACGGGCACCCCTGCAGAAACCCACCCAAGCATCTTCTAGTGCTGGTGATGTCCACCCGGCCCTAGGCGAAGCTCAATAGCGCGTGGGCTTCACATGGGATCACCCGTCCCACATCCCCCCAAATCACGTTCTCTCAAAGTCAGATAAGCAGCCGCAGCCCAGCCCTTCCCCGAGGCCAGCGCAGGAGTGGGAGGGCTCCCTTCGGGGGAGGGGGCATCATGAGATGCCTACTAGAAACGACAGGTTGCCTGACCGGGCTGGCATCCGGCCCATCTGACCCGCAGCCAAGGGAGAGAGAGCCGAGTGCCAGGAGAGACACCCCATGCCGAGAAGCCACTGAACCGAGGCTCAGGACTGAGTTCTTGGGCTGAGCACCTCAGGGGGAGGGGGTGTGGGCAGCCTTCCTCACCTGCAGCCCTGAGATGCTCTAACCAAGCAGCCGCATGCTCTGTGAATGTGCTCAGTGTCCTTCCTGCTCGCCCACCATCCCCGGCCGACGCCCCTCATTCCGCCTGGTCCCTTGAGGGCCTGAATCCACAGTCTCGCTCGAATTTACAGCCGAGGCCCCAGAAAGTTGCCTCGGTCTCTCGGGCATCTGATCTCGCCGCCAGAAATGTTTGTTGAGCATATGGTGATCCTACAGATAAATATTTGCCAAGAGTTATCGCCTTCGCCCAGGGAAGTTTTAACTCCGGTCAAGCTTAGAGAATTAACCGAGCAGCCTCTTTCATGGGCTTTTATCAGAGAAACCCACAGTGACTATTCTGATTATCAAACAAAAATAGGCCAGCCAGAGTGAGGGCCGCGTCTCTTTCGGTCACTAAGCCAGGAACTCTTCCTACGGCTGTTATAGAGACAAAGGTTGTCACAGGTAACCGGGGTAACGTGGGCCTGAACCAAGCTCCCTCGGCCTAGTGGGTTTTCCTTCCACCCCCCTTCCGGGAGGGTAGCCTGTGTCCCCGCGCTGGCTCACCACAGGAGCCTGATTTTCTGCCCCGAGCAGTGGCGGGACCAGGCCTCAGTGACAAGTCCAGTGCCTTCCACGAGGGCTGGGAGACACGGCTCGGATATGGGTTCGAGGGTTCCCAGCGCCAAGGTGGTCCCATACTACGGTGCCTCATTCTCCAGCAGTCAGACTTCTAGAGTGGTCCCGTCACATCCTGACTGCACCCCCTGCAAATGCCGTGATTCCATTATCTCGCAAACGAAGTGGAAGAGCTGGGACAATGTGAAGGGCAGGGGCTTGGGTGAATCCCGCGGGAGCCCCAGGTGGGATCTCAGGAAGGGCAGGGGCAGGGGAGAACCCCGCGGGAGCCCCAGGTGGGAGCCCGGGCACCATAGAGTAACCCCAGGTACCACAACCAAGATGCAACGTGCTGGCTGCTGTTCTCTTCTGAAGGCGGCAGGAGGAGGGGTCGGGGGTCGGGGGAGGAGGTGGTCAGGGGTCGGGGAAGAGGGGGTCGGGGGTTGGGGCTGTCTGGCTGAGGAGGCAACACTGGCTGCACAGTCCTGCCCCCTGCCCATGAGGGCTTTGCACACGGGTTGCTGGGGAGACACGGCGCAGAGCCCTGGGGAATGGACCCAGGGAGGAGCACGGTCACCGCCCAGCTCCGGGCAGGGGTGGACACTCCCAGCCCAGCCTGCCCTCTCGGTCCTTGCAGAACTCTGGACTTTCTCCCACTGGCTAAGGTCAGTCTCAGAAAGAGAGGCTGGGTCTGGAGAACACCCTGATTAGGCCAGACAGGGAGCACAGGAGAGAGAGCAGGAAAGGGAGCAGGAGTGCAGAGGAGGGAGCACGGGGCAGGGAGCATGGGGGAAGGAGCATAGGAGAGGGAGCACAGGAAAGGGAACATGGGGAGGGAGCACAGGAGAAGGAACACAGGAGAGGGAGCACAGGGGAAGAAGCACGAGGGAAGGAGCACGGGGTAAGGAGCACAGGAGAAGGAGCATCGGAGAGCACAGGAGAGGGAGCACGGAAGAGGGAGCATGGAAGAGGAAGCACGAGAGAGGGAGCACAGGGGAGAGAGCACAGGGGAAGGAGCATGGGGGAAGGAGTACAGGAGAAGGAACACAGGAGAGGGAGCACAGGAGAGGGAGCACGGGGTAAGGAGCACAGCAGAAGGAGCATAGGAGAGCACAGGAGAGGGAGCACGGGAGAGAGAGCACAGAAGAGGGAGCACAAGAGAGGGAGCACAAGAGAGGGAGCACAGGGGAGGGAGCACAGGCGAGGGAGCACAGGCGAGGGAGCACAGGAGAGGGAGCACAGGAGAGGGAGCATGGGGTAAGGAGCACAGCAGAAAGAGCATAGGAGAGCACAGGAGAGGGAGTACAGGAGAGGGAGCATGGAAGAGGGAGCATGGAAGAGGGAGCACGAAAGAGGGAGCACAGGGGAGAGAGCACAGGGGAGGAAGCACAGGGCAGGGCACAGGGCTGCACTCCTTCCTGCATGCAGCCCTCTCTGGTTTGACCCCAGCCTTGCACAGGGTTCCCGGCGCCCTCAGGAGGCACCCTGAGCACTGTGGGTGGGTCGGGCTTCACTCTGGGCCCCCTCCGTAAGCATCACGGGGCCCTCGCAGTAGAGGGTGTGACCCAGGGACTGTCCCGAGGGCGGCTGCTGAAGGGTCAATGCTGACCCCAGCCGCAGGGGCCAGTATTTCTCAGTCCTGCCCACCCTCAGGGGTTCAGTGGCCTGCCCAAGGCTTTTCTCTGGAAGATTCCTTGGGGAAAAGGGTGCCTGGGGGCCCGCCTGGAGGACTCTGAGCTTGCCCTGGGGCTCTGCCTCCAGTGGTCACTCCTGGCCAGCTGTTCGCAAGCAGGGTCCGGGCCCTGAACTCCCCAAGATCCCAGCACGGGGCCCAAGGTAGGGCAGCCTGAGTCCACAGCCCCCGATTTCCACCCACCCACAGAAACCCGGGGACCCCCCAGGCCAGAGCTGCCCCGTCCCAGCCCCTGCAAAGCTGGGTCACACGTCACCTTCCCGGGCCGGGAGTTGGCCGTGAGCAGGTTTGTGCTGGAGGTGGAGCAGATGTTTAATAACTTTGCAGGAGCGAGGGGGCCTTTACGTAACACAGCTGAGCTATTTCGGAACCTTGGAAAATGCTGACTGCTCATTTCCAAGGGCCTGTTGGAAAACCAGGAAGATTCAAGGGAGAGAATTCCTCCCCGCCCCCACCCCGCCCCCAGCCCGCTTCCCAGCGCCGGTGGTTTCTGAAGTTTCAGGTGCAGAAACGGTCGGTCGCATCCTCCACATGTTCTACCACCAAACCCTGCCTGGCAGCCCGAAGGCACCAGGTCATGGGGAGGCTGCTGGGGGTCCCACCTGAGGTCTCAGGGGCCACCATGGACACAGGCGGAGCCAGCCCCAGGAGGACACGTGCCACTCGTCCAAGCTCCTTTCCAGACTGAGCCGGGACTCGGCCCCAGACTCTCCCAAGCTATGCAGCTACCCTGGCCCAAAGCAGGGCTCCTGGAGGTCCCGGGAGAGCTCTCTGCTCGCAGGGTACAGGACCGTCTCAAACCTGGTTGGAAATGCAGCTACTGCAAGGCCAGCATGCCAGCCCCTACAATCTGACGGTCCCACTCAAAGCTGCGGGCATCTCTGCGCTGTGCCCTCTGGGCCCAGGCTGAAGGTGTGCCTGGGACTGGCAGCCATCCTGCCTCAGTGAGGGGCACCCGCCTGCCGCTGCCCGATGGCCGGACCATCCTCAAACACACAGTGGCCGTGGGGAAATGCACGTCTACGGAGGGCGCCAAGGAACACTCTGGAGGCGACTGCCCTAGTTTGCTGGCTTTAAGGAGAGAGAATCTCTGTTTACGTCATCACACACGTACAAGCCAACATGATCCTACACAGGTATACATACGCCTTCTTATATATATACACACAGGTTCATACACATACTCATGCATACACACAGATTCAAACACACTTACATCTACACACATTCACATACATGCTCTCACACACTCAAACATACATTCATGCACACACTCTTACAGGTACACTACACACCTTCACACACATACTCTCACACTCAAACATATTTATACACACATTTCGACACACAGACTCACACACTCAAACACATTCACACACACTCTTACATAGATACACGCACATTCATGCTCAAACACATATATTCACACACACACACGCCTACACATATACACACATTCATACACACTCTTACATATATACATTCGCATTCACACAATACTCTCACACTCAAACACATTCACATACATTCTTATACCCACTCGTGACATACATATCCAACACACTTAAACATTCTCACATCTATTCTTACACATTCACACATGCTCTTACACACATTTAGACACTCATACACACTCAAATATTCTCACAATCACTCTTACACACATTGACACACATATTCATATACCCACATACACTTACACACTCACACACACTCATGCACACAAAGCAGCCCTCCTGCCCTACTTGTGTGAACGCTGCGAAGCCTGACACCTTCCCCAGACACTTCCGAGTGATGTTTCCTCTGCTGATAGTGGTCAGCCTGGTTTCCTAATGGTAACTTCCTGTTGCTCTAAACCACCTGGCCAGTCCCCACCAGGCCGGATGCAGGTCCCTAGTGCCAGGTCCAGCTCCTGGGGCCCCAAAGCCACTGCTCCGCCACACCCAGCCCCTGACCCACAGTCCCCGCCTCACCCAGGAACCCCACTCAAGAACCAGCTTCTTGGAATCCCTGAGAGCCACAGAATCAAGCATCGAGTGAGGGCAGGGGCAGGGGGTCCACCCTGGATCTGAACTGGCCCTGCCAGCCCTTCCTGCTGCGGTTGGGGGCCAGACACGTGACCACAGGCAGGGTGCTACATCCGTGGGAGTTCAGTTCCCAGCCCTGCGCAGGCCTCTGAGCCCCACCAGGCGGGGGTCCCTGAGCGTACAACCAGGAGTAAGGCCTGAGCACTGCTAGGGGTGGCCCCCCAACAACAACAACAATAAAATGCACATCCTCCATGACCCCTAAATTCTATCTTCACCTCCACCCTAGAGAAACACTTACACATGTGCTTAAATAAACCCACGGGGAGGGGAGCAGCTCTGCATTTCAGAGGAACCGTCGGAATTTTGATCCTAAACCGGACAAAGAGGGGGCGGCCCGGCCCTTTTTGAGAAATGCAAAGGGTGCGCCCATCACCCAGGCCGTGAGCGGTCATAGCTATCGCCGTCTGACAGGTAACTGCACCTGCACCTGTACATCTACCCAGATAGCACATACGTGTACCCCACCCAGATAACACGCTGGAAAGATGAGATGGCGAGTGGGCGGGCGGGATACAGAGGCCACGCCAGGTGACAACAGGCCTACACTGTTCAATAAAGACAAGCAAGAGGCAGGGCCGGGGTGACAGCACAGAGGGGAGGGTGCTTGCCCTGTACACGGCTGACTCAGGCTCCATCCCCGGCACCTCAGAGGGTCCCCAAGTACCACCAGGAAGGGATGGGTACTCGATCATTGTATAACTGAAACCCAGGCATGAAAGTTTGTAAGTCTACAACTGTACCTCATGGTGTTTCACTAATAAAAATTTTAAAAAAAGTCCCACCAGGAATGATTCCTGTGCCCAGACCAGGAGTCAGCCCTGAGCACCGTGAGGTGTGGACAACCCCCAAGGGCGGGGGAGGGGAGGGACACTCACTGGTGCAGTGTGTGCTGAGGGGCTTCCGGCTTGTCCGACTGCCCGTAGCAGCTGGCCTTGGCCTCGGGGATGTAGGAGAACTTCTCCAGCATGGACGCGGCAGCCGTGGTGAGGATGCCCAGGCCGTCCCGAACCCGGGCCTCCAGGCTGTAGTCCCAGTCGTCATAGGACACGGAGATGAGGCCTGAGGGGAACTCCTTGGGGATGAGCTCTGTGTTGCCCGACACCAGGCTGGGCACGATCCAAAAAAAGTCGTAGCCTGTGAGGCCGAGCGCCCGCGCCTCGCTCAGGATGGCCACGGCCTCGTCCTTGGAGCAGTAGAGCAGGATTACTGACGAGTGAATCTTCTTCAGCTGCACCTGCGTCTTGGCATCCTCAAAGGATGTGTCCAGGGTGATGACGTTCTGCACGTCCCAGCCCACGAAGCTGTTGTCCACCGTGGTCTTGACGAAGCTGATGAACTCCCGGTAGCCGGGGAAGATGGTGGTGACCAGCGAGAAGGTGTGCCAGTCGTAGTCCTGCATGATCTTCAGCATGACTGTGGCCTGCTGCTGGATGGACGCACCGAACTGAAAGAAGGTGGACGTCGGGTCCTACAGGCAGGGACAGAGAGAGAGAGAGAGAGAGAGAGAGAGTGAGGAGTGAGGCAGGGGCGGCCCAGAGACACCTCCCCACAGGCACCCACCCACCCATCGGCTCTCTCTCAGCCTTCCTGGGCACGATGTGTGTGCCTGACCCTGGGACGGACGTTGCCCCCTCCCCACTGGGACAGAAGGCCACAACCCAGGAGAGGGAAGGGCCACCGTCCACTCTTATACCCCCTCCTTCAGGCCGCCACTGCCGCTGCCGTCACACCCACCAAACTCTCTCTGTGTCCCGAAGATGGGCGTAGCTGAGAATGAACCCGGACTCATGTCTTTCCATGGACCCACTGGGGCAGGCAAAAGGGAGGACACGCCGGCCGCCTGGCCCCGCCACGTCTGAATCCCTCACCTGGTCAACACGCTCCCAGGCCGATCTTGGCCGATGGGTGAACTCTAGGTGCCCACGGGTACCCTGGAGCACCAGTAACATGGCAGGCACACACGGACCCGACAGAAAATCTTTCTGGCTCCCTCCCCGTTTCAGGGACCCTCAGTCGGGACCCATAGGGGGTGGGGGGGCAGACATGATGCAGGCCTGTGTTGGTCCGGTAGTGGGCAGAGGGCAGTGGGCACCTGCTTCCACAACAGAGAAGGATCGAGGGGTGTGGCCCCCACAGCAGGGGTGGGGTCCTAGTCCCAGCAGCCCCTGGGGGACAACTCGAGGACTCCTGGAATGGGAGATAAACGCGTTAGGGCTCAGGGAGGAAGAGAAAATGAGATGATGCTGGCTGAAGAGATTGGCAGCGACCGCCACCGTGTACGGCCTCGAGGGGCATGTTCAGACACTCAGATTCGATTCTGAGTGCACAAGGAGCCGCTGGATGCGGGCGAGGGGGAGACTGACACCGCAACAGGCGACAGAGGCCCCCCTCCCCCTGCCCTGACAGTTCCCTCCCCCCCACCCCCCAGTCTAAGGTGCCACCTGGTTTTTCCATCCTCCGGACAAACGCTTTGCAAACGCCCCTCCCTGTAAGGGGCCCCCGTGTTCCTATGAAGCGGGGACTCTGGGGGGTTCAGGGACGAGGGTCTCGGTGGCCACTCTGTGCGGAGGCGCTGCCCCCTGTCCAGCTCGCACTGAGCCCGCCCTGCCCGGGAGGGAGCCGCAGGGAACAGATGCTCCGACCGTGCGGTGTCAGAACGCGCCAAATGCCAACTCAACAGAAGGTGCGCCTAGGCGTCGCAGCAAAACAGGATCTGACGCACGCCAACGCAGCCCACCCCCGCAGCAAGCAGGCCGGGCCCTCGGGGGTCGTGGACTGGACGGGCTGCAGGGGGACCTGGCGCAGCAGACCGCCTTGAGCGCTGCTTCCCGAGGGGCACGGTGTTGCGGCAGGGGTGGGGTGGGGGGCCCTCGGGGCGAGGGCGCTCGCCCATGTGTGTGTGAACACACGTGTAAACACATGTCTGCCACATGGAGGGGGCATGAGGCCGTTCTGGCTCAGAGAAGGGTACTTGGCGGCAGGGCCTGTCACCCCTGGCGATCAGACCTCATTTGCCCTCGTTTAAAATCCTGGGCTCTTGGGGTCCTTTTGGTTGGGGGTCTCCCAGCTGGCTCAGAGCACTGTGCTCGGGAATCACTCCTGGTTGGGATCAGGGGACGCTGTGGGATATGAGGATCAAACCCAGGGCAACTTGCAAGGCTCTCTGGTCCTTAAAACCCTGATTTTCTCTGAATGAGTCAAAATTCTGTCTCTGTCTCTGTCTCTCTCTCTGTCTCTCTCTCTCTCTCTCTCTCTCTCTCTCACACACACACACACACACATACACACACCCCAGTGTTCCCCTAAAATCATGTGTTTGGGTGCAGTCATGTGGCCTGAGGGGGGGAAGAAGAAGAAGAGGAGGAGGAGGAGAGGGTAGGAGGAGGAGGAGAAGGAG
>JAOXYA010000018.1:5449583-5481403 GCA_028565675.1 Sorex palustris
GAAGAAGAAGAAGAAGAAGAAGAAGAAGAAGAAGAAGAAGAAGAAGAAGAAGAAGAAGAAGAAGAAGAAGAAATGCCACTGGGTTGCTTCCAACATTATAGTTCTATGAATTTTATCTAATTAAATCAATTAAAGTGGGTAACAGATTTAAAAGACTTTGGATAATTCTCTTTTTCCCTACAGTAGCTTTGAAGAAATTCAATATTCTTGGATTGATGAATCGTTTTAAATCACGCCTCAACAAGGCTGCAAAGAGCCCAAGGGCAGAGATCGCTCCTGTCCTCAATTCCCCGTCCCCAAAACTTGGCACCTTCCCCATCGTCGGTAAGTGGAGGACGCGGGTGTGAGTGAGTTGAATGAAGCCCACGGAAACGACCTTGGCAAAACCATTAACAAAACTGTTCAAGAGGAGAATGGCACCTCGGAGAGCACATTCCCGGAGGCTCTTGAATGTTTTGTGCGTCAAATAAAAACCCTCACCCTCACCGTCCCCACGGCAACGAAAAGGGGCCATGTTCCCACCCAATGTCACAAAGAGATTTGAGGGCCGGAGAGATAGTCCAGTGGGCAGGGCACTGGCCATGCAGGTGGCGCAGCCCACCGGGTTTGAGCCCCTCCCCACACGCCTGGGCCCTGCCAGGAGAGATTATTGAGTGTGGGACCAGGAGTGATCCTGGGGCACTGCCAGGTGTGGCCCCAGCAAACCAACCACATCAGCATATTATATATTATATATATTATACATATTATATATATCTCTACATCTTTGAGCGGGTCCTTTTCTGGTCAGGAGAGGATTGCAAGTGTGTCAGCGTGAGCTTCTGCAACTGTCCATGGAACCCCATGACACACCCAAAAAGATATCACCCTCAAGACCCCAGCAGAAGAGCAGACAGGGGACAGCCTCGGGGCCGTTCTATCCAGGTGGCCCGGTCCTAGCTGCATGGGGGAGCCCCGTGCAAGTCACACAGAGACAGGGTTATTTACTCTGACACAGGCTGGGTGTGAGGGTGACTCCTGACATTGCCCACCCAGGGGACTTTGTCACCTCCCCAGTGGGACCCAGGCACTCCGGCCGTTGGGACTTTCCTGGGGGTGAGGATGGAAGAAAGTCCATGTGCGGTCCAGCCACGGAGGTCCCGTCTCTGCCCTCAGCATCGGTGCCCCCATCCTCCTGACACAGGCAGCCCTGAGGCCTGGGTCCGAGGTCCATTCTCAAGGCCACGGTGGAGCCTGGCAGGCAACGAGGCCAGCCTCCCCTGGTCCTCAGCAGGTTGCTCCAGAATCCCGGCTTCGTCTCCACACCCATCCCTCCCCTCTGCACACCACCCAGCCCCTTGGGGCCCAGGAAGCTGTGGGAGGAGGCATGGGCTGGGGAAGACCCCCACTTCCCAGTACCGTGTCTAGTGGCCCTCATACGATATGTCCCCACCATGGTCGCTCCCTCAGAAACCAGTGGACGCCTGCTGCCCCTCAGAGGTAGGAC
The DNA here is from genome assembly GCA_028565675.1 of Sorex palustris. Taxonomy (NCBI): domain Eukaryota; kingdom Metazoa; phylum Chordata; class Mammalia; order Eulipotyphla; family Soricidae; genus Sorex; species Sorex palustris. The sequence continues at coordinate 5,451,070 of JAOXYA010000018.1, forward strand.
CTGCAGAAAGGGAACTGCCCCCCGGGACAATGAGAAACCCGCGCCCAGCTCCGGGGCTTCCCAAGGGTGTTCCGTGGCCTGGTAGAAGGGACAGGGGTGGGTGGGTATGGCCAGACCCCCAGGAAGTGGCATCCGAGATGCCCACCTGGAGCTTTCTCCCTCGCTCTTGCACTTCCTACCGGGGAGATGAGCGGGCTGCTCCCGTCCTGCCTCCCCCACACCGGGCCCTCTGTCTGTCCTTTCCACACATGCCAGATCCATCTCTGACCGCCGCCCCCCCCCCCCCAGCACCAGCCCCACAGCAGTGAACAGATTTCAGACACCCACTTTGCTTCTGAAGCAAGAGCCGTTCCCGGCCGAGCCCGCCCTGTACAGAACAAACCGTTTCCAGCACCAGAGCAAAGGAGAGGCTGGGGCTGGGGGGATTTCTGGGTCTCTGCCCCTCCCCGCCCCCCGCCCGTCAGCTACCACCTCTTTAGCACATGTGGGTCCCGATCTCCCTAATGTCCCTAATGTGCCACCATGGTTGGTGACTTGATGAGCACCAAGGCCTGAGGCTGTGAGTCCGACGCTGACCTTCATTTCAGTTTCTCGGGCACACGGGCTATAAAGGGCGCCCACACCCATTATGTCTTTGAACCCCACGGCCCCAGAGATGGGTCACTGGAACAGTTAAGAGCCTCTGTGGATGGTGTTTCTCATAAAGACAGAGGAAGTGAGGTGAAGTGGTTGCCCTAAAATCCACCAGACCCCCCATGGGGACAGCAGCTCGGTTATTACAGGACGCCACCTCTGTTCCGATGCCCCCCCCCCCAACCACCCCGTGGGTTCTCATTTCTGGCCGCACAGGAGAATCATGTGGAGAGTTATTCCAAAATTAAAAAAAAAACACTGATCATGGTGCCCGTGTGCCATCCCCAAGGAAGCTGAATTTCTCTACAATGGATATGTGAACTCGAAAGCGAATGGACTTGCTTTCCTCTGTCTCAGCCCAACAGCAGGACTAGTGTCCTTCTTTTGGTGTCTTCAAAACCCAGCACAGTGTCTGCCACCCAATACATATCTGGTGAGAAAATTAATGAGCAGGAAACTCATCCCCCTGGAAGCCTGAAGAAGTGTGTGTGGGGGGGGGCGGTACCAAGCCCACAGCCCTTCCTAATACTAATTTTCCTTCTGTCTCATGGTGGGCGCCAGCAACAAAGAGAAGGTGGCCCAGAAAAGATCTAGGGATACCCCCTTTGGAATCTGCTTTCCTTCTGGAAGACAATCCTGGTGAATCTCAGCATACTGTCTGCCCCTCTCCTGCGAGTCTGAGCTTGTTTCATTTTCCATGGATGAGAAAGAACAGTGGAGAGATCAATCTTGGGAAGTCTAATTCGGAAAACGTTCTCCTAGGTAATATGCCAAATCTGTTCCACTAAGGAGCCTCCATCTCCTCACCATCCGGGCTTCTTCTCCCCATCATCTCCATGTCTGTCCACCACCATCACCATCACCTGCCACCATCCTCCTCCTCCTCCTCCTCCTCCTCCTCCTCCTCTACCATCATCATCACCCATACCACCACCAGCCACCTTCATCGGCCACCCCCATAACCATCGTCCATCATCTTCATCCTCCACCATCACCGTCATCATCGTCCACCACCATCATCCTTTGGGATTCTCCGCCTCCATCCTCTTCCTCTACCACCCTCCTCCTCCACCATCATCACTCATTACCACTGACACCACCATCCGCCATTGCTGTTCTCTGCCACCCTCTTCCTCTGCTTCCTCCACAGTCATCTCCATCATAACATTCTTCATTACCATCCTCCTTATCTTCTCTTCCATGGCCTTCATGTCATTATCCACCACAGCCATGCCACGACCAATCACTGTCCACCATCACCACCACCAACCACTATCCAACACCACCACCAACCACTATCCAACACCACCACCAACCACTATCCAACACCACCAACAACCACTGTCCAACAGCACCAACAACCACTGTCCAACAGCACCAACAACCACTGTCCAACACCACCAACAACCACTGTCCAACACCACCAACAACCACTGTCCACCATCACCACCAACAACCACTGTCCAATACCACCAACAACAACCACCGTCCACCATCATCACCAACAAGCACTGTCCACCGCCACCATGACCAACCACTGTCCACCTTCACCATTCACCATCAACTCTGGTCATCATTATCCTCACATTTCTCCACCTCCTGCTCCTCTTCCTCTTCACTGTCATTAAGACCATCGTCACAACCAGCATTTATTGGACATACCAGCATGTGGTACAATGTAGCATGTCTTACTCTGACCCCTGTTAGATTTAAGAACTCAGACTCAGAGAATGTAACTTGCCAGGCTAGGTATTCAGGACCATAACATTTGTACCCAGAATTTGTTTGATAAGCTACTGGGAAAGACTGCTATGAAGAACAGGAAACTCCGTGTGTGTGTGTGTGTGTGTGTGTGTGTGTGTGTGTGTGTGTTTGCGCTAAATAACAATTACTCAATCTCTTTTGAAACACCCAACCAGGAAAGCAAATCTCTCAGAAGTCGGAAGCCTCCACGAATGCCCTCCTGTGGACCGGGAACTCATTTATGAGAAGAAGGAAGCTGAAAAGAGGAACTAGTCCTCGAGTGCCGTTTCCCCACAGCACTTGTGCTTTGGGTGGGTGGGAGACGCCCACGAAATCCCACTCCCGCAGCACGCACTGGCCAGCCTGTCTTCCGATGTGTGTGCCAGCCCTCCCTGGGCACCCTCTGGAGAGGAGGCGAGAGATCCTCTGTGTTCACTCTTGCAGCGAACCACCACTCAGGCTCAGAGGTGTCCAGCATGCCTGGAGGGCCCCCTGGCTTCCCATCTTTCTCCTTTTCCCATTTATTTCCAGCCCCTTGGCTGTGCCTTCTCAAAGGATCCCAGGCCTGATGTCAGCCCTCTCCCCTGACCCTCCCCCTGCTCTGCACACTGCCCCTGGGTTCTGTGGTTTGGGTAAAGGTTCCCCTGGGTTTGGCCCTTCCAGCAGCTCCCACCACCTTCAGGATAAGGCAGGAGCACACGGCGTCCCCACCATCCCCAACTCCAGTGACTGGAGGTCAGCGACTGAATTCCCAGAAGAGGTTGGTGCTCTATAAACAGGGGACTAGCTGAATCCCTGAGTCAGCGATCAAATCAAGCCGTGTGTGTGTGTGTGTGTGTGTGTGTGTAAGGAAAACCAAAGAAAATGTTTCCATTTACCCTTATCCATCATTCCTCAAAAACACCCCTGAACGTCACCCACAGACAGAATGCCACCCTGAGACCCTCCCTCATCAGACCCTGTGAGATGAACAGTCTGCCCCCCTCCCCCCACTATTTTGCTTCTCTTGGCAGCAAATCTGCCCGTGTCCTTTTCAAAGAAGGCACCGCTACCTTCCCCTGCTCTCTGCACATCAGAAGCTTGAATCTGTGTGTGTGTGGGGTGGGGGGACTCGTGTTCCAGCCACGGTTGCTTCCACGGGGCTCACACACTCCAACTCAGAGACTAAAGGGCACCGGGATGAATCCAAGAATGAGCTACACCCACCGTGAGGGCCAGTAATTTGAACAAGAGTATCTATTGGCTCAGAACCTGTTTCTGATCTTAGCACTTGGCCTCCTGAAGTTCATCCAGGCACACGTTTAGAAAATCTCCAGAACCATCTTCAATCAACTGCTCCTCACCGTACCCCCAGTTGCCAACTGAACCTCTCCCCCAAGTAAACCATCCCCCTAGAATGACACCCCTGTTCCTGCCAGAAGGAGCTAGATTTCTTGGTATTCCCTTTTATATAACCCAAGCCACTGATATATAAGGTTTGCTCGGACCAAATGGCAACTGGCTGATGATAGCAACAGTCCCAGGATCAAAGATGACCCTGTCCCCAGCGCGGAGGGCAGGACTCAGGGCCCCCTGGACAGGAAGCCCCCAGGCTTCAGGCCTGCTTCCTGCCATCCAGCCCTACAGACAACAGGCCGGGCCCAGCACACAGGTCCCACTGGTCCCTGCCTTCTCCCCTTTTTCCACTCAAGACAACTTAAAATCCTCCTTAGTCTCTTCCGGGGTGGGGCTCACCAGAAGTCACCTGGGAGCGCACGTTAATAAACTTCTCCTATTTCATCCTTACTTTGGACAAACTGGCAGCTACCGAATGTAACCTGCCCACACGGCAGAGTCTGGCAAACTCCCCTGGCGTACCCAGTATGTCAAATACCAGTAACAATGAAGAGATGGGTCTCATTCTCCTAACCCTGAAAGAGCCTTGAATATGGCACATTTTTAAAAATCTCAGGGCTAGGATGAAGGAGACGTTACTGGGGCCTGCTCGAGGCAATTGACGAACAACAGGACAGTCGTGATCATGATCGTGATTTCTGAAAGAAAAAAAAAATGGCTAGCGAAAGAGGGACACAGGATAAAGGGAAACTCCTATTCCAGAGAAAGCAAAATAGAATCGCTCTGAGCCCTTCTTGGCCTTGACTTTCCCGGGCCTCTTGTCCAGACACTGCCAACTGCATGGGCCTCGAAAAGTTGCATTTCAAAGGCTCAGACAAGACTTACACATTCATCTCTTGCCATCAGAGCTGAGGGCTCCCCCACTCCCCAATCCATGCCAGCCCTACCCCTGAAGGTGCCAATTTTGAGCATCAGGGCTGGCCTCCGACTCCCTCCAGCTTCCTGGGCGGGGCCAGCATGTGACTGCTTGGAGGATACTCGTGGAGGCCTCCAGGACCCAAGTTCCAGCTCACGGCGGAAGAGAGGGGATCTTTCCCGTGTATTCAGACCTCTCAGCCTCCCGCCGCCCCCGCTCAATCAGAAGTGTCCATCAAGGATCCCCAGAATATGGGATATCCCCCGATACGGAGCTCATCAAGTCTGACCTGCTGAGGCCAAGTTCAACCCCCTGGTTTCCCTGACAGGAAAATTCAATCTCTGGGGGCTTGGCGGACTCTTCCCAAGTCAGGTAAATTCAGGGAACAGCATGAGCAAGACGGGGAGGGTATCCTGTCCCCTAGTTCAATGCTTTGGCTGCGTCTACTCTTAGCAGGGTGTGAAGTGTTGGCTACCAAGGGAACCCACAGGGAACAAGGGGTGGGGGCTCCAGTGACGGTCTGCTGGGAAGTGCGGGAAGTTCCACCTAAACCTCCAGCTTCACCATCTGGGCCACAGGGTTGGGGACACTGTCATGAGCTGCACAGGTGACGCCGAGAAGGTGCTTGGGCCCTACAAGGGTCTAGCTGGCAAGGCGCCAATCATGGAGAAGGTAAAAGTCACAGACCAGCACGGTCTGCGTCTGGGTGTTGGCGGATGAGGATTCCTCCAGGTTCTCCAACTACCCTTCCCGGCCAGCGGGTTCATCCAACCCCACCGAGTCAGCTCAGGGCTCAGAACAGGCCCCAACTGGTCCTCACAGAGAGACTCTCTGGACATGTGGAGAAAGAGAGCTTTCGTCGTCTTCTTATCATTACCTGAAAGAATATCTAGACAGGTTCTGGCCTCATCTTACCACCACGGTGTCCCGAGGAGACCCTCTGAGCCCAAGGGAAGGCTGAAAGATGGAGAATGACCAAATCCTGGTCTGCTCACGGAGCGCCTTGAACAAGCCGCACCTGAAGTCAGACGCCCTAACTGTTGCTCATTCCACATCCCGAGGAATTCCCTCAGTCAGCCAGTTTGACTCGGTTCTTCTGTTCCGCCACAACCCGAGATTCCGGATGTCACACTGGCGGAAGAAACCATAACGAATAATAAAGACTTGCATATGAGCCTCTCCGATAAGAAAGGAAATCGCGGAGGTGCACGGAGTCTCCCTCCCTGCTCTTCCCTCTTTTTTGCCAGGCACCTGCCTCTGCACCCAGTGCCCAGTTCCCTGCACACGTGCTTCCTCCTCCCTCGGCTGATGTTCTTACTTCCCTCTCTCTGAGGCTGTCTTCCATGCGGGAGGCTGACAGGCCCTGCCGCCACAACACAGACAAGAGACGTGACAAGTCGCCGCCAATAATAACTGCTTGTCACCAAGCCGCTCCTGCGAGGAGAAACAGCCAACAGGTCCCACGGCTCCAGTTTCCATGCCCGGCTGTCAGGCCCCGCACGCAGTGGCACCCGCGTCGCCCAAGGGGTCAGCTTCCCTTGGCGGGAAAGGTCTCTCCTGGGTCTCTCCCATTGCACAGGGAGAGAGATCCTCCTCCAAGTGCTCACGAGTCCACGAAATGCTGACAGAACATGTGGCCTGAGCGGGAACAATCTCTTCTCCAGGGGTCTGGCAGCTCCCGCTGCCAAAAGGCTGGCACAGGCATGGGTGCCGGAGGTCAACTCCTGTCCCCCCCCAGGAGAGCGTCCAGGCTCCAAGACCCTTTCCCCTCCCTGTTTCAAGGGAGCGACAGGCGTTCGTTCTGCTTTCCAGCAGCTGCAGAAGAGCTTGTCCCCTCCCCCAATCACATCGCCGGCCGTGGCCCCGACAGCATCCCCACAGTGTCCTGCTGCAGTCCCCCCTCCACCCAGGAGCCAAGAGCCGGTCACAATTCGTCCGCACCATGAAAGAGGCCCCTGCACACCCGCTGCGCTGTGGGACATTTCCTAGCCCTCAGTTTTCAGTGGGGCCCTGTGGGGCACTGACCTTGGTGAGCACTGAGATCACTGGGGGGGCCTCGTGCACTGGGGCTAGGGGGTTTCAGATATAGTGAGTGGAGGGTTGGGTTCAGTGGGTGGGGCTTGGAGTCAGTGGGCGGGGTCTAGACTGGGTGTGACCTGGACTCAGTGGGTGGGACTTAGACTCTGGGTGGGGTTTAAGCTTAGTGGGTGGAGTTTAAGGTCAGTGGATGGGGCTTAGACTCAATGGGTGGGATTTAAACTCAGTGGGTGGGGTCTAGAGTCAGTTACTGGGGTTTAGATTGAGGGGGTGGATTTTAGACTCAGTGGTGGGTTTAGACTTCGTGAGTGGGTTTAGACTGTGGGACTTGGATTTAGTGGGCTGAGTTTAGACCCAGCAGGTGGGATTCATACTCAGTGGGTGGGGTTTAGACTCAACTGGTGAGTTTTGGGCTCAATGGGTGAGATTTAGATTCAGTGGACGTTTTTTTTTTAACTTTATTGAATCTCTGTGGGATAGAGCCTTACAAAGCTGTTCATGATTGGGTTTCAGTCATACAGTGTTCCAACACCATCCCTCCACCAGTGTACATTTCCCAGCACCCGCGTCCCCAGGGTCCCTCCCATCAGCCCCGGCCCAAGCTGAGTGGGGGTGTTTAGACTGGAGGTGGGGATGGGGTTAGACCCAGTGAGTGGGGCTTAGACTCAGTGGGCGGGGTTTAGATGCAGGGGTGGGGCTTAGACTCAGTGGGAGGGGTTAGATTTAGTGGGTGGGGTTCAGATTCAGTGGGCGGGGTCTAGACGCAATAGGTGGGGTTTAGATTTAGTGGGCGGGATTTAGACTCAGTGGGCATGGTTTAGACTCGGTGGGTGGGGCCTGGATTGAGCTGGTGGACCTTGGATTCAGTGGGTGTGTTCAGGTGTTCTGGACATCACCGAAGCATCACTACAAGCTCCCAGGTGTGGCCAATGCTACGGTTTGAGGACCACCCTAGGGGTCTGGAGGGAGAGGAGGCACCACCACGCGGGCTCCCTGAGTGTCCTGTCCCACCAGCTCCTGGGGGTGGCACCCGCTGTCCTGAGACATCACTGTCACTGCCCGACAGTCACTGCGAGGGCTGCCTGCAAGGGGGAGCCCAGGGTGAGCTCAGAGGGGCGCCTGCTGTGCCCAGGGCCCATGCCCAGCTGCGGGACACTCCCCAGGCCGCTGACCTGGCAGGGTCTCTGCGTTCTCCGCGGGAGCTTGAGTGTCAAGACCATGTGGCAGAGCCCCAGGACTGGGGTGTGGGTACCCCACAGCACCCCCAGCCTCCTGCATGGTCTCCACATTGCGCACTGTCCCCTGGGGCCACCCCTGTCCCGCACGGGGTCACAAGAGTGGGCAGGGGAGGGTGGGTCCCTAGCGGCCGGGCTTCCCGTGAGGCTTGATGGAATGAGGCTGCCGGGAGCCGTCGTTTCCACATCTCAGATGGGCGCCCGGTCCCTGCTGTCTCCCGAGCATCCTTGGCAGAGAAGTGGATGATTCCTCTGTCCCAGGAAGCGTGTGTGTGCACCCCCGAGGTCCACAGCTCCTGTTCTGCTCTTTCCTGCTGACATCCCACACCCTGCAGGCTTGTCTCAGACCACTCATTGCCTGCTCCCCTCCAGCTGTAGGGCAGTCCCGCGTACTGGTGCCAACCACAGGGCCTTTGCACAGGCCATCCTGGCTCCCCTGGAATGCTTCCTCCTCCTGTCTCAGCTGAAGCCTGGCTCCTCCTTCCTGTCACTGCCGTTACTTTCTATGAGGGGCACTTGCCTGGCCTCAGCCATCCACGTGGAAAGAACAGAAGGCACTGTTGATATTTGCATTTTGCAGGAAACTTCTGGGTATCTCGGAGGCCCGGGTGGTGGGAAATGAACCCTCTGGGGTGTCCCTGGGGAAGGGAGGCCACCACAGGAGTGCCTGGAGTACAGAAGGGCCAAAGGAGGGCCAGACTGGAGTGGGCGCCACCTGTGCAAAGGTCCTGTGGTCGAAGACCAGGTGAGGGTGAGAGCCTCAGCTCTAACATCAACATGTTCCTATTCCTTTCCCCCAGAGCCAACAGGCGTTACCTTCTTCTCACCTCGCAGTTGCCTGCGGATCTTTTCACAGTTTCTCCTTAATCTCTTTCAATAATTCCCTGGCTGCTAATCAGAGGAAAGGTGCTAATTACCTTATTAGCACTCCTCGAGTCTCTGAGTGCACCAAGTGCTCCCGTTTCCGCCTCCTCAAGGGTTCCAGCCTGTCCCTCTGGTCCCCCCTCAGCGACCGAAACTGCCCTCCCTCCCCAGCCCCAGGCCCGCATTCTCCTCCCTGGGAAGATGGGGTTCGGGAACCTCGCAAGGCGGTGAGCCCACAATGGGTGGACGCAGGACAGGGCGGTGAGCCCAGGGGCCCCTCCCCCTGCCACCCACCCTGGCCCGGCCCATAGGCCATCCGGGAAGGACCAGCAGGCTTTGGTGTCTCGAGATGGCGGCTTCCTTCAAAGATCTGGGTTTGGGGGCCAGAGAGGGCTCAGGGGTCCAGGGCTTCTACACACAGCTGACCCCATCCTGGGTCCCAGCACCATGTGGTTTCACCCCCCAGCGATGCCAGGTGTCCTGGATGGCCCAGGTGAGCCTCAGAGGTGAGAATGGCCAGGAGGTGAGAGTCACGCAGAGGACAGGTCCACCAGGAGGGCAGCTGGCCTCTGTGATGGAGTGTTGCCTGGTGCCACAGTTTGGAGACACGCGTGGCCACAAAACCCAACGGAGAATAGGAGGGCAGGGACAGAGCCCTCTCCCACCTCCTTGAACTGGACCCCCCCCCCAGAAACAAGCGGCAGCTCAGCCTGATCACCCCAAACTCCTCTTCGAGGGTCCCCGATTGGGACCGGAGGAAGCCAAGGACAAAGGGAGCTGGGGAGCAGATGGGAATAACGTAAGGACACTGGTCAAGGGTCTCGAATAACTTGGGCAGTTTAAAGGTAATCATATGCCAAAGCAATAGCACAGCAGGGAAGGCATTTGCCTTGCACGTGGCCGGCCTGGATTCCACCCCCAGCATCCCATAGGATCCCCCAGCACCATCAGGAATAATCCCTGAGCACAAAGTCAGGAGTGATCCCTGAGCATCGCTGGGTGTGATCCCATAAAAGCAAAAAAGTCAAAAATAAAATAGAAAATAAAAGGTCATGACATACATCAAAACCAGGAGGTGACTCTGGCACACGCAAGTGACCCGAGCTACAATCTGTAGCACTGCACTGTAGCACTGTCCTCCCTTTGTTCATCAATTTGCTCAAGCGGGCCCAGTAACATCTCCACTGTGAGACTTGTTGTTACTGTTTTTGGCATATCAAATACATCACGGGTAGCTTGCCAGGCTTTGCCGTGTGGGTGAGATACTCTCGGTAGTTTGCCAGGCTCTCTAAGAGGGGCAGAGGAATCGAACTCAGGTCGGCCATGTGACCTGCGCACAAGGCAAACGCCCTACCCGCTGTGCTATCGCTCCAGCCCTAAAAAAACAAACCAAACCAAGTCAAACCAAACCAAACCAAACCAAACGAGTGTCTGAAGAGGTGGCTGGGGGGAGCGGGGGGGAGTACCTAGTGTCACACATGGATGCAAAAGCCAGTGATGGGTTTGAGGCCGGAACGTTCGGTGCTCGCAGCTCTATTATTAAATCCTTTGTAAATCACGGTGCCAAAATGAAGCAATTTACTTTGCAGTGAACAATTATTTTTACAAATTAAATGAACTCTCTATGGGGTCTGGCACAGACGAGAAGCTGGGGGTAGGGATGGCGGTTGGGGACTCAAACGCCTAATCACAGCTCATCCCAACACTTCAGGGGCATGGATGGGGGATGCAGTCCCCTCACAGCTGGGAGAAATCAGGAGGAAAAGGGAGTGGGACCCACAGGTGCACAGGACCACAGCTAAATGAAGACCACCCAAAATGACCCCGGGAGGCCTGGGAACCCCCAGCTCTCTGCGTTCACTTGCCCTGGAATCCTCAAACTTTCCATCATAGACTTAAACGCTCCTGTTGGAAAGGAAAGCTCAACTAACTGCCAAGTGAGACAGACAGACAGGCAGAGGGGACTGTGTGTGCTCTCTGGCATCATGGGAAATGACGAGGCTCCTGACACCACAAGGTCAAGCACTGAACCATCTGGCCCGGCCGGTGCAGTATCACAGGGAGTGGCCCCAGGAGGACTGAAATAATAATAATAATAATAATAATAATAACGAAAACGCAAATGAGGATGATGCTGATTTGGTGCCTCGAGGTCCATATGAAGCTTCCTGGGGTCCGATTCCTGCTTGCTGGGTGAGTGCTCAGGCCACGTTTACCGTCGTTGCTGCCTTCGGATTAAGACAGGGACTGTGAAACGCTCAGACCGGTTTGCCTCAAAACCATCAAACCAGAAGCTCAGGGAGCAGCCATGGTCAAGCGGGCCACCAGCACGTGGGAACCAGCATCTCGCCAGAGCTCCAGCCCCCGGTCCCCGTCCTGAACCCCCTTCACCATCTACCGCTCCAGATGTCAATGGCACCAGGCATGCAGGGGGAGGCCTGTCCAGTGGGCGGGGGCCCTGGAGTGATATGGGGGTGACATGGGATGCCCAAGGGGGCAGCTCTCTGCACCCAGCGCCATAGTCACACCTAGCCAACAGAGAGTGGGACCAGAGAAGCCGGCCCTGGGGAACGCAGGCCGAGCAAGGATACAGAACAGGACAGACACAACAGACGTGTTTAAAACTACAAACAACAGAAAAATCTTAAGAGAAAGTCAAAGGAACTGCCCAGGCTGGGGTCAGAGTCATGGTCATCGCAGGAAACGGAAAGGGAGCAAGAGAAAAGCTGCTGGCTCCTGAGGTCTGGGCAGGGTCTCCTGAGTGGCGGGCGGGGGACTGAGCCACACCTCCATTGGGCACTGCTGCAAAGAAACGCGCGGCGGGGGCTTTAACTGTGCTCCAGAGCTAGGACTCCCATGTCCCCGCAGGAACCTACCAGGTACCCGCTCTGTGCCAGGCGCTGTCCAGGACTGGAGAAGAGCTGCAATGGACACTGTCCAGGCCTGTGTCACTGTGAGTGAGGTGCAGTAACAGATGTCACACTGTGCTACAAGAGAGCCCAGTATGCATGTGGCGGAGGGGAGGTCAGAGTGTGCAGGGGAAGGTCAGAGTGCAGGGGAAGGTCAGAGTGTGCAGGGGAAGGTCAGAGTGCTTGGGAGAAAGTCAGAGGGAAGGTCAGAGTGCAGGGGAGAAGGTCAGAGTGCATGGCGGAAGATCAAAGTGTACAGGGGAAGGTCAGAGTGATTGGGAGAAAGTCAGAGGGAAGGTCAGAGTGCAGGAGAGAAGGTCAGAGTGTACAGGGGAAGGTCAGAGTGTAGGGGGGAAGGTCAGAGTGTGTGTGGGAAGGCCAGGGGGTGTGGGTGGTGGGGGAGGTCAAAGTGTATGGGGTAAAGTCAGAGGGTGTGGGATAGGTCAGAGTCTGCGGAGGAGGGGCTGAGTGAGCAGAGGGAAGATCAGAGTGCAGGGGAAGGTCAGAGGGCATGTGAGAAGGTCAGAGTGTGTGCAAGGGAAGGTCAGAGCATGTAGGGGTGGGGACTGAGCTCAGGGCCTGGGATCGTGGAGCCAGGCTGAGGGTCTGGGATCCATGGGATCTGTCGCCATGGAGACACGTGGGCCAACAGGGACCCACACAGAGACAGGTGGGCATGCGGGCACCCGCACCGAGACATATGGATGCCTGCACAGAGCCTGAGGCCACGGCGTGGCTGGGGCGTCTTGGTCAGTCCTGGCTGTGACCCTTGTGACAGGGGAGCCCCTATGCCGTGCACAGGAGCTGCTCTGCAGCGGGGGTGTTTCCTGGGGTGCCCCTGAAGCAGGACAGGCCACACCTTGTGGGAGTTGAGGGCACAGCAGGAATGACAGAGGAGCCCCAGCCCCGGTGTGAAGCGCGGCGGGAGCAGTGGCTGTGGACCCGTGGACACCCACACAGAGACACAAGGGCCCACAGGCACCCGCATGGAGACAGGTGGGCATGGGGCACCTGCATGGAGGACACGTGGGCACACGCACACCCGCACAGCACTCCAGGCCGTGTTGTGGCTGGGGCGCCTTGGTCAGTCCTGGCAGTGACCCTCATGACAGACCGTGTCTCGCTATGACTGCCCCGGCTTGGTGTCTGTTTTCTAAAGTGGGACTGGTGAGGGGACAGAACTGGGGGTGTCCGCAGGGGTGACAGAGAACCAAGGATTGGGACTGCAGGAAGATGCTCTCCCCGCCGGAGCCTCTGGGCCACGGCCCGGCCCGCGCTCCGCTCCTCTTTCTAAGAAGCCCCGGCGGCCACTGTTTGGAGTGGCCCCCACCAGGCCTGACCTCCAGAATCTTCCAGTCACATACACCGACTCCACACCGCCAGGGCTGAGGGGAACCGCAGCCTCCCACCCTCCAGGCGCTTCGTTTATCAGTTGGGGATCTGCGTGAGCTGCCTTAGCTCCCAGGACGCGTTCTAGTTACGTCAAAGCATTTATTCCCAGAATCGGGTTCTAAGTTATGTGAAAGCATCTGCTCCCAGCACCGCATTCTCGTTACGTCAAGGCAGTTACTCCCAGCATCGCCTTCTAGTTGTTCTAGTTACGTGAAGGCATTTATTCCCTGGATCGGGTCCTAGCTACGTGAAAGCATTTGCTTCCAGCACTGCGTTCTAGTTACATAAAGGCATTCCATCTTTAACTATCCCTCGGGGGGGGAGGGGTGGAATTAAAAGGTAAAGAGGCGGCCTCTGTGTCTCCTCTCACTGTGGAAACAAGAGGCCACGGGGGGCTGCTCTGAGCAAGGTAAGTCACCATCACCCACTCTGGATGGCAGCACTCACTCCTAAAGGGGCCCCGCGGAGCCCAAACCAAAGGGTCCGGAGGCCCGTGTTTCTCCCAGATGCTCCAGGGGGCAATCCATTTCCCAGCCTTACCAGTTCCTAGAGAGTCCTGCAGGCCTGGACCCAAGGCCACACCCTTGAACTGGCATCTCTCTGACCAGTCCGGAGGAGATCTCCGTCTCTTTCTTTTTTTTTTTAAGGAATATGTGGTCAAAACCCATCCCAACAGTCCCCGCCAAGCACTCTGGCCCTCATGACAATGTCTGGCAGTTATAAGGAAAGAAACTGCTTGATCAACTCTTCCAGAGAATGGCCGACTCATGCCCGGTTCACCTCAGTGTGAACCCAAACAGGACGAGTACTTCAGAAATTACAAACGAACGGTCGGAGAAGACACAGGGTAGGGGAAAGGTGCCCGCCAGCCATGGCTCCAGTATATAGGATAGCCCTGGAGTACCCCTGGGAGTGACCTTGGAGCACAGGGCCTGGAACAGCCCCTAAGCACCATCAGGTGTGGCCCCCAAACCCAAAACCAAGCCTCAACAACACATGGGGGACTCGGGGGCCAGAAAGATAAATCATCATACTGGAACTCAAGCTTAGAAAAATGGCTGACGAAGTAGCACTCATCCACTAACAGGTGAAAATATTAGTGAGCAAGAAACAGAGAGCTCTCAGGGCCAGAGGGATAGCACAGCGGGGGAGGTGCTTACCTTGCACGTGGCTGACCTGGATTGGATCCCCAGCACCCCACAGGATCCCCTGAGCACTGCCAGGAGTAACCCCTGATCGTGGGTGTGTGTGGCCCCCCAAAACAAACAAAGAAGCAAGCAAGCTACCCTTTCCATGATTTAAGAAAACCAACAGCAAACACCGAAGTGGGCCATGTGATTTTTTCATGCTTTTTTTTTACTAAAATATTAAACTTTTTTTACTAAAATATTAAATACTGGTTTCTACTTTATGCAAAATGTAAGTAAATAGATGTAATAATATTTTTGTTGGTTTGGGGGGGCCACTGCAGGGTATGGCTGGCTCTGCATTCATGAATCAGGAGCACCTCGTCTTTAATTGGGTCCAACTGGGCAACCCAGGCCCACCTTTCCTCTCAAGGTTCCCAGCCTTAGTCATCCTGCCAAGTAAAATGACACACTCACAGATTCTGGCGACCAGGATGTGACATCCTCACAGGGCCATTAGTGGCCAACCCACCATGGCTGGCTTGCCACATGTACCAAATAACAGTTAGCTGCTCTGGGACTATGATCGTTAGTAACCCGTCAGATCCCCAGGAGTATGAGAAAGACGTGCTGAGCTTCTGGGGCCAGGAGGCAGGCAAATGCGAACCAAGTCGGTTGTAAATCTTGAAAACACTCAGATCTTGACAAATGGCTCCAAAGGATACACAAGTCTAGAGTCTCCATTTGGATCAAAGTTTCTAATAAAGAAACTTTCTCACTAAATACTAAACACCCTAAATACTACATGTGCTAGTCTGGCAGAACAAACACTGTATGGTGTTTCTGCATTTCCATCCCAACAGTTAGAACAGATTCCTCCCCTAACCCTCTGTGCCGATTCAGCCAGCTGGTCGGCTGTGACTCATACACGGTGATAGCCTGGCAGTGGGTGACAGAGCTCAGTACACCGTTTGCAAAGAACTGTTGGAAAATGGTGGGGCAGAGCCAAAAATGCACCCAAAGTTGCTTCAACTTCATTAAAAGTTGGGCAGCTTGGAGCCAGAATACTGAACACAGTGTGTATTCAATGGGGCTGTGGAATATGGCTCTGGATATTGGCTAGTATTTACCCACTACCTCCGCCACCTCCGTTATGATAGAGGAATAAGTATCTGGGATGGAACTATGCTCAACAATCTCTCCAAAAATTTGTTAAAACTAAAGGCTCCATAAAACAGTATCTCTCTAGGATGTCAACATCCAATGAACTTCCCACACCTCCTTCAAAGTCTGGCGTGGTTAGCACCCCCACTCCCAAAAATGTGGTGATATGAATGGATAGAAAGTGATCGGATAGATGCATGGGTGGGTGGATTTGTGGATGGATGGATGGATGGATGGATGGACGGAAGGATTTGTGGATGGATAGATGGATAGATGAACAGAGGGATGAATAGATGGATTTGTGGATGGATGGATGGATGGATGGATGGACAAAAGAGTTTGTGGATGGATGGATGAACAGAGGGATGGATGGATGGATGGATGGATGGATGGATGGATGGATGGATGGATAAATGGAGGGATGGATGGATTGATTTGTGGATGAATAGATTAATTTGTGGATGGATGGTGGATGGATGGGTTTGTGGATGGATGGATAGATGAATAGATGGACAGAAAGATTTGTGGATGGATGGATGAACAAGGGATAGACAGACTACTAGGTAGATGGATGAACTTGTGGATGAATGGACAGAATGGTAGGTGGATGGATGGAGAGAGGGCAATGTGGGGGAAGGAGATAATGACAAACCGGCTGGTGACTGGATAGACGTATGAAAGGGCTGATGAATGAGGAGAGAGGGATGGGCAGATGGATGGATGGCTGAACTGGTGGTTGAACTGAGGTAGATGAATGAACAGAAGGGGGAAGTATGGATTGACTGGGGCATGAGTAGATGAATGAATGGACAGATGGGAGAAGGGGTGAGGGGCAAATGGACGAAGACGGATGGATGGACTGTTGGTCTAAGAATGAAGAGGGGAGGGAAGAAAGGATGGATTGTTTTGTAGATGGATACATGGAGGGAGGAAAGGAAGGAGAGGCAGACTATGAACTGATGACTAGGTGGACGGGTGGACATAGGGCGGGAGATATGGATGCAGGGATATAGGGAAGAAAGATGGACAGATGGATGAACTGGACAGATGAACAGAGGGATAAATAGAAAAAGGTGGGAAAGATGGATGGACGGGTAGATGGATGGATGAATGGACAGATGGATGGACAGATAATGGAGGGAGGGAGAGAGAGGGAAGGATGAGAAACGAGTTGACCAGAATCACAACCAAGGACGCGGAGAGTCTCGAGCAAGGTTGCCCACACGCAGCCCCCAGGCGGGCTCCAGCTGAGTCTGTCCTCCATGGCCCCTGAACAGTGTCACTCTTCCCCTAAGTCTGTCTGTGTTTATTTTTCGGCTTCAAGAGAGGAGCATGTGGCCTCTTTGTCTGCCAAGCCTAAAAATATTTATTATCTGGCTCTTTACAGAAAATGTTTACCTACCCCTGCTGACCAATATGTTATGGAAGCTCAAAATAATCACCAGGGAAATAAATATGTATCTCCCTAGGCTGAGAATCTGATTTTAACAAATTTCCCAAAGTTTGAGACTTTTCTCTCTTTTTTTTTTTTTTGCACTAAAATGCTAGCACTCTGATTTCATGAGGGTGGGCACCAGAATGACCCTGAATCACCTGAGAAGCTGTTGAAACACAGGACAACAGGCCCTGCTCCTCCATACGTGATTTTGGGGCCGGGGGGGAGGGATTGGGGACCTGAGGAGGGGAGAACGCAGAGGCTGCTGGGCCAGGGACCAAAGTTTGGGAACCACTGCCCCAGACTCCCGGCCATCCTCCACGTCGAAGTCACCTGTGCTCCCAACTGGGGCAGCAGGCTCTAGGCTCAGAGTCTGAAACTGGGGGGTCACACCCCCGGCCACTCTGTGGCCACAGAGACTCCGAGAGCATCCGGAGGCAGAGGTGAGGGACAGACTGTCGGACAGTACGGCCCGAGACAGGCGTTACAAAGACAGAGCCGACGGAGACAGATACAGTGCACGGCGGTGAGCGGAGGAGGCTGCGGCATGGGCCTGAGTCTCAGGCAGGACGAACAAGGAGACGCTGGCGGACACCGGTCAGTGGGCAGAAACATGCCCGCGATGACGTAGCAGGAGCCCAGAGCTGGCTGTGGGGACGGAAGTAATGCCGCCCTTGTTCTCCCTCCCTCCCTCCTTCCCTTCTTCCCTCCCTTCCTCTCTCTCTCTCTCTCTCTCTCTGAGCTCTCTCTCTCCTCACCTTCTTCCCCATTATGGGCTCTCAGTCCATAAATCAACTCACTCTTTAAATGGTAATTAAGTTACTTTAAGGGAGAATTTATCGTTTGCATAAATGGAAGACTCTGTCACTTAGATAAATAATCCCATAAAAACCAAGCACCCTGGAGTACTGAAACCAAGCACCCTGGAGTACTGAAACCAAGCACCCTGGAGTTCTGAACTCAAGCACCCCAGAGTACTCAACCAAAGCACCCCAGAGTACTGAACCTGAGCATCCTGGAGTACTCAACCCGAGCATCCCAGAATACTGAACCAGAGAACCCCAGAGTACTGAACCCAAACACCCAAAGTACTTAACCTGAGCACCCCAAAGTACTGAACCCTAGAACCCAGGAGTAGTGAACCCAAGCACCCCAGAGTACTGACCCTGAGCTCGATGGTCACTGTGCTACTGCGACCCAATGCCTGCATTTATGTTCTTGAAAGAAGGGCACAGACCCCCAGAACCGCCACAATGACCCCTCTGGGGCAAGCCAAGTAGCCTCACATGACAAATGTGGGGGTGTCATGGTTCTCATGTCACCAAACCCATTGCTGCCGGGGCCCACCATCTGATGCTCTCTGTCAAGTGCTCCTCCCAAGGCTCTGTCCAGTCTCTGAGCTGCAGGATCAAGAACCCAGTACCTACCTCTCCCCTCCATGGGGCTGGAATTAAGAGCCCACCAGGAAAGATGAGAGCAAGATCCTGACCGGCGCTGACCGGCCTCTGTTCCCTAGAGCATGGTGGCCTTGCCTCCCGAAATGTCCTCCTGCCTGGAAAGCCCGGGGTTGGAAGGGGCATGGTGGGGGCTGCCCGTGGGCCAGCCTGCTCAGAGGGCAGGGGTGCCCTCCTGCCTCTCACTGTCCAGAAGCCACCCTCAGCCTTACCCCTCCAGGACCAAGCCCCGCCCCCCGCCAGCACCTGAGCCCCTCCTGAACCGCACCCAGGAACCGTCTTCTCCTCCGCCACACACACAGACACACCCAAAAGCCCGGGAATGATTCTTGGCCTGGACTTCCTGCTCCTTCCAGCTGTGGCTCCCCGGGGACCAGCCTGGGGCTTCCTTCCGGGGGGACCCCCAGGACCCTCTCCCAGAGGCTTCAGCTACTCCCGCCAACCTCAGAAGTGGACACCTGGGCAATCCCAGGGTGCCCGGGTGGGAAGGCCTTGGAGGGAGGCCCCAGCCCAGGCAAGAAAGTCAGGCGGGCAGGTGGCCCCATCTGGTCCCCTGAAGCTTTCTGCTCTGGGACTTTGGGACTTTGGCCTTTGGATCCACGCGGAGGCACAAGATGTCGGCACTGGGGAGCTTGCGGGGGGGGGCGGGGCGGGGGGAGGGCACTGCCTTGCACGCGGCCAACCGGGTTCCAACCCCCGACAATCCTGTAGGGTCCCCCTGACCACTGCCAGGAGTGATTCCTGAGTGCAGAGCCAGGAGAATTGCCAGGTGTGACCCCCAAGCTAAGAGCCCACCCCCATACCCGTTTCTTGCTTGCAACCCCTTGAAAGGGCACTGTCCCGGCCTGTGAATCTGCTTTCGCTTCCAGAAGCCAAGAAGGAGCTCACTGGCCACCTTCCCTCGAGGGTCCCGGTGTGGCCTCCCTGCTCCCGGCCTGCATATTCCGGTGCCGCCTCGGTGGAGTGGGCCGGCGGGACGCCCCTTTCCAAGCTGCAGTGGGCCTGGGCACTGCTGTGGCCCGCGACTGGCCGAGGGGTTCAGGGAGGGCAACGGAGGGTCAAGGTCTGAACTCTGAAAGCTGAACAGGGGCTTCTGTGGGCCTCGGCGCCCCCGGGAGAGGGAGGGGTATTCTGAGTGTGAGTGGCACTCACGTCTGGAGGCGGAGGGATCGCGGGGGAGGGGGGTAGGCATGGAACACCTGTGCTTCCCGCCCGCCAACAGGAGTAGGCACGAGGCATGTGCTTGAGAACGGCGCTGGGTGATTCTGCACACACGTGCCCAGCACACACCCCCTATACCCAGCACATGCATGCAGCACCGAGGGCTTGCATGCACCCAGTACTGCATGCACACACCCTGCATGCAGGCACCCAGCAGGCATATACATAAAGTCTGCATGCGAGCACCGGGTACACACACACACCACCACGCATACGCGTGTACCCAGCACGCACACGCAATACTGTGCACACAGCGGCATGCACACACACACACACACACACACACACACACACACACACACACACCACCATGCACACGTGCCCTCCACCCAGGAACCCAGCATGCGCACACACCCCACCTCCTATCCAGTGAGGTGGGCTGGGTGAAGTGTGCTCTGGTGAAGCCCTCGTCCCTTCACTGTGGCGCCCTCTGCACACACAGCAACAATCCTTCCCAGGGACACAAGACCCGGCGCCCCCTGCAACCTGCAGTGAGGAGGAGGCGGCGACAACCTTCATGGTTGCAGAGAGGGAGGATAACGCCAGTGGGATTCCACCCTGGCTGCGTGAATGTACCCCCTCCCTCGCCTTCTGGGACTCTTTCTGGGTGACGTGGCCAGACCTCACGCTCCTAAAGCTCCAGGACAGCGAAGCCAGGTAAGGCCACGTGGAGACATACAAGGGTCTCTGCTGGGTGCAAGAGCCCCGAGGGGCACCCAGTTTGCAGAACAGGTCCATGCCCCCTCCCCCCACTACACACACATGCTGCTGCCTCCCTGTCCGGGGTCAGCAAGGACCCTGGCTACCGCCTCGCAACCCGGAACAGCGCCCGCTGCAGAGGTAAATGCCAGGCACAGCCAGGGAATGAACGAACGCCTTGGGCCAGGCACTTCTGCCTGCCGAGAGGAGGCGACTCAGCACGTGCTGTGGGCAGGGAACCCCGACGGAGACAAGGTGACCTCAGCGCGCGCCCGTGATGCTCGTTACTGAAGGACTCGCCCGCTGCCGCCTTCTTGCCTCCCCGCTCCCAGCCCCACCGCTGACTTAGAGGAGAAGGAGAGGTTGGCACGGAGTCTGGACAGAAAGGACACAGCCCCGGCGAGTGGCAGGTGCCCGCGAGAGGCGGCCAGGAGGACAAGCAGGACCCCCGCCCAGGGTACCCGCGGGGGGCTAGTTATTAACCTCTCCCCCGTCTCCCTGCAGCGCGACCCCGAGGCTGCTCCGAGCCAGCGAGCGAGCCTGGCAGATTTCTGCCCGTCTGCCAAGGCTTCCTCAGAGCCCAATTAGGTCCCTTCCCGAAGCGCTGACATAAACGGAGGTCGCAGTGTTCATTTCAGACTTGTCACAATGGAAAGCGTCAGCCGCTGCCGAGAAGTCTCCAGGGCGACTCCCCAGCCCCAGCCCGCAGCCTCGGCCCACCCACCCCCAGCCGGGCTTGCTGACTCCCAGACACCCTGAAAACCCAAGGGAAAACATGGGGGTGCTCAGCTCTCAAAACCAAGAGCTGGGCCTGGAGAGATAGCACAGTGGGCAGGGCGTTGGCCTTGCACACGGCCGACCCGGGTTCGATTCCCAGCATCCCGTATGGTCCCCTGAGCACCGCCAGGAGCAACTCCGAGTGCAGAGCCAGGAGGAACCCCTGTGCATCGCCGGGTGTGATCCAAAAGAGCAAGTAAATAAATAAATAAATAAATAAAAACCAAGAGCTCCCCTTCTCAAATGTCACCGGGACACTGCCATCCGGCGCACACGTGCTCTCTGAAACCGCGAAAATGACTGGCTCCATGGGGTGGTGCCGGAGACAACAACAGGACGGGGGCAGCTGGGGGCTGCTCTGGAGGCTGACGGGGACATGCAGTCTCATGGCTGTTGTCCTAGACGCTTCTCCTGAGCTGACGGACGCCTCTGTGGCCGTCCCTCACACGGGCAGTGGGTTCAAAGGTTTTCCAAAGCTCAGCTCGTCCCCTGATGATAAGCACATTCTCTGGGGTGGGGGGAAGGTCACAATACTCAGGGATGACACCTGGCTCTGTGCTCAAGGGACCAGATGGGGTGCTGGGGATCCAGTCTCATGACCACAGGAAAGGCAGCTCCCCGACTCCATAAGCTCCCCACTGTCTCTGCCACACACACTCGTTCTTTTTTTTTTTTTTTGGAGGGATTGGGTTTGGCCACACTTGGCTGTGCTCAGAGCATCCTTCTGGCTCTGAGCTCAGGGATCACCCCTAGGGCTCAGGGGATCACTTGGGGTATTGAAGACGCAACTGGGGTCGGCTATGCGCAAAGTAAGCGCCTTAACCCCGGACAGTCTCAGCAGTCCCCAGGGAAAGGATGGGACCATTTCTACTCAAAATATCCTGCTCCTCACGTGGCCGCACACATAGGGACGAACACCACACACACACACACACACACACACACACACAGATACACACACCAGAGATACACACCACACACATCACACACAGATACACCACACCACACACACAAATACACATACCATACACACATACACACCACATACAGATACACACACCAAACACACAGATACACACACCACAAACACAGATACACATACCACACACACAGATACACACACCATACCACACATACAGAGATACACATACCACACATGCGCACACAGATACACACATCACACACACACACACACATACACACACACCTCTCCAGGTGATTCCTCAAGGAAACAAAACTTAACCAAAGCCACCTAATTCCCACCTCTGAACAATGGTTTAAAGGGGAATGCCGGGCTGGCTGGAGTGACAGTCCAGCAGGTAGGACCTTTGCCTTGCAAGCGGTCAACCTGGGTTCAATCCTTGGCACCCCTGCCAGGAGTGATCCCTGAGTGCAGAGCCAGGAGTAAAACAAAAAGATGCACACATAGAGGTGGGAGGGGCCTACATCCCTGGGTCCCAAAGACAGCGAGGGGTGGGCGGGGGGAGAAGAGACAGATGAGAAGCACCAGGGGCAAGTGTCAGGGTCTGTGGGGGGTGTCAAGGATGCAGCGGAATCTCCAAGCCGCAACAACGCGGACATCACGAGACCCAGCTTGAACGACTGCCCTTAGGAAGGTGCGTGTGGACAAAGGCAGGCAGGGGGTGGGGTCGGAGGGGAGACCCAGGTGGCGGGGGGACAGGGACGAGCCTGTTGGGGGCTTGGCAATGGGGCTTTGTGTGTCTAAAGCCAAAAAGGAGGAGCTTGGCAGATCACAGCACTGTCCTAACATAAGTGTGCATGTGTGTGTGTGTGTGTGTGTGTGTGTGTGTGTGTGTCGGGGTGGGGGGATAAATAAATAAAGGGAAAATCTGCCCAGCATAAAGTGGGTGCTCTGCACCATGGAGCACGGGGCGTGCTGGCCCTCAGCTGGCTGGGCAACCACTTTGAAGGACAACAGATGTGTCCACCTCCATGGGACACCAGCCCTCCTCGGCCCTGTCCCTTCTGCCCAGGTGCCGGTGACCACGACAAATCGGAATGTTCTCCCCAGTGGAAGAGTTTCCGACCTCGCCAAAGGAATTCCGCAGCCGAGAGACAGAGAGACAGAGAGACCGAGAGACAGAGAGAAATAGTGGCAGGCTGGGGGAACACCAGCTGGGCCCGCACTTCTGTGCCACGGGGCTCCTGGAAGTGGCATCCACGGGGAAGGCACAAAATCATCCTTGAGCATCTCTCAAAAAAAAAGGAAAAGTCACACCCAGATGTCACATCGTGATGGGCCTGTCAGTGATCTTTTTCGGTGATAGTTTATAGTATTTTCCATTTTTAACCAGCGTGTGCTCATTATCATAACCCAAAGGCTTTTTGGGGGCAGAAATGAAATATGCTCATTTTGTCGACGTTTTGTTCCTCCTTTAAGATCTGGTGTCACTGCTCCTCCTCTGACAGCCCTCCAACCTCACGGGGCCGTGCCCACCCGCCACACACGGGGTGAGGAAGGCGCCAACTCGGCGATTCGCTGAGCATCCAAGCACCTGCATACGCTTGTTGAAGCTTTAGGAGTTTCTTTTGAGGGGAGGGGCCCCAAATGATGTTTAGGAGGGGGGAATCCCTGGAGATCCTCGGCCAAGCAGGCTGGCCCTTCAGTGCACGGGCCTGGGGTGCTGAGGGTCACCCCTGCAGTACACAGGAGCCTGGTGGCAGTGTGGGGCTGGGGCTGGAACCCAGAACCCCAGCACATACCCTCACCGCCATAATCTCGTTCTGTACCTTAAACCTTCTTTTTAGAAGAAATCCAGGGCCAGAGAGACTGCACCGAAGTGAAGGTGCTTGCCTTGCATGAAATCACATGAGATCTCTTTCCCGTCCTTATCCCAGCTCAGATGAGTCTAGAAGGTTCTAGAAGATTCTAGGCAAACCCAGCTCTAGACCAGGGCCCATTTTAGAAGGCAGAGATGGCCAAGCAGGGATTCACCTGAGCAAGCAAAGAGCCAGTGCGGCTCCATCCCGGGGCCAGGGATGCTCTCCAGCCGGCATCCACTGGGGCGCCGACTTCTGCGAGTGGGCGGCTCACGCCCGAACTAAAATGGCTTTTCTGAATCATCCCCAATCCTCTGGGTGGCCATTCCACTGATCAGAAATCTGAGGCTTGCAGAGACGACAAAACAAGTAAAAAGAACCCCAGGAGCCAGACCCTCCATCCTCCAGCCCCGAAGTCCTGCTACGCCAACGGCCCCCACAGAAGAGGCAGAACACGGGACCAGGCTGGGGCAGGATGGGTTTGGGGGGGAGAGGAGGCTAGCCTCCCCCCCAAAGGTAAAGGTAAAGGCCCTCCTATTGATCGTCGATTTTGCTCGAGCGGGCCCAGTAACGTCTCCATTGGAGACTTTGTTGTTACTGTGTTTGGCATATCAAATACCTCACGGGTAGCTTGTCAGGCTCTGCTGTGCGGGCGAGATACTCTCGGTAGCTTGCCGGGCTCTCCGAGAGGGGCAGAGGAATAGAACTCCGGTTGGCCATGTTGGCTGCATGCAAGGCAAACACCCTACCGCTGTGCTATGTGGAGAAATCCATTACTGAGTATGAGGAATGACTTTAGAGGTTGGTCACTATTACAATCTATGCCATCTTATCTCGGTTTATGCCCTTGATGAAGTTGTTTCTAAATCAACAAATTGAGTGTAGTTGACCCTTTCTTATTCCCAGAGCATCCTCTGACTTAGACACTTGGCCAGCACCTACCATAGTATTTGTGCATTATTATCTTCCTTTAGAGTATCTGGTAGGTTCTAAAACATTTACAGGTGAATATATGTATGAATCTGTAAATAATTGATCATTATCTTCCTTTCATTTTCAAAGAAGTTCAGAAGGCTGCTTGAACCTGCTCCTTTCACTGTTTCTCCATTGAGTGCTGTATTCCTTCCCATGTCCAATTCCTGTCTGCAACATTAACCTCTGCTTCAGCGATGTATATTAGAATTCAGACAAATGAAGAGGCCTATGAAGAAGATCTAATCATGGTTAACATTTATTAAAATTAAACCTGGTAGAGAACTCTGTTGTATGATATGTCTTCAAATGAGACAGACACAAATTGAGCATAAGGCAGAAGAGATTAGTTCATGGAAGAGGCCTCTAGAATAAACGGAAAGTAGCCAGAAAGAATCTCAAGCCAAGGAAACTCCCCCACGTTACTATACTCATTCTTCCATGTGTTCATTTCCTCCTATATTCCATGCCTCTCACATGCTTATCTAATAATGACAGAGCACTGTTGACTCCACCATATAAAATTTTATTAAGAGCATAGAAAAATTAATACAAAATCATTAGCTATTCTAAATGTGAAATGTTTTGTCTTGAACTGGAACTTTATGAGCCTCACTGTATTTCAGAAGATCCCATCTTTTGGCATAGAAAATAAATCAGCATTTTCAGGTTGTACCAATTGTTTTATGGCTGATGCAGCAAGTGCAAAGGACATCACTGACAGGTTTTCCAATACAACCTAGACCAAAACAATAAAAATAAATAGAAGAAAACAATATAATCTTTCTGACATTTCCATGAAAATTGAATGCTCTTCTTCTACAAACATAGAAGAGCAGTTTCATTACCGAGTGCCAAGGATCACATATCCATAAAATACCAAGAGATTTTGCATGTCATTCAATCACACAGCTGACAGTCTTCAAGAAAAACTGCTTTTCAGTGAGATGGAATGTTTTAATGAGCTAATTAGTTAGCTCAGAAAGGTTCTTCGGTGCCATTGCTTATAGAGTTATTCTGAAATCTACTTATTCTTGCTGTTAATATATAATAAAGCATGTTGCCTTATAGATATAATGTTTAATATTTATTTTAAAAATGAAAATCCTATTCAAAAGAATTTTTCCTTGTATGGCAGGCTATTGATTTTTAGATTGTGGTTATTTTAATATTTTCATTCTGAAAAGTTTTCATTCTCTTTAGTGGAATATAATAAGCTCTCTTGCTGCAAAATTTCAGTGTATAGATCTTCTTTGACAATGTGTCAAGGTAGAAATAAGCCACATTCAACTTATCATGTTCATAGAGTTTTGAAATTCCAGCATTAGAATTAAACCTTCCCCTCAGAGACCTCCAGAACAGTGATAAGCACTTATTTGGCAATTTTTAATTGCAAAATTAAATTGCATCATGAGATACCTACCACATAAGCAATCTTCATAAAAATGGACTAAAGGATATGCTAGCAATGAGAATGAAAATCAGTACCTAACCAACCAGAGTTCTGCGTGAGCTCACACTTTGTTGTGTAAGAGAAAGGAAAAACCTGCTTTGAGAGAGATGAAAAGTAGGTTCAAAGACCAGAGTCAACACCACTGGTCATCCACAGTAGAGAGGTGAGTTGTGGAACCGAGATGTATGAGAATCAGATTGAAGGAAAAGGGAAAGCTTTATATTTGGGCAATTGTTTTCAAGGGAATCATGCTGTTTGGCTCACATGTGTGGTAGAGAAGGAGCAAGGTGCTCAAGAAGTCATTACTGATTACTCATTTCCCTTGAATTTTCCAGCAAATCCGAGAGCTGAAAAATTCTTCAGACCTGATCTACCACTCCTCTTTCTCCATACACCCGATGCCCTTCTTGTCTTGGAACAAAGACTCTCTTGCCAGGTGGCTCCACTCCTAAACTAGTTTCAAGATGAAGCATAAACAGCATGTCTTTAGCAGTACTGCTCCCAGGTCAAGGAGATGTCACTACCTCTATGTTCTTCCTTTCTTTCTTAGTTTCTGGGAGTGTTTTATGATCACACTATTAAGGAGGCAGTTTCTAAAGAAACACATATAGAAACATAGAACTATAGATACAGACAAAGATGTTGCTGCCAATAAGTAATTGTGGCAGAGTCGTGTGATCTTAAGATAAATCTCTTTAGGTAACTACATCTAGTTCCTGTGGAGTGGAAAACCAGGAGTGGTCTATGGGTGAGTCAGAGGGAGCACGTAAATGAAGTCCCATTGCCTGCTGGAGAATCTAATCTTGCCCTAAGGAAGTTGTTGACGATTCACTCAGCCCTCTACCCATGGGATAAGGGCCTACCAGGTTCTGGAGCTCAGACTTTCAGCATTCAGTGACTCACAGCTCTCTTCCAAAAACACCCCCATGGAAACCTCCAGAATCATCTAGAGCCAAGTAATTGAGCATTGTGGTCCAGCCAGGTTGACATACGATTTAACCAACACTGACACTGCATCTCTGCAGTTCCCAACTCAACACCTGACTGGAGAGGCACTTTAATACATGTTAAATGAAGGCCAACCAAGGGGAGGGGAATGTCTGTCCTCAGACTTAGAAGTTGCTGCTTTTGTGCTTGAGGCACACTTACAGCATGCCACCGTTAATGAGGTTGTTAACAATGTCATTAGTGACAAGAGATGGATTAATGATAGTCAGAGTTATCGTGCAGGGTGGGAACCTTCTGTTTAAGTAAGCAGCGGAAGTGAGTTCAGATGCCATGGCAGGGTTTACTTCCTGGGGAAATGCATCTGTGCACTCAGGGCATGTCGCTTGCTGACAGGGATAAGTGTGGAGATGTGGCTGGCCAGGCAACTCGTTAGTACTCAGACATCCTAGAGAGCACTACCCACATCTAGGTGTTCTGGGCTGCTGCACATGTGGGCTAGATGGGAAGGGGCATTGCTCCTAGTCAACTAACCTGCCCAGCCCGGAACTGCATGGAATTCCATAGGCAACAGAACTCTGTGTATCTAAGGAGCAGAGAGATGCAGTGAAAGGATTACATGGCCCACCCTTCTAAATTTCTGGCAGGACTGGATGCTGCCCCCCGGGGTGAGTCATTGAGACAGTTGAGGATGTTAAGAACTGGGTGTGAATTCCTATTCCAGTGTATTTTATCAACACTGGACACTCCGACTATTCCTCCTATTTGTGGTCACTCCCTCCAAGTCCAAACAAGGTGACTAACCCTCCCGTTATTTCATGAGTGTTTTTGCAGCAACAGCCTTCCTCCATACTGACGGATGGTGTTTGGACAGACAGACAGTGCACTGAACTTGGAATGAGATCACCAGTCAAAGAGGAAGATTTTGGAGAATAATCAAAAACAAGAAAAATGTTGCAAACTGTACAGTTCTCCAAAGAGGACATCTGCATTACTGTCACAGATATTCAGAAAGGCACTTGGGGAGAGGGTCTTGGTGTCCTTTGACACCTTATTACTCCTGTCATATGCCAATGGTATGTGCTCACTGATTAATGTATGGGAAGGCTATCACATTCTCACTGACTGTTAAAGGACTTTAACATATTCCTGGGAACATTGATCCATATTGCCTCCAAGCCTGGGCAGTGTCCACATCATACTTTGAAAGACAATCATTAGCCTGGTACTACCCTACGCACCTTATGAGCACCAGTGCCTTTTAGCTACCCATTTCAGGAATGAGATGAATTCATTGACACATTGCTCACCAAGCCGTTTTCTCCCAGGGCTAACTTGCCTAGAGCATCTTAGAGTTTTTCAGCAGCCTATGCATCAGCACACACAGACTTATCCCTAGCTTTCCCATTAGCTCAGGAACAAAGGGTTCTGAATATGTAAACCATGCAGCACCAGCTTCAAGTTCAATATCAAGGCAGGGACCAGACTTGCAGCATTTAAGGCAAACATCTTGCATTGGTCATCATCATCAGAATATGTGAAACAATCTACTTCTGTGTTTGGTCTTCAATCCAGATGAGAAGTTTGTGCCACTGCTTTCAAGGAAGAAGACTCCTCCTGTGACTTCTGTCACTGACCTTGGTCTTCATGATTTTAGCGCCAGTGGAATGACACTGGCTGGCTGGTAAAAGAGCCACCCCCTTGGGTGTCCTTAATTAACTTTAATGCCACTTTCAGGTCCGTCACCCCTATGTGGCCTCTTACTGGTGACAGCTGCAGTGGATATTGTATGTTTAGGGGCAGAGGGGGAACTGAACGATGTGAGATCAGGTCTAGCACAAGGAAAGTGGATGCTCTCAAGAGATATGGGTGATACAAGCTGTGGGAAAAAAGCTGCCAGCTAGATGCTCCAATCAGTGTTCTGGCGTTCTATTGTCACTAGGCAAGAGCACCAGTGACTATTGTCATCGGTGCCATCTAGCCTCCTAAAGACCTCATTTGGACGCACGGCTATGTGTGAGGCCATCTCAGCTCAGCCAGAAATCTTGTTTCTTTTCAAAATCAGGAGAGTTTGAAATTCCTAAAATGTGTTCATGTCAAAATAATATATCGTCGGGTGTTCCAGACTGTTAAATGCAGAGAATATTTGACATACAGAATATATCTGGGCATCAACTGCTTTTTATAGCTGTTGGAAGAGTGTCTGAAAAAAAATACATAACCCCAAACACATACACTTGAGAAGAAAGGGATAAAATAAGTCAGTAGCTTCTGCATTATATTTTTAGTGGTAGGGCATTTGCCCTGTGCGCAGCCGGCCTGGCTGAGCTGGGTTTGAGTCCTCCTTCTTGCCAGGAGAGCCTGGCAAGCTACCGAGAGTATCTTGCCTGTATGGCAAAAAGCCTGGCAAGCTGCCCATGATGTATTCGATATGCCAAACACAGTAACAACAAGTCTCACAATGGAGATGTTACTGAGCCTGCTCGAGAAAATTGATGAACAATGGGAGGGCAGTACAGTGCTACAGATTTTAAAATTATGCAACCAGTTTCTAAATTAGTTGTTAGGAAAATCAGTCTTTCTGTGTGAGATTAAAGATGCTTCAGGAAGCCCTTCCCTTATGCAGTTTAGTATGTTCTACATAGTTAATGTTTTGAACACAAAATTGACTTTCTACCTAATTGTAATCTTAATTTAACATTATTTGATGTCCTAACTTGTTTAGGATTTTCTTAGCAAGCATTGTAATATGATATATCCTGATATAAGCTGTTAAGATAAAAGAAACAACTTAACAGTCAAACTACAGAGAATTCAAATATATACAGAATTATGTCTGCATAATAAATTAGCTTGGCTTTGGTACTTCCCACTTGTTCTATGGTTATATCAACTAACAATTTATTTTAGCAATCCATTTCTGAGGGAAAACGTTATCACTTTTTGCCTATATAAAATGAATAAATCAAAAAATATTCCAACTTAAAAAACAAACTTTTGTTAAAACAGATATTGTTAAAACAGATAAAAAGAGGCATTATCTGGATGATTCATGTGAAGAATGTATTTTGTTTCAGTTACCTCAATAAAGCTCATTCTCTTTAATTGTCAGGCTAAAATTTCAGTATTTTACTGGCAAAATTGTGGTTCATGTTCATATTTTTAATGTATATATATAAAGTAAGAGTACTGCTATTTATTCAGCCATTGATTAAGCTGATTGAATTGGGCATGAACTCCAC
>JAOXYA010000018.1:5493515-5505831 GCA_028565675.1 Sorex palustris
CGAGAGTATTCGATATGCCAGACACAGTAACAACAAAATCTCCAATGGAGATGTTACTGGGCCCGCTCGAGCAAATAATAATAATAATAAAACAATAATGGATTATTCAACCAATCCTCTGAGAAGAACGAAGAGGCACAGGGGAAATCCCCTTTCTACCCAACATCCATTTGGTTCATAAAAAATCCAGGAGGGTGCTTCCCCTCCCTTAGTTAACACAGACCTTCGAATCTTCATGCAGAGGATAATGGAGCACCGAGATGGCAGGAAATCAAGATCTGACCTTGCCCAAAGCCCGGGCGAGCACCGGACCAGAGAGCACCCCATCTGTGGGTTCCTGCTCTGGACAGCTGGCCAGCTCGGCTTCCTGTGCTATTTCTCGTGGTTTCTCAGGGTTTCTGGCCTTTCTCATCCCTTCCTCCTTTGGAAAACACCTTCTGAGCATGGACACCCAACCCTGTGTGAACTCCTGGGGGGACAGCCAGGAACTGTGCTCCTGGACAGAGCCCTGAGACAGGCACCAGTCAATCCTCGTGGAGGAGAGAAGAAGAAATATGAGGGGCAGCTGGGTGCCCGGCATGACACCTGAAATGCTGACACCAGCTTCCCCGCGGACTCTGCACAGGGGTGGGCACTGCCTAGCACTCCCGGGAGCAGGCCATGGGCACGGTCCCAGGGAATTTCTCTAGACTGACCATCTGACAGAGTTGGAGCCAGGAGGAGAGAGTCAAGGCTCCTTCATTATTCTATTTCCCAGGAGAGCCCAAGTCCCCCCTCCCAGAACAGGCCAGGGGCATGTGAATGCAGCCGTCCACAGGCCATGGCACACCAGGAGAGGCAAAGCCTCACTCTTGATTCTTCTGCCAGCTGGAAGAACCCCAAGAGGGTAGACTCCTGGATCCAGAGGAGGAAAAACTCTTCACCCACACTAGCTCACGAGCAGGAAACAGACTTCCACATTAAACAACTGTGATTGGGGGATTATTTGTTATAGCATCTACCCTTCTCTTTATAGACCTGGAGAATGTGCTTCACCCATGGCCTGCCAGATGGATATTTCTGCGATTCGTCAAAGGCAAGAGAAAGTCCATTTTCCTGGACTATTAAATGAGCTAAGCGACATTATGTTCTCATGATTAATATTTTCCAGGAATCCATTCGTTCATATAGGTCAGGAACTCAGGGCCTTACTCATTCCCATAGCTCTGTAACATGATAAAAAGATAGATTCCAGAGGAAAGGAAAAGACGCGTTCCAGAAAGAAAGGCAGGCGTTCTTTTTGTCTAGCCCAGTGGTCCTTGACTGGGGTGCCTGAACCCCCAGGAACCTCTTGGCAATGTGTGGGTACATTTGCAGTTGTCGGTGGATGGAGGGGGGAGGATGCTGAACAACCCCCAGTGCTCAGGACGGGCCCGCAACAAAGAAGGTCCTGCCCAACATGTCAGTGGTGCTGAAGTTGAGAAATGTCAGTAGAAGCCAAGCTTCTGGCCCCAACTTCTCAATTCATCATTTTCTCACATTCTCAGCCCTCCCTCTCTGACTGAACTCTGCTGGGTCCTGCAGCTAATGGGCCTTTTTCTCAGCTGCCTAATTCAGGAAACATTGATTTTCTGGCTGTGGCACAGACTTCTACCTCTTGGTTAAAGTTCCCCTTTTTTTGCAATTCACTGAAAGAGAACGGGAGGGCGTGGGTGGTGAGTGGGCCAGAAAGAATTCACATTTCAACACACAGGAAAACAGATCTCCATTATAAAATGCACTATGAACCTTCCAACACACACACACACACACACACACACACAGAGCTCCCTCTTCCTATGCAAATGTTTTGGGTTTCTAAGAAAAGCGACCCATTCTGCTTAGCTCCAAACCAAACACCTGTGGGTTCTAAGGACGCGTGCAGATTAGGCAGACTGTCCCCAGAAGGCTGATGCCCTGATGCCCTCTCCCTCCCTCCCTCCTCTCCCTCACCTCGCACTAGTCCTCGCCCTGCTCTCTCCACCCAGACGTCCTCTGCTCAGTCTTCACTTCAAGTGGTCAGCACAGCCTTCGGGCCTGCAGACCAGCCAGGCAACTGTGTTTGCTTTGTTTTGGGGTCCTGGTCAGGTGGAGCTCAGAGCAGAGAATCACTGTGATTCTCAGCAATTCCATGCAAAGGCCGGAGGAGATGAGGCTGCTCCGAGGCCCCTCCAGAGGGGAGGATGACCCCGGTCACCCCAGCAATGCTTTGAGGCTCCGGGGTGGCACCCAATGGTACTCAGGGACCATGCGGTGACAGGGATTGATCTCGAGTTGGGCATGTGCGAGGCCTGTGCTCTGACCACTGCTCTACCTCACCTAGGAACAAGGGTCAGAGGAAGATCTATGGACTGGGGGCGCTTTTTATAAAGCATCATAGGGGGGCGCCCAGGGCAACTCGGGAGCCCCACGGGACACAGCATGGAGTGCTGGTGGAGGAGGAACATGCAGTGTTGGGTGTCACATACAAGGCACCTGCTCCCCACTGAGCCAGACTCAGAAGCCCCGGCCCCACACACATGTCCCACCAACACAGCATGCGGGCAGGGTCTGGGGGGCAGGTCGGCGTGCAGGAAACCCCAAGAGCTGACACGGTGAGGATCCCGCGTCCCCCACATGCCTGACTCTCCAGCCTAAGCGACATCAACCACAGGCTGAGGTCAACTAAGCCCCAGCCTCCAGGACGAGTGAGTTTCTGATCCCAGAGGCCACCCCCTCCCACAGAACTCCAGAATCACGCGTCAGGGTGGGGGTCCCTGTGTGGAGGGTCCCACATGGCCATCCAGAGCTGACCCTGGTGAAATTCACCCCATTGTGAAAGAGGTCAAAGGATGGAACCACTGTCAGGCCAAAACTGAACATCAAAATCCACACGCAAAGGAGGAAAAGCAGAGTGTGGAGAGAAAAGCAGCCAAAGGTGGCCCGAGGGCCTGAGTCCCCGCGTGTCACGGGAGCGTCATTCATCACACAGCGGGACACTGCTCCACGTCCTTCATCCTGGCACCCCCGCTGGGAGAGCCATCGGGGACCTACAGACAGATGGGCCCCTCCTCTCGCTGCACCCCTTCTCGGGAGCTTACGCAGCAGAATCCCCTGATGGCGCCTGGCCCCGAGTCAGAGGGCTCTCGGCACCCTTGATGACTACAGCCAAAAAAAAGCTCAGGAAACATCTGGCAGTGGTGAAAGGCTGCCCGCCTCAGGGGTCACTGGGAGCCTGGGATCGTCAATACATGTGCAGGCCCCTTGAGCCGACTCCTAGGAAGGACGCTCTAGAGGTGGGTTGCCAAGGGCACAGCTGGCAAAGAAGGGAGAGTTGAGGCACAGCCCCTGATCCTGAGTGGGCACTTTCTTTTTTGCTCTGGGTCACACCCGGTGTTGCACAGGGGTTACTCCTGGCTCTGCACTCAGAAATTACTCCTAGCGGTGCTTGGGGGACTCTGGGCTGCTGGGAATCGAACCCAGGTCAGCCACACACAAGGCAAACGCCCTCCCCGCTGTATGATCGCTTCAGCCCCCTGAGTGAGCTCTTGTCTCCCAAATCCTGCAGTGACCCCAGAAGGTCATCCAGGATGAGACTGGCCCCTGCCAGCTTCCTTACGGGCCGTTTCTGCTTTAATGCGTGTCCTGATGCTTCATGGGGGCCTCAAAGCAAAGTCGGGACACACGGACGGAGCACAGGGAGGAGAGAGATTCCATCCAGGATAGCCAAGATGAAAGGGGCAGAGGGAGGGAAACTGGCGGGGACCCTCTTGGGCTCCTGCAGGACTGGCCAGTGCATCCTGGGGACACCAGAGCAGGCCAGAAACACCCAGAATCCAACCTGCACTCCGAGATGGTATCCCAGTGCCATTCCTGAAGCTGCCCTCAGCCACAGCTCGGCCAGGGAAAACCCCGCTGGCCTGGGGTGGGGGGGTGGTTGTGGGTTTCGGGGTTAGGAAATTGGATCTGGGACTGGAGCGATAGCACAGTGGGTAGGGAGTTTGCCTTGCATAGGCTGGCCCGGGTTCGATTCCCAGCATCCCATAGGGTTCCCTGAGCACTGCCAGGGGTAATTCCTGAGTGCAGAGCCAGGAGGAACCCTGTGCATTGGTGGGTGTGGCCCAAAAAGAAAAAGAAAATGGACCCAACTCAGCCGTCTTGAAGTATTCGGGTGCCTTCAGAAACCTCTCTCCTCGAGAAGGCTCAGACAT
Organism: Sorex palustris; assembly: GCA_028565675.1. Taxonomy (NCBI): domain Eukaryota; kingdom Metazoa; phylum Chordata; class Mammalia; order Eulipotyphla; family Soricidae; genus Sorex; species Sorex palustris. Next base: position 5,497,724 of record JAOXYA010000018.1, read on the forward strand.
GCCCCCGCCCACCCCAGGGGACCCACCTAGAATCCTGGCAGATTCGGGCATTAGGGGAACCTCTTCCAGGAGCTACTGGAATGAGGAGCAGGAGCGGGCTGACGGTCCCACGAGGGTGATTAAAGGGTGAGGGAGGGATGTTGCGTCTATTCCTCCAGAAGGGAAGGCCAAGTGTTCGCGCTGCACACCAAGACAGCATCTCAGGCTGAGCCTGTGCATCTCGGGCAAACCTGCTAATCCACCGAGACCCACGGTCTGGCACCTGGCCGAGGGCTGGCTCCACGACCACTTGGCTGTAATGCTCTGTCAACAGTGTCCCGGACGGAGCTTTACAGCTAAGTCATGTCCCAGAGGAGCCGGGGTACAAAGACAGAGTGGGTGGCGCCAGCCTGGCCTCCCTGGTTCAATCGGCAGCACTCACACCTGGGTGCCCAAGGCACCAGTAACAGTGATCCCTGAGCACTGGGTCAGGAGCTGGCCCCGCACACAGCTGAGTGTGGCCCAAAAGTCTTTAAAAATGTGTCTCGAAGACCCCAGAGTCCTCCCTGCCTCTGCGGCTCTGTTTGGCTAAGCTCAGGAACAACTCTGCACACTCAATGCACTTTTGTTTTTGTGGCAGGCACTAAACAAATGTGCCCTCAGTCACCCCTGAAGCGTGGGGGGGGGGCTGCTGGTTTACCTCCATGGAGCCCGGGGTCCCCAGACCCTCCGGCTCTGAGCCGCCCAGCCATTCCACGCAAAGGCCAGAGAAGACGAGGCTGCTCCAGAGGCCCCTCCAGAGGTGAGGGTGACCCAGATCACCTCAGCCATGCTCTAGGGCTCCGGGGTTGCACCCAGGGGTGCTCAGGGACCGTGTGGTGACAGGGATCAATCCCAAGTTGGGCATGTGCGAGGCCTGTGCTCTAACCACTGCTCTACCTTATCTAGGAACAAGGGTCATGGGAGGGTCTATGGACTTGAGGCGCTTTTTACGAAGCATCGCAGGGTGACTCCCAGAGGAACTCAGGAGTTCCACGGGAGCTCACAAACTGCGGGACTCAAACTCGGCCACATTGCGGAAACCCTCAGGAGATGGTGTCAGGCATATGGCCTCGAGTCCTGTCCTCGGAGGACCCGGCCCATGCCCTTCCCATGGACACAGAGCAACAAGGGGCATAAAGTGCAGTGAAGTCACCACTGGGGGGGGTGGCCAACAGAGGGGGGAGAATGCAGGGTCAGCCCGGTTATAGGGGGCCAATGCGAGGGTCAGTCTGGCTGCAGGGGGGACAGTGTAAGGTCAGTCTGGCTGCAGGGGGGACAGTGCAGGGTCAGTCTGGCTGTAGGAGGGAAGAGTGCAGGGTCAGTCTGGCTGTAGGAGGGGACAGTGCAGGGTCAGTCTGGCTGCAGGGGGGACAGTGCAGGGTCAGTCTGGCTGCAGGGGCAATGAGTGGCAGACATTGCAGCTCAGGAGACTCTCCAGGGGGGCAGAGCATGGGGACACACAAGAGTCCAGGGAGCGCCCCAGTGTAGCCTCGGTGGCCTGGGCACCAGCAGGCCACTTACTGTTGCATCACTGAACCCCAGGAGTTCAGGGCTGCATCCACGGGCCAAGCATCTCTGGGAGGAGCCTGAGTGCTGCGGGTGTAGCCCCCACTTAGAGGAAGCAAAAGAGCAGGTAGCCCCCTGAGTATGAAGTGGACAAAAGGGCACAGAGAGTGGACAGACCCCGAGGGGGGGGACTGGTGGAGCGTGGAGGACACTGCCCCAAAGCAGCCTGTGGGCACCCAGGCAGGAAGGGCTCTGCCGCTGGGTTTGGGGGGACAGGCTGTCCTATACGACCCAGACAGGCCAGCGGGAGGCAGCCAGCACCACCCCGGAGAGTCAGGCCGCTGAAGGCTGCTGCCCATTCACAGCCGAAGGTCTCTGGGGTGGAGCGAGCACGCGGGGGAAGGGGGTGCAGGCACTTTGTGGCCGGCCCCTTCCACCCCAGCATCCACAGGGTCCCCTGAGCAAGACTAGGAGTGATCCCTGAGCACAGAGCCAGAAGTCAAGTAAACCCTGAGCCCCACCCCGCCCCATGCTACAACCCACCCACCCAAAGAAGTGGATGGTCCTGGACCCAGGGACGCCACCATAATAAGATGTACTGGAAGCCTTTCCCCAACACTGCTGAAAGCACAGAACATCAGGCTTTCTCGGGAACCCCAAGAAGTCCTGAGGAGAGCCTGTCCAAGCATTGCTAAGGAAGCTGGGAACCTGGGGAGACAGACGCACGTGGGGGCTGCGCCTGGGCTCTGGGCACCCAGGGGATGAAGAAGGAGGGGCCAGGACCCGCCTCCAGCAGGCTCCCTGACCCCACTGACAGATGTGGCAAAAAGGGCAGAGCCTGCACTGACCCAGGGAGCTGCAGGAGAGACAGGGCCAGCACCTGACCCCCAGGGCAGGCCTGGGCACAGCCTCACAGGACCTGAAGGGGGACTCGAGGGGAAGTCCTCCCTCTGGCCAGAAACTCCAGGGTAGGACCTGGGGTTGCTTGGGGACACGGGCTCCCCCATCCTCAGCTGACAACAGAGACGCGCCCCTCCCACTCAGAAGAGGGGTGCCCCGGCTTGTTCCCACCTGCAGGAAGCAGGGGGCCAGGGACCAAAGGAGGATGGGGAGGTGAGTGGAAGGCCAGAACCCCCACCCACATCCACCCACTCGAGGGCAGGGGCCCCTTCCCACGCTCACGACTCCCCCCATCTTCACTGAAAGTCACGGCAGGGACCAGGCGATAGTACAGTGGGGAGGGCGTTTGCCTTGCACACGACCAACCCGGGTTCGATTCCCAGCATCCAATACGGCCCCCCGAACACCGCCAGGAGTAATTCCTGAGTGCAGAGCCAGAAGTAACCCCTGAGCATCTCCGGGTGTGATGCAAAAAAAGGAAAAAAAAAGAAAAGAAAGCCACAACACCCACAGGGACCCCTGGGGCTCACTGACGGGCCCTGGGTTCTGTTGGGAAGGTTTATTAGCGGGTTTCACCTTTTTCTCCAGGAATGATGAGCCTTCAGGTTTCACATCTTCACCTCTGGCCGACTCCCCATGTCCTCTGCCCTTTCCCTCCTGCTTACTCATCCGTCGAGGTGACCTTCATTTACAAGAGGGCAAGGGTCTGTTTGGGAGGAGCAGGGTCTGTTTTTGAGGCGCATCCACTCACCCAGGAGCGCCTCTGCCCTTATGTTCCCCTTCGTGAATGAGGATGTTAGCCCTGTGTCCAAAGAGACCAAAGAGACATTTTTTCCCTTTCTGCTCTGGATCTTCTACTCATTTTCTTGACGATGTTTCTTGAACTCTCTCAAAGGATTCCCAAGATGTCATCTCAGAGCTGCTGAAATGATCTCCTGTCTTGGAAATGCAGTTTCTAGACTCTCTGTGAGTCACCCCAAACTCTCTGAGAGCCTGTGCCCCCTCGCTGTGGTCTGACCCCCAGCCCCTCGCCCCCTACCTGGGGTGTGGGTCAGGGACGCCACAGCCATGATCTGTCATCCCAACATTCCCAGAATCAGGGAAAGTCCCCACATGATGTCAATCAATGCCCTTCATCACCCTGAATCACAGCCAGCTCCCCCTGCCCACCTCCGCCCACCTCCATTCACCTTCATTCTTGCCCGCCGAGGACTCTCCATGCCGAGAAGACCTCTAGGAACCCCACTTCCTGCTTTCCAAACATAGCCGCATTGGTCCCAGGGGCCGGCAGCCTCTCTTCGGTGTCTGCCATGAACGCCATCCAGCAGGTGTCCAAACAGAGTGGAGTGCTCCTTCAGACTCCTCACATGCCTCCTCAGCCCCACCCCACCCCACACGACCCCTCGGGACAGGCGCTTCTCCACTGGGCATTGTCAGCCCCTCTCTGCCCTGCCGCCGGGCTGGATGGGCATCCCCAGCCTTGGCATCACAGCCCTGGAGTCCCGGGTGGCTGCCAGGCATTGCCATGGCAGAACCAAGGCTTTGAACAGCCCTTTCCCAGCCACGGGCCCACCTAGGAGATGCATCAGAAACAAAAACAGGCAAGCTTCGCCCGGGTCCGTGCACCAGTGCCAGGCCAGCCGGGATGTCGCTCAAGACTGTCATCTGGGGGGACTAGAGTGATAGTACAATGGGTAGGGCATTTGTCTTGCATGCAGCTGACCCGGGTTCAATTCCCAGCATTCCATAGGGCCCCCTGAGCACCGCCAGGAGTACTTCCTAAGTGCAGAGTCAGGAATAACCCCTGAGCATCACCGGGTGTGACCCCCAAAAATACAAGCAAAAATAAATATATAAATAAAGATTGCCATCTGGTCCAGAGAGAGAACTGGATTTTTTCTGGGTTTACCACCCCCCATGCCCCTAGCATGGTGTGGCTAACCCGTGTGTTTCTGGCTGCTGGGGTGAGGGGCTGGGCTCCCCCTGGGGTGCAGGCAGCAAGCTCTGAGCCACACACCTCAGCTGAGCTGCAGAGTGAGATCACCTGTGAGGCTCAGGCAAGCTGTCCAGGGAGGAGGTGGTCTAGCATATGGTCACTCATTGGCCGGGGAGGTGGCACTGTCCCTACCAGTGTGGGTGGGGGTAACAGGAAGCTCCACGGAGTCCTTCTCCGTACTCTGGCCCGCATCCGTCTGCCCTGGGCCAACCTGACTTATCCCATCATGGGAAAGAGCCCACGGGGACAACCAACCATGTCACTGAGTTCCCAGCTCATTGTCAACAGGGAGGGGGCCTCACTTGGGGCACCCCAGAATGAACGTCCTCCTGGACCACGTGGCCACAATGGCCGCAGTCACATCATAAGACACTCCCTACCCATTCTCCAAGAGTACCACATCACCTTTGATTGAGGTTCAAATAGTAGGCAACCAATCATAGAGGGAATATATATATATATATATATGCATATAGACATATTTTTTAGGTATATATACAAAAGCTCACGTCACTCAACCCTTAACAACATGTTAATGATATCCTAAAGAAGGTCTTAATGGCCCCTGCCCAAATAGAACAATTTTCACACTCTTTCCTCTATGGATACTTTTTGTAGCATTTTCAATGGCTTTTCATAACAAACAATACAAAATATATTATTTCGGTTGTGCTTTGGGACAGGGATTGGGGCCCGGGATGGAAACATCCCAAATTTGGTGCTGGGAAGATGTAATGGTGGTGGGATTGGTATTTGAATATTAAATGTAATCAAATACTGTGAACTACCTTATAAAATAAAAAAAAATTAATAAAGTAATCAGTAATGAAAAAATAGGGAGGCGGCCCCTGGAGACTCTGAAATTGGAACTGATTATCAGAAATGAGGGTCCCAGTGCAGCGGGCGGCTGGGGGGATACTCCAGAGTGAGTTCTCAGCACCCCACCAACAGTCCTTCCCTCGCCTCCCTGAGAGTCAGCTCTGAGCACTTCCAGGTGTGGCCCAAAACACATTGGGGGGGGGGGTTTGGGTCATATTCGGCAATGCACAGAGGTTCCTCCTGGCTCTGCACTCAGGAATGACTCCTGGCGGTGCTCGGGGACCCTATGGGTGCTGGGAATCGAACCTGGGTCAGCCGCATGCAAGGCAAACACCCTCCCCACTCTGTTATCACTCCAGCCCCTCCAAAAACATTTTTAAGAAAGGAAGTCAGAGTCCGTTGAGGGGGCTGATGACCCCCATCACCACCGCTGAGTGGGCAGCTCTACTCCTCAGGATGCTCTGAAGGACGCGGCTGCGATAACAGAACCATCTGGAAAATGGTGACCATGAAGGTTGGGCCCGAGTCGCTGTGGGTGGTGAGGGGGCACCACGGTCACGGCAGGCACTTCCTTCCCGGAACAGAGGCCACTCCTCTCGACTGCCCACCCGCCCGCCAGGAGAGCTGGGCATCCAGTCTCCGGGCAAGAGAATGAATCACTGGAGCCGGCTCCCTGCTCCCCTCCCCCCTGCCTCCCCCCCACCAGATGACTGGGCAAAAATAGAAGAGAATCCCTCCTTTAAAAATATCTTTACATGCTAAATGTCTCTAAAAAGCACATGTGCCAAGCGAGTCTGCTAAGAAACAGATGAGGAGCAGATGCGCACGCCCATGGGGTAGCGGGGAACTTGGAGACTTCTTTATGCAACGGGAGAAGAGGCAAGAAAAAGTTTCCCAGAGAAGGGAGGCAGGAAGAGAGGGAGTCGCAGGACCACAGAGCATCTCCCTTAAGTCCTCACGAGCCCTGCCTGCGGGGTCACTTCCAAGTCATAGAGGAAAAAGGGGGCGCCCACCGGTAACATGGCTGGGGGGGCCTTCTTTCCTCCCCAAAGCCACTCTTTGGAGTCAAGCCATTTACTGAGCGCCTACAATGCGCCATGAGTGGCTCTTCTCCGCTGGGGTTCAGAGACCCAAGCAAGGCGAGTTTGTTCTTCCTGCCCAGCTCTCGAGTGGAAACGCATCCCCCCGGGAGGAGTCCAAGAGAAACGGAGTCAAAAATATAAGGCTGAGCTGCCGGGGTGATGCCACCAAAGACGCTGGAGCCTGAACAATCGAACACGTAGGTGATGTGGTGGGAAGCCACCTCGGGTGCTGGGGCAGCTGGAAGAGAGGATGGAGCACTCTGAGAGTAAGTCAGAAATGAGCACTCTGGGTAAAAACTGCGTGCCGAGGGCGGGTAAGGGAACAAACAGGGTAACCGCTCGATACCTGTATTGCAAACATAATGCCCAAAGTGGGGGCAGAGTGAGGGGGGAGGGAGAGAGAGAGGGAGGAAGAAAGAGAAGAAGAGTGTCTTCTGTGGACAAGGGCCAGGAAGATCACTCTTCACTCACAAGTTGGGGAAAGGGCAGCTGCAATAGGGAAGGGATCACTAAGTCAAGGATGGTTGGAGGAATCGCTCGGGATGGGAGATGTGTGCTGGAAGCAGATCAAGGACCAAACATGATAACCTCTCAGGATCTGTATTGCAAACTGCGGTGGTGATGGGAGGCATCCAGCCCCATCAATGACCAAAAGGAGAGAGAAAGAAGGAAGGTGCCTGCCACAGAGGCAGGGGGTAGGATGGGGTAAGGGTGGCAGGGGGGGTTACTGGGGACATTGGTGGTGGAAAATGTGCACTGGTGGAGGGATGGATGTTCGATCATTGTATGGCTGAAACTCGATCATGAAAGCTTTGTAACTATATCTCACGGTGATTCAATAAAAAAAAATTTTTAAAGCTACTCTGGCAGTACATTACTGATAAAAATATTGAACTCCCCGAACAAACACAGTATGGCCTCTTGGGCACCTATATTGCAAACCATAATGCACAAAAGAGGAGAGAGAGGAGTAGGGGAGGGGGAGGGAAGGAGGGAGGGAGGGAGAGAGATAAGTGTCTGCCATAAAGGCAGGCCTGGAGAGAGGGGTGGGGGGGCAGGGATGGGGGTATGGTGGAAGCAAAAGTGAGGACATTGGTGGTAGAAAAGGTACACTGAGGGAGGGATGAGTGTTGGATCACTGTATGACTGAAACCCAGTCATGAACAGCTTTGTAATGATCTATCTCATAGTGATTCCATTTTAAAACATTTAAAAACAAGCAGACATATAGTCATATCACGCTCAGGACCAGAGAGATAGGACAGTGCGTAAGGCACCTTCCTTGCACATGTCTTACCTGGATTTGATTCCCCACATTCCATATGGTCCCCCAAGCCCACCAGGAGTGATTCTTGACCTGAGTGCAGAGCCAGGAGTAATCTCTAAATTGAGTGTGGCAAAAAAATAACAAAACCAGGAGCAATAGTACAGTGGGTAGGGCATTTGCTGAGCACTTGGCCAACCCAGGTTCCATCCCCAGCACCCCATATGATCCCCCAGTTCCACCAGGAATAAGCCCTGGGCACCATTGGATATGGCCCCAAACCCAAAGCCCAAAACAAAACAACCCCCACCCCAATAACAAATACACTGCTCAAGGACAAGCTAGATCCTGCCAACTTCTCTGCATTTGTCAGCCACCTTGTGTGACCACAAGGCTTTCCAGAGAACAATAGCTCTCTTTCAAGATACTCATGAGCCTCTGTTTTTCTTTTTCTTTTCTTTTCTTTTCTTTTCTTTTCTTTTCTTTTCTTTTCTTTTCTTTTCTTTTCTTTTCTTTTCTT
>JAOXYA010000018.1:5510835-5527003 GCA_028565675.1 Sorex palustris
CGTGGTGGGACTTGCTCTCTCTCTCTCTCTCTCTCTCTCTCTTTTCTTTTTGGGCCCCACCCAATGATGCACAGGGGCCCTCTGCCCTCTCCTCCTGCCTCACCTAAGGGAATGTCCCTCTCTCTGACAACACTCATTTACACATTTGTGTCTGGAAGGATTTGGCTTCAGCTCAACATTCCCTGGCCAAATTCTTCCCCTGAGTAAGGGGAACACAGTCTGCATCCCCGAATGCCCATTTCTTTCCATTCCTGGAGCCCAAGGAGATCCGGGCAGAGGTGCTGAATGGCGACAAAAAAAGGAAGTGATGAAGAAAGATGCTTCCCAGGGTCAGGATCAGCTGGGACAAACAGAGCCCGGCTGCCAACGCTTAAATAAAGATGTTTTCTAAGCAGACAATTACGGAGGACCCGGGATTCCCTAAAAACGAGAGCTCTGCCTTCACCTCCGCCCTCCAGGCTCGGGTTCAAGCAAGTGAGGCTGTGTGGATGCTCCAGAGGTCTTCCCCCATCACTCAGAGCCCTGATAGAGACCTGGTCCTCCTGCTACCGTCCCTCTCCATCCAACCCTGTGTCAAATTCTCGGGTCCTGTCCCTTTTCCAATTAGGTACTTAATACAACTTGGATCTTTTTTGCCACCACATAATAATTTACACAGAACACTTAATTAGCTTCTTAGATAAAAATAACATGTAATTTGTTTGGTAATTATATGTTTCCACGACGGCTGAAAGCATCATTATAGGAATTTGGTGCACTTAGGATAGATTACCTTAATTCTATTTTCTGTTTACCCAATTATATCTGTCGTTCTTAATTGTATTGGAAACCTCAAGGAGCCAGGGAAGGTGAGGTGGGAGCCAGGATGCCTCCAGGTTTCATGTCAGGGTGGCATGTCCCATGTCCACCCCAGGCCCGGGTGGGCTCCGGCAGCACGTGGGGAAAGTGAGACCCATGGAAATGCTTTCCATGCACAAGAAGAAGGTCATGGAACATTCTGCCCAGGGCCTTCTTTGTACTTTCGCTGAGCTCCAAAAGGAGGGTTCACAGACACGTTAACCTTCAAAGTTTTCAATAATTCAGCAATTTATTCTATTGTGCAGGAGGGGGGAAACAGGCACAGCAAATCCGAACAATTTCAAGCACACTGAAGCTTGAAATGAAGCGGAGGGAGGCATTTACGTTGAAAAACATGGATATGACTTAGGAAAAAATTGGTGATCTTGAGGGATTACTCCTTCATAAAAATGTAACCACAGAAGGATGTCTGTTTAATAAGTGGAATCCTTCTCTCTGAAAACAGGACCTGCAGTTTTATGACAAAATGTTAAGATCCCGGGAATTGGCTTCAAAACCATCGAAGGGATGAGGAAGGGGGAAGGAAGCAGGTGTGCAGAGCTGAGACTGGATTAGAGGCGGAGAAGGGTCCTTCAGTCCTGCGTGCAGCACTCGCAAGCTGGGTCAGTGCCACAATAACACATCGGAAGACAGAGTCAGTTTAAAGGGATCTCAGCATGCAGGTCGGAGGCTGGGCCTCCTCTGTCGGGGAAGGGTCACAGCCGGTGTCTGCTGTCGGTGGGAGCACACACAGAGACAGAGAACCTGTGTTCTCTGACCAGGGTCAGGATCAGCTGGAACGCTGCCAGAGCTTAAATAAAGATGTCCCCCATGGACATCTGCACACAGGGGTCCAGGGGATCTGTCCCCTCGTGCACAGGATGGGTCACTCAGCCCCAGGAAGACTTCACTGACTGAACAAGCCCTGGGCTCTGACCTCAGCGCCCCCAGGCGGTGTCGGGAAGTGGGTTAGAGGGAACCCACTGTGCCAACGTGGCTCCTGGGCCCTCACACTCCAGCCCAGGGGGGAATTCTTGACTAGATCTGAGAGGCGGCTTCCTGTCAGGCCCTGTGGAACGCTGAGGTGCTGAGGATGGGAGGAAGCGGAGCCTTCAGCCAGCCAGAGACAGCTGACTAGGCTCCCTGTTAGAAGAAGCTCACATCACTCAGGTCCATGGCCACGAATCTGTTCCTTCTCCCTCCGTGTCCTGCTCAGAGCAGCTTACACACACACACACACACACACACATACACAAACTCACACACACACATACATATACACACTCACACACACAATCACAGACACACTCACTCACATACTCACATATATATACACGCCCACATGTACATGCACTCACACTTGCATACACTCACACTTGTATACACATACACACACACCACACACTCACATGCGCATACACACACACTCTTACATACAAACACATACACTCACACATACACATTCACACATGCACGCACTCACATACACACACACTCACATTCCGTACAGATACGCACACACCACACACTCACATATGCACATTCACACATAAACGTACACTCTTACATACACACACTCATACTTACACACACACATACACTCGCACACTCACATACACACACCCTGACATTCACACATCCACACACACAAACACACTCACATACACTCACAGGCTCACATACAAATATACACACACTCATACATCATCAGACTCATACACTCACGTGCACATACACACACATGCGTGCACACACCCAGACATATGAACGCACCTGCACACATACATACACTCACATGCACACACGTGCACACACGCACACACATGCACACCCACGCACACGCCCCAACCCTTCCACAGACCTCTCCTAGTGACATGAAGCCCCCCCGCCCCCATCACTGAGCCCCACCATCTCAGAGCGAGGCTATCTGACTTCTCTGTGTTCCGGTTTGTTTTACTCTGGGTGTCTGTGCAGAGAGGGGACAGAGGTGGACTCTGGCCGGCAGCCCAAGGACTGGACTCACTGTGAACAGTCCAACTGGAGGACACGCCCCATCTCCGCATCCCCTCACTCTGGGATGTCCATGTGGCGGCAGCCATCCGAGAGGCTGTGGCAGGAGCCCGGTGGCCTGAGATGACAGCCAGGTGTGGTAGCCCCAGGGCTGAGCGCTCAGCCAACCCCAGACTGGCCACAGACTGGGCTTCTCTCCCCAGCCAAGCAGCAGAGCGGCAAAATCGTCAGCCGGTGGCAGTAACTCCACTCACTGTACTGCACAAGCCTCAACAGGACTGGAGCAACCCCAAAGAATGCTGGGTCTGGGCCCCTGGGAGCTCCGAGTGTGTCCAGGATTCTCGAAGAGATGTACGTGGGCCCCAACAGGAACAGGCGTATCCTGTGGCACACGCAGTCGCTAGAGCTGGCTGACGGAGTGACTAAAGTCGCTGGAAGCTTCTAAATGTTCTACAGTGCACAGAACAGCCCCCCACGGCAAAGGACGCTGCCCAAAACGTGGACACCCCCAGGACAGAGACACCTGCCCGCAGAGCCCCCAGCACGCTGGCCGCAGGGGTGTCCTTGGGGTGCCAGCTCTCCACATTGGCAGCAGGGGCTCCTCCCCACAGAAACGGGGCAGCCTGCAGCCCAGAAGTAGTCCCCACTGAATCCTCGGTCTTAAAAGCACGCTGGCCCCAGGCCTGAGTTACTCTTCCGGAATCATTCCTTCTGTGGGAACAGACTCCATCTCAAAACGAACGCTCCCTACTAGAGGTGCCCAGCGGTGGGCACGGCTGATGTCAGACACAAACAAATCCCAGAGCTGGCTCTGCCACCCTGGCTCACTTCTGGGTCTAGGGTCACAGATCTGGCCAGGCTGCCCACCCTCCTCCGTGGCTGTGGGAGGACCTGGGGTCACCGTGGCCAACGTGGGGTACAGGGCAATGACTGTCAGCACACGGCATGGTCCACAGTGCCTAACACAGGCCATGGTCCACAGTGTCGAACACGGCGCACGGTCCATGGTGCCCAACTCAGAGCACAGTGCCACATGGTCAGTGCAGGACACAGTGCCAGCATTGCCCACACAAGGCACAGCACCACCACGGTCAACACGGGCCATGGCGTGCTGATGGCCAACGCAGGACACGGCACCACCATGGGCAAGGCAGAATGGGATGCCTCTTTTTTGAAGGGAAGACCTTTCCCGGGTCTCCTCTTCCCCAGCCAACAGCGGCTCCGCACACTGAATCACCCCCCCCACCCCGCCCCTGCCCCAGATGCTGGATGCTGCCAGATGTTGCCAAGGGGAGGCGGAATCCCGAATTCAGAGGTATTCCCTTCGCAGCTTGACTCTGCATCCAAACAGATGCCCACATCTTATCTATTTGCTTACCTCCGATGGGGGTTGGGGGCGGGGGCACACCCTGCCGGGCTCAGAGCGTTCTCCTGACTCTGTGTGCTCAGGGATCACTCTGGAGGGCAGCCAGGCCGGGTCGGGGTGCTGAGGGTCAGCCCTGGGCCACCTGCAGGCCAGCCATGTGCCTTACCCACGGGACTATCTCTCTGGCTCCAACCTCCAAAGGTTAAAGTTTAGGGAGTACAAACCCCAGAGTTCCTTTGCTCACACCCTCCCGATCTGCCCCCTCCCCTCCCTGGCCTGTTCCAAATCTGTTCCCGCTCACCACCCCCACCAGTACCCCCATCCTGTGTCACTGTCACTACGTGGAGTGTGTCATCACCTCCCCTAACTGACCTGGGGGGGCCCTCTGCTCCCAACTTGCCGCAGACCGTTCTCCAGACAAGGCCACGCCCCCAGCCCTCGGCCACGCCCCTCCCACGGCTGCCCATGGGGATCAAATTCAAACTTGTCTCCGGGGGCTCACCAGCCCCCCCAAAGCTGCCTCCACCCCCCCCCCGCACAGAACCTGTCCCCTCCCACTTCCCATCTGATCCTGCCGCACTCCCCACCCGTTCCTGAGCTGTTCCCTCACAAGCTGCGTCCCACTCCCACCCAGGGCCCAGGCATGTGTGTCACTCCCTGCCCCTCGACCCGGCCACCTGCTCCCACCTGCTGCCACCCCCGTGCTCTGGGCTCCACTCACACATCACCACCCCAGGGCCACCTTCTCAGGGCGACGCTCTCCTGGACACGTGGACACGCCCACCCCTGCCTTCCGTGGCTCCCCGCAGCCCCCGGCTTTCTGCACCCGCTGGGAGGCAAGCGCTAATTGACACCAGATGGGTTTCCTTCCCTCCAAGATCTGTCTCTCCCCAACACAAAAAAGTAAATTCCTCATAAGCGGGAACCTTGTCCACCTGGTGGCTATCATGTCCTGGGGCTGTGTGGACATAGCTGTGGCCATTTTTCTTTTCTCTTCTTTTTTCTTACTTTTGGGGTCACACCCAGTGATGCTCAGGGGTTCCTCCCGGCTCTGCACTCGGGAATCACTCCTGGTGGTGCTTGGGGGACCCTATGGGATGCTGGGAATCGAACCCAGATCGGCCACGTGTAAGGCAAACGCCTTCCCCGCCGCGCTATCACTCCAGCTTTTCTTTTCTCCTTCCCTCCCTTCCTTCCTCCCTTCCTTCCTTCCTTCCTTCCTTCCACCTGTCAAATCCTCCAACTCTGAGGCCCCCTCAGCGCCTCTGAGTGAGGGCAACAGTCTTCTCAGGTGAAGAATGCTGAATGCTTCCAGTTGAACCGATTCTGCCCAGAGAGGAGACGGCAGCATGCAATGCATGAGATCCACTGACCAGAAGGGGCTTCATCTCTCAGGCAGTCCAGCCCCCACTGCCACGATGGGGAAATCCTCGCTCCTGCCAGCCGCCAGCTTGGTCCAGCTCCTCAACTCCCTCTGAGAGCCACAAGCCAGGACAGGATGTAAGCCGGAGCACGGAGAGTTTCCCCTTTGCAGCCACATTCATTGTCTCCTGGGTCCCATCAGCAGCCCACTCCTGACCCGCTCCTGGCTCAGGGAGCTCCCTGGGGCTCCTTTTGCACCTCAGTGTCGCGAGTTCCCGGCTCTTTTCCCAGGTGGAGAGTCCTGGGGGTGCTCACGGTAAGGACCGGTCCCCGACTGGGGGTGTGGTGAGAAGGGGTGTTCTCCACACGGGACATGATGCAGAGCCCACACACGGGCCCGGGACAGACGAGAAGAAAGGAAGTCAAGACGTCCATGTTCCAGGCTCAGACACGATCTCCGCAAAGCCCCTTCAGAAGCCTCCGAGCTGTGCCTGGAGCCCTTCTTACCGACGGAAAAACAAACCATGCCGGCAAGACCACAGCAAGCCCACATTCCGGCCTCCCTCACACCGGCATTGGCTGGGGGATGAAAACACCCCTCCACCTCCAACTATCCCACACGCCCGTCACTCTGCTCTGCAGAGAACTTCCTCACCCGTGGCCATATGAGACTTCCTGAGCATTGGCCATGCTCCCGCTCAGGTGCAAAGCACCGATGTTCCAGGGGGCTGTAGCGATAGCACAGTTGGTAGGATGTTTGCCTTACACGTGGCTGACCCGGGTTCGATTTCCAGCATCCCATAGGGTCCCCCAAGCAGAGCCAGGAGGAAACCCTGTGCATCGCCGGGTGTGACCCATAAAGGAAAAAAAAAACACCAATGTTCCAATAAAGACTAAAAGGCCACGGCACCAGTAGAGCCCAGCCTCTGTCTGATGCCCCCCTCTCCCCGCAGCCCACTCAGACACGGCACCGCCCCTACCCAGGCAGCTGGATGTGGTGAGCCCATCCCTCAGCCCCCACTGCTGACCCAACTGCTCAGATGCCCGACTGGGCCAACCTGAGTTCGATCCCTGGCATCCCATAGGGTCCCCCAGAGCCCGCCTCCCTGTCTGGGCAGGATACTCAGGAGGATGGCACAAGGGTGGCCTGAGCAAGCGATGATCACGGAGCAGGGGACGCCACTACGGGCACATCCACACATGCGTGCGACCTGGGTTACTTCCACCGGGCCCTGGCGAGCACCAAAGCCAGTAAGAGCTGGGGTGAGCTCGCATACTCCCCCCATCCGCATATGGTGACCCCCCACACACTGTACTCAGCCACCCACGTCTCCATCCAGGCTGTTCTCTCTGGCTGGGTAGGCCTGGGGAAACTGCTTATTTTTGCCAAAGTTGGCATTTAATACGGACATAATTATGGCTAAGCACCATGGATCCCAGGTGGCAAAACCCCTCCTCCCCGGTCCTCAACGGGAAACCAACATCCGCCCTCCTCTCCCCGCTCCCGGCCGTCACTCACTCATGGGGCCTTGGCAAGTGCTGCTCGAACTTGTACACGTTCCTCAACGTGGGGCCCAGGAGGCCACCCTGGGGCCCTGGCAGCATAACCTCCATCTCCCTCAACTCCCCTTCTTGCCAGACAAGGGCGCTGAGATCCGAACTCTCTGCATCAACCAAATCCTAAGAAACTCTTAGACTTCACTGCAGATAAACTGGGCCACAGTATGGGGGATAGGACGGTGTCTGTCACTGTTGCAGGGGCTGCAGGCATTCAGACATGCCCCGCCTTACAGTTGCAGACCAGAGAACCTGGAACCCAGCAGAGGTGGGTCCACAGGCCACGAGGGTGTTCTGAGCGAGCCCACTGGCATCCCCTCCGTTCCCCGCTGGACATTCACAAGACATTCACTAGACATGACGTGCCACGGGTCACTTGAAACATTGCTGTCTTCTTTTCGTGTCTGGTTTTTTGTGTGTTTTTTTTTTTTGTCTGTTCAGGGCTCACACCCGGCGGAGCTCAGGGCTGACTCCTGGCTCTGCACTCAGACTTCATTCCTTGTGGGGGGGGGGGCATGGTAGGGGGTGCCTGGGATGGAACTCGGGTGGGCTACATGCAAGGCAAATGCCCCACTCACTGCACTATCTCTCTGGCCCCTACTGTTGTCTTCCTATTTCTGGGCTGGAGGAGAATCTTTTTTTTTTAACTGAATCACTGTGAGATCCAACTACAAAGCTTTCATGTTTGAGTTTCAGTCATACAATGATCGAACACCCACCCCCCACCAGTGCACATTCCCCACCACCGATGTCCCCAGTATCCGCCCCCCTTTCCTTCCCTCCCCCTGCCTCCATGGCAGACAATTTTCCCCATACTCTCTCTCTCCTTTTGGGCGTTATGGTTTTCAATACAGATACTGTTTGTATCATGTTTGGTCCTTCATCTACTTTCAGCACACATCTCCCACCCCAAGCTATACGGAGGGGAGATTTAGGGGGCTGAGAGACCACACCTGACAGTGCTCAGCTTTCACCCCGGGCCCTGTGCTCTGGGATCACTTCTGGGGGTTGCTTGGGGCACCCTATGCAGTTAGGGGAGCAAACTAGGGCCAGTCGCAGGCAAGGCCAGCCCCTTCGCCGCTGCATTCTTACCTGAAGTAGGGGGTGCTCGGAGAAAGGATGGAAGCAGTCCCAGCACCTCCCGCTGACCCTCAATTAACGCCCCGCCACGGGGGAGGGGGGACCACGAACTACTACCTACCCCTGCAAATGAGAGCTCAGAGCAGAGAAATCCCACCAATACAGAAATTTCCAGAACTCAGGACCCTCCTTCCAAGGACGCTGGCCAGTGAGGTCAGATCTCTGTGTCCTGGAGGATCCAGTCCTGCTGCTTCCTCTCCCCAGGGCCAAGGGGTCCCTTCCCTCCTCTTAGGGTATCTCGGTACAGTCCTTCCTGCTGATGGCCACTCACCATGCCCCTTCTGCCTCTGTCCTCGAATGGGGCAGCAGGACCCTTCCGTCCCCCTAGCCTTGGTCTTGGATAATCAAACGTGAGCGGAGGGGGCAGAGTGACAGCACAGCGGGGAGGGCATCTGCTTCGCACGCGGATGACCCGGGTTCAATCTCCAGCATCCCATAGGGTCCCCCGATCACCACCAGGAGCAATTTCTGAGTTCAGAGCCAGGAGTGGCCCCTGAGCATCGCAGGGTGTGACTACCCCCCACCCCACCGCCAAAAAAAAGAAAAGAAAAGAAAAACAGTGAGCGGAGAGGCCTGCTCAAGGCTCAGGAGACCCTTCCCGAGTCCCCCGTGATGTGGGGTAAAAGAGAGGCCGGTCTCTGTCTGGGTTTGAAGCTGCGAAGCCTCGTCCTACCAGCTGGGATGGTGCTTCTGAAGACCCCGAGCCCAAGGGCGTCTCCAGCCCCCAGGAAGTGCTCCTGGAACCCACACCTGCTGCGTCATCTGCTTGCAGTCCCTTCGCGCGTGTCCCTATCCCCTGGCATGGAGGCTCAGGGCCAGGAGGGCACCTGGACGAAGGAGGAGCAACAGAAGTGACCCTCTGGAGGAAGAACCGAGAAACAGCCCTAGCTCTGCTCACAGTGAGAACACCCCCGCATCAGAGCAGACAGCAGCTTCCCAGTGGGCTGGGGCCGGAGGGATGGCGCAGCCGGGAGGGCATTTGCCTTGCACGGGGCCAACCTGAGTTTGATCCCCGGCATCCCATAGGGTCCCCCGAGCACTGCCAGGAGTGGCTCCTGAGTGGAGAGCCAGGAGGAACCCCTGAGCATCGCTGGGTATGACCCAAAAAGCCAAAAAAAAAAAAAGGCAGTGGGCTGGGGCAGATTTCCAGAGGCTCCGGAGCCAGGAGCCAGGAGGAAGCTCCGGGGTGGGCTGAGGTGAGAAGGCATGAAGGGGGCACCGAAACAGCCCCAGCGACAGGGTTTGGTTCCATTTCATCACGTCCATGAGGACAGCATCGCCCCAAAGAGAAAAGCCCACGGAGGGGAGCTTCCTGAGCCAGTTACAAGGCAGTTTAACAGAGAGCTCTGCTGCAGGACTTCTCAGAGCGTTAACGGGGTGAAGACATGCCCCATCCTTGGGCCGGGGAAAGGCAGCTGAGGAGGGGGAAGCAGGCGTTCCCCACTGGGGTCTGCGGTGTCCTGGGGGAGGGGGCTGCGGTGGGGCGAGGGTCCCCATCCCTGCCCTGCAGAGATCATCCTCACCCACCTTGATGGGAATTCGTATCCGGTGGGTCAGGGGCACCATACCCAGAGGGCGGGACTTGTGGGGGGGGGCAGGTGTCTACAGCCAGACCAGCCCCCATTCCCGCCCCCAAGCACTCCCTGTCCTTGGGTCTGAAGGTTTGAGTTCAGGGCACCCCTCTCTAACCTACCCGCTCTTGGGGCCAAGAATGAGGCTGGGGGGCTGGAGCGACAGCACAGCGGGGAGGGCGTTTGCCTTGCACGCGGCCTACCTGGGTTCGATTCCCAGCATCCCATATGGGCCTCTGAGCACCGCAAGGAGTAATTCCTGAGTGCAGAGCCAGGAGTAATCCCTGTGCATCTCCGGGTGTGACCCAAAAAGCAAAAAATAAAATAAAATGGAATCAGATGAATTCTTTAGAAAAATAAAATGTTTAAAAAAATAAAAAAAAAAAAGAATGAGGCTGGTACCAAGGAGCAGGGTCTGGGGTGAAGGTCACAGGATGCGAGGAGGTTCCCCAGACATCCAAAGCAGAGATGGTGGCAGGAAGGACCTACACATGCTTGGGGACACCCCCACCTCTTCTTGCCCTGCCTGCCCCCTGCACGCCCCTCCCCCACACTCCGGCATTTCCTGGCTCCCCCCCCCCCATCACCCACCACAAAGAGCGGGAGAATCTGATCTGGAGCCGGAGCAGGGCTGACCCACATCTCTGCACAGATGTTTGGGTTTTGTTTTGTGCTGTTTTGTTTTTATTGAATCACCCTGAGATACACAGTTTCAGTCATAGAGTGTTCCAACACCAGCCCTCCTTCCGCCGGCTACATTTCCCACCACCAATGTCCCGAGTTTCCCTCCCACCACCCGCAGCCTGCCTCTGTGGCAGACACTCTCCTTCTTTCTCTCTCTCTCTCTCTCTCCCTCCCTCTCCCTCTCTCTCCCTCCCCCTCCCCTTCTGAGCACTGTGGTTTGCAACACAGACGCAGAGAGGCCATCACCTTCACCTTTGTTCCTTAACCCACTTTCAGCCCACGTCTCCCGCCTCCTTCATGCCTGCGCGGGTGTTTGAACCGGCAGATATGGGCACATACCCGCCGTGCCTGACACGTGGCCGTGGCTGCACTGAGACCAATGGCAGCGACCCCGTAAGCAGGTTCCAACCGCAGATGCCCGAGCAGAGCCCTCCTGCCCCCACTCTCCCATCGGCGCACGCCCACAAGACAGAAGCACCCGGGTTTGCCCTGTAGAACCCAGGTGGCGGGGCACAGGTGAGGGCAGCCAGGTGAGAAAAAGCAACATGGAGAGGGAGGGGAGGAGCAGTGGACAGTGTCCTCGTGGGAGGACACGCGTGAGCTTCAGCCATAAGGACTTAAGACAAGAAGGACAAGCCCAAGGCCCAGAGAGGCGGCCCAGGAGGGCAGCTGCCCCCTTCCTTCCGCCCGCACAGATCCCCGAGTAAGCCCCCCAGCACCCCTTGGAGGGACGCAAAACACGGACCACAAAAGGGAGTGGGGAGGGGAGGGGCAGGACGCCTCCTCACTCCACCCCCCTCCCCACCCTCCTCTTGCTCTGCCCCAAGAAGCCCGGAGGAAGCAGTGGAGGGGAAGAGGGGCCACGCAAGGAGGAGGGGACACTGCAGTGCAGGGCAGAGGTGTGTGGGGGGGTGCAGAGCAGGCGGGCTGGTACCGCACCCTGTGGGCAAGAGCAGGCCAAATCTCGAGAGATGGGAGTCCCTATGAGCGGTGCCGGGGAGCAGGGGTGTTGCCCATGCACGAGGTCAGCACGCAGGCACATGCAGGGCCAGGCTTGGGGGCTCCCATCCCTCAGCGCCCCCATCTTCCTTGGGGGCTCATGGCTCACATTTTCCAGACTGGGAGGGTCCGCAGGCGGGACACTGAGAAGATGCACAGAGCTGGGCCCGAGACCCCCACCACCCGTGGCTCTGTATTCAGGAATCACTCCCGGTGGTGCTCAGGGCTGACTCCTGGCTCAGTGCTCAGGGATCACTCCTCGTGGTGCTCAGGGCACCTTCTAGGGTGTTGGGGATCAAACCCGGGGTGGGCCTGTGAACAAACACCTTCCTTGCTGTACCACTGCTCCGGATCTGACTTCTGTGTTTGGTAAATCTGCACGACCCTACATGTTCATCTACTCTTCTCATCTAAGGGAAGCTGCTTTTGAATGGACCAGAATTTCCTCGGAACATGTATTTATGTCCGTATAAAAAGTGCGGGGGGGGGGGATCTGACGGGGAAAGAAGAGAAAGAAGGGGGAGAAGGAGGAGAAGGGGAAGAAGGGAAGGGGGAGAAAGGGAGGAGGAGGGGGAAGGGGGGAGGAGGTGGAGCAGGGGGAGCGGGGCACAAAAGGAAAGGCCAGTTCCCATCAGGCCCTAGGGCAGCGCCACCCACGCACTGTCTCCAGCCAGGCTATGGCCCAGGAGACCCGTGCCCAGGGGGGTTTAAACAGAGCGACCTGCAGATGTCCACAGCCCAAGGGCGGAAACCACAGCCAAGCTCCTCCGTGGCTAAGTGGACAGATGCCCACGGCCCATCCACGTCCCAGGACAGCCCTGGACCTCGGCGGGGCAGGAGGGGTGAGCCGTGCGTCTCAAGACACCACTCACCACCTCATGACAGGGCGCCCAGAACAAGCAACCCCAGAGGGGGACACAGCCAGCAGGTGTCAGGGGGAGCCGGGGGTGCAGGGGCTGCCACTGGCTCTGGGTGACCCTGGGGTGGGTGTCAGGGAACTGGGGGAGGGCAGCGGGGCGGGGAGTCCACGTTCACTCTGAAAATGGGTTGGACGGCTGAGACAGAACCAGAGCTCAGTGCTGCCCCACACACGGACCACAGGACCCGATCTCCAACACCCGGACAGGGCCGAGCTCCTCCAGCAGTGATCCCTGAGCACACAGCCAGAGGGAGCCCCGAGCACCCCCAGGTGTGGCCCAAATACATCCTCATGGTCCTAGCTCAGGCCAGAGAGTTAAGTACTAGCCCCACAAGTTAAGTACTAGCCCCACAGTCAACCCTGACTCAATCTCGGGCTCCATGTACGTTCCCCCGAGCACAGCCAGGAGTGATCCCTGAGCACAGAGCCGGGAGTCAGCCCTGAGCACTGCGGTGTGTAGCCCAGCCCCAAACCTGAAATAAAACCATTTAAATGGCGACATTATTGCTTTACAGCAATAAAAAGTCATCGTAGCCCTACCCCACTCCAGGAGAAACTGGAATCCAAGAAGCTGTGGTGTCAAGGGGCCCACAGGCCCCAGAGTCGGGGCTCAGCTGTGTGACCAAGGGCAGGTGTCTACACGTCTCTAGGCTTCACACACCTCCAGTAGGAGAACAATGTGGGACCTGGCCTGCCAGCAACCAGATTCCAGGGCATCAACTCCACACATGCAGCCGCTGTGGGGAGGGAGGAGGGAGCGGGCAGAGGAGGAGAGGGAGAGTGTGCAGAGACCCTGGGGCGGGAGCACACCCCTCAGGGGGCAGGAGCACAGTCTGAGCCCCCAGCCTCTTCCCCACGCAGGCCCAGCCACTGGGGCTGTTCCTGATCAGGGAGGGGAGGGCCGGTCTGCGCCCTGGCCACCTGCCGGGACCCCTCCCCAACCCCGCCTCCACCTGCCCGCGAAGCCAAGGGTGGGCAGGAGCAGCCTGGCATCCAGCAGCCATGAGGCCTGACCTCGGAGCGGGGGTGGGGGCCACGGACCCTGACCCCTTCTACAGAGAGGCGGCCACTGTCCCCTCCACCCCTGTGCAGCTGGGCCATGTTTTCTGTCTGTTCACTTCCGCCAGGTTTCGGGGTGGGGCGGGGGTGGCATCTAGTCTCCTAAGAGAGGGCAGGGGAACAGGTGTGGCACCTTTGACCTGAGGTTCAGCAGGTCTGCTTGGGTTTGGGGTTTTGCTTCCGGCCTCTGCCTGGCCTTGCTCAGGAGTCACTCCTGGTGGTGCTCAGGGGTGGACGGGAGTTGGCCATCACCTGCCTCCCCGCCCTCCCCCCACCTCGCTCTCACCCCGGTTCCAAAGGTGCTGTGACCTGTGGGGCTCAGAGCGTTAATAAAAACTTGACGGGTTTCGGGTCGGGGATGTGGCTCAGCGGCCATGTGCCCGCTGCACACGGGGGGTCGGGGTTCCAGCCCCAGAGCCACCCACGGAGCGAGACCAGACACATGAAATCACGTCCAGTGGCGCAGGGCGACCGAGTGGTCGCTGCCTAACAGGGGGGCAGAAGGGTGTCCCTGTGACGTGCGGCTGTGCCAGACAGACCCTGTGTCCTCCCCGCTGGAGGCGCCCCAGGGTACAAGTCAGGGGTGCTGTCTGACACCCCCCCATGGCCCGCCCAGGTTGCGAGTAGATTTGGGACAGGGTCCTCGCCCCCTAGGGTCTGCTCACAGCCCAGGAAGCTAACGGCGGGGGCGGGGGGTCTTCACTCGTGACCCACCCACCTCCAAACGCAGTTCTGAAGGTGTCATCCAGGATGGGGGTGGGGCGGGGTACAGAGTATGATCACACCCTATTAGTGGGTATTTGAGGGGTGGGGGTTTCAGGGCCACAGCCAGCAGTGCTCAGGAATCGCTCCTGGCAGGGCTGGGTGGATCAGACGAGGTGCCGGGAATTGACCCTGGGTCAGCTGCATGCCAGGCAAGCTTCGGCCCTTGGCAGGTGAGTAATTTGAAGCCCCCACCCAGGGCCCCTCCCCTGAGCAGAAGGAAGTGAGCCGGCAGGGGGTGGATCCCAGGAAACCGGGAAACCCAGCTGTGGTCCAGAAAGACGTCCCTGCCCCAGCCTCTCGCTACTGCCTGCGCAAGGATCTCAGCCCCCCACCACCATCCCACAGCTCAGCAGAAGCAGAAGACCCCCACGGACCGACAGAGACAGCCCCCAGCACCCACCACCAATTCCAGAGTTCTTTCCTGGACAAGCCCGGGTAACTGACTCTTATCTGCAGTCAGTCGGAACAGGTGGATACAGATCTTTCCAGAAGCAAGTCCCACGCACTCCATTTGGGGGTCACCCACACACCAGTGTGGAAGGCATGATTCCTCTCCTTCCCTTCACAGGGTCCTCTCCTCAAATTGCACCAGGTGGAAACTGGGACCAACTTCCTGCACCCCGCCCCCCAACCCTACCCCACTCCGGATGCCCACCCCACCCCTACCGATACTCTGAGCAGGGGCCAGGGGGGCTGGGGGGGTAATCACTTTCCAGATCACATCCTGGTTCCGGGAACTTCCAGAAAAGCATCGCCAAGCCCCCCACCACCGCCCGGCCGCGCCGCCCGCCTACATCGGCACCAGCCCCCAAAGCCTCCCTGACTCTGGTCTTACCCGCCTTCTCCAGGCCGCACCCCCGCAGATCCCCTCTCAGCGGTGGGGCTTCGCTGCTGCCCCCGCCTCGCAAATCCCAGCAGTGGGGCCGCACACGGCCGCCTTACTGCTGGGGAATTGTGCGTTCCAAAGCCACCGGCTCCACGTCATGTGGGTCTCGAATCCATGACGGCTCGGCCCTGCCCGGTGACTAAGTATGAATAATCCAAGAACTCCCCTGCCGGGCTTCGAAATATTTATTATTTGGGAGAAAGTCAAAATTGTTGCCCTGCGCTTGATATCGGACTCCGTTCTTCGTCTGAGAATGTGTTTCCATTTGCACAATGGGAAATATCAAAGGGGGGGGGGAGTGTGTGCCGCAGGAGGGCTGAAGGGGGTGGGGGATCTACAAGGGGAATAAATGCGAACCCGGTTCCCAGCGCGGGCTGTTGCTTGAAGAGACATGCATTGGAACAATGAGATAATATTTGCAACCAGCCAATTCAATTATCAAAAAAAAAACTAACCTCTCCTGCAGAGCCTGGGGCACAGTATCACAGGTAAGGCACTTGCCCTTGCCCACGGCTGATCCCAGTTCGATCCCCGGAACCATGTATGGCCAGGAGTGAGCCCTGAGCACAGAGCTTGGAGTGAGCCCTAGACTTCAGGTGTGGCCCAAAAACCAGAACAAACCAAAAACCAACTTGTCTCAGGGCCCGGGAGATGGTCCAAGGTGAGAGCCATGACAGACACTTGCCCTGGTCCAGACCCTGGCACCCGTGGGTTCCTAAGCACCTCTGGGTGCAGTTCTGGAAGGCCCCGAGCACCATCAGGTAGGACTCTGGAGGACTCCACAGGGCAACATGGGGACCCTTAAGCCTGCAGGACCCACCCAGCACCAGAACCTCAGGCCCTTGCAGGGAAACACTGGCCTGTCAGGAGGAGACTCGCTGGTGGGCCTGAGCCACCGCAGGGCGGGGTGTGGGGGAGTGGGGGAACACATCCCTGGAGTATCCCACCCACATGGGAGAGCCTGGCAAGCCACCGTGGTGTATTCATATGCCAAAAACAGTAACAATAAGTCC
>JAOXYA010000018.1:5529660-5567717 GCA_028565675.1 Sorex palustris
GCAATGCACAGGGGTTACTCCTGGCTCTGCACTCAGGAGTCACTCCTGGCGCTGCTCAGGGGACCATATGGGATGCTAGGAATCGAACCCCGGTCAGCCGCGTGAAAGGCAAACGGCCTACCCGCTGTGCTAACTCTTCAGCCCCCACACACACACTTAAAAAAAATCTCTCTCCCTTGTTACCAGCAGGGTTCTCCCAGAACTGGCATCTGCTAACGTTGCGTGCACAAATCCAAGTTCACAGGCTCCTTTCAAGTGAGAGGTGCACATGTGTGAGCGACAGTGTCCCTGTGTGTCACACGTATGTGTGAGAGACCGTGTCCCTGTGCCCTCAGTGCCGCAGTGGTGTGGAGGCCCAGTCCGTGGGGTTTCCTGCTGCTGCCCAGGGTGCCGGGCCACACTTCCCGCCCACAGCCTGTGCGTCCTCGGGCGCCGGGACTCGGGTTTCCCGAGCAGGCAGCGCCCAGGCAGTTGGAACAGGCCCATTTTTAGCAGACACAAATCCTGCCAAATTCCTCTCGAAAAATGATGTTGTTGACGTTGGCGGCTGGTGAGGCTTCCCTTGTCCTCGCCCTGCTCCGCTCTGAAGTGCCAAACGCCGGCTTGGGGCTTGGGTTTTCCTTGTGCCCTGATGGTGACTATCGCCAGCTCACAGGACCAGAAGTGTGGACACCTCAGGGTTCCAGCCCACAACCCCGCCATACCTGTCCCTGAGCGCCCCAAGGGCATGTCAGCACACGTACGCACACACGCGCACACACGCACATAAACACATGCACACACACATAAAACACGCACATACACACACGCACACACTCACATGCACATGCGCTGTTCCCCAGAGTTACCCCCCAGGTTTCAGCAGACGCTGTTTTGCGGCTCTTTCTCCTCTACTCAAGTTCGCATTTTCGAGAGCTGCCCAGCTCTGGGCACTAGCTGCCTTGTGCCAAGTCTGAGGGAAGGAACGCGGCAGCCAGGATTCTCCCGTCCCGAGACGGGGAGGGGCCGCCCGTCCATCACAGGGATCAGCTGCTCCTGCATCAAGTCTGCTGATCCGTTTCCTTTAGGATTCAAGCCTCACTGGTGTCAGAAAAGCGTTTCCCCTCCCTGGAGAGATGAATGCGTGTCCTGTCAGACAGTGAGAGCCACAGAAACCTCTCGATTTATTTTTTTTTTCTTGGTTGTCTTCCAATCACTATTTGTCAGTCTGTCGCTGTGTGCCAAGTGCTGCAGCCCAAACGTGTAACTGGTCCTCGGTTCCCCCCGCCACATTTTCATGCAGAGACCCTGTGCCAAGTGGGATCACCAGAACATGAGCTTTTTTTGGGGGGGTCATACCTCGTGATGCTCAGGGGTTCCTCCTGGCCCTGCACTCAGGAATCACTCCATTACTCCTGGCGGTGCTTGGGAGACCCTGTGGGATGCTGGGAATCGAATTCGTGTCGCCCGGATGCAAGGCAAACACTCTGCCTGCCCTAACATGAGCATTTTTGACTTTTTTTTTCCTCCAGCCTCCTCTGGCTCCTCCGACTCAGGCCAGAAAGGTGCCTGAGCCTCAGGGGCGCTCACCTCCAGCCCTCAGGGGAGGCAGCCCCGCTGGGTGCGGCAGCTCTGCAGGCTGTCCCTGGACAGGGACAGAAAGGAAGCCAAGGGACTAGATCTAAGATCGTGCCAGGTGGCACCAGGAGTTTTGGCCCATTATCTCTTGGTTCTTAGAATCAAGAATCATCGTTGGCAGGGGCAGGAGTGATCGTACATCGAGGAGGCTGTGTGCCTTGCACACAACTGACCTGGGTTCGATCTCCAGCGTCCCAGGGGATCTCTCCAAGCCTGCCAGAAGCAATTCTTCCTGAGTGCCGAGCCAGGAGTAACCCCTGAACATCGCCGGATGTGGTCCCCAAAACAACAAAGAATCTTTGGGGGTTGACTGTTGCCTTACCCCTGGCTTCTGTAAATTTTATTCTCCAGCTGACAAATGCTCCTGGAGTAGGCGTCAGGCCCCCACAGTCAGTGTTGGCTGCCCAGGGGGACTCCTTGCTTCCCACACTCCTCCCTGTCTCCTGCCGGGGCTAGCCTGGCCACCAGAGCCAGCGCACTGCGGGCAGGCCACTTGCCCTCGCGCACAACTGACCCAGGTGTGACTCCGGGAACCCCAGAGGATCCCCCACGCCTGCCAGGAGTCACCCCTGAGCATCGCCAGGTGTGACCCCAAAACAAAACCAAGCAAAAACGTAGTTGAGGGGCCGGAGCGATAGCACAGCAGGGAGGACGTTTGCCTTGCTTGTGGCCGACCCAGGTTCGATTCCCAGTATCCCATAGGGTGCCCCAAGCAGCACCTGGAGTGATTCCTGAGTGCAGAGCCAGGAGTAACCCCTGAGCATCGCCAGATATGAGCCAAAAAGGGGACAAAAAAAAAAAAAGGTGAAAAGGTAGTTGAATCTGGTGGTGGTGGGGGTTGGCGTGAACTGTTTTCCTAAGACTGGACATGGACATGCGTCCCCCCACTTCCAAGCAGCCCCCCCCCGAGCCCGCCGGACACGCTGCCTTCTGCCTCCGCAGGACATGCAGGTGACGGGCGTGGAGGACGACAGCCGGGCCCTGAACATCACCATCCATAAGCCGGCCTCCAGCCCGCACTCCCGGCCCTTCCCCATCCTGCAGGCCACCTTCGTCTTCTCCGACCACATCCGCTGCATCATCGCCAAGCAGCGCCTGGCCAAGGGCCGCATCCAGGCGCGCCGCATGAAGATGCAGAGGATCGCGGGTGAGTGAGTGGGTGGGGTCCCCCGTGGGGGCCGGCCCCGAGGGCCCCTGCACCTCCACTTTGGCCCGGGTCGACGCGGGCAATAGGGAGAGTGCCCGCCCAGAGCACCCCGCTCCTGGAGAGAGCGGCCGGGAGGCAGGGCAGGGCCGACGCTTCCGAGAGGCAGCACAGCGTGGGGCCACAGAGCCGCACAGGCGGACGCGTGTCCACCCCTTCGCCAGATGTCAGGAGGGCCTGTTCCGTCCCACCCACTGCGCGTGGGCGTGTCCAGTAAGGGGCTGCCACGTTGACCTTCCTGCCCCAGCTCGCCCCTCCCCGGGGCCACCCAGCTGGACTCTTGAGGCCTGGTCCCATGTCGTGGGGCTCGCTGGGCCGTTCGCAGGAAGTCCCCGGCGCTGCCCCGGGCCAGGAGGATCCACTTCCTGAGAAGCAGTGTCCCAGAGGTGCGGGGGCCAGAGAGGTCGCACAGTGGGTAGGACATTGGCCTGGCACTCAGGTGACCCGGGTTCCGTCCCCAACACCCCATGTGGTCCCTGAGCACCGCCGGATCCTTGTGGCCTGAGTACCATGGACCAGGCTGAAGGGGGTGGGGACAAGTCCCATCTTGGGCAGCTCGGGGACAGCTGGTCATGAGCCCCCACAGGGCCACGCCTGCATGTCAGGGACAGTTTGATTATGTCTCCTGCCCAGTGCCCAAGCCCGCTCATCACTCGCTCGCCTGAAACTTGGCCTACAGAATCATTACAGAAGCAGCTTGTAATGTGCAAAGTGACTTAAATCATTCAGTCCTTTCCCTGAAGATTTATTTTCGGAGGGTTTTTTTTTCTTTTTTTAATGCCGGGCGATTCCTCGCAGCTGGCGTGAAGGCTGAATATTTCATTGGAAAATTGAGAATCATGCTGTCATGTGGCTGCGGGAACGAGTGGCTTGGGTGTCTCTTAAACTGATTTTAAAAGCCCCTCCAAGTCGCTCTGTCATGAGATGTTTTTGTGTGTGTGCGGGTGGACGGGAAGGACGAGGGGGTGGGGGCAGGGGGGAGGGTGTCCGCATGCCCTTGCGCGTGTGCGGGGGGCGGGGGGTCCCGCATGCCCTTCCTGGGCGAGTCTCTCTGTGAATCTGAGGGGTGGGGCAGCCCCCCTGCCTCCCCCTGGGCCTTGGGATCTGGTGAGGGAAAAGTGTGTCGTATGTGGAAGCCAAGACGCTGAGAAGGGGCTGGCCCCCACCTGCTCCTGAGATCCCCCGACAACAGTGCTCATCTGAGCCCCGGGCGGGATCTCAGGAGTTTCGCTGGGGTCCCCAGCTGCCTCTGTGGCGTGCCCCAGGCGGCATGCCCGCGAGGGTCAGGCCATGGCCATAGGGACCTCAGCCACTCCCAGGGGTCTGGTGCCACGTGCCACGTCCTGCGGGTCTGGTGGCCTGTGCCATGCCACGCGGGAGCAGCTACTACAGTGTTGTTTGACTGCAGCCCTCCTGGACCTCCCGATCCAGCCCGCCACAGAAGTCCTGGGCTTCGGACTCGGCTCCTCGTCCTCGTCGCACCTGCCTTTCCGCTTCTATGACCAGAGCCGCCGGGGCAGCAGCGACCCCACCGTCCAGCGCTCGGTGTTTGCGTCTGTGGACAAGGTACCAGGTAAGCCCCCGGCACGCACACGCTCCCAGCGGCAGGCGAGCACCTGGGCTGCCTCCTGCGGGCAGGGGGCCCCGCGCGAGCATCTCCCTGCTCCAAGGCCGCCTTGCACAGAGCCCCCTGAAGCCCCCTGACCCAGCTTCCCACCCCTGTTCTTAGAATCCCGCTACGCCCCGAGGGAGGCGCGTTGCAGCCCCAGAAAGAGACCTTTGGTGTCGTGCCGCCCGGGTTCGGTTTTCTAGAGGCTTGTTGGGGGTGTGGGAGCGTTTTCTCAGAAGGGAGACTCGGAAAGTTCTTGGAAATTTCTTGGAAATAGTAAGATCATTAGTAATGTGGTTGTGGGGAGAGTGATTTCCTCCTCCCTGTGAGCTGACTGGAAAGAGCGCGTGTGTGCAGTTCCTCAAGGAGGCCCGGGAGAGGTGCGGCCTCGGGGTCCCGGGCAGCGGCCGCGCCCCCACCAAGGCTCCTCCCGGCTCCCCCAGTTCCCAGGGAGAGGCTGGACAGGAAAGTCGGACGCCTCGAGGAGGGAGGCAGGCGCCCGGCCCTGGACCAGCCTTCCCCTGGGTGCCGAGACTCAGGAAAGCCCCCGTGACCCGTCCAGCCTCACCGTCCCTTGGCACTTGACGCGGCTGTGGTGGGAAGCGGGCCCCCACCCCCTGCCCCGCGGTCACTCGAGCTGCCCGGTTTGTTTCAGAAACTCACAGACTGAGGCGGCTTGTGGCTTAAAACCCCAGTGGGCGGGGGAGGGGGCCGGAGCAGTGGTCCAGCTGGGAGGGCCCTGGCCCCCGCACACAGGGAACCAGGACTTGATCCCCAGCATCCCATAGGGGCTCCCGGACCCCACCAGGAGTCAGCCTTGAGCACCTCCGTGTGTGTGTGTGTGTGTGGCCCCAGAACAAAACAAAGAAGCCCAGGTGGGGGGATGGAGAGCCGGTAGGGACTTGGACCCGCGTGTGCGTGAGGCCGCAGCCTGCTCAGGCCTGGGTCTCCAGGGCATCGCCTCCGCCGTGTCCTTCCAGAAGGGTCTGTCCATGTGGCGCGCGGGCTGCGGCGTGTCTGTGTCCACCCTCCCCGGGCCGCCCCGACCTTGCCCTTGGCCTCGTGCCCAGGACCCTGAACCCCTGGCGGGTCTCTCTCCGCGTGCATGTGCATGAGCCTGGGCCACGACGGTCTCTATCGCGGCCCTCCAGGACGTGGACATCGTGTTCGGCCCTGATGTGGCCGAGACGGAAGTGCAGCATCCCTGACTGGCTCCCACTGCCCACCAGGCTCCAGGCCCTGCCCTGGCTTTCCTCTCTGGGGTGTGAGATGCTCCGGCAGGACCCTCCGTTCAAACACTCACCCCTGCGGCTGGAGCCATAGTCCAGCCAGGAGGGCACTTGCGTCACCTGCAGCCCACCTGGGTTCCCCTCCAGCACCCATTACGGCCCCCACTCCCGAGCACCACCCAGAGTGATTCCTGCGTGCAGAGCCAGGAGTAGCCCCTGAGCATCGGCGGGTGTGAACCACAAATATTCAAAAAAAACGAAAACGAGGCGAGGCGGGGCGCCTGGGAAAACCGGGCTTGTGGTCTCGCTAGCCAAGGCCGGCCCAGTAGGCTTGTCTCCAGGGCTGCGGGAGCGTAGGGGTTAAGTGCCGAGCCAGGCGGGAGGGGGGCAGCTTCTGCTCCAGGCTCTTTCTGGCACCGGTGTGTAAATAAACCCGGCTGCAGATGTCACATTCCTCCCACATGCATACTCCTTCTATGTTGGCGCTTTCTAGTGACTTCTCTGCCTCCGAGCAGCCTGGGGGGCGGGGCAGGGACCCTCAGGACAGCGGGCAGGGAGGGCGGCACGTGGGCGGCGAGGCCGGGCCTGCTGGGAGCTGGCTGGGAGCTGGGCAGCCGCCCTTGGCGGGGCCTCCCCCCTGACCACCCCTGCAAGCACCCCCCCTCCCATGGCACATATATCTCACAGAGGCCTCTGACCTCCCACCTCGGCCGAGGGGCCACCTCGAGGGTCTCAGCCAGGGGAGAGGGTTGGGGGCCTCCTGCCCTCTTGCTCACTGCCCCCGCTGGACCCCCAGATGACTCCCCGCCCCAAGCCCCAGGCCGTGGGTCCCTCCCTGCCGCCCAGCCAGGAGGATCTTTCTAGGACACCCAGCAGAGCTGGGTGCGACGTGTCCCCCCCAGACCTCCGGCTCCTTCCGCTGCCTCGGTTGATGGCGTGCAGACCCCGCAGCCACACCCCCCCCAAGACTGGCCTCCCAGTCCCCCTCCTCGCGTCCTGTAGATCACATCTGTGGAAGCTTCTGGCAATAGACTCACGCTTCTCTTGGCCGTTTATTCAAGGGGCCGGGATGCCCGCTCCCTGCACGCAAATACCGAAGCCACTCGGGAAGGGGGGGTGGGACAGGGCTCTGCGTCCCCACCCATGTCCCCCGCCCGTGTCCCTGCCCGCCCCCGCGCGGGACCCCAGGCTGCCCATCCACTCTGCACCCAGCCCTGTGGTTGCGTGGCCTCCAGAGGTCTGTCCACACTCCCAGGAGAGCCAACAGACAAGGGAAACACCGTTGTGATCGCGTCCACTCTGGACACTCCCGGGGTTCCACAGAGCACCTTTGAGAACCCCCCGGCCCTTCCTCCCAACCGTTGTTCCTGTCTTGGGGCCCAGACCCGCCCCCCCAGCGAGCGGAGAGATGCTGGCACCTTCCCGCATCTGAGCACCACGCAGACCAGAGGATCCCCTGGGCGCCAGGGCAGGGGCCTCACGCTGTGGGGCCACGAGGCAGGGCGCCCCTCACAGGAGGGCTTAGGGCCCCCCAAGCCGGGAGGCATAGCGGGAAGACAGGTGGAGGGACACTCACGCACTCTCCTGATGGTCACCAGTGACCTGAGCTGAGGTGTGGGCACGGCCCCGCCCCTCTTTTCTGCTGTCTCACGGGCCCCCACGGTA
Organism: Sorex palustris; assembly: GCA_028565675.1. NCBI lineage: Eukaryota > Metazoa > Chordata > Mammalia > Eulipotyphla > Soricidae > Sorex > Sorex palustris. The sequence goes on from JAOXYA010000018.1 coordinate 5,536,985, forward strand.
TAGGACCCGCCCTTCCCAGCCTGCCTGATCCATGAGACACCCCCACATGTGCACCTCACTGGCTGCTGTCACCCTCGGCCCCGGCTGTCCAGGGGAGGGGCCACCTCATGTGGTCCAGAGCCCTGCCTGGCTCCACTCCCTGGGTGGAGTTTATTTGTTCACCAGGGTAAATTCGGGAAGCGGAGAGCAAAGCGTTCAGCAGGGGCCGCCCAGTGGCACGGCGTCCCTGCGTCCACAGCCTGCTACCACCGGGCCTCCCGGTTCCAGTATGTTCTCGCCGTCAGATGGCCGCGTGCCCTCTCCCCATGGCTGGGTTTCCTTACTCTGACGGCGCCTGTGGCTTGCCGGGCATGTGGCCTTCTGCGTCTGGCTCCCGTGGCGGGCCCCCCCCCCCCGAGCACCGCCCGTTCCCAGGCGTCTGGCGCTGGCCCCCCGCATGGGCTCCCTGTGTCTGCCCAAGCGGCCTCGGTGGCCCAGAGCACCGCCGAGCTGTCCGGTGGCCAGGCGGCAGGTGACCAGGGAAAGGCCCCTGGCCCGCAGCAGACATCCAGGAGGAAACGAAGGATGAGAGAGAAGTGGATGTTCCCAGTTCTCAGAGACGTCCTGGGTCCCCCCTGGGCGTTCATTCAGCTGGTGGCCAAGGCAGTTCTTTCCTGTTTCCAAAGCTAAGACTGCAGCTCACTCTCTCCGCCCGGCTCCCGAGGCCAAGCGCTGCCCCTTGGGCCAGAGCACTCGGGAAGCGGGTTTGATCCCTGGCACCCCACATGGTCCCCTGAGCATCCCCCCCCCCCGCCCAGCGATCCCCAAGCACAGAGCCAGGACTGATCCCAGAGCTGTGCCAAAATAAGTAAGACACTGTTGTGGGTTTTTTTTTTTAATTTAATTTTTTGGCTTTTTGGATCACATTCGGCAATGTTCAGGGGTTACTCCTGACCCTGCACTCAGGAATCACTCCTGGTGGTGCTCAGGGGACCCTATGGGATGCCGGGGATCGGACCCGGTCAGCTTCATGCAAGGTAAACGCCCTCGCCTCTGCACTATGACTCTGGCCCCAGATACTGTTCATTGTGCAGGTCCCTCGGAAGGCGCAGTCCCCGGCTTTCAGCACATTGGGACAGGGTTCAGGGAGCCCAGCCCCGACCTGCCTCCTGCTGGGTCCTCATTGGCTCTTTCTGCCACCTCCCTCCGGCCAGACCCATCAGCCCCCCCTTCCCCCCCAGCCATCCCGGACACAGGCTTGACACATCTGGGTTGAACTCTCCTATTCCGATTCTGGAGATAACGGCCTCCCCACACCGCAGGAGACCCTGTTGGTCTGGGGCCAGGGCATCGCCAGGCCCCGCCCCTGGGCACGTTCCAGCCGGAGAAGAATCTATTTCTGAACGCCTGCACTGAAATGGGACCGGAAAAGTGAACTGTTCCCGGGCGCCTTCCTGCAGCCGCGCCGGGAGCCCGGGGGCCGGGAGCCAGCCACTGTTCACAGGGCCTCAGCCCTGCCCCCCAGCCCCCAGCCCAGTGTCCACGCCAGGCTCCCCGTCTCCAGCCCACGGGGCAGAAGGAAGCCGGCACTGTTCTCCCTATAGGCAGACGCAGCTCTGGGCGCTGGGGTGTGTTCCCGGGTTGCGACCTCACCCCCAGCTCAGCCGGCTCCAGGCCCCACAGTGCACGGAGCCTAGAACCAGGCTGGGAACCAGCAGGCCCATTTCTTCAGGGACACCCAGGCTGTGGCCCCGACTCAGGCCCTGATGGACAACGGAATCCTGAGGATGCTTCTTCTCATGGAGTGACCCTGGGCCCACCCCAGAAACACACCCATGTCCGCCCTCGCTTCTGGGGAGCCCTCTTGGCAAGACGGGTGCCCTCACACAGGGCCACCGTGCCGGGCCCGGCCCCCGGGAGAGGGAGGAGGTCTCAGTTCCTGAGAAGTGCGTGTCCCTCACCTACCGCCCGGACCCACCTTGGCGGGACACCGCCCACCACCCCACCTCGGGGCCCAGGCCCTGCTTCCTGCGGAGCCTTACCCTGGCCTGGGATAGCGGCCACCAGGGCCACCTGCCCCCAGCTTTGCCAGACCGCTCCGTGTCCATCAGTCACTCGCTTGGACATCTGGGTGAAACTGCTCTGTGGGCGGGCCAGAGAGACAGCACAGCTGGGAGGGCATTTGCCTTGCATGCCGCTGACTCAGGTTCGACCCCTGCCATCCCATGTGGTCCCCCGAGCACCACAAGGAGTAATTCCCGAGTGCAGAGCCAGGAGGAACCCTGGAGCACCGCCAGGTGTGGCCCCAAAACAGCCATAGCCAACACACAGCTACCCGCTGCCCACCGTGAGCCTGTTGCTCCCGCAGCTTCTGTTGCCAGGCGAGCAGGGCAGCGTGTTTTCCTGGGGCAGACTCACTCGGGGTGGGTGGGGAGCACCCGCCCGCCACCCGCCTTCACCAGCTCCTTCCGACACTTTCCCCTCAGACGGGCTTATCTGCCGGCGCACGTCGGGCACCACCGTGGCCCTGCCGCTCTTTGTAGTGGCCCCAGGGTGCGGCAGCCGGGCCCTGCTTGGGTGCAGGGTCCACACACTGCCCCCGCCACGCCCTCACAGGCCTTCAGGGTGGCCCGGCCCGGAGGAGCTGCCGCACACAGGGCACGGCCCAGCCTCGCCTCCCCACCCCTGACCTTGCCCCGAGCTCCAGCAGGGGCTGCCCTGCACCCTCTGGCTCTGGCCGCAATAGATCCTGAACTCGGCAGCCCTGGCAGAAGCATGGACTTGTGGGGGGGATGTTTTATTCTTTTACAGGTGCTGGGGGTTCCCGTCTACTGGTCACCACCCCTAAAGGCAGCATGCAGGGGACACAGGGTGCCAGGGGTGAGACCTGGCATCCTCTGTTCTTCCTGTGGGTTGCACCGGTCAGCATTGCCTAGGAGATGCCCAGGGGTCAGCCCCTCCCGCCCTGGGTGCCCTGAGACCCTTGCAGGGAACTGACCGGCTCTTAAAGGGCCAGAGAGAGTGGTGAAGCTTTGCAACCTCTGATGGATGCCAGGACAGTGTGTGTGTGTGTGTGTGTGTAAGGGAGGGAGACAGGGAGAGAGAGAGAGAGAGAGAGAGAGAGAGAGAGAGAGAGAGAGTGAGTTTCCTGCTGAATGTCGAATGTCAGGCTCCTGGTGCATCACCTGGCCATAGATGCGTGGTACTTGGAAAGGGAGGAAGGGAAGGATGAGGACTGATGGGCAAGTAAACGTATGGCTGGGGGGTGAGTAATGTGTGGATGGTCATTGAGGAGGGAGTCCGTGGGTGGGTGGATGTGGATGATGAGTGATGGGTGGATGGATGGGTGGACGGACAGACAGACGGATGGACGGGTGAGGGATGGAGGCTGACAGGTTGGTTGGTGGAGCCAGCAACCCCTCTGGTGCCCGTTTGTGTGCTTGGCACTGGCCACTCTGGACTCAGAGGTGGGTCCTTTTGGCTCTCAGGCATTGGGCCCCAGGGACAGCCCAGAACTGCCACCGTGAGGGGACCCTGAAGAAAACATGTGTCCCCGACCCCCTCACTCTGGAGCTGGGGGCGTGTACCAGAGAGGGGCCCACAGGGCAGTGAGTCCAGGGAGGGTCTGAGGAGGAGGTGCCCGCTGCGGCCAGGCAGGCAGGACACTGGCCAGCCAGTGGCCACACAGCCAGCAGAGCCAGGCAGCCCTGATGCCCTGGGAAGGAGGCCCCAGCCGCCCGGGACCCTGCAGCCCTCGACCGGACTCACAATCCCCCTCACCGCCCCTCTGGGTCCCAGCAGCCCAAGGTCCCGGTTTCCCGGAAGGTGCCAGGCTTCTCCCGGGTTCCCACCACACCCCTCTTGTCAGCAGGACGCGGCGAGGTGGAATTTGACCCTGCACATCCTTCTGATGAATTCGGCTGGGAGGGAAAGTTCTTGGGCCCGAGCCTGATGAGAAGAATGAAGTGATTTATGACACAGGAGCGGCCAGCTCAAAGTGTGGGTGGGCAGTTCCGCATAAATCCAGGGGAAAGTGTGGGAGTCGGCCCTGGGTTGCAGTCAGGGCCAGCTGTGGTGGGTGTGGGTGTGCACACTGGCATGTGTGGATGTGTACCTGCGTGTGTGTGTGTGCACATATGTATGTGTGATTGTGCATGTGTGCCTGCATATGTATGTGTGTGTGTGCGTGTGTGGGTACATGTGTGTCTGCAATGCATGTGGGGGTACATGCATGTGTATGCGTCCATGTGTGTGTGCATGCTCGCGTGTGCATGTGTGATCCCACAGCCCCTGTCTTGCAGGCTGTACAGCTCCAAACACTCGGCTCTCCCGAGCTGGCCCCTTCCAGTGCTGTTATTCGTCCATGAGCTCTGAGTGTGCTGGGCTGCCGCGGGCTTTCACTTCCAAAGACCAGATTGCTTTCTTCATGTGCGCCTGCCCCGCTTTGGTTGTCAAAGAATTCAATTCATGCCGCGTTTTCCTGGAAGGCAGCCCAATGGGAAGAAGGGCCCTTGGGTGCGGCAGGCGTGCGTCCTCAGGCCACGTGGAGGCCAGGAGGTGGCCCGGCCCCCCGGACATCAGCCAACTGGCCTTTTTCCCTTTTCTCTGGACTCTGAAGACAGGATGCTGTTCTCGCTAGTAAAATAGGTTCCTGTTCCCCCTGCCTTTCCTGTAAACCCGGCGATCTGTTTGCCCTTCGTTCCTTTCCAGAAACCTCTGTGGATTGTGGTCTGACCTCAGAGACAGGACTTTGGGAAGGGCAGGTCCTCGGCTCTGCACGCTCGGGGCACAGTGCGGGCCTGGGCGGCAAGTGGCAGGGGCTTGGTGCATCCCTGCTGGGGCCGGGGGGGGGGGGTGGACGGTGGCCTGGTGGTGCCCACTCGGGGCCGGCCTCAGTGCCCCATCACACCCACCCTGGTTGGCTGGTGGTGACTGCGGGCCAGCTTGGCTCCTGGGCTCCCACACTCCTTGGGCAAGGAGGCGTGTGTTGCTGTCTTGTTCCCAGGAAAATCCAGGCCTATCTGAACCCCCCAGAAGTTGGCTCCAGCCCCCACCCGGGACAGCGGGGGGCATAGCGCTCCAGCTGCATGGACAGCAGCTCCTGGAGGAAACCCCCCCAATGGCCTTCCCCCCAGGGGCTAACTGGCAGGGGTGCAGGGATGCCCCACGTTGCCCACCCCCGAGGCTGCATCTGGGGGCAGGGCACACGCGCTGCAAAGACATACTTGCACGGTCATTTATTACTCGTGAGAGGGAAGAGAATGTAGCAGCGTTTCCTGGAAAGGGACAGGAGTTCGATATGATAAACTCCCGAAAAGCAATCAAAGGCCAGAGGGGGCAGAACCGTCAGGGACAGCGGGACCCGGGAGATGTTGAGTCAAACTGGCGGTGGCGGGGGTGAGAGGCGCCAAGGGGCTCCTTGAGCGCGTGGCAGCCGGAGTTGGGGGGGCAGACCGTCCCCTGGGCCCCCCTCAAGGTCCCCAAGCCTGAGGGTGAGCTGGGCCCAAGGGAGGGGGTGGGGGTTCCCTGTGACAGCTCGCCGTGTGCTCTCACGGGGTGGAGCATTGACACACGTGTAGGAAGTTAGAGGCCGAATGGGTGGGAGCCGGAGAGGAAACTGGCACCATCCCACCACCCCCAAGACAAACTTGGGCTGTATTTCTTCTGTCTTCCTTCTCTGTGTTGTTTGCTTGCTTTATTTCTGGCTGTTAGTTACTAAAAAGGAAAAAAAATGGAAAAAGAAAAGATGAAGACCAGAGCCGTAGGATGGCTAGAAAGGCACCTGCCTGGCAGGCCGCCGGCCGGGTTCGACCCCCTGTGGTGCCCCGAGCACTGAGAAGTGATGCCTGAGCTCAGAGCCAGGTGGGCCTGGAGCATCACTGGGGGTGTCCCTGAAACCAGTACAAATAAAAAGTAGGTGAATTTGGCTGTTCTTTATTTTTGAAAAATCAGAGACCAGAGATGGGCTGGAGTGATAGCACCACGGGTAGGGCGTTTGCCTTGTACTCGGCGGATCCGGGTTCGATTCCTCCATCCCTCTCGGAGAGCCCGGCAAGCTACCGAGAATATTTCGCCCATACGGCAGAGCCTGGCAAGCTCCCGTGGCGTATTCAGTATGTCAAAAACAGTAACAAGTCTTACAGAGGAGACGTTACTGGTGCCTGCTTGAGCAAATCCATGAACAGTGGGAGGACAGTGCTGCAGTGCTCCAGAGGCCAAAGGCAGCACAGCAGGAGGGCACTTGCTTTCTATGAGACCAACCTGCTCGCTTGTCCTGGCATCCCCTAAGGACCCCCGAGTCCTGCCAGAAGTGGTGTCTGCAGCTTCTGAGCAACACGGGCACCATTCACTGTGTGTATGTGTGTATGTGTGAATGTGCGTGTGTGTCTTTCCTGTGTGGTGTTTGACCCTCACTGTCTGAGACCAGCTGAGGGCACGACTCAGTTTATCATATGTCTGGGCTCCCTGGCAAATGATGCCTGAAGCGTTCAAGAATTCAGGGATGGGAGCACTGCATGGCATTCTCGGGGCACCAAGTCTGCTGCCCAGCCTTTGCTATGCCCCCTTCTCCCCCCCCCCCCCCGCAGTACTGCCTGGTCAGGATTGGCCCTGAGCTCTGGCCACCATGACAGCTCTGGGCCTGAGTCACCCCCAGGACCCCCGTGGGCACCCCCCTGAGAAAAGGGGTGGGGACTGGAGCAGTAGTATAGCAGGGAGGGTGTTTGCCTTGTATGCAGCTGTCCCGGGTTCGAGTCCCAGCATCCCATAGGATCCCCCAAGCACCGCCAGGAGTAGTTCCTGAGTGCAGAGCCGGGAGGAACCCCTGTGCATCGCCGGGTGTGACCCAAAAAGAAGGGGAAAAAAGGAAGAAAAGGGGGAGGGGGCTCTGGGTCGCGGAGCAGTGGGGCCTTGGGCTTTAGCGTCAGATCGTGTGTCTGTGGTTGACAGGGGCTGCCTGCTGTGGGTTCTGGAATCGGGTCAGAACTCTGGTTCCGGGGACCCTCCCCGACCCCTCCGCCGCCGCATCTCTGCGGAGGGTCCGGCTTCTCGGGTTCCCCCTCCAACCGCTCTGCTCCGTGTCGGTCGCCGACTTCCTGCTGCCCGCCTGCTGCCGTCCTGTGGCAGGCAATGGGCAGCACCTCACGGGAAGGGGCGTGGCAGCTGCCAGGCCTGGAGGGTGGGCGCAGGGGTCAGCCCGTGGGGAAGCCACCAGGATGGGTCTTTCAGGGGCCTGGTTTGCCACCCCTGCCCCAGTTCTTCCTCAGCCCAACCCCCCCACTTTTTTATTTTTGGCACGGGGGGGGGGGGACGGTGGAGTTTGGAACGCCACTCAGGGATCATTCCTGTGGGGCTCGGGGACCCTCTGGGGGCCAGGGATGGAGCCCCGACAGGCCGTGTTCAGGACAGGCACTTCCCTCGCTCTGCTTGCGTCCGGCGCTGTTCCCCTTTCTAAGAACTTGGGATCCAACCTGATGGGCTCACGGCTGCCTGACCTGCTTTCCTAGGAGGGTCATCGCTGGAGACCCTGGGGGTTCGGAGGGACTGAGGCGGGTGCAGAATCCCCCCCTCATCCCCTTGGAACTGCCTGCAGGAGCCAGGGTGTCCTCAGAGGCCGCTTTCGGTGTTTGGACATCCCCTACCCCGAGCGCCCGTCTGTGTGCCCCCGGCAGGAAGGGAGCCCCCTTCCCTGCAGGCAGAGGCTCAGGTGGGGGCTGGCTCCCCCTGCACCCCCACCCAGGAACTTCCGAGCATTCCATTCCCTTCTCCAGCCACCAGAGGAGGTCGTCTGGGTCAGGGCACCCTGGAAACCGGAGCCTGAGTCAGCTGCCCAGGCAACAAGCCCCCTCCCCCCGCCCCAGCGACACCTCACTCCCTGGGGGCAGCTGGACAGGCGAGAGAAGCCAGTTCCATGTCCTGCCGCCCCCTACCCCCCCCCGAGTGGCCAGCCACCCGCCACATCGGGCACACAGGGAGGCTGGCAGGAAGGGGGTCCCCAGAGCCAGGCCACCTGATGGCTTTGCCCAGGAATCTCTCCAGAGGGGCTGGCGGGGATCAGGGGGCGTGGACTCAGAGAACAAAGCACCATCCCAGGCACCACGGGAACTGGGGGCTCGGGCTGCAGCCCCTCCGGGCAAAGACGTGCCCCTCAGACCCCCGCAGCCAGCCCCGAGAGCCGAGTGGGACACAGGCTGCAGGGAAAGATAAATTTAGCCGGCGATCCAGGGGCCAGCATTGATCTCAGATGGAGTCCTGCCTTTTAAAGGCCGGTCGGACTGGAGGCCCCGCGTTTGGTACGATTTCACTTCAATGAAGAAAAGCCCAGTGCAGGGAAAGGAGGAAAACTAAAAGCGTGGAGCCTGTTTTCCCCGTGGCCGGCCAGCTGGCAGGCACGTCCCGGAAGTATCTCCCTTGTGGTGGGGTGCAGGGGTGACCAGAGGTGCTGCTGGTTTGGGGGCCTGGCACCCTCAACGCACCCCTCGGACCCCTTATCTATTTCCCAAGGCAAAGTGCTGCCTTGTCCTAGGGAAAGACGGAAGGTTCGAATTCCCAGCACCCAGCACAGTTGCCCCTGGGACCTCACATGGCTGCCAGTGCCACCGCTGGGCCCCACTCCAGCAGGTCTTGAACCGTCCCCGCCAGCTTTTGAACCAGGCCCCTCGGGCATGCCCGGGACCCCCCCCCCCCCCGCAGCTTTGTTCTGAGCCCACAGGATCGAATCCCGGGAGAAGGGCCCCCGGTGACACTTCCCGAAACCTTTTCCTTCCCAGGGTGATTCGACCCTCCCCCGAGCCTCCCCCTGACCCTGCGCCCTTCTGGAGGGGGGCTGGGGGAAGGACTTGCAGCCTGTCGATATTTGGGGCACCAACCATCTGCCTGCGGGCGCCAGGGGTCAGGGAGAGGCTGAGACGCTTCCAGGAACTGGCAGCTGTGAGCACGTGGGGCTGACCGTAAAGGGGAGGAAAGAGAGAGAGAGAGAGAGAGAGAGAGAGAGAGAGAGAAGCCCCAAATCGCCCATGCCCACCCACCCCCCACTCCCTCCTCAGTGGCCCCAGCACTGTCCGTTATGTCTTGGATTCTTGGGAAGCAGCGAAGCCGGTGGTACGTGGTGACGCAGACCCAAGTTACTAATACACGGGAGGAAGGAGCAAGGATGTTCAACACTGACGTGTTTCAGAGCGCCTTCACTCGGCCCGCCAGCCACCCTGCGCCTGCTTCCTGCCGGGCTGGTCCAGGGAGCCAGAGGGAAGCCCGGCCCAGCGGCGGCGTGTCCTCCTGGGCTCTGGCCGTGTGGGAGGCTGGGCAGGAGTGGCGGGAGGCGGTTTGGGGAAGGTTTTCCTGATGCCGCGCCTGGGAGGAGCCCGCCCGAGTCTGGGGGTCCCCTCTGGGATGGAGCCCCCTGCTTTATTTTGTGTTTATTTCATTTTGTTTGGGAGCCACACCCGGCGATGCTCGGGGGACCTTGTGTGGTCCCAGGGATTGAGCCAGCGAGGCGGGCGCCCTCCCCACCGTGCTACCGCCCCAGCCCCCCCAAGCCCCCGTTTCAACAAACGCACAGGGCCTCGATGCTGAGGTCTCCACGGTCAAGTCCGCCTCCCAGCCCTGCGCCTGCATCAAAGTTGCCTGCAGTGCAGGATTCGGCGAATCAATTTCTTTCTTCTTCTTGACACTCATTATAGAAAAGGCAGAGCAGTCCTTGGGGGGGCAGGGGGAGAAAACATTTGGCCCCAAGACATAATAAAATCATGCTTAAGGATGCAGCAAACTTTAAAGTCTCTTAGTTAAAGGAAATCAATACTTTTATGATGAAATATTAATAATACTTAAAAAAATAAGTCAAAACTACAAATGCAGACCCGCGGGCGAGTCTCCATCAGCCCGCCAGCTCCGCTTCGTCAGGACAGATGGGGAGGGGGTGGGGCGGGCTGGGGGGGGCGTGGAAGCCCCTCCAGCCATGCACAGTCCCCCACCTGCGCTTTCCCACCAGGGAGCACCCCCGTGGTTAGATGACTCTAAGATGGGGACAGGCACGTGTGTGCATTGCACACCAACACGTACACATAGGACGTGCGTAAACAGACGGCACATGCCCAACACATCACAGGCGTAAGCAGCACTTTCATGAGCACACGGCACATACGGCAACATGTCACACAAACATAGCACGTATGACATGCAAATAACATGTAGCACAGCAGGTGCCCAAGCCACACTGTCACGTGTGTGTGCATCAGCGTGGCATACACAACATATGTAAGCATCTCACACCAGCACCCTGCACACGTATAAATGCAGCACATGGGTGCCCGCAGAGCACCACGTACACTTACACGCACACGTATACACACGCAGCACACTTCCACAGCCCTCAGGGTGCACACAGGTAAGCACAGAATGCTTACACATGCGCACACACAAACAGCACACCCCCGTGGCACACGCAGGCACGTACATAGCACGCTTGCGTCCCACGTGTGCAGTACACAGACTGCCTGGCGCGCCACCGAGGGAGAGCCCTGGTCAGATTCCGCGGGCCGCTGCTCTGGGCCAGGCTCTTACAGAGGAGGCCCGTGACACGGGTGCTCCAGCTGGTCGTCGGGGCTGGATCCTGTCTGTGGCTCTCTGTCCCCCGTCACCCCGTCGGCCGGCAGAGATCAGTGCTGACAAGCGGAAGGCGGTCGCGTGGTCCTGGGCCAGCACCCAGGGGACTGTGACGAGCCGGGTGCCATCCCCAGTAATCTCAGGCTGGGCCCCGCTTGAACGTCCAGCCCGTCCCAGGAGGACTCTGTCCCTCCTCCCTGCTGGCCAGGTTCCGCGCGTCGTGGCCAGTGTTTCCCCGGGGGTCCCCTCCGGGCCAGGAGGGTTGGACCCCTTGTGAGCCTGGGGTCTAACCACGCCCCTCTGCTTCTCCTTCCCTAGAGGGGCAGCGGGAGCCGGGGCTGCTGGCCCTGCTTGTGCTCTGGCTACGGGACTGGTGCCTCTCGCTGTGGTCACTCGTTTCCCAACGGTAAAGCTGACGGGTGTGGGCAGGGGCCGGGCACCAGAGCAAGCCTGTGACCTGTGACGCGGGGGCAGGGCAGAGCCGGGCATGGGGAGGGCCACCGCTGAAAGCCCCTTTATCCTCCTCTGCAGGTTTGCAGACCTAGTGCTTAGAATCCGGATGGATTCAGCCAAGAAGGAGCGCCTGATAGGCTAAGACCGCAAGTTCCCCACTATTTTCATATACCCAATGTATGAGCCCCTTTAACACAATCAGAAATAAAAGTCTTGAAGCGTTTGGAGGTGCAGCTAGTTAGTGATTGAGGGGCGGGGGGGGGGAGTTGATGTCACTCAGGCCGGACCCAGAGAGGAGCTAGGAACACCCATTTCTCAGGCTTACCTGTTGGCACCTCCTGGCTCTGCGGAGGCCTGGGAGGCGCACCAGGGTGGGCTATGGCCAGGGGGTGCTCAGAGGGTGCTCGGTGCAGGGAGCCAACGTTCTCCATCACTCAGGCCTCAGTGGTGAGTGTGGGGGCTGTAGGGGACCTCCCACCCAGTTCCTACTGCCCTGCCCCTGTGCGCGCCAGCCCCCCGCCCTGGGGCCACCTCGGCTGCCTCAAGCCCCTCCTGTGCTCCCCCGGGGCTCAGGTCTCAGGCAGCCTCTGAGGGGTGGGAACCAGAAGGTTGCATGTCGCATGTCCATCCTGCCCAGCCGCCCGCCCTGCTCTGCAACTACTCTGGAATTACTCTGGGCAGTGCTCGGTGGACCCTATGGGATGCTGGGAATCAAACCGGGGTCGGCCGCGTGCAAGGCAAACGCCCAACCCGCTGTGCTATCGCTCCAGCCCCTTGACTTTTTTTTTCCTGTATCCCAGCACCAAGGGCTGTGGATGCTGCAGCCTGCAGGGAGCGGCCACCCAGGTCCTCCCTGCCAGGCTGCCACCCTGGTCCTGTGCAGGGCAGGGCTGGACGGAACACTGCTGGGTGGGTGGGTGGGTGGGTGTGGGTCATGGAGGAGAGAGCCCAGCCTGGCCCCACCGTCTGCCTCGCTCCTCCCTCCAGCTCCTCCTGGGCCAGCAGGCACATCCCAGGCTACGTGGGCCGAGGGCTGATGACAGACCCCAAAGCCCCACGGCCCAGTGTGACCTGAGGATGCGTGTGCAGCCCCTGGCCCGGCACAGTTCCCCCCCATCCCCCGGCTTCTCTGCTTCTCGTGAAGGAGCAATTTTGGAGCAAAGTTGAGCAGAGCAGGGGCGGGAGCGATAGCTCCATGGGTAGGGCGTTTGCCTTGTACGCAGCCGACCCGGGTTCGATCCCCGGCAACCCATAGGGTCCCCCAAGCACCACCAGGGATAATTCCCGAGTAACCTCTGAGCATCGGTGGGTGTGACCCAAAAAGTGGAGAAAAAAAAAGTTGAGTGGAGCTGCTGTGTGCAGACCCGGGGTCTGATGGGGAGAGAGTCAGTGGGCAGCACAGGCCGTGACCCGCAGCCCTGCCCAGTCCTATGTGTGTCCCTGGGCTCCCCTGGCTGACACGGCTGGGTCCGAGTGTTCACTCCTGACTGATGAACCGTTCGCTCAGAGCCCAGGTCGCTGTCCCACAGGAGGAAGAGGTGGGAAGCTGTCCAGCCCCCTCCTTGCTTCCTGACATGGCCCAGCCGCCCCATGGGGTTTGCTACCCGTCAGTGTCATGGGGTTTGTTCCCATGGCCAGGCCCAGCATGGACTTGGGTACAAGGGGAGAAGGCCTCACGGCACTGTGCCCAGACGTTGCCTGTAGGGAGGCAGATGGACAGACAGACGGATAGACACATGGACGGACCCCATCACGGAGCAGGAGCCTTGAGTGTGAATCGGTGGGCAGCAGCGGCGTCCAGGGCTGGGGCTTCTGAGCTCCCAAGAGGCACCAAGCTGAGCGGCGAGATGACACCTGTCCCACTCTGCCCCCATTTGGCCTGGCGGTCATTCCCTGGGGGATTCGGTGGCTCAGTGCTCCCCCCCTGTGGAGTCTGGGCTTGAGGGGGTGTTTGTGGCGGAAACGCTATGCCCTGGAAGCGGGTCTGGGAGCAGCGGCCATGCTCGGCCCCCCACTGGGACCGTGGGAGGCGCGGTTCTGTCTCCGGGTCTCCCGCACGAAGGCTCAGGCACGAGACACAGGTGGTCCCCACGCCCCCAGGCTCAGAGGCACCCCGAGGACCTGCAGGGCCGAGCACACACCAGGCCCTGGTCTGCTTCTGCAGCTTCTGGGCCAGGCACGCAGAGGAGCACAGGGAGGATGGGGCTGGGTCAGGCCGCCCCTGCTCCCAAGGCCACCGCCCCCTCCCGGACTGGGCATCTGTTGGGATGGGCCCGCAGCACATGGGGCAAGGCACCTGCCTCGCATGCGGCTGACCCCAGTTCCGTCCTCAGGCCCCCACATGGGTCCCCAGAGCTGCCGCCTGAGATTCCTCAGCACAGTGCCGGGAGGAAGCCCCAGGCGAGTGGGGCATGGCAAACCAGACAAACGGGCCCGGGCGGCCGGGCAGCTTCAGGGCCCCACTTCGGCCCCCGTACCCCGCTTCCCCCCACAGGGACCTGCGGCCGGGAGCGGTGGGGCCTTCCCAGGTGCAGCTGGGCTCCAGGGCCCAGGCCGCCCACCCCACCCCACCCTCACTCACCGCCCCCTCGCCCCCAGGCTTCGCCGTGGCCCAGTGCCTGAACCAGCAAAGCATCTCCACGTCGCCGCCATCCGCCAGTGGGAGCCCCGGCAGCAGCGGGACCACCAGCCACTGCGACTCAGGCGGCCCCAGCTCATCGTCCACCCCCTCGGCCACCCAGAGCCCCTCAGGTACTGGCCACGGGGCGCAGTGGGGGAGGGAGACACGAGGGAGCACGGGCCCCTCCTGGCCACTGCATCTGGGGGTCCAGCTCCCGGCACAGACCGGCCCTCCCACCATGACAGAGCCAAGTCCAACCCCCCCCCCCCCGCCACCCTGTGATCACCCTTGAGTCTGACTCTCACTCTCCCCGCAGTGACCAGCCACTGACCACTGTCGGCATCTACACTGGGCAGCAGCCTCTGTGGCCTCGTCCTGCACCCCCCTTCCCCGGAGCTTACACAATGCCATGACCCTGTGAGCGGGGGAGGCTGGGGTGGGCCTGGGGGCGCCCTGAGGAGCCGCCACCACACACACATGCACACACACACACACACACACACACACACACACACGCCTCAGAACCCTCTCCCAGGAGGGGAGCTACCCTGAGCGACACACCCTTGCACGTGGGCCCTGCTCCTAAGTCCTAACTCGATCCAGCCCAGCCTGGGGTCCGTCCCCCAGAGCGACATGCCAAGGGGGCCAGTGCTGGGAGCACCGAGGGGCCCGGAGCCAGAGGTGGAGGGACACCCACACCTTTCTCTCCAGCAAAGGGTCAACCCAGCCTGGCTGGGGGTCCTCAGGGCACCCCTGCGCCCCCTCTGCCACCCTCCTACACCCTCACTCACACCTTCCTCTTTCCCTGGACCCTGCCCTGAGGTGATGCCCCCCCCCCGGCTGTGTCTGAGCCCCCCATCAGGTGAGCTCAGAGCTAGGCTGTGTCCATATGCCCGTGTGCCTGTGCTCTGCCGCCCGTCTCGTCTCTGTCTGTGTGGTGTGTGCCAGACGCCCTGTCCTCACCCCCCTCACACACCCGCATCCCCGTCTTCACTCCAGAGGTGCGCCCCCAACCCCGGGTTTCTTTGCCTGAAATGGAACCAGCCCTGCACAGGGTCCTTCTCCGCGCCCCCCCCCAACACCGCCATGAGTGACCCCAAGCGACCAAAATAAATAAACAAATCAACAAAGACCCACGTGACCCAAGTGGGCTATGCAAGTGCGCCCTGCCCCCCCCCACCGAGGGCCGGTGTTGGAGCCCCCCTCCCTGTGCCCACCTCCCCCACACCCCGCGATCGATGTGTCCTCTGTCCCAGAGATGACAGGGCCGGGGGACCTGGCAGCTCCTGTCTAGCCCTGACTCAGGCCCTGTCCAAGGTTCTTCCCTCCCAGCTGGTCCCTGGCTGCTCTCAGAGGAGGGGAGGGGGCGGGGGTGGGTTCGGCTCCCGTTTTTTATGCGGTGACAGCCAAAGCCAGAGGCCAGTCTGCCTGTCAGATCTCTGTAGACACCAAACTCTCTCACCTGGGCCAGCGGGTCCCTGTCAGCCTGTGAGCACGTGTCCAAGCTCCTCCCCACCCACAGCTGCTGGTGGCCCCCTGCGACCCCCCAGGGCCCTCGAGAAGCCACGTGGCGGTCCCCACGGTCTCTGCAGGAGCAGAACTAGCTGTTTCTAGCACCACTGGGTGGGGAGGGCCGGCAGAAGAGGGGGCCCCTCCCACCGGCTTCCCGGCTGGGCCTGCACCCAGGGGTGGCCCAGACCCCCCAGTACTGTGGGCAGGATGACCCCGGGGCCTTTGTCCCAAGGGCTTTGCAGACACTGGCACCCCCCATGAGTCGCAGGCGTCCCTGCTCGGGAGGGCATGGCCAAGGGGGGGTGGCTGAGAGGTCCCTCCCCAGGGGACAAGTCACCCCACTTCCCTTGGCTCTGCCCCCGGTTTTGAAGTCTTCGGTGGCGCATGGAGGTCCCAGAAGCTCTGGGGGAGCCCACGCCGTCTCTGCCATCATGAGGTCCAGGTACTGTGCAGACCTGGGAGCCCCTCGCCGCGTCAGCCCTGCCCCGTTGGCCCTGCCCCTCCCTGCTGGGCCCCCACATAGGGCTCAGACACCCAGGGAGCATCAGGGATGTTCACCCCCCCTACTGCAAGTAGGGTTCTTGGGGTTGGGGGCAGGAGGGAGGCACAGCCCCATCACCAGGGCCCCCAACTGCGGACAGGAGCACTGCCACAATCCCCACTCGGGGGCCTGCAAAGAGCACCACGACCTCCCTCGGCCCCAGCTCACCAGGACAGGGACATGCCTTGGCAGCCTCTGCCCACTTCCCGGTGGGCAGCAGCAGGGCTGAACTCGCTGCCACCAGCATTTGGTGCTTTGGAAAGGCAACATCAGTGAGTCGACCCAGGGCGCTTACAGAACCCGCCCCATGGTTCACACATGTGCGCCCATGAAGGAGGCTCACAGACTCGCACACACAGGCTCACACACACTCATACACGTGTACACATCTGCTCAAATGCTCACACGCGTGCGTACATACATGCTTACTCAGACTCATGCATGCTCTCACACACACACACACACACACACAGGCTCACACACAGACACACGTGCTTACATGCTCAGACACACTCAGGCTCTCACAGGCTCGTACATGCCCCTCCCCTGGCAGTGCCCAGCCCTCCTCTCCCTCCCTGTGTAAACCCCAGCTGCTGGTGGTCCTCCAGACCCGGCAGGCAGGGGGTGTCGGGCGTGGGGCCCTCTAGGCCTCGTCCCGCCCCTCTGGATCTCAGGCCCTGCCCCAACGGCTCTTGGCTCCACCTGTCTAGCTCTCAGCCCCGCCCCTCGGGCTCTCGGCCCCGCCCCTCGGGCGCTCCTCTCCACTTCTCTAGCTCTTGGCGCGCCCCTCTGGGCCCCTAAGGATCTCAGGCCCTGCCCCAACGGCTCTTGGCTCCGCCTGTCTAGCTCTCGGCCCCACCCCTCAGGCTCTCAGCCCCGCCCCTCGGGCTCTCGGCCCCGCCCCTCGGGTTCTCCGTCCCCCCCTGGGACTCTCGGCTCCACCCCTCGGGCTCTCCTCTCCACCTCTCCAGCTCTTGGGGCGCCCCTCTGGGCCCCTCTGGATCTCAGGCCCCGCCCTTTAGTGTCTCCGCCCCTCCCCCAGGCGTCTCCGCCCCGCCCGCCCCCCCCCACTTCGCCCCGCCCCCAGGCGCCTCCGCCCCGCCCCTTTGCACGCTCTCGCTCCGCGGCCTCTGACTGTCCTGTGCTTCCCTCTAGTCAGGAGTGGCAGGAAAGGACGCCGGCGCCTGTTCAGCCTGTCGGAGGCCGACAGCCACGGCGGCCACTGGGTTTAGTGCTTCGACCGCAGCCGCCAGCACCTCTGCAGCCTCTGTGCAGGCAGGTGGGGAGCCAGGGGCGGGCCCCCCTCCCGCCCCCCGGCGAGGCCCCCCCACCCCGGGGCTGGGCAGGAGGATTTGCACTGAGCGCCTTTCCTTCTTTTCTGTTCCGTTTCCCCCTGACCCCCCCCCTCCCCGCTCAGCTCCGTGGAGGGTTTAGGTTGGGCCCGGGCAAAGCAAAGCGCTTAGACCCTGGTCAGGCTGCCCTTAGACCCCAGCCAGGCTGCCCGCAGCTCAGGGACCCGGGCTCCGTGTCATCTGTGCTTGGATGTTGCTTCCTCCGTGCTGTGCTTACCTCCCCCTGACACCCTCCCCTCCTCCTGTCTGCCCTCCGGAGCTGGACCCGCCCTTGACCAGCCCCAGAGGGGTCACAGGGACCCCCTGGCTCTGTGTCTGCTCAGGCTGGGGCAGCAGAGTCATCAGGAATGAATCCCCCATCCTCCACCTCCATCCCGCACCCAAGCCCTGGCAGCTCCCCTGCCTCCTGGACCCGGAGCACAGCACGACGCCACCTGGCCAGAAGGTCCAGCGAGCACGGCCGGGTCACACGGCTGCTCGGAAGAACCCAGCAGGGTCCCCTTGCCCCTCTCAAAGGGTGACCCTATCACCCACGGTCAGGAAACAGCGCCAAGTTTAAAGTGGGACAGTCGGGAGTGGGCAGAGACGAGACGTCGGGGAGGGCATCTGCCTTGCACACGGTCGACCCTGATCCGTCCCGAGCATCCCGTAGGGTCCCCCAGAACCCCCAGGAGTCATTCCTGAGTGCAAAACCAGGAGGAACCCCTAAGCATCGCCAGGTATGGCCCCCCCCAAAAAAGGGGAAAAAAAGAAATGTTGTAGGATTATTGGGTGGAGGGATGAAGCAGTTTTTTCTTTTCCTATAAATATTAGAGGCTATTTAAAGGGGCAGAGAGATAGCGTAGCAAGGGAGGCACTACCTTGCATACAGCTAGCCCAGGGCTGATTTCTGGCACCGCATATGGGCCTGCAGCACCGCCAGGAGTGGTCCCTGGCACAGAATCAGGAGTCAGCCCTGAGCACCACCAGGGTGACCAAAAAACAAGCCAGCTTTGTGTGTATAGTGCTGTTAAGTCATTAACTTTTTTAAAATACGGAGGTTGGGGCCGGAGCATAGCACAGCGGGTAGGGCGTTTGCCTTGCACGCGGCTGAACCGTGTTCGATTCCCAGCATCCCATACAGTCCCCCCCGAGCACCGCCAGAATTCCTGAGTTCAGAGCCAGGAGTGACCCCTGTGCATTGACGGGTGTGACCCAAGAAGAAAAAGAAAAAAAGAGGAGGTCCAGCACTTGCCTGGCACACAATCAACCTGAGTTCAGTCCCTGCCACCCCGCAGTGTCCCCCAAGCCCTCCCTGGAGGGGATCCCTCAACACAGAGCCGGGAGTCAGCCCTGAGTCCCCCTGGGTTCTGCACCCCCCAAAAAAAATGTCCCCTGAAGCAAGTCCCAGGAACTGCTTCTCTGTCCTGGTTCTTCCTGCTCCTCGGAGCCTGGAGCAGGTCCTTCTCCCTGCCTGCGCCCTGCCTGTGTCCTGCCTGCATTTCGCTCTCAGCTTTTTGTTCTCATTCCTTTGCATCACCATTTTGTTTTGGCTTCTAACTTGGAAAAAAAAAAAACTGGCTCTCCAGTGGTTCCAGACGACACAGCAGCCCTCAGGCTCCGGGTTCAGCACCTGCAGCCAGGACACCCCTGACCCCCACCCCACCCCAACCCTGATACACTGAACTTGGCTTCCAGGTGAGAGGCCCTCCCTCTCCTCCCACTGACCGGAAGTGGAAGCTCTAGGTGGTTTGCAGTGATGACACCTTCCACCCCCTCCCCTACCTCCCCCCATCCTGCTGGGACACATTGGGCGGGTCCTGTCCCCTGCCCCAGAGTTGGGGGGGACACTGATTCCAGTAGCCGCAGCCTTGGGCTCAGGTACCCCTCTCCACGCCCCCTCTGAACGCTGTGGGGACCCCCACCCTTGAGCTCTTGTGGGTGCTTATTGGAGCTGGAGATTGGCTGCGTCCAAGGTTCTGTTTGGGTTTTGCAAGCAAAAGGTTCTAGAGGGTATTTTGTTTTGTTTTGTTCTCATAAGGCTGCGGGGGCAAGTTCCCTGGGGCCAGTGCAGATCCTGGGCCCAGCCTGGAGCCGGGAGCACACCCAGGAGGCCTGGTCTCCATCCCGACCCACACCAGGGGGAACCAGGCCCCCTGTCAGCCCAGAGACGCCCCCTAAGCCCGGCTGGGGGCGGACCTGCGCCCTAAGGTTCTCTTCTTGTCACAGGGCAGGGTCCCTCCCCGGTGCTGCCCCCCAGACCCAGGGCAGGCGTCTGACCCAGCTTCCCACCCCCCCCCAGATCAGGAGGAAGTGGACGGTGTGCAGCCCCCCCCGCCTGGTCCTGAGCCCCTATCTCTGCTTCTCCCCCCTCACCAGATGAAGGCATGACTCCAGACCAGCCCACCCACCTCGCCGACCAGCTGCTGACTGTCCACGAGCAGGGAGCAGATGCCAGGCCCAGCCGGCCCCAGGCCCGGAGCCCTGAGGCTGAGCCCGCCCACCTGTCCCCCAGCCTCCTCCCCACACAGCAGCCCACCATCTCGCTGCTCTGCGAGGATGCCCCCAACGCTCTGAGCGCCGAGTCACCCACCCTCGTCCCGCCCGTGGACTCCCATCACCTGCGCACCCTCACCGGGGTCCCCCCACCACCCCCCACGCCCACCGCCCCTGGCACCGCCAACGTCCCTGGCGAGGAGGAGGCCGCAGCGGCCCCTGTGGAACACTGAATGGCCAAGTCCAGGGCTGGGGACCCCCGCGGAGAAGGGTCCACACTGCTGACCTCCGCCGGAGATGCACGGGGCAGCCAGCGGTTCTTCAACACCCCCTGACCGAGGCCTCCTGGTCGCCGCGTCCCTCCTCCTCATGCCACCTCAAGGCCCAGGAGTTGGGGCTCCCTCCATCTAGCCCCTCCCCCCCAGTCTCCAGGGCCTCTGTCTCTTCCGCCGGACACAGGCCGGACGTGGACGGGCCACTGGGAGCAGCGTCCTGCGTGGGAAAAGCTCAGACTGAGCACAGCTGCCCCTGGAGTCCGCTCGGCCGCTGGAACGCGTGGACACAGGCCGGAGAAGGAAGACGCCTGTTCGGGTCAGCGCATCGGTGCGGGGACGCTCCTGTCCCCCCGGCCCCGGCCGCTCTCCCCCTCCCTCCGACGGGGCCCCTGCACCGCCCCACGCCCACTTGCCCTCCCCGGACTCGCGTGCACTGGCCCTGCCCGCATTGTCCCGGAGTCGCCTTCTGGACACCTGAGATGGCTTTTGAAGCCAACGCGCAAGGGGGCCCTGATCCTTGTCGGGGCCCCTGGCCGGGAAAGGCTGTACCTGGGCTCCCACCCCACCCCTTCCTTTGTCGCCTCCCCGTGGGTCCCCAGACTTGAGCTGGGACTGGAAAGACTCCGCCTCCGGTGGGCGTGGCCACGGCAGTGAAGGCTCCGCCTTCAATGCGGCGGGACTCCAAAACAGGCCCCGCCTTGGGTGGGCGTGGCGGAGGCAACCAAGGCTCCGCCTCCAGGGCGGCAGGACTCTAAAAACAGGCCCCGCCTCTGGTGGGCGTGGCCACAGCAGTGAAGGCTCCGCCTCCAGGTCCGAGTGGCTCCAAAACAGGCCCCCCCTTCGGTGGGCGTGGCTGATGCGGCCGAGGCTCCGCCTTCAATGGGCGTGGTTTTGGTGTGCCGATAGGCAGTGCCATCCCCTGTCCCAGTCTAGGCTGCAAACACACCAGCTGGTTCCCTTCACCATCCCCCGCCCCCGTCCCTGGACTGGACCCCAACTCTGCCTGGCTGCCCCAGCCCCAGCTCCCTCTCCAAAAGGCAAAAGGCACTCGGGCACCCCCCTCCTGTTCTCACTGAGCGGATCTTCAGGGTGCCGGGTGCACACGCTGTCCTCGAGACCCTCTGCTCCCCAGCCGAGGGTCGTCCGTCCTCCCTCAAGCCAGCCAAGCCAGGGCCAGGCCTCAGCCCTTCAGGAGCTCTGCCCCGCGGCCTCAAATGCACAGACCCAGCTCGGAAAGGGGGACAGGCCAGCCCCGTCAGCAGGCTCCCAGGTGGCTCGGGGGAGGGGCTCTCGCAGGCCGGGGCACCTCACTTCCCCGGCGACCAGCATGCTACTCCGTCTCCCCCAGCACCACCCAGGGTTCCCCAGAGGGAAAGGGGGCACAGCACAGCACTAACTCCCACCCAGCCAAGTGTGGCCGGGACCCTGGCCCTGGGCTGGTGCCAGAGCACGTCCTCGGCTGGAGGGTCTGGGTTCACAGGAGGCAGGTCCCCGCACTGGCTCTGGAGAAGGAGCACCCCCTAGCCCTGACTAGGTCCCGTCTTCATGGGTCTGACCATGAAGGAGGGCCGGCAGGCCTCAGGGAGGAGGCGGGTGGGACCGAGGGTCGGGCTTCGGCAAAACCAGCAGCTCACCGCAGCCCTGTCCCTGCTGAGCCCCTGTCCCCCCAGCTCCTCTGGGCCTGGTGTCCACCCCACTCAGGGCTGAGCTGGCCCCGGCACCCGCAAGACCAGGACCCTCCAGTTCGGGGGCGCTGGAGTGGGCCCTTGGGACCCCACTACAAGTTCATGAGCTCCTGCCCCCGGAAAAGTGTGGGGACCCCAGAGCCCCCACCTGTGACAAGGGAACATTGTCCCCGCAAAACCCCTTCCCCGGCCCCCCTGAGTCCCTGCAGTCTCCAGGCCCCCAGCAGGGAGGAGACAGCTCACACACTGGATTTTCCCTTCCTGCTCAGGACCCCGTTTCACCACGGCGGGGCCACGGCTCGCCGCCCCCCTCCACGCAATAACCGAAACCGTGGACGCCGCCACGTCCGCGTCGACTGAGCTGCGCTGTCCCCGGGCAGGGGCATCCGGGACCAGCTCAGGCCCGGGCAGGTTCAGGGAAGGACCCACGTGCCGTGGGTGCCGAGCACGAGGGCGGAAATGAAATCGGAACTTGGCAATAAAAGAGAAAAGTTACCAGAAAGTGATGGGCTGTTCTTGTGGGGCCAGGGCCGGTCCTACCGCAGTTGGGACCTCCTGGGCCAGGGGCTCCCAGTTTCCCGAAGTGGGCGGGGGGGGTGCAGTAGACAGATCACGTCCAGAACGCCCATCCCCCTCGGCCCAGTGCTGGCTCCGGCCTGCGTTTGCACATCCCTGCCTTGGAGGACGCAGCCTCTGGATGCGGGTGGGGAGACACACTTCAGGGCTGGGTGCTGCCAGAAGGATGCCCACCCGTGAAAGAGCCCCATGAGGTCCCTGCCAGGGAGGGTGCTGGCCCAGAACACACGGGCGTGGTCCAGGGCGAGCCCCGGAAATGGGCTCACTGGCTTGTGTGAAACTGTCAGGCGGAAACATTGGGAAAGCACCAGGGCTGGGCCCCCACAGCATGGTGTAGACAGGGCAGTGATGGCCTCCTCCCCGCAGGTTCCCCACGGGGGTCGGGAGGGACCACAAGCCCTCACCCAGCGTCCTCAGTGCCGACAGCTTGTCGTGCTGGCCCAGGCGAGCTGCAGGCTGGACCTCAGGGTCCAGGGGCCAGTTCCCACAGGGGTCCCTGGTAAGGGAGGAGCCCCGCAGCACAGATGGGGGTACTGAGGCCCCCCACCCCCCGGCTGCTCACCTGGGGGAGACGGCACCCCCCCACCCCAGCAGCTGGCTGCCCCAGAGCCTCAGGGAGGGGCCCCCGCCTTCTCCCGCCCGCTGCCAGCCAGTTCTCAGGAACTGCTTGGAGCCCTTCCACAGGCATCTTCTCCCGAACCCACTTATCTCTGCACGCTATGGACTGATACGGGGCTTCCCCACAGAGCCACCGGGGCAGGGCGTGGCCGACAGTGGGGACAGCCAAGCCCTAACTCCCGCCCCTTCCCAGGAGCAGGTCAGGGGCGGGTTCTCTCACCCCAACATACGGGGCTCAGGGCTGCGGACATGGAGGACCAAAAACGCAAGGCCAGGGTGCGGGTGTTGCACACACCAGGACCCAAGTCCCATTCCTGGCATCTCAGGACCTCCCCTACCCCTGCCCCCCAGCTGGGTCTGAACCATGCCACATTCCCTGCCGCGAGCACTGGACCATTCAGATGCCCTGAAGATGTCGCTTTGGGAGTCATTTTGCTGGCAGCAGGAGCTCTCAGGCTTAGGAATGCAGGCTGACATGGGAATTGCAAGGCAGACACCCTACCCACTGTCCTATTGCTCTGGTCCCATTCCTGCGTTTCAGTCCTGCGCAGAGGGTCCGGTCTCTGATCTCCATATAGGAAAGAGCCCCCCCCCCCCGCCAGCCAGAACTGACCATTCCCTGGACACCCATGTCCCTGCAGCACTAGAGGGAATTGTCCGTTCCTGCCTTTGCTTCCCAAAAGTGTGAGCTCAGAGTGCATTCGTGGGCAGGGGGTGCACGCTATAAGCCGGGCGCTTGGACCAGGGCTACATCCCAGCTCCACCTGGGCACCCTCCCCCCGCCCTACCGTGCCCCATCCACCCAAACCAAGCAATAAAAAAATTAAGCGCTGGGGCTGGAGAGATAGCACAGGGGGTAGGGCGTCTGCCTTGCATGCAGCCGACCCGGGTTCGATTCCCAGCATCCCATAGGGTCCCCTGAGCACCGCCAGGAGTAACTCCTGAGTGCAGAGCCAGGAGTAACCCCTGTGCGTCGCAAGGTGTGACCCCCCCCAAAAAAAGTTAAATAAATAAATAAAGTGCTGCCAGCACCATCAGGGGCAAGAGAAGAGAGAGAGTTGGTGCACACGGCCGGGAGCCGAGGGGGGCCCCAGCTCAGCCCCTCTGGAAACAGCGGGGAGAGAGTTCCTGAACTTCGAGGACAGTGCAGCGGAGAGATGCACCTTGCCTGGGGGAGGCCCCCTGTGCCCTCCCCGGGCACCGCCAGCCAAGCCCAGAACCTGCGTCTGCTCCAGCAGCCCCTCTCTGGGCACGTGCCAAAGCCACGGCAACAGGTTCTTCGAGAAGCCCCAGGCCTGGCTCAGAGCTCAGGCCCACACCTGGGGGCACAGCAGACAGGGTCCCAGGGTGACCCACAGTGACCCAGGACCCTGTGTTGTGGGGTGTGATTGCACCGGAAGGAGAAATCCTGCTGCATGCACCGGGATGGGCCGAGGGCATGGAGCCACGAGACAGCAGAATGAGGACTCTGCGCTCACGACTCGGAGGGGCTGGAGTGGCTCTGCAGGGGCAGGGCGCCAGCCTGCAGCCCCACAGCCTGTCAGGTGGGTTCCTGGGGACCTCCAGGGCGTGGGGGAGCCTCACGCGGCAGGGACAAATCGATGTTGAGAGCCACATTCATGGAAGGCTGGAGAGGGCACAGCAGGCTGGGCACTTGCTGGCAACCGACCCTGATTCGATCTCTGGCACTGCATATGCCCAATCCCCTGCCAACCCAGAGTGACCCTGAGCACAGACCCAGGAGTCCATCTGGAATGCTGCTGGGCGTGACCCAAAGAAACAACAAAAACAGCAAAACTCAGTCACGCAGACCCCATGGGAGGTCGGCAGGTGGGGAGAGACTTCGCCTGACCTCAGGGTGCCCAGACAAGCTCACGGCTGCCCCCTAGCCTGGCCAAGGATGGCACCAAGCACAGAGTGCTGGGTCAGGCCTGGGAGTGGCCAGCAGGGGCGGGGCCTGCCTGCTTCTTTGAAGGAAGCCTCCTGGCAGCCCGTTCCTAGAAGGAAGAGTCGTGCCCGGCGGTTACATAACCGACGTGGTACTTACTGTGGTCACCGGCCGTGGGGCTGGAGGGGGAGGGGAGGGGCCAAGCACACAGGGGTCATGGACTTGGGGGACTCCCCCTACCCGTCCCCCCGTCACGCCTGGGTTTCCTTGTCAGGCCCACAGCACACTCTTGCTTCCTTCCTGGAACTCTGCACAGCTGGGCTGCGGGTGCTTCCAGGGCCGCTGGTCAGTGGGCACGCGGCCAGGAGCATAGCAGAGCCCACAGAGATAGCACTCTGCGTATTCATTCATTCACAGATGGAGCTATATTAAGAGCTTTATTACTAATTAAATTTTTGTTTCTTTTTAGGTCACACCCAGCGATGCACAGGGGTTACTCCTGACTTGGCACTCACGAATTACTCTTGGTGGTGCTCGGGGGACCCTACGGGATGCTGGGAATCGAACCCCGCTTGGCTGCGTGCAAGGCAAATGCCCTACCTGCTGTGCTATCACTCCAGCCCCTTAATTTTTTTTTTTTCGACTTTTGGGCTGGAACGATAGCACAGCAGGTAGAGCCTTGCATGCAGCCAACACAACTGACCCGAGTTTGATTCCTCCGCCCCTCTCGGAGAGCCTGGCAAGCTACTAAGAGCATCTCGCCCGCACGGCAGAGCCTGGCAAGCCACCCGTGACGTATTCGATATGCCAGACACAGTAACAAGTCTCACAGTGTTACTGGGCCCGCTCGAGCAAAATCGATGAACAACGGGAGGACAGTGACGGTGACAGTGGGCTACATCCAGCGAAGCTCAGGGTCCCCTCCCGTGGTGCTCTGGGGACCAGGCCGGGTACCACGGACCAAACAAGGGCTCCTGCGGGCAAAGCCAGAGCCCAACTTTGTGCCACCACCCTGGCCTTGGCAGCTCCAGGAAAGCCAATCCCAGATCAGCCACAAAGAGAAACAAGGGGCCCAGGGGTGAGGGGCGGGGAGGGGGGTTGCATTGTCTGAGCCAGGTCAGGGTGAGGTGAGGTGAGGTGCTGCCCTGCAGAGCCCAGACCCTAAGGCGTCACCCCAGAGGCCCCGGGCACGGCACCTCCGAGTAGTTCCCACACGGCTCCGCTGGGTTGCTGGAACCCAAGGCCAAGCATTGTAGCTTTGTTGTGAGGTCGGGATAGTGGGGCCAGAGCCACAGCACAGCGGGGAGGGTGTTTGCCTTGCACGCCGCAGACCTGGGTTTGGTCCCCGGCATCCCATAGGGTCCCCTGAGCCCACTGGGAGTGATCCCTGAACCCAGAGCCTGAGCATCACTGAGTGTGACCTAAAAACAAATGACGGGGGCTGGAGTGATAGCACAGCGGGGAGGGCGTTTGCCTCGCACACGGCCGACCTGGGTTCGATTCCCAGCATCCCATAAGGTCTCCTGAGTGCAAAGCCAGGAGTAGCCCCTGTGCATCGCCAGGTGTGACCCAAAAAGCCAAAAAAAAAATGACGGAGGGTGGACCTCTGAGCCCCTGCACCCCCCCCAGACCTCCTGGTGAGGGGGGCACACAGCCAAGCTCAGAGACTACAGGGAAACCGCGGCTTGAAGGAGGACCCTCAGCCACACTTGGCGTTCCGGAACATTCCACAGCCCTGGCATCCTGTATTGGTCTGAAATCATGTCTCTTCATGCCCAGACGCCCTCCGCCTTCCCAGGGCTCCCTCCTGCCCCCCAGCTTCTGCCGACCTGCCTGGGAGAGGAGGTGGTCTGAGCAGTGAGTGCTGGACCACATTTCTGCCTGTGTCCCTGCAAGGGTCCAGGTCCCCAAGACCTGGGGGCCCCAGGGGAAGATGCAGATGAAGGGGCGTGTCCTCTGTGGCCCAAGGGAACAGTCACTTCTTCGAGGCAAAGCCCCGGGCTGATGCAGGTGCCCTGCTGGAAGGTTCCCCCACAATGTCCATTTTGGGGTGTTCTCAGGCTCTACCTACAGGGGGAGAGGCCTGAGTCCGGGAGGGACAAGTGAACGTGTGACTGTGCCTCAGTTTCCCTCTGGATCCCCCCTCTGGAGGGGGAGAGGGGAGGGTCTAGGCCTGCCCTGGACAGGTAGGAGCTGTCTGGCCGGGGGTGGGGGGTGGGGTGTTGCTTATTACTAATGAATGAGGGTGAGTCACCGGACGAACCTCCAGCATTGATTGGCCTAGTGAATGGGCAGCTGGGGCCGGAATCAATAGCCACGCAGGGGGCAGGGAGCAGAGGCTGCCTGAGTCACATCAGGACGGTGGGGGGGGGGGCATGGCACCTACTCACCTACTGACTCACTCCAGGATGGCAATGACAGGAGCAGCCTGGCGGACCCCTGGCCCCTCCCCTCGCCGTCCTGCTGGTCTCCTGGTCTGCGCCCCCCCAAACCTCAGCCCAGGGAGGACCCCCACTTCCCACATGGCACTGGGGCTGCCACTGCTGGGGCCGACCCCACCCCCCCAAAATCCCAGTGTGCTGCTCCTGCACCCCTTCCGCATTCCCCTTACGTAAAGCGAAGACTCCGTTTCCTCCCAGGGGACGTCTGTGAGCAGAAGCGCCGACCACAGAGCATTTGTCTTGCACGTGTGAGGCCCTGCGTTCGGTCCCTGGACCCGCAGGGGCGGAAAATACAGAACTGTCCCACAGAACAAGTGGCCAGACTCGGCAAACCACCACCCACCCACCAGCGCACCCATAGCACCACGGGAAGGTTCTGGTCGGGGAGCCTGGAAATTGGGGGCCTCCCCCGGCCGTGGGCACCAGAGCTGAACCCCCTTTCCTATGGCCACCTTTGTCGGTAAAAGCGACTTGTTTGGGGGCTGGAGCAATAGCACAGCGGGGAGGGCGTTTGCCTTGCATGCGGCTGACCCGGGTTCTATCCCCAGCATCCCACAGGGTCCCCCAGCATTGCCAGGAGTGATTCCTGAGTAAAGAGCCAGGAGGAACCCCTGTGTATTGCTGGGTATGACCCAAAAAGAAAAAAAAACACAAGCACACTTGTTTGGGGGTTTCTTGGGGTTGGTGGAACCACCCCAGGAAGGTTTGGATTGGGGGGTTCAGAGTAGGAAGGCGACTTCCAGCCAGCAGGGAGCCTGCCCCAGCGTGCAGATCCACTGGACCCCCAGGTACTCACCCGGCCCCCCAATTCTGACCAAGCCTGCGGAAGGAAAGAGGCCCTGGGCAGCAAACAGGCGCAGAGGAGTCTGGGTGGGGTGTGGGCTCCCTGGGGAGAAGGCGGCCAGAGGACCTGTCTGGAGCAGGACTTAGGGGCTGGGTGGCCGGAGGTGTGAAGCAGGCCCCTTCCTGAGCAGGTGCTGGCCTCCCTCCCTCCCCCTGTCCCCAGGGGCCACCCAAGTGGCTGCAGGGCCTCATGCAGGTGCTAGTTTGTTTCTGTTTTGCTTGGGGCACACCTTACTGTGCTCAGGGCTGTCTCCTGGCTCTGGTGTCAGGGATGGAACCCAGATGGGCCATGTGTAAGTCCAGCGCCCTCCCCACTGTCCTGCCGCTCCGGGCCCAGCCCTGCTGTCTATGACTGGGAGAAAATGCCCAGAGAGAGGGCAAGCCCGTGAGGTGCCAGCGGGGGCCTGACGGGGGAGCAGGGGCGCCCGGGGGAGGCACGGGGCCACCCCCCCCCGCCAGCCTCCCCTGCTGGGTAAGAGGCTCAGAAACTCCCCAAGGAGGGACAAAGGCTGTGTCTAGGGGCCTGGACTGGCCACCCCTACCCCTTGGGGCTGGTTCGGGGACACTTCCTTCTCCAGGGGACCCTCCCTGAGGCCCCCCGCAGGCCTGCGTCTTCCTCCCAGCCTCTGCGAGGCGCAGTTACTGCCGTGGGGTTCATCTCTGCACCCCCAGCACCTCCCGGGAGGCGGGTTGTGCAAGTGTGGAACCTGAGTCCCAGAGGGAAGGCCGATGCCCAGTGGTACCAGCTCCCAGGGGCCTTATCCAGAAGCCCCCAGAGGGTGCTCCACTCCCCTCTCCATTTTGCCTCATCTCTACGGTTCTGGGTGCCAGGGATGGGCCCTGGGGCCACACACCTGCACTCCACACTGTGCCACCTCCGTGGGCCCAGGCTGCCAGGAGCAGCACCCCCGCAGGGCACCTGAGGCGAGGGTGCCCCGAACAGCAGGAGCGCCCGGCTGGGTCCCCTTCCTGCCCTGTTTCCGCCCCCCTGCTGGCCCCCAGGGGCAGCTCACACAGCCCGGAGGTTCCAGGCGGGGGTCGGGGCTCAGGAAGTCCAGGGCTCCATCCCCGGCTCCGCCCCCCCTCCCAGTCCCAGATCCGTCGTGTCCTGCAGTAGCATCTCCGAGAAGCGCCCCCCCTCCCCCCCCCGCCCCGGCTTCCAGCTTCAAGTCCTGTCGGGCTTTGGGGAAAGAGGCCAGGAAACGAGGGGCCGAATCTGCCCGCTCCCCTCCTGCCCCACTTCCTGCGCTGCGGGGTCCTTCTGGGAAGCGGGCGGGGCAGGAGCAGGAGCACTTTGACCCCGGGGCGGGGCGTCCAGCGGCGCTGCTGACATTCCGTCCTTCCTGCCTCGGAGTCTCCTTGTCTGACCTCCAGGTGTGTCTCTGCGGCCACCTGTCGGGCAGCTGGCCAGGGCGCCCAGCTGGGGCTTGTGCAGCCGCCTGGACAGAGTGGAAGGGTGGGCAGCCCAGGTGGAGTCCTCTGAGCTGGCCAGCACACCCCCCCATGCCCCCACCCGCCTAGGGCCAATGAGGCACCGTGAGTCCTACTTCCAGTTACTATGCAAATAGGGGGAAACCGGGGCCTCTCCTAGGCGGACTTCCCGGAATGCTGGCATCTCCCGATGGTCCCAGGGGCCCCCTGGGAAACCGAGGGTGTGAACGGCCCAGACCCAGGGCCCCCTGGTCTCTCCCAGCTGGTGGGCGCCGGAGCCACCCCCACCCCACCCCCACCCCGTGTGTGCCCTGTGAAGCAGCTTCCACTCCCCGAGGTCCAGCTGTGCGTGGGGCCCCTCCAGCCGGAAGCAGGGAGGGCCCTGCAGGCTTCCTTCTGCCCCGGTGAACACCACGCCCCCCTCCTCTTCACAGAGAAGAAACTGAGGACGCAGGCAGGACCAGGACTTGCCCAGGGCTGGCTTCTCTCCCACACACCCCCAACTGCCTCCTCCTCCTCGCCCCAGAATCTGCCGGGCCTCTGGGTCCTCTCCCTGCCAATGCGGCACCAACCTGCTTGGCAGGGGAGGGGCGGGGGGTGGGGATCTCACCTTGCCCTGCCAGCGTCCCTCCCCCACCCCAAGGGGTGTCTCTAGCTTCCCACTGACCGTGCCACTCCATGGCCGTCAGGGTCCCCCCACCTTCCCGGCCCACACCATGCAGCCTCATCAGTTAGCAAGCCACGCCTCCCCTGCCCCTGGTCTCATTCACTGTCCCCAGTGCAGGCAGAGTGCCTCACACGTCCCCAAGAGCCTCCCAGACAAAACCCCACCATCACCACCTTGTTCTGACTCTCCTTCATCCTTGAAGACTCAGCACTGTCACCTCCACGAAGCCCTCCTGGATTCCCCCAGTAGGACCAGGCATTCCCCCCTCCACGGGATTCCCTCAGCCCCCAAAGTGTCCCCCGTCCTGACATGTGCCATATGAGACTATTGCTGTCCTTTCAGGTGTGGGGGCTGGCCCAGAGACCGTGGATTTCATGTGGGAAGCAGAGGGTGTAGGGGGCAGCCTCACGTGCTGCTGACCGGGTTTGAGGCCCTGAGTCCCGTCCAGAGGGATCCCTGAGGGCTCATGGTGCCTCATTGGCCCGGGAGGGGGGCGGGGCGCATGGGGAGGTGTGCTGGCCAGCTCAGAGGTCACCTGGGCTTCCATCCTCCCACTCTGTCCAGGCAGCTGCACAAGCCCCAGCTGGGCGCCCTGGCCAGCTGCCCCGACAGGTGGCCGCAGAGACACACCTGGAGGTCAGACAAGGAGACTCCCTGAGCCTGGAGTTAGCCCTGAGCACCGCTGAGTGTCGATTTTTTTTTAATTTATTTATTTATTGAATCACTGTGGGAAAAGTTACAAAGTTTTCAGGTTTAGGTCTCAGTCATGCAAATATCA
>JAOXYA010000018.1:5574418-5592035 GCA_028565675.1 Sorex palustris
CAAAGGGGCAGAGCAAAGGGCAGGAGTTGGGTCTTGCACGCAGGAGGCCCGCTTTAACCCCCAGCACTGCAGAGTGACTCCAGCCGGAGCACTGCCCAGCATGGCCCAAATACCAATGAAAAGTTTGGTGCCGGGCTAGGGAGAGACCCAGCATGTGATGACTGACCCCTGACATTTCATAGCCTCCGCCCCCTGCACTGCTGGGGTCCTGGTGGGGTCCTCAACCACAAGCGCTGCCTGGCGTGGCCCTGGTGGTGTCTGGCAGCTCCACATCCTCTGGCCCTGCCAGCCCTGCCCAGTCCAGTTCACTGGGTACTGCTGGGAGGGAGCTTCAAGCCTGCTGAGCACTGCCTGAGAAGCCAACATTTAAAGTTTGCTGTTCTCGGTAGGGCGTTTAGCTTGCACACGGCCGACCCGGGTTCAATTCCCAGCATCCCATATGGTCCCCTGAGCACCGCCAGGGGTAATTGCTAAGTGCAGGGCCAGGAGTGACCCCTGTGCATTGCCAGGTGTGGCCCAAAAAGCAATAAAATAAAATAAAATAAAAAATAAGGTTTGCTGTTCTGCTACATAGATTTGACCTGACTATTTTTAAATCCCCAATTAAAAGTAGAGGAAGAAGGGGGAGATTCACTTTGTCTGAATTCACAGTCTGAGCTTCCCGGCCTGGGGCCAGCCGGGGCTCGGAGTGTGGCATGTCCCTACACAGGCTGACCCTGGGCCCATCCACCCAGACCTGAAGGAAAAACAAAGCCCACAGCACCACCCAGGCCTTTGTCTGAAGCCCAAGGGGCCTGACAGGGCCTTGCACACAGCCCCAGCATCCCATATGGTCTCCTGAGGCCCCCAGGGGTAATCTCTGAATGCAGTCAGGAGTAAGCCCAGGAGTGAGGTCACACAACCAGATGTGACCAAAACAAACATTTAAAAAAAAAATGCTGTTCCCCAGGGCCTTCAGGGACAGAGGACACTGGCTGTCCAATTAGGACCCGTGAGAAGCAAAGGTCCAATGCAGGAAGACAGGCAAGGCTAGAGCTGGATCTTTGATTGATTGATTGGTTTTGTTGGGGCTTACTCCTGGTTGTGGGGCTTGAAGGAGCCTATGGGGTATCAGGGATTGAACCTGGGTCAGCCATGTGCCCCTTACCTGCTGTCCTATCACTCCAACCCCTCAAGCTGGACCTTTTATTGATTAATTTATTTGTAGGCACCATGAGTTACAAACTTGTTAATGTGGGTATTTTTAGGCATGCCCTGTTCTGGCACCAGTCGGCTACCAGAGTGACAGGGTCCCCAGCTCTGTCTGAGGGCCAGAGTGACAGGGTCCCAAGGTCCCCCACCTCTGTCTGAGGGTCAGTCCACTTAGCCTGATGGCCACTCTCTGGGCCTCTCACTGAAAGCTTTTTTCTCCACTGACTCGGTTTCTTTATTTTCACGTGGACTGATCATCTGCTATCTGTCCTTCTCCTGCTGACTCACTCCGCTCATCATGACCCTCTCCAGTTCCACCCACATAACAACCAACTGCAGGATTTCATCGTTTCCAATAACCGAGTGATTCACTGCGTCTAGATCACAGACTCTGGCTGGAGAGACAGTCCAGGGGTTCAGGCACTTTCCGTGCACATGGCAGACCCTGGTTTGATTCAGAGCACCAGGAAGAGTGATCCCTAAGCACAGAGTCAGGACAACGCCAGGTGACCCTAACCCGACCCTGCCAAGTGCAGGGGAGCTGCAATGCGGGCATCTACAGTGCATCCAGCACCCTTCTGAGCTTCCCCTAACTGGACCCTCCTCTGAAGAGTCTGAGCTCAGTGGGTGGCACCAGCCTCCTTTGAGCCTAAAACCTGGGCACACCGCTACCTCCTCCCTCTCCCTCAGCCTCCCACCCCTGCCATCTGCCAGACCCTAATGCTGGCAAAGCAGGAGATTCTCCCCAAGTGAGTGAGCTCTCTCCCTGCAGAGCAAGCATCAAGCTGGGCTAGATTTCTACTTCTTTGAGTGGGGGTGTCTTCATTTGGTGTCCCCCAAATGCTGTGGTCCACTTGGATGATTTCGGAACACACAGTCAGCAGGGAAGGCAGGAAGCACAGACCATCACTGAGAGGGGAACACCACAGGCAATCAATCGGGACTGGCCGTGTTGGGTAGCCATAGTCAGACTGCAGAGAGCACTCTCGAATATTATTTCACTGAGCTGAGCGGAACAATCGCCCAAGGGTGGCTGGAACACATACTTGACTTGCAGTAGCCTGGGGTCAATCCCTGGCACCCCCATGATCTCCTGACCACCACCTGGAGAGCACTCTGGAGGACTGAGGGAGGTGTGACCCCCAAAGCAGAGAGAACAGTGGAAGAGTTGCTGGGGTATTTATCCTCCGGTTTCTTTCTTTTGGGGGGTGGGAGATTGGGGCCACGCCTGGTGGTGCTCAGGGCTCACTCCTGGCTCCGTGCTCGGGCTCACTCCTGACGGTGCTAGGGAGACCGATTTCAGGGTTGGGGATCTAACCAGTTGGTTACGTCATCAAGCACGAGGGAAGCAGCCCCGACTCTCGTCCCGCTGGTTTCTGTTCCTTTGTTTCGTTGTTTTGTGGTTTCCTCTTCCTGGAAAGCATTTCCCAGACCTCCTGCTTTCTTACCCAACAAAATCTCAGACGTCCAGTTTGATCTTCTCCAGTAAAGGGCGACCCCAGCTCTCCGCTTAGGTCAGTAACTTCACCGTCCC
This sequence comes from Sorex palustris, assembly GCA_028565675.1. NCBI lineage: Eukaryota > Metazoa > Chordata > Mammalia > Eulipotyphla > Soricidae > Sorex > Sorex palustris. The sequence goes on from JAOXYA010000018.1 coordinate 5,577,144, forward strand.
AGTTCTCAGCGCTCCACACAGCTCTGCTAGCTAGCGGCTGGCTCCCACGGATGACACAGTGCTCCTGTTCCTCCAGCTGGGCGCCATGGTTCCCTGGCACTGAGCTCAGGGCCCACCTGGCAGCCTGGCGTGCAACCACAGACACCGGCAGAAAGAATCCGCAGGCAGCCAGTCGTCTCAGATGTTTAAGAGGAATGTGCCGGGAGGCTGAGCTGCACAAAATATTTATGAGAAGCACAGAAATACATTAGCACATGTAAACAGCCTGGTCTCTCACAGTATGTCTTGTTTGTGTTTAAAAAAGCTGGGGGAGTAGGGGGAGGGGGAGAGAGAGAGAGAGAGAGAGAGAGAGAGAGAGAGAGAGAGAGAGAGAGAAGTGCCTGTCAGAGGCAGACTGCAGGGGACAGGGGGCATTAACTGGAGGGAAACTGAGGACACTGATGGAGGGCTGGGTGTTGGAGCACTGTATGACTGACACTTAACCATGAGCATCTTTGTAAGGATCTATCTCATAGTGATTCAATAAAAAAATCTTTAAAACAAAAGAAAAAGCTGCGGGACTGGAGTGATAGCACAGCAGGTAGGGCGTTTGCCTTACATGCGGCCGACCCGGGTTCGATTACCAGCATCTCATCTGGTCCCCTGAGCACCAACAGGGATAATTCCTGAGTGCAGAGCCAGGAGTAAACCCTGAGCATTGCCGGGTATAACCAAAAAGAAAAAAAGAAAAAAAGCTGAGAATAATCTGAAGTTCCATTACAAAGGGTGGTATGTATACCCAGATAGTTGGCGGCATTCATCCCAGTAAGCCAGAGATGGGGCCCCCTAACTGCTTTGTTCCTGCTGGGGTGCTGGTACTTGCACAGAACGCAAGAGAAGAGCCTGTGAAGGGAGGAACATCTAAACGCAAAACCCAGGACAATGCGCAGTGTGGTTTCAAAGGCCTGTTCTGTGGCATTCTTGGTTGCATAGAAACGATAGGAAATGTCTGAACCCTACCATGCTAAGGGCTTTTGCTGAGCGCTGGAAATAAGGCTCGTTTGCCCAGAGAGATTCTGTACAGGCAAAACACCCATGGGAGAGCAATGACTTCATGCAAAGCTCATGAAAAACATCACACTGATCATTTGAAATATTGGTTACTGTGAAAATGCTGATTTGGATATCTTGACTTCAGTATAGCAAGAAATATTCAAATGCTAACCCTCCCCCAGAAAAAAACGCAAAACAACAACAAAGTAAGAAACTCTGAAATTTAAGCCAGAAAAGATGGTTTTTGTCTAGGGATGGGAGGAAGTGATGGATGACTTGGCATCTGTCTGTGACATTTGCATGTTTTACGTTCTGATAGTTCATTCCATGACAGCAAGGGAGGATGGTATCCGGGGTGAGGTTTCCTTTCTCTAAGACTATTTCTCTTCCAAACGTCCTTGGCACTATTTGTTAATCACTGAGTGAAACTTCTCCAGTTTAGAGGCTGAAGCGATAGTACCGTGGGAAGGACTTTTGCCTTGCATGTGGCCAATCCATGTTTGATCCCTGGCATCTAGTATGGTCATCCGAGCACTGCCCGAGTGATTCATGAGTGCGCAGCCAGGAATAACCCTGGAGCATTGCCAGGTGTTGCACTAAAACAACAACCATAATAAAAAAAATCTTCTTCCATTTGTTGATTTTTTTTTCTTTTTGGGTCATACCCAGTGATGCTCGTGGGTTACTCCTGGCCCTGCACTCAGGAATTATTCATGGCGGACCATATGGGATGCTGGGAATCAAACCCGGTCCGGCCTCATACAAGGCAAAGGCCCTAACAGCTGTGCTATCACTCCAGCCCCAAACGCACTTTTTTGTTTGTTCATTTCTGAATTTGTTTTGATGGTATCCAGTCTTACTCCTGCCTCTGTGCTTAGAGCTCGCTCCTGGTGGTGCTCAGAGAACCAAATGCAGTAATGGGAAGCAGACTCAGCACTGAGGCAAGTGCCTTGATCCTTTGCATGCAGGAGGCCTGAGTTTGAACTCGAGCACCCCAGAGCCCCCATCACAGTCACTGGGAGTGAGTCCTGAGCACAGACCCAGGAGTAACTCCCAGACACTGCCAAATGTGACCCCCAAGCAAGCAAACAAACAAACAAACAAACAAAATTGCTGTAGGGCTGGATGGATAGCACAAAACTTCAGGCATTGACCTTGTGTTAGGCTGAGGCTGTGACCTAGTTCAACCCTGGCACTGCATATGGTCCCCAGAGATTGCAAGAAGGGGGGACCCGAGCACGGAGCCACCATGGCCCAAGAAAGACAAAGCGCAAGAGTAACTATACACCTCAAAATGTTTATTTGTAAGTACAATATATGCCTCAACAAGCCTAATCAAAAAATAAATAAATAAAAGGGGCTCAGAGGGAGAATTCATTGTTCTGACTGCCCAGGGTTCGATCCCGAGCACTGCTGGCTCCATGAGAACTACCAGGAGGGACTCCCAAGCAGAAGGTAGGGAGCACTGTTCATGCAGAACTCGCACACACAAAAGGAGAAACAGGCAGGGGGTGGACAACACAGTGGGGAGGGCACCTTGTACGTAGCTAACTCAGATCCCATCCCCAGCATCCCATATGGTCCCCAGAGCACTGCCAGGAGTTAATTCCTGAGCATAAGACCTGAGTATCATTGGATGGGACCCAAACAGAGAAGAAGAGGAGAAGGAAGAGGAGGAGGAGGAGGAGGAGGAGGAGGAGGAGAGGAAGAGAAAGAGGAAAAGGGGGAGGAGATAGAGGAGGAGAAGGAGAGGAAGAGGAAGAAGAGGAGAGGAGGAGAAGGAGAAGAGGAAGAGGAAAAAAGGGAAGAGGAGGAGAGGAAGAGGAAGAAGAGGAGGAAAGAGGAAGATGAGGAGGAGGAGAAAGTGGAGGAGGAGGAGAGGAAGAGGAATAAGAGGAGGAAAGAAAGAAGGAGGAGGAGGTAGAGGAGAAGATGGAGGACGAAAAGGAGGAGGAGGAGAAAGAGGAGGTGGAGGAAAAGGAGGAGGAGGAAGAGAAGGAGGAGGAGATGGAGGAGGAGCTGGAGAAGGAGGAGGAGGAGGAAGAGAAGGAGCAGGAGGAGGAGGAGGAGGAGGAGAAGGAGACAACGGAGAGGGCCCCTCCTTGGCGTGAGCCCCCCGTGTTGGGAGTTAGGGTGACACACCACACAGGCATCTCTTGGCTAGGAGACTCTCCTTGTGAGGGTCGGCTGAGGAGTTCCCAGCTGCCCACGTGCTGCGGAAAGCGAGGAGCACAGCTGGGCTGGTATCACCCAAGACTGTCCCTTCAGTGGGAGGCCGGCCCTCGGGCTCAGCATTCTGGGCTCTAACTGCACCACTGGCCTGAGGCTGGCCTGAGGCTGGTCCACTGCAGGTTCTGGGCCTGCGCTGCCCCGGAACTCAGCCGAGCTCTCCAGGAACTGTCTTGCAGAAACATCTCAAGCCTCCGAATTCACCTCGACTGAACCTGGATTTGAAACCCTGTTTGAAGAGCAGCTGGCAACAGTGTGAAGAACCAGCCAATGCATAAGGGAGAAAAAGAAAAAACAGTTTCTCCTGAGTGAAGCTAAATCCTGTCTTCAGACTAATCCCTGGGGCCACCTGCTCTCCCTCCCACTACATAAAAGGCTTTTCAGTCAGACCCTTCTCCTGGAAATGACCCTCACTTGCACCTGCCTCCACACCCCCCCAATGGAGTCCCACCCCCATCCTCAGAGCCCCGATAATTAAAAAGACCCCTTTCACGTTGGAATAGGACGCAGCGCAGCCGTTATGGAAACCCAGCCCCACACACGTGCACCCCTGACAATTTGTTCTGTGTCGATTTCATTCAATCAAACCCAGGACACAAGGACTTGGAGATGCCTAGGAAGGGACCGCTAGATACCAGGGTAGGGGAAAAGGACAAAGCTACACCGCAGACTTCTTGGATTAGAATGTACTATTAAGGGGCTGGAGAAATAGCACAGTGGGTAGGGCGTTTGCCTTGCACGCGGCTACCCGGGTTCGATTCCCAGCATCCCATATGGTACCTTGAGCACCGCCAGGAGTAACTCCTGAGTGCAGAGCCAGGAGTGACCCCTGTGCATCGCCGGGTGTGACCCAAAAAAGAAAAAAAAAAGCATTAAAACCAAAGTATTGTCCAGAGTATTAAAACCAAATTTCTTGTCTGAAGTATTAAGAACCAAAGTACTAAAGAGATCTATGAGGTCCGGGGCGATAGGTAGTACAGTGGGTGGGGCACTTCTGTCCTCAGCATCCCATGGGCTGCCCCGAGCCCACCAAAAGTGCTCCCTGAGCACTGCTGGCATAGCCGAAAACAAACCAAAAAGAAGCTTGACTAACGGGGTGTTGGCATCCTCCTCGTCCCAGAGGCGAAGTCGTCGTGCCTCACACACCCCAAACAGCACCGCCTCTCCACCCCCCCAGTACACACCCCTCTGTCGGGCTCTGCGCTGACCCAGACGGACCTCCGGCCCCAGCTAGTCTTCAAATTCTGACTGCCCAGGGCTTTTCGGGTGGCCGGGGGCAGCAGCGGGGCTTCGAGAGACCTAGGCAACCAGAGAAACTCCCTAAGTCTAGAGGCTTTAGGCCTGGCTGGCTCCAGGTGTGAGGATGCCAGCTGGGGCTCAGGGCTGAGTTCCCATTTGCCCCAGCAACGGCGTCTCAGGAGGGACAAGGTTGGAGCACCTGGGGCCGTGTCTTCACTGAGCCAGACCCGGGCATTAGCTGGGGTCCCACACGACCCACCCTGCACCCCAGCTGGCTGGTGGGCCCTGCCGCTGACCCTGAGGCCGGTTCTCACTGCCCCCTCTGGTTAGTTCTGACCAGCGGGCAGGCAAGGTACTCGTGGCTGGGTGCTTCAGCAGAGGAAGGGGGGGCACTGGACTGGGGCATGACCCCCACCTGCCCGCCCACCCAGGCCATTCCAGCACTCTCGGCCCTCCGCCCTGCGTGTCCTCATGAGGGGGGCCGAGGAGAGAGCGGGAGAGGATGCCGCAGCACCAGAAGCCCCGCTTGGGCAGTTGATCCCTGCGTTCAGTTTTTCCTTCTGCAAAAGCTGAAGAAACAAGCTGGAAAGAAAGTTCAGTGGTCAAGCTCTCGCCTGGTAGGCGCCCGACCCTTGTGGGATCCCCAAAAGTGATCCCCGAGCACAGAGCCTGGCGTGAGCCCTGAGCACAGAGCCGAGAGTCCGCCCTGAGCACCTCTGAAAGTGGCCAAACACAACAGTGAGACAGCACCGTGTCCCCTCTGGGCGCTGGTCGGGACCGTGGGAGGCGGTGCGGGCTCCCACTCAGCAGATGCCTTTCCCCACCCAGGCAAGGTCCTTCCCACCCAGCAAACAGCCACCCCTCTGGGAAGCCTCTCCAGATTGCAGTTCCCTCCTGCCTCCACTTACCCTGCTGCCCCCACCCCCACCCCCCAGGCCTCCAGCAACCGCCTAAGGGAACCAGAAATCAAAGTCCTCCTGCTCCTCTCAGAAGCACCTTCCCATCCCCCCTCCGAACTTTCCAGATCTCCCTCACCCTGTCCCCGGCACAGGTCCTGCCTGCTGACACCCCTGGGAGCTCAGGCAGATGATTTCTAATAAACCAGCCGAGGACAGGAAAGGCCTGTGTCCACTTTTACTTTCTCTTCTGGCACCGGAGGGGGTTGGTGCCAACCTTCCTGGTAGGGAGCGAAGAGGGACAGGTACTGCTCTCCCAGCCCAGGGTCCAGTGCCCGGGTGCCCAGGCCAGGCCTGGGATCAGAGTGGTCCCATGGTGGTGTCTCTCGTGCCCTGCGGGCTGGAGCTCGGAGCCTCGGACCCGCTTGGCCACTGACATTGCTGCACCCGGCACCTGTCCCCAGACGTGCGCTAAGGGGACCGGCCGTCCTTGTCCTTTCTTGCACTCTTGCTTGTTTTTGTTTCTTGGGAGGGGGCCCAACCCGGCAGTGCTCAGGGCTGACTCCTGTGCTCAGGGGGACCCTGTACCAGCGGGGTTGGGGACCACACCGTGGCCACCCGCGCGCAAGGCCAGCGCCTTGGCCCCGGTGCTATTCCTTGGTCCTGTCCCTTGCACCCCGCAGGGCCATCTCCCTCCCATCCTTCCCGCTCCCCTCGCCTCTGCCCTCCTCGCCCGCTTCCCCTCCCCCTGCCCCTCTGCCTGACCCCATCCCTGGCTCCCTGTCCCTGTGTCACCTCCAGCTTCACCTCCGTCCCCTCCCTCCCTGCGCCCTCCGCCCTCGTCTCTCATTAGCTAAGTGGTCCACAGACTGGCCACTCCTTTTTTTTCTTCTTCTTTTTTTTCTTTTGGGTCACACCGGCAGTGCTCAGGGCTTCCTCCTGGCTCTGCACTCAGGAATGCCTTCCAGCAGTGCTCGGGGGACCCTATGGGATGCTGGGAATCGAACCCGGGTTGGCCGCGCGCAAGGCAAACGCCCTCCCCGCTGTGCTCCAGCCCCCGGCCACTCCTTCCTAACCCACCGTCCATGCATCTCCCACCTGGAGAAGATTCAAACACCCGAAGTCCTGGGTGCTGCGGGCTGTCACCCCTAGAACACCTCAGGCTGAGGTGACACTTGCCCTCACACACACACACACACACACACACACACACACACACACACAGAGACAAAGCCTAAAGGAGGTTCTCCTGGACACGGGGAGGGAAAGGGTGCTGGGTGCTCCTGGGAGCCACAGGGTGGGGCCTCCCGCGCCCCCCCCCCACTGCTGGCACATCCAGCTCACCCCATCACTCCTGCATGCCGACCGTGACGGTCAGGGGGTCCTTATTCATGGGACTCGCACCCATTTCTGGAGAGCCCGACCAGACGCGCTTCTAAGCTCCGTCCAGCTTGTCAGTGCTCGGACTCCCTCATCAGCCAGCGAGCTCATGACGGCGACTTTCCAGACGTATGTAAAGACCCCCAAGAGGCAGATGAGCTCATTTTGACTACACAGTTCACTGGCCCAGCCCATGCTCCATGGGCTGCCCCATCTGGAAGGCAGAGCAAACCCAGGCACGCTGCTCTCGGCGGGATACGGGCAGCTCTGCATGGCCACCTCCCGGTAGGGGCTGAGTGGGGTTTTTGAAGGTCGAGTAGGAGTTTGCCAAGCAAAGGAGCAAGCAAGGGACAGATCAAAGGCTTCGCCCTCCCCTCCATGTTCCAAATGTCCTGATGAGAGATGGTGGGAGTGGAACCTGGGGCGGGGGGAGGGGGAAGGGGTGTCTCACTGCACAGGAAGGTCTCATGTTTCAGTACGGGTGACAGAACTCTGGGCATTGCTGGCACCGTGAATGCCACCGCTCTGGCCTCGGTTTCCTCACCTGTGAAATGGGATGATGCAAGCTACGGGATGTGAAGCTCAGTAGTAGTCTCCGTGGTGCAGGGGGGCATGGCAGGAAGAAGGGAGGGTATGTACATGGTCAGATGTGCGCGTTCAGCTCTCGGTTTCCACAGCTGCTCCCGTTTCCCCATGGGGATCCAAGGTTCACGGGCACATCTGCCCCAGGCCCCAGCCTCCTCCCTCCTGGGCTGGGAGGCCGCTAGCAGACCCTTCTGGATGGACCCGAGGTGGTTTCATTTTGATCCACCTCCGGGGAAAGGTGGCCTCCCGCCCTTCCTGTCTCTCGGTTAGCACTAGGGCTCCGGTGGACTGGGGATAAGGAGGCGGGGTGGCGGGCTGGGCAGTGGGGAGGGGGTCTTTTTCTATGGCCCCACCCAACCCTTCCTGCCCTCTCTCTGCGCTGAGCAGCCTCCCATTGCCTCTCAGGCCCCCGTCCCCTGGGAGCTGTGGATGCCACACCCATTTTGCAGTTGGGGAAACTGAGGCTCACGTACCCACAACAGGCAAACTGGGCAGGGTCTCCTGGTACGCAACGGCAGCCTGGGGGACTTCATCCTGGGGGTCATTAAGTGGGACCAGGTCGTTTGATTTGTCTGGGGGTCACACCTGGCGGTGCTCAGGGCTGACTCCCGGCTCTGTACTCGGGGATCACTCCTGGCGGTGCTTGGGGGGAACAAATGGGATGCCAGGGATCGAACCTGATCAGCCACATGCAAGGCAAATGCTCTACCCCCTGGACTGTCACTCCGGCCCCCAAGGGCCACTTTTATAGAATTTAGATTCCCTACATTGGGGCTGGAGTGATAGCACAGTGGGGAGGGTGTTTGCCTTGTACGCGGCCAACCCGGGTTCGATTCCCAGCATCCCATAGGGTCCCCCGAGCACCGCCAGGAGTAATTCTTGAGTGCAGAGCCAGGAGGAACCCCTGAGCATCGCCAGGTATGACCCAAAGAAAAAAAAAGAGATAGGTTCCCTACACTTTCCCGACAGGTCGGGGGGAAGGCAGGCTGGTCCCTTGGGTGATGGTGACAGGAACACCTGACATCTGTCTGTCTGGGCCCCTCGTCCCAGCCCCCCACCACACACACAGAGAAGCACTGCCAAGCACCCTTGCCAGAATCACCCGGAGGCACTGGGTGCGTTTTTCCCCAACCGCTGCTTGGTAGCAGGGGATTCTGTCTCCCCCACAGTGGACCCTGGTCCACCCGCCTTCAAACGGACAGAAGGAAATGGGGGAGGGAGGGGACTTGATTGGGAGCAGACACTCATGGGAGAACAGGATATTGGGAAGGTCTGGCAAGAGCCACAACGCAGAGTGGGGCGACCGCAGCTTTGGCCAGCTCAGCGTGTGCCCGTGACGAGGCAGAGGTCGTGAGATCAGGCGGACGACGAGCAGGGCGCCAGCGGCTGCTAACGCGACAGTTCTGACGGCACCCCTCCCAGCCTCAGCGGCAAAGTGATTGAGTAGGTCGTGAATGGCGTGTTTATTTTGGGGGCCTGGGGGCCAACCTCTGGCATCACTCTGCCCTTTATTCCTGGCTCTGTGCTCAGGGACGGCTGCTGGCGTGCCTGGGGGAGCCACAGACGGTGTTGGGGATCGCTCAGGCCCGGCTGCATGCGGGGCCGCGCCCTCCCCACCGCCTCGTCTCCAGCCCCTGTGCCTTGCATTTCTGCATGACTGCCGTGAGGATGTCCATTCTTGCAAGCGTTCGGTGAGGTGGTCAGCATCAATCTCCAGGCATGGGTGAGCTGGTCTCCAGGCACAGCAACAGGACACAGAACCGCATGTGTGATGGAAGATTTTTTTTAACTTTTTGGGTGACACCCAGCGATGCACAGGGGTTCCTCCTGGCTCTGCACTCAGGAATGACTCCTAGCAGTGCTCAGGGGACCACATGGGATGCTGGGAATCGAACTCGGGTCAGCCTCGTGCAAGGCAAACGCCTTCCCCGTTGCACTATCGCTCCAGCCCCAATGCGAAGGTTTTTGTTCATGATCATTAGAGGCATCTGGGCAGCTGCAGGCTTCGAAGGAACACCCATCAGGAGAATTCCTCTGGGGGTGATTGGCGGGAAAGCTTTGGGGCCTGAGTCGAAGGTAGGGCAGAAGGGGCCTGGCTCTCCTTCGACGGATATGCAGTTGTCGCTATCAGGATTTGAACCCGAGTCCCGGGCCCCCTCTGCTGCCTCCCAGAGTGCCAAGGCTTGCCCCTCCTCACCCTCTTCCCCTGCCACTCCCGGCTGTGCCCGCTGCAGGAGGGAGGCTGTGCCTCTCTGCACAGGTCCCCTGAATGTCACCGTCCTGGCCTGGCCCGTGCCAATTGGTGTCCAGGCATCCCCACCTGCCGCGGAGGCTCCTGACTGCCTGGAGAACCCCCAGCCCTGGTTGCCCTCCTCAGAAATTGCTACTGCAGAAAGAGAAGAGCGGCCAGCAGGGAATGTGCCCGAAACACAGACCCACGGGGAAGAGCTTCAGCTTGACCGACAGGGACGGGAAAGCACTTCCGGCCATTCTCGGGTCTCATTCCCAGGATGCACCTTGTAAGGAGTGGGCACTTGGAGCTTAGGAAGAGGCTTGGGTTTTTTGGGGGGAGGGGAGGCGGAGGATCACACCTGGCAGTGCTCTGGCCTTACTCCTGGCTCTGTGCTCAAGGATCATCCTGGTGGGACTCGAGGGACCCTGTGGGGTGCTGGCCCTAGCATGGCAAGCACCGTCCTCAGCCTGTATCCCTCCAAAAGGCACTTTTTCAAAGCCATAGAGACGAGACCCCCATCGATATCTCCTCGTGTCAAGGACCCTTTTATTTCATCTGGATCTCACAGTGGGGCTGCGGCAGGCAGGTGTTGAGTGTGGACCGGGCACTTTTGGGGGACGGGGAAGAGAGGTCGCGCTCGTGAAACTCCCTGGCACGCTCCCGGGCTGGAGGATCTGGCCCGCCGATGGCCAGCGGGCAGCACGCACACGGCGGCATCGGGACCCCGCGGGGCCGGAGCTTCACGTGGATTCCAGCGGGGTGGCAGGTCGCCACAGCGCTCTCCTGCTGACGCGAACGCGCTCTCCTGCTAACGTTGCCAACCGCTCAGATGGAGGCTGGACTTGGTAGCCCGTTGAGGAGCAGCCTCCCACGTCCTGCCTGCGGGGAGTGCGTGGAGCTGCGCCAGAGGGGCTGGTGGGCGGTGGGCCGTGGCGTTTCATCTTGGCAGCATCCCCTCCGGGTCCGTGCGCCGTGCGGAGCAGAGGGAGGTCACCTCTGTCCAAACTCCCCAACTACGGACATTCGAGTTCCCATCAGGCTGGTGCGTGTATCGCTGGACCAGGGAACCACGGCGCCCCGAGCGCCCGCCTTGCACGCTCTTGGCCTCCGCGTGAATTTGCTGCCCACGAACACTCCCCCGGGGCCAGCAGCTGTCACTGAGCAGGAGAGCAAGGCCATGCCCTGGGCGCTGGAGCCAGGCCGGGAAGGCAACAAAATACAGTCGCACTGAAATAAAGTTCGCACGGGAGAGGGCACGGGAGAGGGCCGGGTGGTGCGGGTGCTGAGTGAGCCCCCGGGGGTGGGGGTGGGGACGACCTGTGGGGGGAGGGGCAGGGTGGGAGGCCCAGGGCGCGTCCAGCCACCTTTCCCTGACTGTCCAGCCCCTGCAGGTCCTCCGCATCCTGCTCCAGAGTCGGGGCCCGCTCTGCCCTGAGCGAGAGGGCCGGAAACACAGACCCACGGGGAAGAGCTTGGAGCCTGGTCACACCTGGCCACCCCAGGCCCTCCCCTGCGGCGAGTGGGGCGCGCTATCCCTGCACACACGTCCACCCACCCCAGCCCCTGCTTGAAGTCCAGCCGGTGTCTGTCCAGGGTGGGGACTCCGAGGCCTCCCCGACCAGCCCACGCCCGCCCCAGACACCCCTTGTGCCACCCCCAACCCCGTCACTCACCCTTTCTGAGCCTCACCAGGGACCGGCAGGGGAGCAAGATCTGTGGTGTCCGCCGCAGCCCGCCACCTTAGAATGATGCCCGCTTGGTGCCAGGGCCCGGCCTGGGGGGCAGCCCCCCGCTGTCAGCACCCAGGGGCCCGGCCACATGGCTGCTCTGCCACCCCGTGCTCTGAGGCGTCCGCACCTCCACTTCCTGCTGCTGCGGTTGGGAGATGGAGCCCGCCAGGCAGGGCCGCGGGATGCAGCCCCCCCACACACACCCCCACTCACACACACAAACTCTCGTTTCCTGTCTGTGTGACATCCCCAGCGGCTCCCGTTTTCTTTCAGCTGTGCTCAGGCGCGTCTTGGCAACTACTTTGCAGCTGTGGGACCCCAAGTGACTGCCCCTCTCTGAGCCTCCACGTTTCTCAAGTAGGGCTGGACTCCCCAGCGCCAGGAGCCTCGATGCCCGACGCCCGTGTCCCTGTAAAGAAATCCTCCGGCCAGGGAGAAGGGTGGCGAGCGCCTCGGATTTCTTTTCTCTTTTCTTTTAATTTTTGGGTCACACCCGGCGATGCACAGGGGTTCCTCCTGGCTCTGCACTCAGGAATGACTCCTGGCGGTGCTCAGGGGACCCTATAGGATCCTGGGAATCGAACCCGGGTCGGCCGTATGCAAGGCAAACACCCTACCTGCTCTGCTATTGCTCCGGCCCCAGGGTGACCTCGGATTTCACCCCCAATACAGCATGGTCTTGAGTACCTCTGAATGTAAAGCCTCCCCATCCCCCCACAAGAGACTTTTTTTCCCCATTCTGCAGGCCCCACCCCCCCTACACACGCACGCTCACGCGCACACACACACACAAACACACACACACACACACACCCTCTCACTTTTCATTCTTGTAAATTGACGTCAGTGTTGCTGAATCATGAGGCTGAGGTTTGAGAATCACTTCACCAGGGGAGTCACCACACGGCATGCACCACCCCCCCAACCCTGTGCCCAAGGCCCAGCACCACTTGAGGTCTGGGGTGCCCCAGCAACGTCTGGGTTTCTCCAGAAGTGCGCGCTGAGGGGCCGGCTATGGGGAACACCGCCAGAAATGCCTCATTTGAGGTCTTTGGAGGGAAAAGGGTTTTGTGTTGCAGATTTGGGATTTTTGACCTGTGTTTAAAGGGGAGAGAGACCAAAAACATACATGTAATAATGGTAATAACAGTCCAAACTCCCACTGTTGGTGACCTAAGTAATTGTCCCTCTTTGGGTGTGAGCCTAACAAGACCTTGATGGCAAAGCTGCAGGCAGACGGAGCATTCCGGTCGTGATAACTGGGGGCCAAGTCCCACGGTGGGGACCACTGGCAGGAAGGCAGCATGACCTGGTGGCACAGCCTTGCTGCAGTTTGAAAGTCTGACTCCAGGAGGTAGGGAGGCACAGTGGGTAGGGAGGATGCAACTGAGCAGGGGCCAACCTCCCCCCCCCCAGCAGTGCTCCCGGGAGACCTCCAGGAGTGACCCCTGAGCACAGAGCCAGAAGCCAGCCCTGAGCACTGCTGGGTGTGACCCAAAACTAAGAACGAGAAAGGAAGGAATTCTGTCTCCGTCTCAAGCCAGGTGACCTCTGTGCCTCAGTGTTCCCTTCTGTCCAATGGGGAAGAGGTTCATGGCTCTTGGGCCAGTCCTGGGGATTAACCAGTGCTCTGGGTCTCCACAGAGGGCCTGTAGGCTGCCCTCTGGACAGCTCCCTGGGACAGGATAGGCCCAGGGAAGGACCCTGGGGATGGGGTTCTAAAGAGAGGCACCTGGGGACCATCTCAAAAACCCTGTCTCTTGGTGGAACAAGCTTGTCTCACACACACACACACACACACACACACACACACACACACACACCCGCTATCAAGTTAATTTCAGGAACGTAACACAGGGCCACTCTGCTCTGCTTCTCTGCAGGACGGGGGCAGGGGACAACCAAAATTCGGCTGTACCCCAAATCCCATGAGGCCACAGTCCATACCCATCCTCCCAGGCACACCTACCTGCCCCTAGGGGCCAGCAGGGGCCCAGCAGCAGGCCTGCCCCAGGCCACTAGCACATCCCTCCAGCACCACAGACCACAAGCCGCCTGCAGGCTCTCGAAGCTGCATTTCCCGCCCCCCACCCCACCTCTCTCCTCCCCCCACGAAAGGGCAGGAGACGGATCGGGGGTGGGGTGGGGGGACCCCCGCGAAGTCTAGCCCCTGCCCCAGTGCCCGCTGCCCCGGGCTCCCTGGATGCCAGGTCTGACTGCGTTTGCCGCACCCCCGCCCACCGCCTCCTGGAAGTGGTTGTGGTCTCAGAATGAGAGACGTTTCCTCCGGGGCCAGTTGGTCCTCTCACATCACAGGCCGGGTGTTCAGCCAGAGACTTCCCCGGGGGGCTTCTCCCCTGTGGGACCCAGGAGGAGCCGGGCTCAGGGTCGGCTGTGGAGAGTCAAGTGGTCCACGGACCACCCCACTGCCAGCTCGGCCTGCCATGTCCCAGCACCCAGCACCCCTAACCAGGCAGCGAGCGGGTGAGGAGTGTCCCCTCACCCCTCTCACGCCCCATGCCGAACCCCCGAACCTCCTCAAACCCCTGCGCAAAGCCTGCGCACCAGTATCCTCTTTTCCTTGAAAACGAAAACCAAAAGTAAGTAAATAACTTTCATAACAAAGTTTATTATACCTAAACCGGTGTAAAAATATAAAATAGGATTCTGCACAGCAGAAAAATCAAGCCAGAGACCCTCCCCAACCCCTGTTTTGTGCAAAGATTCTGGGTATATGTAAACATGAAGGGGTGAGAGGTACGGGCTCGGGTCCTGGCCCCAGACACAGTTAAGTCAAGCTGCTACAACAACCGGGGTGCGGGACCCAGAGGGAGCACCAAGAAGGGGGGCGCCTCCCCCCCAGCGGGAGGTGGGGAAGGTCTTCTCCAGCTGAGGGCGGGCGCCCGCGTGGTTCCGGGGAACGACGCCAGCAACAATAATAACAATAATAATAACAATATAACAACACTGGGAAACAGAGTAACAAGGCCCGCCCGGCCGCCCGCTAATGCTGCCCGCGCTCGCGCGCGCGGCGTCAGATCTGGAAGGGGAAGGAGCTCAAGTAGTCGCGGAGCACGGGGTTGAGGGGCACGCGCGCCAGGTTCTGGCGGCCCACGGCGGCCACGATGCGCTGGCGGCACAGCTCCTGCAGCGGCCGCACGCGGCGCAGGCGCAGCGGGGCGCCCAGCATGCGGCGCGGCGCCGCCACGTAGTGCTCCAGCAGCTCGAAGAGGCAGTCGAAGCTCTCGCGGCTGCCGTCCAGGTGGAAGCGGCCGGCCTGGAAGTGCACGCGGATGCTCGTGGGGCCCGAGGCCATCCTCACGCTGAGCGCGAAGAAGCAGTTGCGCTGGCGGCTGTCGCGCACCAGGAAGGTGCCCACGGGCTCGGCGCGCAGCCGCTCGTGCGCGCCGTGCACGCTCAGGGGCCCCCAGTAGAAGCCGCAGGCGTCCAGCAGCGCGCTGGCCCGGGTGATGCGCCGGTACTCGGCGTGCGAGCGGAACGTGCGGAAGTGCGTGTCGCCGGGGCCCGGGCCGGGGGAGGCCGCCGCCGCCGCCGCCGGGCAGGGCCG
>JAOXYA010000018.1:5596543-5616556 GCA_028565675.1 Sorex palustris
CACCGGGCTGCCCACTGCAGGCAGTGGGCGGCCCCGACCGAGCTGCGGCCGCCACCAGCTCCCCTGGCGCTTTTTGTTACTTGAATGTCCAGCTGAGCCCGTTGTCAGTGACGCTACTACTGTACTGCGCAGACTGTAAATAGGCCCCAGACGCACGTGCTTTGCAGCCTCCCGCAGCGCTGCTCCTCGGCTGCTCTGCCCCCCCTGCCCCCCCGGGAGGCGCTGGGACCACCGTGCTCATGATGCCGCCCTTGGTGGCCACAGCGGGCGGTGGGGGGGATCGAGTCCCTGATGCTCGCCGGGCGCTGGCCGCTGCCACGGGGAACGAGGGCACTTGGGTTGTTCGGGGGCCCGGCCCGGAGGAGGGGGATCGTCGCTTGGTGATTGCTGCCTGGCAAGCATGACGGAAGCATCGTGACCCCCTCAGCATTCACCTGGGACCTTCTGGGTTCTCGGACGCCGGAGCGATTGTCAGGAAGCCACGGCTGCTGCCTGGGCGCCGGTGAGGGACGTGCCACAGCGCCGTCCCGAGGCTGCCAGGTGGACGGGTGGCGGAGCAGTCCCGGTGTCCTTGGCCTGGACCAGGCCCCCGCCCTGCCATTGGCCCTGGGTAGTGCCTGCTCGGCTCCTGAGATCTGCCCCGCAGGCAGAGCCAGGCCCGCCTGGGAGGCTGCCTTGACCCAGTCCCCGTGCGCCTGGGCTCCGGGAGGCGGGAGCCAGTGGTTTTCCTTGGTGGTTGTTTCATACTTTCTGCACTGGATGGGGAGGGGCCGGGGGGCCTCGAGTTCCCTCCTCCCCTTTTTTGCTGGGAACTGCCATTCTGTTGGGTTCAGCTGCACCTGGGCCTCCCAGCTCCCCAACAGGACCCTGAACTGTGAGCGCCGTGGCCGACTCCGAGAGCCCCGTTTCCTGTGGTACCTGTGGCTCCCGACGGCTGTGCCGGGGTTCCCCCGCCACCAAACTCATCCACCCAGGGTGGGAGGCAGGGACCCTGTGCAGGCTGGCTGCACGTTCTGACCCTGAATCCCACTGCCATGAGCCCGTCCCCAGCAGTCGTGGTGAAAACACGGCTCATGGTGGCTGCCTGGGCCCCACAAGGCAGTTTCAGTGCCACGATCCCTGTCCCCCGCCCCCCAGCAGCCTCCTGGCTCGGGGGTCATCCTTCCCGCTCCCCGTCCACCGTGGACATGTTGAGCTGAGCTGCTTTCTAGAACCCCTTCCGGGAACTTTCCTCCCGGTATCACCTGCAGTGGGAGTCCAACATGAGTCATTGGGGGGGAACAGTGGGGGCGGCCCAGGCTTTGGGGGCTCAGAAAACAGTTGGGTCTTGGAGGCGGCAGCGCCTTTTGTCTCCCACGGGGGGTGGGAGGGCTGGCCCAGGCAAGTCACTCAGAGTGGGAGGACACTGAGGTCGGGAGGTGGAGGGGGTTGCTCCGTTCCTGCACTTTTGAGCTTTCTACCTCCGTTTCCTGCTCCCCCTGCTCACACCTGGGCAGTCTGGCCCCCCCCCCCCCGGCCCCGTAAGGGTTTTCCTGACCAGGACCTGGTCACAAAATGACGCTTCCTGCAGAGCTGCCCTCTCCGGGGGCAAGAGCTGTGCGCCCGTGTGGGGCTCGGGGGAGAGTGGACACGCTGGGACAGCTGTGGGAAGCACCACACAGATGAAAGCATCCTCTGCTCCGGGGGGCCGGCAGCCACTTCCCCCCGAGAGCCCCAGTGGTGCTTCAGGGTCAGCCTGCGTGTCACTGCGCCAGTGACCAGGGGAGGGGCTGCGCAGGTGCCTCCACGGACCCTGCACCAGGTCTGCTCGGAGCTGCAGTTTGTGCAATAACGGGGAGGTGTCCCTCCCCGTTGCGTAAAAGCTGAACGACATTCAGGCTGATTTTCTAGACCACTGAGAAAAATCTTTATTTACAATAAATTTCCATAAAATTTGCATAAATAGGTTCCCAATGCACAGCGTTCCCCTCTTCTCTTGCCGCCACCCCGGGGGTCAGCCTGTCCTGTTTTCCTGGCCCGGGGACCCGGGCGGGGGGCTGCTGGGGAGCTCGGGCCCGGCCGGGTGGGCTCGGTCCTGGGCCTCCAGCTTCCGCCCCATGCTGGCCACCAGGAGCTTGAGCCAGGCGTTCTCGGCGAGGAGGTTCTCGGAGGCCTCCGCCAGCTCGTGCAGCCGGCGCGCCAGCCCCTCCAGCTCCCGCGTCTTCTGCTGGTACAGGGCCTGCAGCTGCTGGCCGTGGCGCCGGAGCAGGCCGCGCTGCTCCTCCAGCGCCCGCTTCTGCCGCAGCAGCCGGTGCTCATCGCGGCGCGCGCTCGCCAGCCGCGCCTCCACCTGGCCCTGCGCCCGCTGCAGCGCGCTGATCTCGGCCCGCAGCTGCCCGATCTGGCGCTCCAGGTGCGAGATGTGGCCACGCTGCAGCCCCGCTTCGCTCCGCACGCAGCCCGGTCCGGGCGCCCCCCCGCGCGGGGCCGAGTGCTGCAGGATGAACCGCAGCAGGTTCGGGACCGTCACCGGGAGGTCGCCGGGGTACTTCACGCTGAGGTCCTTCCTGAGGAGGGGGAGAGCGCGGCCGTGAGCCGGGGCGGACACATGCGGGTGGCCCCTGGGGCTGCGGACGACCAAGAATGCTGAGCGCCTGCACCCGGAGGCGTCCCGATCCAGGCCTGCCACCCGGAGGCCCCACGGTCCCGGGCAGGAGTGACAGGAAAATCAGGCATCGCCGAGTTGGGGGGCCAAGCCCGAAGCCTGGGAGGCCACTCTGTGTGGGGAGCCGGGCGCTCCCGCACGGTCACTTCCAGAGCCGAGTGTGGGGCTGTGCGCTGGGCCGGTTCCTGCCTGAAACGGTTCTTGGCACACCCCCGGTCTGTGGGCCCCTGTCAGCACATGCCTGGCCTGCTAGGCTGAGGGGGAGGCCCACACCAAGGAGCACAGAGTGGAGAGAAACGTCCCCCCTCCGCCCATCGGGAAGAGCCCAGGCCCCTCACGGGACAGGAGGCAGGTTAGGGGACCAAGGTCCGGCCAATGACAGGTTGACAGTTTGGGATTTTGGGGCATCACATTGGTAGCGCTGAGGAGCGAGTCCCGGTTCCGTGCTCAGGATTCTGAACCCGGTCTCCCCCCTTCACGGCTCGCGCTCAGCCCGCCTAGCCGTCTCCCGAACCCGCCAACCAACGTCCGTTCTCAGACAAAACACACTGTTCCTTCAAAAGGCAAAGGCACACCTCGGACTCCCGGGGCCCAAACATTCCAGAAGAGGAATGCCCTTGGGGGAGGGCCCTCCCCACACCCGCCCAGAAGCACTGGAAACGGAAACCCGCCCTTACGAGCGGGCAGGCTCAGGTGGGCAAAAGGAACGTGAACTTGAGCACCAGCCTGGGTGACCCTGCCGCCACCGGGCCCTGGGTGTGTCAGCAGAGGCTTGTGGAGCAGGAGGGGCCCTGGGAGGGTGTGGCACGGGGCAGGAGACCAGGAGCTACCTCTGAAGTGACCGTGGGCACTGACTGTGGGCAGCTCCAGCAGCCTGCCCGCCCCTGCCCCTCGAAGCTCCCCTGGCAGGTCTACATACATGAGGCCAGAGGGAGAGCGACAGGAGGGTCCCCCAGAGACAGGGGCCCCTTCCCAGAGTGAGCCCCACCCACACCTACCCCAGATGGGCCCGGGCGGCTCGGAGACAGGACGCCAAGTAGGCAGGCCTGGGCAGACGCAGCTCTGCCCTCCTGGGGTTTACGAGAGGCCTGGCGAGGGACAGAGAGGTGCCCCGACTCCCCAAGAGCCTCTCCTCCATAGCCACAGCGGCCCCTCCGCCATCCTGCACATGCGCACACGCGTGCACACTGACCCTCCCAGTGCATACGTGTCTCGCAGCCCTCGTGGCCAGGAGGAAACTTCCATCCAGAGCTCGCGCTGGGGCGCCTTGGCACCGGGAAGCACGGGAAGGCAGACTCCCCACCCAGAATGGGCCCCCCGGGCACCCCCGCATTATTCCCGGAGTCTCCCTTAGTTCAGTCACGCTCCCCAGTCGCCGAGAATGCGAGTGAAGGGTGCGCGGGCAGGCGCTGTGCCGACGTTTCCTTTTCCCTTGGGGTGCTTCTCAGGGGGCACCCAGGCCCTGAGGGCACAGCACGAGCAAGCAGGGCTTAGACTGTCCAGCACAGCCCCCACGGCCGCAGGAGGGCCAAGCAGGAATGTCCCAAGGCCACCAGGGTTGACCCCTGAACACAGAGCCGGGAGTCGTGCCTGATCACCGCTGGGTGTGGCCCCCACAAATGTTCTGAGACACAGACCAAACCCCGAGGAAACGCTGGGAAGGAAGAAGGCGTGGGCATGGCTGCTGGGGCGCTGAGCGGGGTGCGGGGCTGGGGTCTCGCACGAGCCAGCGGGGCCTGCCAGGGCATCCCGGCAGGATCCTGTGGAAGCCACGTGACTGGCGCCCTGGGGACCATCCTCAGTGAAAACAAAAGGGGCCACGAGGAGGGGGGGCAACATCTGGCTCAGCTGCCCACAGGTCAGAGTTCATTTCCTTTTCCAAGGAAACGGCAGGGCCTGCCTGGCCCTCCTTCCTGGGGATGGCTTCCGCGTGGCGGCTGTGCACCAAACCAGGGGAGCTCTGACGGGCGCAGGGAGACCCAGGGGACCCCCTCCGGGAGTCCCAAGCACCCCCTTCCTCCTCACCACAGGATGCGGGGCTGGGGGGCTCCCGTGAGGTGTGTGTGGAAAGCGGGGCCAGACACCAGACACCCCAGAAGGCTCTGCCAACACGGGGCGGACGGTGGGTCTCTACGTCCTCTGCGTGTCACTGTCACTGCCTGGCCAGTGAACACGACAATCTGGAGGAGCCCCCACCCAGAGGGGGACATTCCGGTGCTGCTCCACGGATCCCTGCCTCATGGCCACAGCGCAGGGATTTTGCCCTGAGTCAGGGCGGATGGCTGCACGGTCAGGGGGGCCCGCAGGGGCGTCTCAGGTTCAGCCAAGGAGCCCCCCACTCCACAGAGGAAAATGCCACCCCCCATCCCCTGGGAAGCACCCGCCCATACTGGGCAATCCCCCGAGCCCACAGCGGGAAGCCCCCGGGGATGGCTGGCTGACCTGTGGCAGGGGAAGAAGAGGATGGTGGGCAGCCGGTCCACCATGAACTCCCAGGGAAGGTCGTTCCGGGACACGTCGATCCTGTGGAGCGGGAGAGGGCAGTGAGGGGCGGCAGGCAGGGACGGCGACGGGATGGGCAGCGCCAGGCGCGGGCATCGTCCTTGACGGGCAGCAGAGCGGGACTTCCCCGAGGTCCAGCCCCGCAGGCCCCGGGCAAGTCCTGTGACCTCCTCGGTCTGGCGGGAAGGAGGAAGTTGGGCTGACACCTCTGAAGAGATACTTGACCTTGGGGCTCAGCTGGGGAACGGGGACCAGCGCTGGGAAGGGGGTTTTTCTCGGCCGGGCTTACAGGACTGTCTCATGTGGAAGGGGAGAGACATCCCCTGGCCAGTGCTCCCGGAGATGGCAGAGAAGGTAGGGGAGAAGGGGTGACCCCTGTGGCCGGCAGGAAGCCGGGAGGCCCGGCTCAGGGGCCGCAGGGTGCCAAGGCAGACAGTGCTGATAGATGCCAAAGGTCAAAGGAGGTCAGGAGCTTCCAGAAAGCAATTCATGCTGCATCAGGCCCGGCATCTGTCTGAGACAGAGTGTACTTCCGGGGAAGTGGCACGGCCAGACCAGTGCGTCCCCCTCCTGCCTCTCACGCAAGAGGCCTGGAACTCGGGCAAACACGGGGCAAACACGGGCTCCTTGTACCTTCCTGCCCACCTCCGCGCAGGCTGGGCACCCCAACTTCTCCACGAGCCCCGTTTCCATGACTCCCTGAGTGAGATGAACTGGGTCAGGATGGGGCAGCTGGGAGGGGGCTGCGTGCCCACACTTTTTGAGTGTTGTCTGCCCGACGGCACCAACACATGCCACTGGGGGAGGGATGAACTTCCCCGGGGGGAACCCGTCACCTGGGTGGATGCCCCATCGGAACCTTCCTAGCTCATGAGCACCTCGCCGGACGCTCTTCCACCGTGGCTGCCACTTGGTGAGACACGTCTCTGGCCCCACGCCGAGAGCTCTGGGCCGTACAGCCCCCCCCCGCCACACCTCACCGGCCCCCACGTGCTCTGTTCCCGGGAGCCTGAGGGACTCGGGGAAGGGGACCACACAACGTCGGTCCCTTTCGCTGTCACCAGGCTTGCAAGGTGCCCACGTCCCTCCCGTCAGGCTGTGCTCCATGCTGCCTCCGGCTTCTGCAGGTGGTGGCACCAGGCCAGATCTCCTCCTCAGGGACGAGCATGGGAACCCCGCTGCCTGTGTCGCGGGCAAGCTGGACAGAGCAGCCCCCACTCTGTCCTGGTCATCTGGGCGATGGTGATCGGCCGCTGCCCCTGCCTCCCCCAGCCCATCTTCTGCAGCACTGTAGCACAAGCTGTCCACTTGCACTTGACATTCTATTTTTACTTTATTATTATTTTTTTGATTTTTGGGTCACACCCAAGTGATGCTCAGGGGTTACCCCTGGCTCTGCACTCAGGAATTACTCCTGGCGGTGCTCAGGGAACCATATGGGATGCCGGGAATCGAACCCGGGTCGGCCACGTGCAAGGCAAACGCCCTACCCGCCGTGCTATTGCTCCAGCCCTTAAATTCTATTTTTAGAAGTTGAAGATGTCACTGAGGTGACGCTGGTTTCCCTGACTGTATCTGTCTTGGGGGTCCAGTTGCGTACCTTTTCAAAATAAGTCCTCTGGGATTGTGAGTTTCTGGGCCACGATGTTCAGGGGACCCTATGCAAGGGGTCCGGGATCGCAGGGGTCAGTGGTGCGCAAGGCGAGACTCTTAACCGCCCCTCCCCTTCCCCATCTTTTCTAACTCAGCGCGTCTGCCCCCTCCGTGGCAAAAACTAAGATCCATCTTTTCCGACGGCTGAGAGTCCACGGCACATGTCCATGGCATTTTTGGCTTTCTGCTTTGGGGTCCTACCCAGCAGCGCTCAGGGGTCACTCCTGGTGGTGCTGAGTGCTGGGGAAGAGGTAGGGTCAGCGGTGGGCACCGCAGACGCCCGCGCCCTGCAGGCTCTCTCCCCAGCCCCACGTGTCACACCGTTACCCGCCGGACACGCGGCCTGTCTCCTTTGCCGGTGGGTGCAGGTGTGGCCACGTCTCGAGGTGATCTTTCCCTTGGGTGCCACCAGCAGGGATGGGGCTTCCTTTCTCACTGCAGCCCTGCCCACACTGTTCGCACCCAGCCCTTCTGGTGGGGCCCGTCGCTCCACGGGGGCACAGGGTTCGCTGTGGTTCTTCGTGGCATTTCCTCATCACAAGTGAAAATCACACTTTCCCACGCGTCGCTGGCCCAGCTTCGTGTCTTCTCTGAGGAAGTGTCTATGCAGCTACCCCCGACGCCCCCCAGTTTTCAACGGGATTGTCTGCTTGCGTGCTGAGCTGAGTGCGCCCCAGGCGCCGGGTGCCCACCTTCTCCCAGGATGGCAGCGTCCTGGCTTCCAGTGCTCTGGAGCGGCCGTGCCGGCACCTCTCTCCTGTTCGGGCAGGAACGAATGCCTTTCATCTGCCTGTCGCTGGCTCCTTTTTAGATGACCAAAGGAGACTCGCTAACTGAGGAAAGTTAAACGACTGAGGTGATACTCAAAATACTTCCTGCCCTGGTGCAGTGAGTCCTTTTGTTTTGGTTTGGGGGGCACATTTGGCAGGGCTCAGGGGACCACGTGAGGTCCTGGGGAATCAACTCGTCAGTTGAGTACAGGGCACACGCAGGACCACCGTACTACTCCAGCCCTACCTTGGACAATCTTTATGTCAGATTAAACCAGGTACACGTCACAAACAGCAGAGGAAAGTAGCTTTTAACAACTCTCTCTCTCTCTCTCTCTCTCTGTCTTTTTGGGTCACACTGGTGATACTCAGGGGTTACTCCTGGCTCTGCACTCAGGAATTACTCCTGGCGGTGCTCAGGGGACCATATGGGGTGCCAGGGAATCACCAGGTTGGCCGCATGCAAGGCAAAACACCCTCCCTGCTATACTATCACTCTGGCCCCCAATACAATGTCTCTCTCTATAAGTCTTGGTAAGTGTGAATCATGTAATCATCGTCATAATCAAGAAACAGAAACGGTTATCAGGTTTAAAAGGCTCCTCACTGGGGCTGGAGAGAGAGAGCACAGCAAGAAAGGTGCTTGCCTTGCACACAGGTGACCTAATTTCAATCCTCAGCACCTCATGCAGTCCCCCAAGCCCAGCAGGAGTCCCTGAACGCAAAGCCCCGAGCAAGCCCTGCGCACCACTGGCTGTGGCTCCAAACCGCCCAGCATACAGTATTCAGTTGAAAGTCAATGAGAAAGGCTTCTTGTGTCCTACCCGCTCCCAAACTCTCAGGTTCTGCCAGCCCCAGGGTCGCATCTGTCCCTGTTGTCCTATGTATTCTGAAATGTCCCACGGGGGATCGTAACCTCTGCAGGCTGCTGTGCGTTCTCATCCTTTCTGTCAGACAGTGGTGACTTCCTTTCACTCGGCGTTCTGTTGGGTAATGTCCCGCGAGGGGCCGTACGCCCAGCAGGCTGTTGCGCGCCTCCAAGCTCCTCTCACTGGGCATTCTGTCCCCGAGCACCATCCAGTTCCTCTGACTGTGAAGTAACAGGATTCTACTAGAGTTTTCTGTTTGCTTCCTGATGAACCCCGGAGTCACAGCCCATTTGGGAGACTCCTGGTGCAGACTGCGTTAGCAGTGGTGGCATGTGGGCAGACGCTAATTTCACTGCTCTTGGGAATCAGTGCTGGTGGAATTCTGTTGGCCTCCTATATTCGTCGGGCTGGGATGCTGTGAGTTTGGAGTATTTTCCTTGCTTGTAAAAAGGTAATACCATTTGATTATCTGTCTGATCGATTGATCCAGTGATGGAAGAGCAGGGCTGAGCTGCTGACAATGTCATTCTTCAGATCTATTAATAACTGCTTTACGTATTTAAAAGCACTTTTGTTTCATCCAGATATACTGAGTGTTAAAAGTCCTCTTACTAGATCAATCTTTCTGTTCCTTATAAAATGACAGTTCTCGGAGCCAGAGAGAGTACAGCAGGTAGGGCACTAGTCACACCTGGCAATGCTTAGAGATTTCCCCTGGTTCCTTCCGCACTCAGAAATCACTCCTAGCAGTGCTCAGGCGGCCATATGGGGTCCTGGTGATTGGTCCTGAATCGATCACGTGTCAGGCAAGCTCCCTCCCCGCTGGACCGTCACTCTGTCCCCCATCTGAAATTTTAGACTGACACCAAGTGCACAAACTATCTGGGCAGAATGCAGCGGGAGACTAGTTCTGGATGAGCCGTGGGGGGTTTCTGGGTCAGTTCTGCTTCTTGGCAGGGGGTGGAGAGGGTTTGGCCACACCGAGCAGTGCTCAGAGCTACCCCTGGCTCAGTGCTCGGGGCCCTGTATGCAGTGCCAAGAACAAGGCCCGCGCCTTAACCCCCCCCCCCACTATCTCTCTGCCGCCGTCCCCCGTGAGGATCTGCCAACTTCCTGGGGTGAGGGGAAGGGGCCGAGCAGCCGGGAAGGGTGCGGGCCGCCCCTACCTGGCCACCGTGACCGTGTCGGAAGGCAGGAGGCGAGCGAGCTGGATGAAGACGTGATTAAGAGATGGGCAGAAGCCACACCACGGGGCGTAATACAGCAGCAGGACATCCTGCGGGAAAGGCAGGGACATTAGTGGTGCTGGCAGGGGCCCCGTGGCAGCTCGGGACCTGCCTTCCGTGGCCTACCTGCGTCTGAAGGACCACGTCCCAGAAGGTCTCAGTCGTCACTTCCGTGATCAAGTGCCGAGAACGGAACTGGGCCGAGGCGCTTCCCGTCAGGTGCCTCTTCAAGGGGCTGTAGAGGAGGCTGAAGTTCTGGATGAAAGACTCTGCAAAGGCAGGACGGGCTCAGCGCCCCTCTGGGGAGCAGGGGGCAGGCTGGCCCGGCCAACTCGCCACCCAGCTGTCCCGGTCTGCTCAGGGCATGCCTGCGAGACTCCATCTCCAACCAATGCCTCAGAGCGCAGTGGGAGATGCTTCAGAACCGACGGCGGCCTGGCGGGTCACTCCTGTTCTTTCCCCTTGGAACTGACGGGCCCTGGAGACCACAGGTTCCCAGGGCGGTGACCCAGGTGACGCTGAACGCCTCAGGGGCCCGCACTCACTCAGTGGAGGACAAGGGGCTGCTGGCTCTGCTCCAAGTGCCTCAGGTCTCCTATGGAAAACCCACCCTCACGAGGCCTTGTCGGGAAGCGCATCCAGAGCTTACGGCTTGGACCACCCCACTGTGCTCAGGGGTCGCCCCTGGCTCGGCGCTTGGGAATGACTCCTGGCAGGGTCTGGAAGCCCCTCTGGGATACGAGGGAGGGATTTTGGGTCAGCCATGTGCAAGGCAAGCACCCTCCCCGCTGGACCGTCCCTCTGGCCCCCTGCCCGGCCCATGGTACCTAGGGTGAACTTCATCAGGGCCTGGCTGGGGTCCAGGACGTAATGCGACTCCTCCTTCAGGTCCACGATGGCAGCAAATTCCCTGCCGCGGGCGCCACCAGGTGCGCCCAGCCGCTCAGCGTACACCCAGAAGAGGTTGGAGTCCAGCAGGTACATGTTGAGGGTCTTGTTGGTGCGGCAGCTCAGGCCCGTGAAGCTGCTGCTGGCGGCGTCCGTGTCGGGGACGAGGTTTCTGGTCTCCTCAATGTGAGGAACAGGGCAGGCCGGGCCCGGCCCGCACTTCTCCGGGGGAGAGTCAGTCAGGGGTGGCGGGGGGTGCGAGGGGCCGGGGCTGCGGGGGGCGCCCCTGGTCACGGTCCTGCAGCAGGCCGTGTAGTAGCTGAAGGGGCTGTAGGAGCCCAGGAAGCCGCTGCACTCGGGCCGGGGGGCGGCCGCCTGCTCCAGGGCCCGGCCCTTGAGGTGGAAGGACTCCAGGGCCGCGGCCATCTGGACGAAGCTGCAGCGCCCGGGGCCGAGTGGGCTGGGCCGCAGGCCGCCTGCCGTCCGGTTGACGCACAGCTCGCACACGTTGTGCGTGGGGGCCAGGGCATGCCAGCCAGGCAGCACCACCGTGTTGCAGCAAGGCGAGGCGGCAGCGAGTGGCGGCTCCGGGGCTGGCCGGCTGGGGGGCTGTGGGCCCAGCGTGGGTGGCCAGGGGGAGGCGGGTGCCCGGCGCAGGTGCCGCAGGAGCCGGTCCACCACCTGGTCCCCGTGGCAGTTGTTGTAGGCCAGGGCCACTGCGGTGATCTGGGACACAGGGTGGGAGTGTGAGGGTGGGCCGCTGGGGGTGTATCGGGTCACCCCCTCCTCGCACCTGTCTCTGCCAGCACCGCCTAGGCCCTGTGGAGTCTCAACCCAGGAGGGTCCCCCGTAGTGCCGAGTGCAGAACCGGGAGTGAGCCCTGAACACTGCTGGTGTGGCCCAAAGCACCCCCCAAAAGAAGGCTTTGTGCTTGGGGCCACCCCCAACGGTGCCCTGGGGTCACTAGAAGCCTCCAAAGGGTGGAGGATCTCAGGAGCCCCTGGGCTGACCACGTCTTCCCTCCGCCCTCAGCGGGGAGCAACGGCCCCAGCTCGTCCCATTTCCCAGCGATGCCCGAGCCAGCCGAGGCGAAGCATTTGTTTGGGGAGTGGGGGCACTGTCTGGGCCACAACCCGGCAGTGCCAGAGGCTGACTCCTGGCTCTGTGCTCAGGGATCATTCCTGGTGTGGCGGCAGGGGGCCATATGGGAGCTGCGATCACACCCAGGTCAGCCGTGTGCAAAGCCAGGGTCCCCTTCTCCCACCCCCCGCGGGGCGACCCCAGCGTTTACGGTTTTCTGAAAGACTCAGTGCAGGGCATGGCCTGGCTGATGGTGGGACCCTCAAATCCTCAGAGAAGCCCCCGGGGGCCTCTCCTCTGGGCCTGCCCAGGGCCTCGAGGCGGGCCCCTTCCCTCGTTCCCCGGCACCTACCAGCAAGGCCTCTGCGCCCACCCTCCTGCCAGTGCAGGGCCCCTGACTTGGGAGCCCCCAGCCCTCACCTCGTCGATGAGCGGGTGGCTCTCGGCGAGGGGGTCGAAGGGCGTGAAGATGAGCAGCGCGGGCCCCTTCCTCAGCTCGTTGTGGAGCAGCAGGCTCTTGCCGCCGTGTGGCCGCAGCCAGCGCACCAGTGTCTCCCGGTTGTCCTGGGCCCACTGGTAGATGTTCTCGGCGGTGAAGTTGAGCAGCTCGTGGGGAAACACCTGCGGGGACAGTGGCAGGCAGTCAGGGCTGGGCCCGGGGCCGGCTCGCGGCGTGCACGGGGAGGGAAGCGGCCGAGGGGCCTTCTCCCTCGGGGGCCCAGCGCCCCCCGAGACCGGCTGCTCTGTCCATGGACGGAAGGGAACGTGGCGGTGGCGCCGTCCGCAGGGAGTCGCTGTGTGTTCCTGGGAGGTGGGGGTCACGGGCTTTCGGGGGGTCGCCTCCCGCACCCCTAAGAGCAGAGGAGCAGAAGAGAGTGGGAACACTCCCACCGGCCCAGAACCCCTCTGGGCCACAAACCCCATGGGTCATGGGCAGAGGGAGGGACAGAATCACTTAAGCTCGGGGACGGAGCGACAGTCCAGTGGGGAGGGCACTTGCCTCCCACATGCCCAACAAGGGTTTGAGCCCCAGCACCCCAGATGGTTCCCCAAGCCCCACCAGGAGTGACCCCTGACCACAGAGCCAGGAGGAAGCCCCGAAACCAGTGAGTGTGGCCCAAGAACAAAAATGAAACAGGAAGGGGGAGGGGCTGTCTGTGTCTTGCTAGTGACCACGGAATGATGTCAACGCACACTCATCTGAGACCTGATGCTGAACCTCGGGGTTTCAAAGGCGACTCCCAAAAGCTGCTCTGGAGGGGTCCACAAAATGAGATCTCTCATACACCCCCACCCTTTTCTCTTTTTTTTGCTTTTTGGGTCACACCCGGCGATGCACTGGGGTTCCTCCTGGCTCTGCACTCAGGAATGACTCCTGGCGGTGCTTGGGGGACCCTATGGGATGCTCGGATTCGAACCCAGGTTGGCCGCGTGCAAAGCAAATGCCCTAGCCACTGTGCTGTGACTCCAGCCCCACATACACCCCCCTTTTCTGCTGTCCCCCAATATTTAAACTGCGTATACCAGAGACCCACTCTCCCACCGATGAGCAGACCAGCATCCCGATGACCCTTCACTGGGGCGAAGCAAGCTGTTCCCCGAATCTGCCAGCCCCGCAGAGCCCAGGGCCTGCCCGTGCTTCCACCCCCGTCCCGTGGCCACACGTCCGCAGGACGCACGGTGGAGGCCCAGCGTGCTGCGAAAAGACAGCAGGGGTGACGGGCAGCGGAAGCAGATGGAGTCCGAGGCTGGACATGGACCGAGGGGGCCGCCCCGAGAGGCTGCAGTACGTGCCCCCCACCCCCCCCGAGTCCACGTCCCAGTGGGGAACGCAACCATGCACAATGTCCCTGGCAGAGGGCACAGAAATGGCAGGACGCCGAGGAAGATGCCCGGGCTCTGGCAGAGAGGCAGAGCCAGGGGAGAGGCAAAGGGGGGCCCACGGGGAGGGTCAACTGACGTCATCGACGATGATGGGGCTGGAGGCATGTGAGGGGCTCGGGACCCACGAGTCACCAAGAAGTCAGAGAATCTTCAACAAAAAATAAACCTGGGGCGGGAGCGAACATGGAGCGGTGAGCGGAGGAAGAGGGCAGGCGGGGCCCGAGACGGAGAAACAGGCGGGTGGAGCAGGAAGGAACGAGGACCCCGAGAGACCCCGTGACCCGACAACGCCCTGACCTGCACCCCCGACCCTGGAGAGAAGCAAGGCTCGTCGCCGCCTGCCCTTGCCGGGTGGAATGAAAGCGTCCGGAATGCGGCAGGCCCCCTAGAAGCTAAGCCTCGGGGTATGGGCCCCCACGGGACCACCCCCACAACGACCCTCCACTTCCCCTTGAAGGCCAAGAGGTGCGGCTCCTGAAGGTCAGTGTCTGCGGCAAGAAGCAGCCGTGGCCGTCCGCCTGCGTCCCCCAACGCGAAGGCGCTGCGCCCCGGCCCGGCGCACCTGGGGAGTCAGTGCCCCGATGCCAGCTGTGCCCGGGGCAGCCCTGCGCCCAGAGGGGCGGGGGCGCAATACTTACAAGCGAAGTGTTGAAGTGTCTATGTAAGTACACGCTTCCAGAGCGCGCTAAGGACACCAGTTTCGCGATGTGTTTATTTGTGATAACCCCAAATCGTACTGTTCCTAGGTAATCTGAAACAGAAAACGTTCCTTTATTAAAGAAAAGACCTCTGCCTTTGCACCGCCAGAGACCCGAGGAGAGCCGCGCGGGCTGGTGCCCGGAAGCAGAGCTCCGGAGCGACCAGGCCCTGGCGGGAGCGGAAGAGAGAACTCACACAGGCGCTAGACCCCCCGAGAACCTCGGGGCCCCCTGGGAGAGCCGCCCCTGCTGCCCGCCAGCCCCCCTTCCCTCAGAGGCCTCCTGTGCCCACCGGCTGCCGCCCGCTCCCCTCTTCTCCTGTCACCCCTGGACTGGGGGATGATGCCCGGCAGTGCTCAGGGCTCACTCCTGGCAGGGCTCGGGGACCCGACGTGGCACCAGGGACTGAACCCAGGCTGGTGGCATGCAAGGTGACCGCCCTCCCTGCGTATGATCTCTGGCTCCATCCCCATTCTGGGCCTGGGGGTCGGGACGGCCACACCTGCAAATGCTCCAGGTTGTGTGCTCAGGGGTCTCTCCTGGCGGTGTTCGGGGACCATATAGGGGGCCGGGGATTGACCCTGGGTCAGCAGCATGCAGGCAGGACCAGAACCCTCCCAGGTGCCCGGTCACTCCACTCCCCCGCCCACCTGCATTTAAATTTTATTTACTTATTTATTTCTGCTTTTTGGGTCACACCCAACAACGCACAGGGGCTACTCCGGGCACAGGCTCTCAGAAATTATTCCTGGCAGTGTTTGGGGGACCCTATGGGATGCTGGGAATCGAACCTGGCTCGACCGTGTGCAAGGCAAACGCCCTCCCCGCTGTGCTATCGTCCCAGCCCCCCACCTGCATTTTTGATAGCACTCAGGAATCCTGCTATCTAACCTCACAGATGGGTCTGATCAACTGCTTTTCCTGGTCCTGCTCCTCCTAAGTTCTGTGAAATCTGAGAGTTGGTCTGCTGCTAGGAGCCCAGGGAGGGGCAGGGCGAGTCCCAGTCCCAGGCACCACAGTGACACCCGCAGGAGTGAGCCCATCCCGAGCATGGCTGAGTGTGGCCCACAGCACAGCATGGGAAACGGGAAAGGCTGATGATTCCACGGAAACACACCGTCACGAGGCGGACAGTCACACAGACACACACTGACCCTCACAGGCTGAGGATCACGTGGACACACACTCACTCTCACAGGCTAGCAACTACACAGACACACACCCTCCTGAGGCTGATGATCATGCAGACACATTCATCCTCACAGGCTGATGGTCACCAGGACACACGCCTTCATGATTCCAGGGAAATGCAAAACAAAACCCACAGACCCGGTGAGCCCTAAGCCCCGAGGCCCCTCTGGGCCAGGGGAGCAGGACAGCGGGGAGGGCGCCAAGGGTCAGGTTCGTGCCTTCCCCAGCATCACAGAGGACCCTCTGAGTCTTGCCAGGAGGGACCCCCAAGTCCCCAGCCAGGAGGAGGCCCCGAACATTGGTGGCCTCAAAGTCAAAAATCAAAGAGGTAGGAGACAGTATTGGAGGGAAAGGTCGGAGGGCACGACCCTCAGGGGCTGACCGGAGTGCGTGAAATGCAGTCGAGTGGGGGTCCTGCTGCTCTTTCCAGGAGCCCCAGATGAGCCCCAGGGCCCCGGCCAGGACCATGTGGGGACGGTCCCTGTGGGGAAGCGACGGTGCATGAGACCCAGCGCTGCAGGAGGATCCCGGTGGGGGGAGCTTGGGGGCTGAGCACCGTGCACCTGGGGGCCCAGTTCCAGCCCCAGCACCGCCAGAGCCACCCCGAGCACTGGGCCAGAGGGGCCCAACTGGACACGTTCAGCTGCTTGGAGGGCCTGCAGGAAAGGGCGGGGACCTCATTTTCCAGGGCCTTGGGAGCTGTGGCTGGCTCCAGGGCCGATGGAAGCAAAGGGAGAGCGGGAGCATCTGACTGCATTCAAAGCAGGGCCCAACGGAGAGTGGGGCGTGTCCAGAGAACAAAGAGTGGATTCCCCGGGGCACTGGGGTACTTAGCAGCCAAAGCTGATCCGGCCGGTGTGACACAGTGTCCCTATCACAGTCACAATGGAGAAAACGTGACACATAGGCTGGAGCAATAGCCTTGCAAGTGGCCGACCCGGGTTCGGTTCCCAGCATCCCACATAGTCCCTCAAGCACCACCAGGAGTAATTCCTGAGTGTAGAGCCAGGAATAACCTCTGAGCATCGCTGAGTGTGACCCAAAAAGAGAAAAAAAAAGTGACACAGCGGACAGGGGTCGGACCCCGAATCAAAGACCAGACCTAAGGGCCAACACAGCACGATTCACGCCAGGCCCACAGCACCCTTCAGAACCTCGGAGCAAAGGCTGAGTGTTGACAAACAGGAGGCGAACCCTGGGCGGGGGCAGGCTTTGCGTGTAACAGGAGCCCCTGGTTCCTGTCCCAGCAGCCCAGGGTCAAAGGGTTGACCAAGGCACAGAACTAAACAAGGGGGTGACACCAGAGGCAGTGCAGGGACTAGGGAAGGCCGGTCCACTTCCATGACACTCCAGTGCAAAACCGAGTTCAGAGCGTCATTTGTGAAAAACAACAGCCATGTTCCCTTCAGACCCCAAAGCAGTCAGAGGAGAGGCTGCCGCTCCCCCGAGAGGCAGCTGTGGAGGCAGAAGAGGAAACGCGGCTGCTGCCCATGTGACTCGCTGGCCCAGAAGAATGAGAATTGGCACCCTGACCCCGACGCTGAAAGGGCCCATTCAGAGCCCGGGTCACTGCGTGCACTGGGAGGGACACGGCCCCACCCAGACCCGAGCCGGCTTCCCCAAGCACACCGGTGACAGGGAACCGCACCGAGACGTAGCCTCCGTCCGCAGCCCGTAGTGCGAGAGCCCCGCTGAGCACTCAGGAGGTGGTGCGGACGCACGAGGCAGGGAAACCTCACCTTCCGTGTCCCTGAATGTCCAGAACGTTCCCTGGCAGGCCAGCGGCCAGCCTGCCCACAACAGCGCCTTTGTCATCTATGGAATGGGCTCTTTTGTCTGGACAGCAGAGGCGTGGCCATCTTTCAGCCGAGGACTCCGAAGCTGCGCGGGCACCAAATCCGGCAGCAGAACCCTGCCCGCCCCTGGTGGGGCCCCACACCCCTTGCGTTAATCTCAAAGACAATCTCAGTTAGCCAGACAGCCGGCGGTGGGCGTGAGAGCCCCAAGAGACAGGACGCAGGACGGCCCACGGACTGCCATGAGCACAGTGCTGAGTCCCGGGCGGACACCCTTCTGCCGTCAAGTACCCAGAGAACACACTAGGCGAGGCCCACAAGGCAAACGGAACCCCACCAGCACCCGGAGCTGAGGAGGATGAGGCCCACACCACAGCTCTCTGCACCCAGGGGCACAATTGCCACTGACCTCGTGTGTCCACATCCCGCAGCACCCACTTGTGTCCACCCAGGATGACATGAGACCCAGGACCCGCTCCGGCTACTGCCGTCCTGACTGAGCGGGAAGCCCGGGTCGGAACACTCGGGGCAATCTGCTGCCGACCCTGGCTTGACCCCTCACCCGGCACCTTGAGTATTGTCAGGAGCAGACTCTGGGCACTGTCCCCCTGCACCCCAGACGAAGAAAGAACTGTGCCTAGGGCCGGAGAGAAAGAACAGAGCACAGGGCCCTTGATTTTCACAGCAGGTGGCCTGGGTTTGATCTCCAGCATCACATATGGTCTCCTGAATCCACCAGGAGTGATCCCTGAGCACTGCCAGGTGTGCCCCCCGCCCCCAACCATACGACAAAGTGAGATGCAACCTGAAGTCTGGCACACAGACCCAGCATGCAGCCGTTGGGGCCAGCACGCTGGGCTGGGCTGTCCAACCCCCGAAAGGCAAGATGCTGCAAGACCTTCTCAGGGGGAGCTGGCACACTGCTCCTGGCCGGGATGTGGGGGAGGGCTGCGCGGCGTCCACACAGTCCCACCTGTAGGACTGTGGCCACCTC
The DNA here is from genome assembly GCA_028565675.1 of Sorex palustris. Taxonomy (NCBI): domain Eukaryota; kingdom Metazoa; phylum Chordata; class Mammalia; order Eulipotyphla; family Soricidae; genus Sorex; species Sorex palustris. The sequence goes on from JAOXYA010000018.1 coordinate 5,614,739, forward strand.
GGGGCACCATGAGGGCCTCTGCCGGCACTGGGGATCCCCCCGTCCAGCTCCTTAGCACAGAAGCCCACCCAGCTTTGGAATCTCTAACGAGGGGTCAAGGGAGTGGACGCGGATCTTCAGGGAAGGGATACGGCCTTAGGGGGGTCCAGGCTCTGGCGGGTAGGAGATGCTCTGGCTTTGCTGCCTGGCCAGCGCTCAGGGCCAGTAGGGCCAGGGGAAGAGGCGAGGGGTCTAAGTGTGCCCCGCGCCTGCAGCACGGAGCAAACAAACTCGCTGGACCTTCCACCCGCTGAGCCGCTGGACACTGGGCTTCACTCCCCGGCCAGCCCACGGCCTGTGGTCAGCCTCTCCACCCTCTCCAGTTCCGCAGACGCGCGGGGGTAGTCGGGGAGAAGAGCAGCCCAGACAGCGCGCTCCAGGCCTGTGCCCCCCACAGCACAGCACCCCCTTCGCAAAGCAAAGACCAGGACGGTATGAGGCGGTCGGTTCCTGTCCTGGAACCGTCTGTAAGCAGGATCAGAGCGACAACACGAGGATCGAGGAGCTGGCCCTGCGTGTGGCCGACCCCAATTTGGTCCCTGGCCCCCCATAGGGCCCCCCAGTCCTGCCAGGAATGATCTCCGAGCACAGAGTCAGGAGTCAGCCCTGAGCCCCACTGGGTGTGACCCCGATCCTCCGAACCCCACGAAGGTCACTGAATCGCAGAGGATTCTAACAGCTAACCAGGACACATTTTAAAGACAATCCTGAGGGACAAATCCTGAGGGCTCGGCCAAGCTCTCCTCGGGCAGAAGAAACAAGAAGCGTGGAGAAGCTCAAGAAACCAGACTCTGCTGGGGCCCTGGGCCCCTGAGCCCCAGCAGAGGCCCCTTAACCTTCGGCTCTGCAAGAGCCCCACCGACCGGGACACGGAGGCGCCTGTGACGAAGCCAGGAAGGGAGGCTGGGATCAATGAGCACTTGGGGAGGCTGAAGGGACCCCCTGCTGGCGACGGGCCCAGCACCGAGCTGCCTCTTCACGGACAGCCAAATCCTGCCAACTGCTCAGAGACCTGAAAGACCATTCCAGACGAGGCAGAACCAGACAGCGTCCCCAGGAATAGCCAATAAAGCAGCAAATGAGACGCTTGCTCATGAGAAGAGCAGACTGGGGTGGGGACCTGCTGGGTCAGGGATTACGTGCAGGGTCTGTTCAATCCCCGGCCCTGAGGACAGCGCGGGGAGGACTCCCCAGCCCCAAGGACAGCTGGGCAGAGTCGTCCCCACCACCAAGCACTGCCAGGCGGGGCCCACAAACCAAAAGGAAGAGCTGATGAAGAGAAAGCACAGAGACCCCAAGCCCACAAAAAGACACGTTCTGTGCTGTGAAGACATCACTGAGGGTTATGAGGGGCCGGGGAGAGAGCAATGCAGCTTGGGGCGCTTCGTATGACTCCTGGAGCACCACCTGGGTCATCCCCGAGCACCAACAAGGATGCCCCCAACATACCTGTTAAAACTATACGAGGGGGGAAGGAAGCAACAGTACAGCGAGGAGGGCGTCTGCCTTGCATGTAGCTGACTTAGGTCTGAGGTGTGATCCCCGGCATCCCACAAAGTCCTCTGAGTATGGTCAGGAATGATTCCTGAGTGCAGAGCCATCAGTAACCCCTGAGCCTTGCCAGGTGTGACCCAAAAAGAAAATATATGCATATATATGTGTGTGTGTGTGTGTGTTTATTTACATATATATATATATACATGGCTGGAGCGATAGCACAGCGGGTAGGGCGTTTGCCTTGCACGCAGCCAACATGGCCGACCCGAGTTCGATTCCTCC
>JAOXYA010000018.1:5652464-5662967 GCA_028565675.1 Sorex palustris
GAGGATTTGATTTGAATGATCTCTGATAACCTACTTGCTAATTTTCCTTGTCTTGAAAATTGATAAAACTAAACTTCAGGTTTTGTCCTCTGTTCAAGAGGGGACATAAATGTATCTCTTTGATCCACTTGTGAGTTTCCCCAGAGAGCTAAACCTAAAAAGTCCTTCCCATAGTCTTGGCAGCATAGTCAGTACATAATTAGTGTGACGTGGTCCCCCACCTGTCATCCTGGTCTTCCCAGGTCTGTCTGGCAAAGCATACCCTACCATTCCAAGAAGTCTTTTGTAGAAAGGAGACTAAGTTGTGTGTGTGTGTGTGGTTTGTTTGGGTTTTTTTTTTTTTTTTTGCTTTTTGGGTCACACCTGACGATGCACAGGGGTTACACCTGGCTCTGCACTCAGGAGTTACTCCTGGCGGTGCTCAGGGGGCCATATGGGACACTGGGAGTCGAATCCGGGTCAGCCGCGTGCAAGGCAAACGCCCTACCCGCTGTGCTCTCTCTTGAGCCCCTACTAAGTTTTCATAGAGCAACCTCTGAAAGGTCTTTCCTTTGTTTTCTCGTTTACTTATATACTGACACACTGATACTTACTGATTGAATGTCGTGCAAGGATCCATCCCTCACCTCACGTCCATACCCTAGGCCGGCCGCCGAGCCTCTTGCAGCCCCGTGAGGAGTCTCTTTCCATTTCTGCTCTTTTAGACGTTCCTACAAGTGATCGGCGTGGTGGGTGTGGCCGTGGCTGTGATCCCATGGATTGCTCTGCCTCTGGTTCCCCTGGCCATCATCTTCATTGTGCTTCGGCGATATTTCCTGCAAACATCCAGAGATGTCAAACGTCTGGAATCTACAAGTGAGTATGGAGGTGCTCGCGTCGGGGCCAGCTGAGCACGCGAATGAGCAAGCGTCCGTTTACGCCATGATTATAGAGAGCAAATTCCCCCATTCCGCCCTAAGGAACATTATCAGGTCATGGACTATTAGTCAGGAAATACCCATCCGAAGGGATGCATTCAAAGGAGATTTTTACTCTCCACACACTCAAAACAAGGCCCATCAGCTGGGCTGTCAAATGTTTCACGAAGATAAGCACCCTGTTATTTTCAGTTTTGCTCCTTATTATCGCCAGTATTTGGGATCATGCCAGACTGTGGTTTTCCCCCCACCCCCGGGCTGTTCTTGTAAATAGAAGCTGAAATAATTTCCTTTGCAGAACACGGGAGAGAGGTGCACTGCTTTTGTTGGTGATTCTCCTTAATGTCCAAGTGTGGGAGTAACGGGGGGAACGTTTTATGATTAACCGTTCTGTTCTGCAGGTAATCCACCCCAAAAGGATCAATTCAGTGTTTATTTCATTAACATACAAATATATTCATTATTGAATCCCCAAAACTTCATTTGGAGAGCAGCATTATTACATTTGAAAAAACTTGAGTTGGAATGGATCAGAAGCTACAAACTTCCAGGTTTAAGTCAGTCCCATGTACAAAGCATACAGTTTAAAATTAATTAGACCAGGGGCTGGAGCAATAGCACCGTGGGTAGGGTGTTTGCCTTGCACGCGGCTGACCCAGGTTCGATTCCCAGCATCCCATATGGTCCCCTGAGCACTGCCAGGAGTTAATTCCGGAGCGCAAAACCAGGAGGAACCCCTATGCATCGCCAGGTGTGACCCAAAAAGCCAAAAAAAAGAAAAAGAAAAAAAATCAAAGCTGGGTCCAGCATATAGTAGAGGGGTCACCCCCGTCCTTCAAGCCCCCCAGGTCCGGGAGGCAGCAGCAGTGGTGGAAATACGCGACCCCATGCTCAGCTCCAGGGTTAAGCTGGCAGGACATGACCCTAGCCTAGCTCTGCGTTGCTGGGCACCGAACCACGGAGCCTGCAGAGTCAGCTGAGTATTGCCGCGAGCAACCTCAGGCCCCTCGAACATTGTCTGCCCAAGACTAAGCAATTCCCCAGAGGAGTTCCCCATTGTAGGAAAAAGCTTCCTAGGCATGGAGCAGGGCCTTGGCTCAGGTGGGTGGGGATTCCTCAGGCCACTCCTGTCTCCTTCCTGGTTAGCTACCTGAAGACCAGTGAGCCTGTTGGCGTCAAGTCTACTAGGCATAGGGCAGAGAGCGAGTCCCCAGGAATGGAATCACCAGAGCATCTTTTTTCGAAGGCGTCCTGCGGTCTCAGAACCACACCCTCACCTAGAGCAATCACTTCTGGGGCAGTTACCCCAGTGTGCCACCGATTCAATCAAATGGATTATCTGGTCCTGCAGACTTGGCAATCAAGGGAGGTTAATGAGCCGTCAATGACACAGGACCATTAGCAGGAAGGCGGCACAAGAGACCATGGGCACAGAGGATGGCCTAGATAGCCGGTGCTGGCAAGAGTGTACAGTGGGTAAGGTTCTTGCCTAGCACACACTGACCCGGGTTCAATCCCGACACCCCAGACAATTCCCTGAGCCCCACCAGGAGTGACCCCTGAGTGCAGAGCCAAGAGTAAGCTCTGAGCTCTGCTGAGCATCCCCCCAAGCAAAAAAGAAATGGAGAGGAGGTGCAGAGAGAGAGTGCAGTGGGTAGGGCAGCAGGCTTGGCCCCAGACATCCCAAGTGCCGCACCCCCCAGCACTGAAGTCCGCCCTTTGATGAGATCACATGACCGTACCATCCACCAAAATTGCAGAGGCATACAAAATACGAACCAATCAGGACTGGGAAGAGCATGTCCCTAGCACGCTCCACAGACATGAGAGAGGTAACCCCCACCTCTGCCTTTGATGACCTGCCACTCCAGGAGCCCGAGAGCCAGCCCCCGGGGTCAAGCGCACACGCTGCAGGCAGGAGCCCAGGTTCTACCTGCAGTCCACGTCCTCTAGGGGCCGCGCGGAGTGCCACCCCCTGTGACCTAACACTCTACAAATAAAAAGGCACATGACAGGTACTGGGAAACAGAGCTGTCAAACGTATTCACTTTAGGGTACTTTAGGAAGTATTTCCTAACATGCAGAAGCAATTGCCCATCACCACCAATAGTTAATTCCGGTGTCAGGGCATCAAACCCAGGGCCCCACCACGGAGCCAAGTTCCAGCCCACGCACTGCTGCAGTGAGACTTGCACCACCCAGGTCAGCTATGGTGCAGTGCCCCGGTCCATGCATGCAGGACTATCTCAGTCAAACACAGCTTTTGTTTGTTTACGTTCGGGGGACACGCCCTGCAGTGCTCTGGGTGTCCAGCCAGGCCCTGGCATCCAGGGTTTCCACTCAGCCCCCAGGGCTGTCTCCCTGGCCCCTGAAATCTGCTATTTATTTTTTTTGCTTTTTGGGTCACACCCAGCCATACTCAGGGGTTACTCCAGGCTCTGCACTCAGGAATTACTGCTGGCAGTGCCATGGGATGCTGGTGACCGACACCCGGGTCGGCAATAGTACAGCAAGGCAAATGCCCTCCCTGCTGTACTATTCTGGAGTGTTCACCTAGCAACTCGACTCGGGCTTTGGAGTCTTCTCTTAGGTGGACCATGGGACAATGGTACTGGGCCACATCTGCAGACACTCAGGCCCACTCCTGGCAGTATTTCAGGAGAACATACGGTATTTTGGGGAACACGCGCAGCACTGGGTTTGGTCACCAGGCAAGCACCCTAACCCTGCCCCAGGCCTCCAATCCCAGCTTTGGCTTCTTTATACGAAAATGAGACTGCAACACTGCGAGGGTCTCTGAGCCCTGCTGCTCTTTGGGCCCATTTGTTCTGCCACGAAGCTGTGCCTTCCAGCACCCTGAACGGACTCTCTGTACACAGAGAAAATCCTCCTCTCCTTTCCCAACGGCCCTAAGGTGCTCTTATTTATGAAGCACCCGGATGCTTCCAGTAACACACCGTAAGGTACGGGGACGGTCTCTGCTGACTGAGCCATAGCCTAATGCAGGCAGCCCACAGAGCGCTGGGTGGCCAGGTGACCCCAGGAACCCGAGAGCAAGAAGCCACCGAGCACAAGACAGACCCTGAGCAGCTGCTGCTGCTGCCTCTCCCCGCCCCTCGGCTTTCTGGGTCACTCCTGGTGGTGCTGGGGGCCCCTATGGGGTTCTGGGGATCCAGACTGGGTTGACTGCATGTGAGGCTGGCCTATAGCTGTGGCCCCCGTCCCCGAGCTTCTCAAGCCAGCTCGTTCCCATGACCCAGGCGAAACAGGGTTTGGAATCTGGAGTCACTACTCAGGTAAGTGACGATCCTCACCGAGTCCTTACTAAGCATTTCTCTTACCTTCAAAGTAGGTGAACTGGTTTCACACACTGAGATCAGAAAGGGAATTGGTCCAAATGGGAGCATTGAAACAAGTGCCGAAATAAACCTGAATTCCCTTCTTAAAACAAAACCACTCTAGAAAAATAAATCTATGGCCAATCTTTGTCAAAATCTACTGAAAACCAGGACAAAACTTGAATTAAAAAAAAAAAAACACGGCAAGGGGGGACACACCCAGGCCAGCCACATGCTCAAGCAGACACCCCATCCGCTGTGCTATCGCACTAGCTCCCGCGACTCAACTTTTAAGTAACTGTGGTGTGAGAGGAATGCGAGGAGCCCAGAACAGTTGACTTTCAACTCGTGACCGGATCCTTTTATTTAGTTTTTGGTTTATGGGTCACATCTGCTACTCGGGTTTTTACTCTAGCGAGGCACTTAGCAATTACTCCTGGCGGGGCTTGGCAGACCATCTACGATGCCAGGGATTGAATCCGGGTCATCTGCACACAGGGCAAGTGACTTCCCGGCTACACTCTCATTCCAGCCCCACTGGTGGCCAAATTCTGCCTCCAAAGGGTTATTATTATTTTGGTTTGGGGCCACACCCAGCAGTGCTCAGGGCTCACTCCTGGTGGGCTTGGGGGACCACATGGGGTGTTGGATTTGAGTGAAGCTGGCTGGAGAAGGCAACCCCCGCCAAAGATTTTGGTTTGGGGCCACACCCAGCAGTGCTTAGGGCATGCTCCTGGCTCTGCACCAGGAGTCCCTCTTGGCGGGCTAAGGGGACCACAAGCGGTGCTGGAACCCAAACCTGCATTAGCCATGCGCAAGGCAAGCACCTTAGCTGCTGCATTACCTCTCAGGCCCCAGATTTTTAAAAAATCAAAAAATTCGGAGAATGATGAAATCCTGAATTCAAGTGCCCAAGAGGTAACCAGGCCGACGGGTGGTAAGCTTGGCTGGAAAGCGACAGCAGCACCGGGCTCGCGGCGTGCAGGAGCACTCGAGGGGGTGTGAGGGCTCTGGACTGGATGCACAGCACCAAGGCCGGTGGAGCCTTGAACCCCACAACACGTGGCCCCCAAACAAAGCAGAACTAAGGTAACACAGTGGGCCAGGGCGGGCTCAGTGGCACAAGTCTGCCTGGCAAGCATGAGGCCGGGAGCCTGATTCTCGAGCCCACCTTGCCCCCTCACTGACTGCCGTCTGGGACCCTGGCATCTTCAGAGTGGGCCCTCTCGCGCCCATGCAGGGGAGCCGGTGGCCCCGGGAAGCACAGCCGCCAAGTGGCAACAAAAGCCTCAATCAGGGCTGGAGCAATAGCCCAGCGGGGAGGGCGTTTGCCTTGCACGTGGCCGACCCGGGTTCAAGTTCCAGCATTCCATATGGTCCCCTGAGCACTGCCAGGAGTAATTCCTGAGTGCAGAGCCCGGAATAACCCCCGTGCATTGCCGGGTGTGACCCAAAAAGAAAAATAAATAAATAAAAGCCTCAATCAGCTCCCTGCAGCAGAAAGGGGGGACGGGAAGGGGAACTGAAAACGTGAATGGAGGCGCTGGAACGATAGCACAGTGGGCAGGGCGTTTGCCTTGCAAGTGGCAGATCCGGGGTCGATTCCCAGCATCCCATATGGCCCCCGAGCACCGCCAGAGCCAGGAGTAACCCCTGAGCATCACTGGGTGTGACCCAAAAAGAAAACAAAAAACAAAAAGAAAAAAAGAAAACCCCCATGAATGGAAGGGGCCACAGCCATGGTACAGCAGGGAGGACACTTGCCTGGCACGCAGTAACCCGGGTTCGATTTCTGAGTGCAGAGCCAGGAGTAACCCCTGAGCACTGTCGGGCATGGCCCCCAGACAGCAACAAAACAAGGAAAACTGAAAAAAAAATTACTTTTACTGGGGTAGGAGCTGAGGGTAGAGGGCAGGGTGAGGTGTCCCCCCTCCCCCAAGGGGATCAGCGGCTTGAGGAAAGAAGCCCAGGTCCTGGCCCCTTTCTGCGAGGGTCCTTGGGCCACCGTCAGGTTCTGGTTATAAGCCACCGGGGGGTGCGAGATGGGACAGGGCTTAACATTGGCTGAATCCTGGCAACTCATATAGGGTCCCCAAGCACCGTGCTCACCGCCACCTCCCACCAAAAGCCACTTCCCCATGTAGCCAGAGCAGCTCAAAGACTTAACAATGTATCGCCTGGGTCTTCTCCACATGAGGAATCCAGAAAAGCAGAAGACTAAAACTAATACACACAGAATCGTCCAAGACGCTTCTCCCAGGCACCAGGATCGCTGGGTGTGGCCCCCATAGCAAAAAGATGAATAGAGACAGAATAAAAAGGGCGGGCTGGTCCCTAGAAACGCCACTCTTACCCACCCCATCCTTGGGCTCACGCCACACAGCTGGGGAACGAGCTCAGCGTGCGGGGGGGTGGGCGGCTGGGTTCGACCCCTGGGCACAGAGCTGGAAGCCAGCCCTGAGAACTGCCCAGGGAGGCCCCCACACAAGACAAAAATAACGAGTAAGTTCCACAATCCAGGCTGCGGTGTTGGGGCCCAGTCCTCCCCTCAGGCGTCCTAAGGGTGCGGGTTTGGCAGGAAGTGCTGGGGTGGGGGGGAGCAAACCCCGACCCTAATGTGTGCCCCCACCCAAGTCACATGCCAAAACCCTAGGATCTAGGAACAGTGTCTGCCGTGGGCTTTGGGGGCACTGAGGGAGAGGGCAGGTCAGTATCTTTATGAAAGAAGCAGGAGTTGGTGCTGCCCTCTTGCTGAGACAGCAGTGGGCCACCTGAACCAGGGTCCCAAGCCTACCCAAGCTCCGTAAGGCCCAACTTTCTGCTTCGAGAAAAACGAGCAGTAATGTTCGGTTAACAACCCACAAGCAGTAAAGTTCTGTTTATAAGGCAGTTTCTGCCTTCGTTGTAGCAGTCCACACAGACAAAGACACCGAGCACCCAAAGGAACATCGCTAAACCTGTTTCTCAGCTCACAACAAGACCTGGGCCAGGGAAACGGCTCAGTGGGTTGGAGCACAGAATGGCCATGCGATGGTCCCGGCAGTCCTTGCAGGGAGTGGCCTCAAGCGTGAAGTTGGTAACAGCCCTTGAACACCAGGTATGGTCTAAGTGTACGTGTGTCACAGAAAATGTTCAAAGAAACTGTGGTCTTCTAGTGTGAAGCATGTTTGCCTTGCACGCAGCTGACCCAAGTTCAATCTCCGACATCCCATATGGTCCTTTGAGCACCGCCAGGAGTAATTCCTGAGTGCAGAGCCAAAAGTAACCCCCGTGCATAGCTGGGGTGTGACCCAAAAAGAAAAAAAAAAGGAAAAAAATAAACTGGTCTTTTTTTTTGGGGGGGGGGGGTGTACATGGACACCTGGCAGTGCCTGGCTTTCTCCTGGCTCTGTTCTCAGGGGTCACACACCATATATGATCAACCTGGGATCAGCCAAATCAAGTGCCTTATGCCCAATAATAACTCTCCTGCCCAGGAAAGAAACCGTCTGTCCCGTAAAGAAAATGACCTCAAACCACTTACACTTAATTACACTTCAACAAGGCCTGCCTACACCATTTCTTTCAACAAGGCCTGCCTACACCATTTCTTTGGAAACTGGTACTAAATTTCCAGAGACCAAGATCAACTGGATCCCAAACTCTGGAAGCCGACGGGAAGAGGTGCCGATCCGTGAAGGTGAACCACGTGGGTAGAAGTGCTTTGCTCTATGGTGGCACGAGAGCCGGTTTTTGAAAAAAGGCGCTTCAGAGAGGGCTGCAGGTGCCAAACCAGGTTCGAGCCCCTGCACACCACTGGGTGTGGGCCCCCAAATGAGGCAATAAGCAGCCCTTTTCCATGAAAAATGACAGTAGCCCAGTTCGATACACACTTGGCACCATTTCAGCAATGGCTTAACAATAAAGAAATTTGGTTTCTGTCATTTACCTCATTATTATTAAAAAAGAAAAAAAAGAGTGGCGCAACCACAAAGGGGCAGAATGCATGAAGCTTTGAGTTCAATTCCCTGACAGAACAGAGGTGGCCCTGGGGCAGGCCCAGAGCAGCACCTGGTCCCCTGGCCAGTGTCACCAGCAGTGGTCCCAGGGCAGCACAGAACAGCCGGAGAGACGATCGTTCCCATTTTCTAAACTTTAACCTCAGTGTTACTTCCAAATATTGTCCGACAGGCAGAATTTTACAGACAAGCGGGCACTGCAACACTAACAGAAGCGAGAGCCACGTACAAGGGGACTCCATGTGGGAAACCCCATTCTTTTTACAAACTGTGGGTGTTTTTTTCTCGTTTCTTGCCTCCCATGGGCTAGGGAGACATGCAGTGCCAAGGGCTGGAGTTCAAACCCAGGCGTCACCATGAGTGGAAAAAAATCCAAACAAAGTTACCCAGCATTTTTGAGAAACAGCTGGAAAAGCCAGCAACATTGAAAATAGACTTTTGCTAAAAAAGAAAAAAAATTGTAAAAAGAAAAAAAAAACAAACAACTTTTTGTTTTGGGGTCACACCTGGGATCACATGGGACATTTGGGGAAGGAAGCTGGCTAGCTGTATGCAAGGCAGGCCCTCTCCCCACTGGACTATGCTCCGGTCCCTGCCGGACCTCCTTTACACATTTGACGCCTCCAAAGAGTAGAGCAACAGGGGGCGGAGGGGAGGGCAAAATCTGCTTCAGCAAGTACCAGGACCAGAGACGACAGTCCTCTAGGTAAGAGGGAAGCCTGGTCCCCCCCACTGGGGGACCAGGCTGTGGCCTCGCTGGACACGGAGTCCAGGGCTCCTGGGTAGCCAGGAAGGAAATGGCTGGGGGCAGGCGCTTTCAGGATCTGTCGGGGAACCTTCTTGGGCAGCCAGAAGGGCTGGATCCAAGCTCATGAATACAAGCTCCTAAGTTCCCCGTCCACAAGGAAGAGACTCGGGCCCCCCAATAAACAACCAAATCCAAACCGCTCAGACACAAAAGCCAGCCACAGCCACAGAGACCTCCAGCCCCTCCGACCCTGGCAGGGCTGGCGCCGGGTCTTGGAAAGAGATTGTCCATCACCAGAAGAGCAGCTGGGGCCTGCCAGGTCCGGCCCGCCGCTTCCCCCGGCTGGAGAGCATGCAAGGATCCCGGCGGGGCTCGGACCTCTGCCTCTGCGTCCACCGGGGCCAAGGGGCAGCGACGGCCCTGCAAAACCCGGGCCCGGGACGCAGCCGGAGCTGGGGCCTGCGATCCCGAGGGATCCGGAGGGATCCTGAGACGGGAGACAGCACGTCCGCGGGCAGGACAGCAGGTGAGAAGCGCCCCGTGACGCAGGGGCAGAGCGTGAGCACGCGCCCCTCCCCAAACAGCTGAAAATAAAGGGGGAGATGCGGGGGGAGGGGGCGAACTTCAGAATGGAACTGAGTCCCCCATAAAGGAGAAAAGAAAAGAAAAGCCTCACCGCACACCAGGCCACTCACTGGTGGGGGTAGGAAACGGGGGCCGCACACGACCCTTTGCAAGCCTCCCAAAAAGATGCATATAAAATAATAACAATAATAATAAAGGCCGTGGCGGATTGAATCGGGCCCCTTTTTCTTTCCTTTTTATAAAAAAAGAAATTGCAACGAGGGCCGGCGGCTCGGCGTTTTGCAATGCATGTTGGGATTCATTCCTTCTGGCCGGTTCGGGGTGGGGGCTGGGGGGCCCGAGAGCGCAGTGCCGGCGTCCAGGGGGGCGAGGGGGGACGGACGGGCGGGGGGTGGTCCTCGCTCTCCCCACGCCCCCTCCCGCCCCGCACCCCCGGCGCTGTCAGCAGCAGCAGCGGCGGCGGCGGCGGCGGCGGCGGCGGCGGCAGCCACGTGCCGGCGGGTCTCCCGCCCCCGACCTCCCCCCACGCCCCCGACCCCGGCGCGACCCTTTACCCGCGGGGCCTCCCTCGCCGCTGCCGGCTCCGTGCTGGTGGCTGCTGGCGGCGGCGGGCGGGGGCGCCGGGGCCGGGCCGCGCAGGAAGGCCGGCACGAACTCGGCGGCGTGGACGTTGGGCACGAAGGGCTTGGCGTTGACGTTGAGCTGCCGGCTGAAGGCCGCGCTCAGGGGCTCCCGCGGGGCCTCGGGGGCCGCCGCCGTCGCCGCGCCGGGCGCGGGCGCCTCCAGCTCCGCCTGGTCCCAGCAGTCGGGCGCCGAGTCGCTGCTGCTGCTGCCGCCGCTGCTCCCGCCGCCGCCGCCGCCGCCGCCGCCGCTGCCCGGGTCCCCACCCTGCAGTGCTCAGGATTTACTCCAGGGCA
>JAOXYA010000018.1:5735371-5747576 GCA_028565675.1 Sorex palustris
CCTCCCCCCCCCCCCCCCCTCCCTCCCTCCCTCCCTCCCTCCCTCCCTCCCTCCTTCCTTCCTTTCTGCCTGCCTGCATTTACAGCATTGTATTAGAAAATGATCACATTAAACTCTTGTTTGTTGGCCTTTGGGACCACATTGGCTGTATTTATGGCTGCTTCAGGCAATGCCTGGGGTGGGGGGCTCAAACCCAGTGTTCCTATCTTTTAGGTCTTCCCTGGATGCCCTACATGAAATAGTTTTTTTGGGCCACACCTGGCAATGCTCAGGGGTTACTCCTGACTCTGCACTCAGGAATTACTCCTGGCGGTTTTGGGGGGACCCTATGGGTACCTGGGATTGAACTCAGGTTGGCCGTGTGCAAGGCAAACACAATCCCCACTGTTCTGTCGCTTGGGCCCATGAAGTGGTTCTTGATCCTGATGACGGAGATTCTTTGACAAGGCGTGGGAGTCTCATGCTTCTTCTATGTGGCACACATACTTTTGGGATGTTCTTCCAGAACCTCCACCTAACTGCTTGGCCCTGGCTCCTGGTGCCTCAGTTTCCCTCTGACTCATGTGGGTTCGTGTCTTCGTGCACTTTTCTCAGGCCCTGGAAAGCATCCAGTCTCGTTCCAAGAAGAGCACTGGTGAACATGTTTACGAAGAGCCCCAGATGTCAGCTCCCCGCGCCCCCGTACCCTTCTGGAACCCTAATTCCCTCTTCTCGAAAGTGAGGCCCAGCCGCTTCTCCCTCAGCCATCGAGGACGGGGTGTCCCGGAGACATTCCGCAGGCTCAGTCTTGCCTGTGCTCCAGCAGCCCGTGTCCTCTTTCCTCCTGGAAAACTTTCTTTTCATCCATTCGTTTCATTTTCTTACACTTTCTTAAACTGCCCCTTCCCGTCCCAGCTCAGAGACTTGAAAGGCTTGTTGCAAAGCTTTAAGGCTGCTGGCTGGATGTGGAACTGGGGATGTGTCTCTTCTGCCTGGAGCTAGGGTAACTTTCAGTCACCCCACCGTCCTCCCGGGGGGCCACGGTAGGACTTTTCAGGGAAGCCCGGGAAGGGGAAGCTGGGGGCCAACACTGGCACCTCCCATCTGTTGGCCAAGACAGGCAGCAGCCTGGAGGTGACCCTCGAGGCTGTGGGTTGGGCCTGTTATGAGGACACAGGGGTTCCTCTAGGGGCCGGGCTCTGGCCTGGGTTGAGCCCAGGATGGGGTCTGGTGCCCCCACTTTGGCCATTGACCTCTTTGCTCTGAGCCTTGGGGGGAATTCGGTCCTGCCTGGCCCCGTCTACTCCCAGTTGTGCTTTGGCTGTACCCCCAGTTCTCCCTAAGACCCCAGGGGCAGTTCCTGACATCCTTGCATGCTCCTGACCCCGCCCCCCACCCCACCCCAGCCCTTTCTCCACACCCAGGGGCCACTGTTGTTTTGCCTCCAGGGAGTTGAGGGTGCCTCCCCTTGGCTTCTGGGGTGGAGGTGTGGGCCTGTGAGGGAACCCAACCCTCCTGTCCCTCAGTTTCCCCCTCTGCTAATGCAGCCATGCTTGTGGGCACACGCAGCAGTGAAGGGGACAAGGTGCCCTGTTGTCTGGCTCCTAGGAGGGCCAGTGGACACTGGATGCTCTTTCTCCACTCCTTGCTGTGAGGGACAGAGTGTGGGAAGCGTCCCCCCAGGGCCTGGCAGCCTGGTGCTTCCGTGGCCTCCCCAGCTCCCCGCCGCCTCGTACCTGGAGCTGCCACACTGACGCCCACGGACAGGGCAGGGCTGTGGACAGCCAGAAGGAAAAAGGGTTCAGTGTGGGTGTGGGCATCTGAGTGTGTGCACAGCTGCGTGTGTGTGTGTGTGCTGGTTTTAGGTGGGTTTGTGCGTGTGTCCACCCAGGGTTGTCCCTTATGGGCACGTGTCTAAATGTACAGATGGCATATGTGGATCTGCCTGCAAGTGCTGATGTGTGTGCGTGTGGGTCTATCTGTTTTATGTGTTTGTTGTATGTGTCTGTGTGTGCTCCTTTGGGCATATCTATGACACGTGTGTATTAAGTATGTGTGGATATGTTTATGTGTTTGCATGTTATGTGTTTGTGTGTACGGGTCCATGTCTGTATGTCTGCATACCCGTGAAGTGTGTGTTTCTGTATTTTCATGCATCTGTATCTGGAAGGCTGTGCGCATGTGTGTATTTTATGTGTATCTGTGGAGACCTGTGTCTGTGTATTTGCACATGCCCTAAGTGTGTGTTTCTCTATTTATACGCGTTTGTGCTGTAAGGCTGCATGTGGGTGTGGGTGAGTCTGTGTCTGGAGGAGCTGGGGCTCCCCCGTCCCCTCCCTGGCCTCTGTCCCTGCATCTCTCCACACCCACACCATGTCCTCTGCCCCCCCCCTGCCCCCTCTCTTTCAGGGCGGCCACTCCTGGGTCTTTCTCTGTTGTCTTCCCCGCGGGGTCCCGGAGCCCAGCACCCAGACAGTGCTGGCTCAGGAGTACCAGTTGCCAAGGAAACCGCAGCCGGGCAAGCCCATGTGATTGGCCAGCCCGTGGCTCGACTCTGGGTTGGCGGGCAGATTTGGGGGGAGATTCTTGTCCTCATTCCCCTGCAGGGGGAGGGATGTTCCCTGCCACACAGAAGGAGCCCGAGGAGGTGCGTGGTGCTGAGCGTGGGGCTCACAGCCCGGGAAGGGATTTCTGCCGTAAGGAGGGCTGCAGAATGAGGCGCTGTGCGCACATTTCCAAAAAAAAAAAAACCCAGAAAGAAAGAAAGAAAGGGGGGGGGGAGGCAGCAGGCGGCTGGGGGTGGGGCTCGTAATAATAGCTCCTCTCCTGCTCAGCCAGCCCTGAAGCTCTTTCTATGCATTTGCACAGCCAGGCGGGAGGGGTCCCCACACCCCATCTTCCTGGTGAAACGGGGGAGGGAGGCAGAGGGCGAAATCCCTCAGCCCAGGCTGATTCAAACTTGTCAGTAGGAGTCTCCAGAGCCGCCTTTTCCTGGGGACTCAAAAGGGACAGGTGCCGGAGGCGGGGGAGGGTGGGGGACAGTGCGCAGAGCAGGGGCAGGGGGAGAGGATGTGGGTCCCGGGTCGTCCCGGGTCCCCACTGGCGTCCTCTGATCTCTGCAACAAGGAGCCCCATGGTCCCGAGGAGCGGCCACCCCTCCCTCTTCGCTCATTTTCCCAAGTGAGTGGTGAGCACGGTGCACCGGTGCACCCCAGCACACACGCTAGAGACCCGGGCTCTTCCGGCAGAAGGTTATATGCATTTATCAGAGTGCTGGAACACCCCTTCCTGGGCCAGGTGGGTGGGTGCTTTGGTGAACAGGCAGTGTGACTGGTTTGACGGGAGCCCTTCAGACCCCACCCAGGGTCTGCCCTTCCCCACTCTGCGGATCCCATGTCTGCTGCTGAATGCAGCCCTTCCTGTACTCCACACCGCTCACTGCCAGGCAGCCTGGGTGCCAGTGGCTCTTTTGGGCCCCCATGCGTCCTGCCTACTGCTGGGCCAGCTCTGTCCCTCCCACGTGCCCGTCAGTCTCCCAGCTGGCAGCAGTGACCATGATGGGCTCAGGCCTCTCCCCAGTGTCCCCAAAGTGTCAGAGCCACTTCTGTGATGTCGCCAAGTGGTGGCTGGAAATAAATGTGGAACCCAGTGCAGGGAACCCCGTCCCCCACCACGGCTGATTGATCGGCGGGGCTGGGCAGTGGCTAATCGGGATGGGAAGAGGCTGATGAGGAGGTGTTGGGGGCTCCCTCGCCCTCAGACAGCAGAATTGGGGTCAGTCCTCCTGCTCGCACACCATCCTCGGCCCAGACCCCCTCATCCATCTGCAGACAACACCCAGGCTTCTGAGCTCATGCTACCCTTGCTCCAGGTGGCCTCTGGGATGGATGCCACATGCGTGCCTGGGTGCTGGCTGTCCTTACACGCGTGATCTCGTTCAGACATGACCCTGCCGTGCTTGGTTGTCTGCCCCCCCAACTCCTGCCATCCATAGACGTTCTCGGTGCTCTGTCATCCGATCCACGTCTGTGCCTGGGCTCTTGCGAGACATCAGATTGAGACTCTCAAGATTCCTTTGTTTTTGTTTGTCTGGGGGGCTCACAGTGTGGAGCTCTCACGCCTGGCTCTGTGTTCTAGGGTCCCTCCTGGTAGGGCTCAGGGGGACCCCAGGTAATGCCTCAGATTAAATCAGGGTCTGCTGTAGGCCAGGCCAACGCCTTAATGCTGGACTATCTCTCCATCACTGTTAAGATTCTTTTTTTTTTCCCTTTTTGGGTCACACCGGGCCATGCACAGGAGTTCCTCCTGGCTCTGCACTCAGAATCACTCCTGGCAGTGCTCCGGGGATCATATGGGATGCTGGGAATTGAACCTGGGTTGGCTGTGTGCAAGGCAAATGCCCTACCCACTGGGCTATTGCTCCAGTCCCAAAAGATTTTTCTTTCCTCTCCCCCCCCTATTAAGATTCTTTTTTTTAAAAAAAAAACTTTTAAATTTTATTTTATATTTTGCTTTTTGGGTCACACTCGGTGATGCTCAAGGGTTACTCCTGGCTCTGTGCTCAGGAATTACCCTGGTGGTGCTCAGGGGACCATATGGAATGTCGGGAATCAAACCCGGGTCGGCCGCATGCAAGACAAATGCCCCACCTGCTGTGCTATCGCTCTGCCTCCCGCATTAAGATTCTTAATCCCACTCCATGGAGGGGGAAACCGAGGCTGAGAGAGATGAAAGGGCTTGTCTGAACCCACACTGCTGGCTAGATGCAGAGCCAGGCTTGGCTAAGACCCCACACACCCGGCTCCTCTGCCTGTGCTCTTGGCCTTCCTGGGTCATGAGGGTTAATTGGGGTCGCTGGGGAGTCACGGCATGTGGCGGCTTAATGGACAGGAGGTTACGGAGAAATGCTGGGGGTGACGCATATCATTCCACTCTCAGTGACCTCTGCCTGGCACCAGCGAGCCGGGCACACAGTGGGGGCTTTACCAGGCTGCGGTTCTTCAAGCCCCATCCCTGGACCAGCTGCACCAGCTCCTGCAGCTTCATGAGTCTTGCCCCAAGGCGCGCAGGGATCTTCCGAGTCTGAAAGGCTGGTGGGCGTCTCAGCCAGGCAGCTGGGTTGACCCCTCCAGAGACCCGGGAAAGGCCTTTGTGGATGAACTGCAGGTTTGGGCGGTGAACTGACGTCACTCTGATGAGGCTGTGCCCCCAATCCCACCGTGAGTGGCCTTCCTGGAGGAGGGGAGGGTCCACAGAGCCTGGGACATGAAAGCCAGGCCTGGGCCATGCATCTCGCAGCACGGGGATGGCCAGCAGCCCCCAGTAGGCAGGAGGAACGGGGATATTCTGAGCTTTGTCAGAGGGAACCTGACCCATGGACACTGGGCTTGGGGCACTGGCTGTCCGCAGCTGGGAGCAGTCTTCTGGCCCTGGGTTATGGTGGCACAGGGGCTTAGAGGGCCCTGGCTCTGAATGGCTTGAGGTGCAGGCAAGGCTCCAAGCCCATGTTGAGGGTCCATTGGCTTCAGGACCTGGGGGACCAGGCTAGGTTCTCTTCTTGCCACCAGGTGCTGGGACGTCCATCCCGGAAGTCAGAGCCTGATACATATTGGAAACTCCTCCGGGAGGTAACTACGGGGTTCACTGACTCCGTCACACCAACCAAGTAGATTAGAAACTTTCCATGAAATTCCCTTTCCCACCCATCAAAATTGACCCCCAAGGGCCGATGTCTTCAGAAGCACCTTCAATGGTTTCTCTGCAGGCTGGAGAGGGGAGATTCTGTTAGCAGAGCTGTTAGCAGTTACCAGCAGTGAGCAGTGATATTGCCCCCAGCCCTTTGGTTCTGTGAATGAGGACAGCAAGCAGGACACTTCGAGGGGTCTGGTTAGCACCCCTTGTTCTTTCCCAGCCTTGTGGCCTTGCTTTGTTTCAGCGGAGACTGACCCGGGAAGAGCCTGGGTCAGTCTAACACAAGTCTTAGATTTGTGTTTGCTCTTTGCCTGGGTTGGGACTAGGAGACCTGGTGATTGGAGGTTTCTCAAGCTCTGTGTGTGTGTATTTGTGTGTGTGTGTGTGTGTGTGTGTGTGTGTGTGAGAGAGAGAGAGAGAGAGAGAGAGAGAGAGAGAGAGAGAGAGAGAGAGCGCTTCTATATGTGAGGGCACGGGGTGTCAGGTTTTCTCAAAGAAGGGTCTGCGTGACAGGCATAGGGCATGATGTATCCATGGGATCCCCCCTTCTCTGGGTGGTCACTTAGCAGAATCCCAGCTAATGTTGAGCAGATATTGATTAATGTCCATCTTTAACCTCGTATCGACTAAAACTAGCAACAGACACGCCGTGGAGGAGGGAGTCTGGATTAGAGATTCTCAGGGCCCTTCTGGTCTCATTCTGTGACGTTCAGGAAGTTCTTGGTGTGTGAATGAATCCACCAGGAGGGCTGGAGCCATAACATAGCAGCCAGGGCGCTTGCCTTGTCCGCTCTTGCCGACCCAGGTTTGATCCCTGGCACCCCAGTGGTACCATGAGCCAGCCAGGAGTGAACCCTAAGCCCAGAGTCAAGAGTAAATCCTAAGCATCACTGGGGGTGCTGCCCCTCACCAGGGAACCCCCCTCCCAAAGAATGCATTGGCAGTGTGATTCCCCAGAGCTGGGACCTCATGTCCAAACTACATTCTCTTTCACTGGGGGAGGGAGGAGGTCCCATGTGGTGATGCTCAGGGATTACTCCTGGCTCTGCCCTCAGGAATCACTCCTGGAGGTGCTCAGGGGACCAAATGGGATGTCGGGGATTGAACCCAGATCAGATAGATGCACACAAGGCAAAAGCCGTCCCTGCTGGACTATTGTTCAGGCACATAAACCACATTTTCTGTAGAGATGGGAGCAGGACTTGTCTAGGTTTATCCCCAACACCCTGGGAAGGGCGGAACAGGGGGAAGATGAAATGGAAAGATAACCTCACAGCGTTCGTCAAGGACGTACCAGGGTCAGACGAGGCTGCTGGACCAGCCTTGGAGGCTGGAATTGCAACATGAATAATTTAGGTAGAGCATGGGAAGGACTCTCGCTGCAGGGGCAACTCGTCACTCTTCCAGCCTGGCATTATTTGGCCCAGGTTGGTCAATAGGGCCTTAATTTTCAGGTCTAGAAGGTCTCTATCGGACCTGTCCCCTCTTCCAGGCAGCAACCTGGATTTCTCACCCAGCACTCTCCTAATCTACTAGATTAGTGAGTGGAACAAGGCAAAGGATGGCCCATGGTCCAGATGAGGCAGCAGGTTCTGAGTGCCGCCACAGGCCACACTAAACGTTACCACCCGTAGGTGTCACTGGCTGCTCATTAGGTGCCTGGCAAGGTGACAACTGAAAACTGGGGGGAGGAAATAAAAAAGTCAGACAAGGAATCTTGTGGTGGGGCGAATGTTTCGTGCAGATATGGGGGATGAACCTGAGTTTAACTCCCTTGGGAACGCCCAGGAACAACAGCATTTTGTTTTTTTTTTTTGCACCATACACAGAAACACGGATTGTTAAATGTGTAGAATTGATTATGGACTAAACAAGATGGGAGGAGAATTGAGACACAGGATTCAGGCCCAGCTTGGCCTCGCGCCTTGCAGGTCTTACGGCTTTGCACTTTGCCTGGCCATGGTGGCAGCGCTGGGCTCGCCGTGCCAACTCCCAAACAGCCGCAGACCTGGACCCTGCACACACCAGGTAGTGAAGAAAGACTCTCCAGCAACCGGATGGGTCCATCCGTCTCTCTCTCTCTCCTTTCTCTCCCTCTCTGTTCTTTTCTCCTCTCTCTCTTCTCTCCACTCTCCTGACTCTGTCTCTCCTCTCTCTGTCTCTGTCTCTCCTCTGTCTCTCCTCTTTCTTTCCCTCTCTCCTCTCTCCTCTCTCTCTCTTCTCTCTCCCCCTCCTCTCTCCTGTCTGTCTCTCCTCCCTCTTCCTCCCTCCCTCTCTCTTTCTCCCTCTCTCTCTCCCTCCCTCCCTTCTCTCTCCTCTCTCTCTCTCTCTCTCTCTCTGAGAGATAAGTGGCTCCTGTAGGGTCATGTGCACGATGTCCTGTTGGTCGGGCTTGGATTTATGTCTGCTCTTGGATTGAGTTGGGACTTTTGATGGCACTTTCTCCAGGCTGTGTATGAGGTGTGTATGTGTGTATGTGTGTGTGTGTGTGTGTGTGCGTGCGTGCGTGCGTGCATGCGTGTGTGTGTGTGTGTGTGTTTCCTGACCCAGGGGGCGCCCTGGAGCAGGCATCAGGTTCCTCCCGAGACTGCACGTCATCTCCACGTGCTGAGATTGGTGCTGAGTAAATTCACAGGGTGGCACTGAGAGGGAAGGGCGGATGCCCAAGGGACAGAGAGACACTTTTGGTGCTGGTAGTTTGACGGGGATGGTGGGGCAGGGTTAAACTCTGCTTTTGTTCTTTAAAAAAATCTTTTTTTTCTGAACAGTTATTTCTTTCTATTTATTTTGGGATTTTCCCTCCTTTTTTTGGTCTTTTCCATTATTTTTCTAATTTCCCTTCTTTTATTTGTATCTAATTTCTTTTCTTTTTTGTTTTCATTTTTATCTTTCTACGTTTTTTCCCCTCTCTTGTTTAGAGAGAGCTTCCTTCCTTCCTTCCTCCCTCCCTCCCTCCCTCCCTTCCTCCTTCCTTCCTTTTCTTTTTTTCAGAGGGGGTGGGGACTGGAGCTATAGTACAGGAGAGATTGTCCTTGCCTTACATGCAGCCAACCTGGCTTTGATCCTCAACACCCCATATGGACCCCTAAGCACCACCAGGAGTGATCCCTGAGCATGCAGGTGTGTCCCCACCTCCGCAAAACAAAGGAAGGGATTGAAGCTTAGGCAATTAGGACATGAAGGGTGGAGCATGACACTACAGCCTACTTGGCTGGAGTGGACAAGTGTGTCAAGGCCCCACAGGCAATCTGGCACCCTGGATCTGGCTGGGGCCTTGGGTGGTGTGGGCACTGGCCCCGCGGCTCAGCAGCCAGACCCCTCTTCATCTGGGTCAAGCCCGGGAGCTGACTTCAGCCTCAGGGGAGGGATGTGGGTAGCAGTTCAGGCCCTGTGGGTGGCAGCAGGGCTGAGATCCATCTAGATGGTTCCTTTCTGGCTCTCCATGAGCTTACTTTGCCAGTGAGGCTCTGGTGACACTCAGCTTGTCACCCTTTGACCAGAGGACCTGAGAAACTCATCAAAGGGCGTATGCCATGTGACATGTAGAACCCATGAACTCCTAGTTCTTTCTTATTTTCATATTTGGGGGACCACACCTGGCAGCGCTCAGGACTCACTCCTGACTCTTCACTCAGGGATCACTCCTGCTGACCAGGGTCAGGAGACCATCTGGGGTGTCTGGGATTAAACCCTGGCCGGCCACGTGCAAGGCAAGTGCCTTCCCCGCTGTGCTCTCTGTCTGGCCCCCAAACTCCCGACTGCTTCTGGGTGCATGTCAGAACTCAGGATGGGAAGAGCCCTCAGAGGTGGTGAGCAGGGATGCTGGGAAGGGGCTGAACTCAATGATGAAAATTCCCAGCGTTCGGTGGACACGCGGGGCCTCTGGGATGCAGGCAGGATATAAATCCCAGACAAGCCAAGCTGGGATGGGGAATCCTGCTTCCCTTTGGGTCTCCAAGGCTCCAATTTAGCCCAATTCTCCTTCTGCTGCTTAGTTATGCTCTGAGAGTTTCTTGGGGGGGGGATTGTATCTTTTTTGTTTGTGTTTTGGGTCACACCCATCAATGCTCAGGGGTTCCTCTTGGCTCTGCACTTAGGAATTACTCCTGGTGCTGCTCGGGGGACCATATGGGATGCCTGGGTCAGCCACATGCAAGGCAAATGCCCTCCCTGCTGTGCTATCTCTCCGGCCCGCATTTTCTTTCTCCCTTGGCATTCTACCTTCCCGGTCTTTGTGTTCTTCTGGATACTCAGGTGTGAGGGCAGAGAGAGGGCCTGGACATTCTAACGAGGATGCAGTTGTCACTGACTTTGCACCTGGCTCCTCTGGCCGGGGAGAGACATGCCACATGGGGAGTGAAACCCAGAGCTGCCTGGCCGGGCCCTCCTCTGCCTTTCCAGAGGCTCTGCCTGGCTCTGGGCTCCACCCGAGAAAGGAACCTCCACCTCCAAAAAGCCACTCCCAAGTCTTCTGGTTCAGGATCCTGCCTGAGCACCTTCTTCTGGTACTTTTCCATTCTCCCTTTTGTCCTTTTAGCAGACGGCATTAGGAGGGATTCTGGGGAAAAAGGAAAAAAAAAGGGGGGGGATGGTCATTGTCTCAAGAACTGAGCCAAGGCAACAGGGGAGCTTGGGAATGGAGGTGAGGGGAAGGGGATGCAGAACCCCAAGTCCCATTATCCTACAAAGATGACTTTCAAATAGGCCCATTAGAAAAAAGTAAGCTAAGAGCCAATTTTGTGCTAAATATACCCATTCTTATAAAAATCTGCTATTTTTGAGTTAAATGTTGCGGAAATTACTGAATTTGCATTTAATTATTTTAATAGAGCTTGTTTACAGATGACTAGGCAAAAAAACATATATATATAAAATCCCCTCCCCCCAAACTAATTCCCTTTGACTCCTCTGGTTGTAGCATTGCCTAATATAGAAAAACTCTACAAGGATTCTTTTCTTGAAGTGGGAGGTAAAGCCAACTTCCATGTGGTTTTGTCTCTGTGTCAAGAGTGCTCAGAATTGAGTCCCTGTGAATTGAGACTCATTCTTTTGAAATTGGGGACGGACTATTTTTTTCTGGGGGAGGAATTTTTCAGACCCGAGTCAGTGGGCCTGTGGACTTTGGTTTGGGTAGAGGGAGCAGTAATACATCCTCAAGAAGCCCACAGTCTTGGTAGGAAGCACCTTTGAGATTGAATTCATGCATTGCTTCTTATTAGCTGTGTGTCCTTAGGTAAGTCACTTCACCTTTCTGAGTTCCTCCTGGTTTATTCTGAAATAGTTATTTTTTTTAAAATCGAGGTTTCATGGTTTATAATGATATTAGAGCTATTATTTTATAGCTGCGTCAATCTCTCCACCATTATCCCATGACCTCTGTCCCCACCCCACCATCCCCATCATTATGTAAGGTCTCAGAAAAGTGAGATCAGGAAAATGGAGAATAACGTTCGGGTAAAGCAGCTGGCACCTCCCAGGGACTCAGACCATACAGCTTTATCCTCTGCTACGAGATCAAGCAGTGACCTATGGTGCTAGATAGTTTCTTTTTCCAGTCATGTGTTCCTGGTCATCTGGGTTGTTTCCAGATGGTGGCTACTGCAGAGAGTGCTGCAGTGACCCTAGAAGTGCAGTTCCGCTTCCCAAGACTGGGGGGAGAGGAGGTGGTGTGGGAGGGGCAGGCTTCTCAGGATGCAGCTGAGGGGACCCTGAGACAGCAGTTCACAGGGCTCACTCCCGGCAAGCTCAGCGATCATCATTTGAGACATCAGGGATCAAACCTGGGCTGGTTGTGCACAAGGCAAGAGCCCTATCTGCTGGACTATTTCTCCAGTCCTTCAACTTGTTTATTTATTTGTTTATTTTGATTCAGGGGCTACAGGCAGTAGTGTTCAGTGTTGACTCCTGGCTCTATGTTCCGGGATCACTCCTACATGGAAGACAAGTGTCCTCCCTATTGCACTATCTCACCCCTATCTCTCAACCCTCTTTTCAATTTTTTTCTCTAAATACTACAGAAGAGTTAGTTCATCTGGTATTTGTCCTTATTCTTTTAACTTATTTTGCTTGACATGACATCCTCTAGTTTCTCCAAGTTACACAGAATTGCAGGATTTCATTTTCATAGCTTTACAGTATTCCACGGTGTGTCATAACCATGGAATACTATAAAAAAATTGTCTGTTAATGTCTGTCACTGGACCTGTGGGTTTCTCCTACACCCTGGTAATTGTACTAGGTACTGTAGTGCACATAGGTATATGTACAGATATTTGCAAATGAATGTTGTGTGTTTTGGGTAAATGCCAAGAAGCAGAATTGCTGGGTCATAAGGAAACTCTGTTCTTCCTTTTTTGGAAAAGTCTCTTTTCCCTATGATGTCGGTGGGCCCAACGGGTGACTTATGTGAAGCGGGGAGGAGAAAGACAGTCACGTTCTCCCCACCCGCCTCTGCCACCCGGGACCCAGGGTTGCTGGGTTCTTGTCTCGCCTCGCAGAAAGGAATTTCAGGAGTAGACAAGCAGTGAAGTAAATA
>JAOXYA010000018.1:5777327-5789257 GCA_028565675.1 Sorex palustris
AATAGTCTAGCTGAGATGCTTCCTCTGCACGTGGGTCTTCTGAGGTGGTCTCCATCTCAGATTAAATGAGACTATTCTGTGCCCTTTTAATGGTGTTCCACTTTGATTTCTTTTACAACAGTCATTCTAATAGACATTTATCTTGATGTTGCTTGCTTGTCTATATTCTCAGATAGACACAATTTCAAAATTTTGGGAGAGAAACTAGGCAGACACTTTCTCAAAGAAAACATAGAGCTGTCCAGTAGGTATAAGAAAAAGTGCTCTTAAACACTAACAGGGAAATGCAAATCAAAATGACAATGAGATATCACTTTACACCAGTAAGAATGGCAGCACGTCAAAAGGATGGGAAATAACCGATGCTGGCAGGTATGTGGTGGAAAAAGGACCCTCAGCCGCTGTTGGTGTTCTGATTCAGCCTCGAGAGAAAACAGTATGGAAATTTCTCAAAAAAAATAATTAAAATTTCATATGATCTAGATATTTCACTTTTGACATCTACCCCAAGAGCACAAAAGCAATATTTTCAAAAGGTATTTGCAGGTCTACATTCACTGCAGCAGTATTCACAACAGCCAAGATCTGGGGACAATCTATGTTCCCAGGAGCAGGTGAATGCATAGAGAAATTGTGCTTTATATATACAATGGGATACTGTTAGATATAAAAAAAAAGTTGAAATTTTGCACTTTGCTGCAACGTGGAGGGATTACTGAGTAAAGTCAGTTAAAGTCAGAGGACAAATACTAAATGAGAGATCTCTCTCATATTTGGCATTCACAGAGACATAGCAAGAAAATAGACAACAGCAATAATAATGGATTCTGAGAATCTGCCCGTACAACTGAGTTCACTGGGGGAGAGGGATTGGAAGGGACCGAGAGACAGTGGTGGAGAGACACTGGTACCCTGGGGTGTATGTGCGTGGTGGGGGTGTTAATTGTAGACCACTGTATTACAGAAGCACTGATAGCAAGGATATTGTAAAAAAATTAAAACTGGTGGGGGGATCTGCAGGCTGGTTCACGACTACAATATTAGTGCCCAGTGCTGTGTGTCCTGACCCTGGACAATGTTCTCCCTCCCCACAGATATTTAGGTAACAAATGAATAACAAACAACAATGAAGATAGGCTGGAGAGATACTAGAGCAGACAGAACATTGCCTGCACATGTTCATCGTGAGTTCGATCCCCAATATCCCATATGGTGCCTAGAACGCCACCAGGATTGATTCCTGAGCGCAGAGTTAGGAATAAACCTTGAGTAGGGCTAGGTGTGGCTCCTCTACAAAATAAAACAAAGCCCAAACAAAAAAAAAGCAATGGCGAAAAATTTCTGAGGAAAAGATGTGGGAAAATAAAGGGCCATTACTCTTTATCAAATGCTAGCAAAAAGGAAAGTCTGTTGTTTACTCTATTATGATTAATTACAAAATTGCCAAATTGCTTAGTTTCCTATATTAACTCATCCAAAGAGTACAATTTGTTCTTCCACTTAATTTTCCCCCCTTGACTGCCAATTTTTGTCCAGGACAAATTTCCTACAACCTCTAGCCACGTTGGCAGAAAATTCCCCTCACCCGCCATCTCCCACACCCAGATTTTGATGTGGAAAGCTTTCAGTGGTTTTGGAAACTTACATAGGTTAAATTAGTCAGATGTAACTTTATTCAGCTAAACCAGGAATACATTCCTTTGCAGATAGAACTTTATTTAAATGCTTAGTAACCCTACCTTTAATACATGCTACAATTAACTCATACTTGCTCCCGTGGTGGTTCATGACTGTCAAACTTTATTTACTAAAAGATTGCCTATCAAATTTTGAGCTTTTAAGATAGAATCTATCAAAAAATGAATTTAGAGGTCAGTAATTATATCCCTTAGAGATCAGAAATAGAAAACTGGCAGCACTAATAAGGCCCATTCTTTTATGCATTCCCACTTTCTATCCTTTCCCTCCTGTGCAGTTTAATGTTATTTGGTTTATATACATGGAATCATAAAATATACGTGCATGTATCTGGCTTGCTCATATAACTTTTCCCTGAAATCCTTCTCTGTTGTTAGGAATAGGAGCATTTCATTCTTTTTCATTCCAGAACTGTTGTGTTGTTAGTCTGGACAGATGTATGATACTCATTTCACTGGTGATGGAAATTGGAATGAATTCCAGTTTGGGGCCGTCATGAGTAATGCTGCTATAAAAATTCTTGTACATTCTTCTTGAAACACACACACAAGCATTTCATCACCCCAAACGAAAACCTCATGCTTATTAAAGAGTCAATCTCCATTCTTCCCCACCCCAGACCCTGAAACACCAATTTTCATTTTGCATCTACGAAATTGCCTGTTATGGCTCTGTCATCTAAATGGAATCATATGCTGCATAACCTTGTGAATGACTTTTATTGAGAGGATCATTTTCAAGGTTTATCTACATCATAGTGCATGTTTTGTTCCATTTAAGGCTAAGTAATATTCCATTGTATGGATTTATCACATCTTATTCATCTATTTTTCAGTTGATGGATATATGAGTCGCTTCCACAAATTTCTTTCTGTGAACTGCTGCTATATATGGAGACTTATCAAGTGGTTTCTTATGTTTGCTCTCTACCCACTGCAATAACAGCGGTTGAATAATTCAGTATATACATTTCTTGGAGTGTGGCAGCGGCTGGGTAGTGGAGGTAGTGTGGGTAGTGGAGGTCTGCCAGTGAGGTATTTATCTGGTTCCTGTAGGGGTAGGGTGGGTCTTCTGTGCGCAATCCAATCCCTGGGTCTCTGGTGGTTGGTGGAAGCAGACAGGGCAGGGTAGGGTGGGGCTCCTGATTATAATCCCTTCATCACCTGTGGTTGGTGGGAGCAAGCAGAGAATCTCTGTCCCTGAGTCCGTTGAGCCTGGAGTCCAAGGTCTCAGAGAATTCCGCTTATCTTGTTCTGTGGGGCTTCAGTCGTGCGTGAGTCTTGGCTGGAGCGGCCATGCAGGTCTGGAAAGTGTCCTGGAGTGTGGCGGTGGCTGGGTAGTGGCGGTAGTGTCCATTCCAATACCATGTTGTTTTAATTACTGCTGCTTTGTAGTACAGTTTGAAGTTGGGAAAGGCGATGCTTTCCACCTTCTTTTCCCCAAGATTGCTTTAGCTATTTATGGGGGGCTATTACTCCATATGAATATCAGGAGTGTTTGATCTGTTTCTTTGAAAAATATCATGGGTATCCTTATAGGAACTGCATTGAATCTGTATAATGCTCTGGGGAGTATTGTTATTTTGACAATGTTAACTCTCCCAATCCATGAGCAGGGGATGCGTCTCCAGTTTCTCGTGTCTTCTTTTATTTCTTGAGGTAGCGTTTTGTAGTTTTCTTTGTACAGATCCTTTACCTCTTTAGTTAAGGTGATTACAAGGTACTTGATTTTCTGCTGCACAATTGTGAATGAGATTTTTTTTAAAAAAATCACTGTCTTCTCTTCTATTATTTGCATATAGGAGAGTCATGAACTTTGGGGTATTGATTTTGTAACCTGCCACTCTCCTATAGAAATCTATTGTTTCTAGGAGCTTTTGGTAGAAATTTAGGGTTCTTGAAGTATAGATTCTTTTCAGACCCTGATTCCCACTGAGTCTCTTTGTTTGTGACTCTGGCTGAATGTGTAATGCATCAGAATCCAATAAATTGTGTGGGGATAAAGGGGCTGCAATGGGGGGCCATATAAGTAGAAATCAGCAGACTGACATACTCAAATTCCAAGTCTTGACATTAGCATGTATAGCCTTCTGTTGCCTAGCCTGTGAGCCGACAGCCAACACAGTACCAAGCAGCTCTGTCAATTGCCTGTATCTGGCTCCAAGGACCTCTGCCTCTTCCAGGAGACTCTGTCCGCTTGTTTATTCCAAGTTCATTATTTTATTACCATCTCATTATTAACTTTATTTTATTGCCGTCTCATTATTTCTCGGAGGGGGGGATGTTTCCATGGCGATGCAGAGAACTTACCACTTTGAACCAAGTTAAAACACATTAGAGCACCGTTTAAGAATTTATTTTTTTCTCAAGGGTTAGAGAGCTTGTAACAGGCACTTTATGGCCTTTCCTGGTGCTTTTTTTTTTTAAATCTGTTTTAAAGAAGAAGATCTTTAAAGAAGAAGAATTAGTGAGGATGAACTTAGCGGCATGTGGGATGCACCAAGTCAATGTTTCCTTTATCCAAATCAGCCTGCTGAGAGAGAATGTTAGTGAAAGTTTTCAGCTTCTTGCTGCAGTGTGCCAAGGATAAAGCTGTTCCCTCCCTTTCTTTCTGAAACCCAGAGTGTGTCAGAAGACTGGAAGGAAGCAGTAGACAGAGTAGAGGGTGAGAAGGTCACAAGAGAGGGTCAGGGAAGGTCAGTGGGCCTACAGGAGAAAATCACAATGGCCTTTCACTACGACTTCCTGGATTTCTCCTCCGGAAACCATAGGCAGTGCCAGGAATCCAATCAGGGCTGGCCACCTGCAAGCAGAGCACCTAACCCTGTGTTCGAGCTCTCTGGTCCAAGAATTATGCTTATTAAAAAGCCCCTGTGGAAAACCACACTGCAGTCTGGTTCTCGTACTCCCACTATGCTCTCCCTTTGGGCGCAATCTGGCCCCAGTGTCTGACTCCACTCAGCCGATACATAAACTCCCATGAAGATGCCTCTATTGTCATGGCAGGGAAGTGTTAGTGGGCAATCAAGATGAGGTTAATATGTGAATTATGACTCAGACCATACAGGAAGCTAAATGGCAATCATAGGATTTCTAAGGAAGACATACTGAGACTGGGTTCAACTTTCAAAACCAACTCTACTCTCTTTCCTCAAATCTAGATCAACTGGTTTATACTTCTCTGGGATTTTGTTGTTTTTTTGAGCCACACCCAGCTGTGCTCAGGTCTTACTCCTGGATTTGTGCTCAGGGATCATGCCTGGTGATGCCTGGGGAACCATACACAGTGCCAAGAATCCAGCCAGGGCACTTACATACCATCTCTCTTGTCCAAGGTTTATACTTATTTGTACAGAGAAAATTGCATACATCTCTTTCCCAAATGCAGCATTTCTGCTGGTTTCTTGCAGTTGGGCATGGTGGGAATATTTATGCCATGGAAATTGGCAAATGTTACACATTGAAGTTTCTCCACAGGAATTTGTTTGCTGTCGTTTTTCAGAAGACCACTCGAGATATTAGTGCATGTAGCATAAAATGCAGATGAAATTTAAGTGGGCAGGGTAGTCCCAGACTCTTCTGGAAAAGATGTGGTAATGGCTATTGTCTTCTGCCTGTTCACTTCTTTTTTTTTCTTTTCACCTCTTATTGTATGTTACTGGACAAGATTCCTTTCTATGGGTGCATCAGCTATTTCCTAGCTTGAGTTTTTTTCTATTTCTTTATGTTTATATTAGTTCTCTTTAATTTCTAGTGTCCATCTGGTATTTAGTGTAGATGGCCTGGTTTCTCCAAGTATCTGGGGGCCACCCCAGTATTATTCATATATACATTGTTAGGGAGGGAGTATTTTATTTCCAAAATCAAGAGTGAAGAGAGGGTTGTCATCATTTCTAGCCACTGCTGCTTTCCATCATTAAAAGTCCTTCTTAGAACAATAGAAATAAATTTAATGGACGTTTACATTTCAGGCTACAACTGGCTTTCTGTAGCCCGTAAGCTTCAGTTTGGACAAATGGAAGGCAGCACATGTGACCTCTAAGTGGATTTTGCTCTACTTAATGAGGGATAGAGTGCCAAAAGAATTAAGTTTCTTTCATTAGTGCAAACGAGGCTCCTTCATCAATGTTCACATTATACAATGAAAGAAAGAGGGAAAAATACAAGCAGAGATGGAGCCTAGACAAAGTAAACAATTATTTTTGATTTATTGATCCCTGCAAGAAGATGGAGCTCTTGGCAGAACGAAGGGCATCTTTCTTAATTAGCGTCGTGTATTTTCGGCAGCTCCTGACAATGCCGCTTCTTGAGCTGTGTGTTTGCCTACCACCAGCCTCACCCACTGTGCTCCTCACCATCTAGTTTGATGACTCCATCAGAGGATTGGAGGGAGAGATTTTTTCTTCCCAGAAATCCACGGTAGTATACGAACAGCAATAGAATGCAGGGGTGTGGGTCTGGAGTGATAGCACGCGGGTAGGGCGTTTGCCTTGCACGCAGCCGACCTGGGTTCGATTCCTAGTATCCCATATGGTCCCCTGAACACTGCCAGGAGTAATTCCTGAGTGCATGAGCCAGGAGTAACCCCTGTGCATCGCCGGTGTGAATGAAAAAGCAAGAAAAATAAACAACTCACCAACCAGCCAAACAAACAAACCCAACCCCCCCAAAATGAACAAATATCAACAACAGCAAAAAGGAATGCAGAGTTGGGACCCATCCTGGATACAAGTCTCAAATTAGTTTGAGAGTTCTGTGCTTGGGGGTAAGTTGTTCACCTCATTTCCTCTTTGATGACTTAGTTTTCTAGAGTGCTCAAGTGGGCCCAGTAATGTCTCCGTTGTGAGACTTCTTGTTACTGTGTTTGGCATATTGAATACTCTCGGTAGCTTGCCAGGCTCTCCGAGAGGGGCGGAGGAATCGAACCTGCCTCGGCCAGGCTGGCCGCGCGCAAGGCAAATGCCCTACCGCTGTGCTATTGCTCCAGACCCTAGAGTGAGGAACAGGCAAACCTGCCTCAGGATTTTTGTCAGGAAAGCTATAGGACACATCATACATTCGATCTGGAAGTGGAAGTTATTAATAATAGTGATGTTTGGACAGATCAATTTCTGCAGGTGGTGGATGGGTGTGATATTCAGTGCTTCCTAGGAACTTACTGAGCAACTATTGTGTTACAGAGACTCTTGCAGACACTGCAGTTAGAGCCATGACCAAAGACGAGAGATGTCTGAATTTGCAGAGCTTACATTCTAGCTTCTCATTAAAAGTGGACATTGCAAATTGTTATTGGAATTGAGAAGCTATTGGAAGGTTCAGCCTCATGGAGAAGGCTCTTAGGAGTCTTCAGTCTCTTTGTAAAGACTCCTTCTGGCTTTAGAAAGTGAAAAAGCAGCCTCTGGGCCCAGGAAGAGGAACAAAGCAATTGATATCCAGAGTTTGGGAAACTTGTTCGATGCGCATACATCATACCAGAGTCAGGTTTCAAACCCAAGTGTGTTTAATCCTAAATTCACACTCTTAGACATGAATAATGAAACGGCCTCTTGATGGATGGGAAGGAATCTTTCCCTCCGTCCGTCTTTGGGAACAGATAATGAGTCTTCAGATGGAGGGCCTCGTTCCAGGACTGGCTTTCTGGAGAAAGTCTGATTTCAGCTCATTTTAATTGATGCCCTTCCCAAAGGTCGGGGATGTTCCTTTTGGTTATATTGAGTTAATTGAGTTCCTGGAAGTTAGTCACTGCTCCCAAAATATTTTGAGCAAATGAATGAATGAATGAATGAATCAATGAGTGAGTACAGCTGAGGTGTCCTTCCTGGCTCCATATGGCCTTTGCACAGACCTAGAGAAAGTGTACTTCCTCAGTGACTTGCTTTTCTTCCCTATGTGACCATTGCCATTACATGACTTCTCAGATGCAGGGGCA
Source organism: Sorex palustris (assembly GCA_028565675.1). Classification (NCBI taxonomy): domain Eukaryota; kingdom Metazoa; phylum Chordata; class Mammalia; order Eulipotyphla; family Soricidae; genus Sorex; species Sorex palustris. The sequence continues at coordinate 5,784,954 of JAOXYA010000018.1, forward strand.
GGAAATGAGGGCAGAAAATGAGAAATGAGTGGATTCAGGTCTTGAAGGGGCTTGGATGGCAAGGCAAAAAGTTTGGACTCTACGTCAGGACTACAGGGGATGAGTGGAGGTAAATACCTGGTTGGGGTGGGTTACAGTTAAGGCAGGGAAGGGAAGCTCAGGGAAAAGGGTTTGCTCACTTAATGCTGCCAGAGCAGAAACTAGAAACTTTTCACTTAAGATTGATCCTGTCGGTCACACTGTTTTCTTAATTCTCCTGGCACGGTGTGAGCTGGGATCTGATTCTGGGCTATCTCTGTTCAGAATGGCTTTTTTGGCTTTTGGTTTTGTTTTTCACCATCTTCATCAGCTAGAAAATCTCGACTCATAGACCAGAGTTTGAGAGATCCCTTAGGTACCAGGAAAGCTGGCTGCCCCCAACATTCTATGCCCTATCAAAGGGACTGGGGTCCGAGTAACAAAGGAGAGGAGAGAGGGAGTCAGAATTCTGGAGAACATTTCAAGTCGTTTTCTGCAAATATATTGGAAGAGGGTTCTAGAATATTTGAAATATTGGGGGTGGATATCAGAACCTTGTTTCTTCCTCTCCTGGTGTCTTTAGCCATGGTACATGGGCACACACACAAACACGCACGCAAACACACACAAACACACACAAACACACACAAGCAAAGACACACACAAGAAAACACAAACACACAAGCAAACACACATACAAACACACACACAAACCTAATATATATACCCATCTCTGTAAACACCTGCATTTAACTCCTACAAATACACAAAAGCCCCCACATTCCCACAAAAGCTGAAAACCTACATACGTACTCCTTACACTTGCTTTCTGGAGAGCCTTAATTCACACTTCCTTCTGCACCCCTGCAAACACATACATAATTCACACATCCTGCACCATCTCCACAGCACCCCCACACTCCTCGTTCTCTTAGCCACAGAAATAGACCACATACCTCTACCCAAACCTTCCCACCTGCAAATAGACCCTCCATTCCTATCCACCCAAGCCACACAGATAGTCTCTCCTTTTTCACCTCCTCACAGCTCACAGTCTGTATCGAGAGCCATGTTTGCACTTCCCTACATACACACCTTCCCTCACACATCTATAGATGCACAAGGAATCATGAAAAGACTATCCCATGTACCACATATGCCACATTTATATTCTAGGGAATCATAATTCATCAGTGAAAAAAAAAGTGCCTGGGGCCAAACGCCCTGCTCACCTAGGATCACTCAAAAGTATTATTTAAAGCTTACCATTTTTATGGGGAAATAAAATTCCATTGGCCTATTTTTATCTCCTCCGAGGTTAAAAAGGGCTTTATTCGGTGCTCAGGCAGCTTCTAGATTATGTAACTCCAACAGCTCTGATTTCTGACGTCAGTACCTCCTCTACTCCTGGTGATGAGAGTGGATGGTCCCTTCACCCCTTGGTAACACTGATTCCTTTGAAAGACAAAAAGATAGTTATTGCTCTGGTTCACTATATCACTGTCATCCCGTTGTTCATCGGTTTACTTGAGCAGGTGCCAGTAACATCTCTATTCCTCCCACCCCTGAGATTTTAGCAGCCTCTTCTTACTCATCTCTTCCCAATGATTGATTAGAGGCTCCTTCAGGGTCAAGGGAATGAGACCTGTTGTTGTTACTGTTTTTGGCATATGGAATACTTCACGGGGCGCTTGCCAGGCTCTGCCTGTGCAGGTGGGATATTTTTGGTAACTTGCTGGGCTTTCCGAGAGGCACATGTCTATATATTTCTCTCTATGATTTGTTGCCTACTATCTGAACCCCATCAAATATGGTGTGGTAATTATGGGAAATGGGGTAGGAAGTGTCTAATAATGTGTCGCGGCCACGCGGTCCCGAAAGTGACTTGGAGTGTTGCTCTGGTTAAGGGGTGAAAATGGGCCTCCTCTGGGAATACTTGGTCTTCTACTTGGTCAAGTAGAAGAACTTCCTGGGCCAAAGGGCCTCCTGCTTAGTGAATGCTGATACCTAAATCAGCAAAGGAAAGCTGGTCTGTCCTTGCCTTGCTCCTTTTCCTGTCTTTGGTGATGTGAGGGGTTATGGCTGGATGGAAGAATGGATACTGCAGCTGGTCTGCTTCAAGTCCTGAGCCTGAGTGTGGAACTGCAGGGGTTAGAGATGAGGGGATCCTGTGGAAAGCAGTGCCTTGGACCTTGCTATGCATTCACACTGGGTATGGGTTGAGGCAGAATTCCTGGGGTGCAGTCAGTGGCAGGGCTGGAGTAACTCCAGCATCAGGAGTGACATTGCCCATGGTTCCTAGAATCAGGTGATTTGGCATGCAATTCCCGCTTCCTTTTTTTATGAGGTTCCTAGGTGGTTACTTCGCTTCTCTGCAGTGGGGGTTGTTGAATGTTTCTAAGAAAGCCCCATGGAAGTAGCTGATTACAGAGATCCATGCCCAGGACACGCTGGGGGGTGGGGGTGGGGGGTCATTGAACCAGCACTTTCCAATAAAAACATCAAAAATAAAGAGTCTCCTTATCAACTCTGGCCAGGACTGAATTCTAAGGAAGGGCTGCTCCTTTATTTTCCCATCGAAGGAAGGCAGCAGTTTCCTCTCCAGCTATATTGATCTCTTAGTGATTTCCCAGACCTGGTTGCATTTGATCACACCTCTGCATCTTTTCTCATACAGCCTCAGCTTTATGTGCCATCATTTTCTTCCTGGCTGCCTGGGGATATTTACACACCCTACAAGAAAAGGAACTCACTTGCCAGATACCTCAAGTACCTTGAGGCAGATTTTGGTTCTTCTCTCTTTCCACTTTCTATTCCTGGTGTCCCCTATCCCCCATCCTTCATCCTTATATATATATATTTTTAATGTAGTTAGGTAACACGGTTACCAGTGTTAACATTTATGGTTTTGATGTACAAAGTTACTGCACCTTTACTGCTTTGTAAGTGTTCAAGGCCTGAATAATCCTTGTCCCTGTGTTCCTCCTTGCCAACCTCTTCCCCACCCTCCCCACACTGCTTGGTAATTAGTTTTTTTTCTTTTTGGGTGATGCTCAGGGGTTGCTCCTGGCTCTGCACTCAGGAATCACTCCTGGTGGTGCTCAGGGGACCCTATGGGATGCCGGGGATCCAACCTGGGTCAGCCGCATGCAAGGCAAACGCCATCCCTGCTGTACCATCGCTCCAGTCCCAAGTTTTGCAATCAAAGGCCAATGGTTTGAATGGTTTGTTATTGTTTGGTATTGCATATTCCCTCATTTTATTTCTTGGTGTGCCACAAATGTATTTACCTTTCTTCCCCGAGTTAATATGCTACCCTCCAGTTCCCTACACGTTGTGGAAAACTGCCAGATTTCATCTTTTCTTACAGTTGGGTAGTGCTCATTTGTGTCTATAAATCATTCTGTCTTTAATCACTTATTTGCCGTTGGACATTTGGGTTGTTTCCATGTCCCAGTTATTGTGTTTGGCGCTACAGTGAACATAGGTGTGCATCAATCTTTTTGAATTAATGCTTTTGTGTGTAGGGGTAGGTGCCAAAAAAGTGGAATTATTGGGTTATAAAGAAGTTTGTTTAGTTACAGAGTCTTACATGTTTGCCACACTTCTTTTTTTGCTTTTTTTGGGGTCACACCTGGTGTTGCACAGGGGTTACTCCTGGCTCTGCACTCAGGTCCCCTAGCTGTGCTTAGGGGACCCTATGGGATGCTAGGAATTGAACCCAGGTGCGACATGCAAGGCAAACGGCCTACCCATTGTACTATTGCTCAAGCCCCAGTCTTTCATGTTTTTGAGGCTTCTCCACACTCTTTTCCACAGAGACCAAACCAGACAACATTCCCTGCAGCAGTGAACTTTTCCCTGCATCCCCACTGACACTTATTCTGATATGCCATTTTCATTTTGATTTGCATTTACCAGATAATAAGTGACAATGGACACTTTTGCCATATACCTCCTGGCTATCCGTAAATGACTTTAGGAAGGTGGCTGTTTATCTCCTCTCCCTATTTTTTTGGAAGCTGCACCCTTTTTTGTTACTGGGTCCACTTGAGCAAGTCGATGAATTTGGATCGTGACCGTGACCATGACCCTTTTTTTTATTGGTCTTTTCACCCTTACTCTACTCCACACTTTGTCCTCCAGTAATCTCAGCTTTATTGTCAGGGTCCATGAGCTCATTTTCATTTTGTGTTTGCTCATTTGCTTTGTTTCCTTATATTGTACACAGAGATGCAATCATACAATATTTGTCTTGAATTGTTTTGCTTTGCATAACTTTATAA
>JAOXYA010000018.1:5797809-5809209 GCA_028565675.1 Sorex palustris
GCTCTGGATTAAGTCCTTTTGCCTCTGGAGCCATGGCCATGCCAGAGAGCCGCTTGTGGGGGGCAACTCGTGACCTCAGTAGGGCGTGAAGGACGAGCCGGTACTACCCCTCTTCCCATGAGACTGCAGTTGCCCATCACCGCTGGCTCATACCTGGCTTTCCAATAAGCTCTGAGGCAGCTGCCACCTTGTATGTGGTCCAGATGCATTTCTGCCAAAAGCCGCTGGGTATTGAGATTTGTTTCTGAGTCTCTGGGATCATGGCCGTTAATCAGCTTCATCAGGAGCCAGAGAGGCCGTTTGTAGGCGGTGACTTGGGGTCTTGCCTGGGTGGGGAGGAAAGGGCTGGTTTCACCCCCATCTGGTGAGGCCCCATGTGTCTCGTCACTGCAGGCCCAAATCTGACTGTCTGGTGGCCTCTGGAGGATGGTGGTCACCGGGCCACATGGCATCAGTTTTGCCCTCACACTTAATAGATATGTACACTGGATATCTCCAACTCTTCTCTCAAGCACATGACAATTTCCCCTGGCCATTCTCTTTCCCTAGTTGCAACTTCTCATCTCTTGCCCTGTGAGTAGATAGAAGGATTGTTTAGAAACAGTAACAACAAGCAGAAATGGAGTGGATCACTTCTGCATTGGAAGACTTAAGAGCAAATACATAATTTGCCATGTGATTTTTCCCTCCACTATAGGAGTAGACAGTGTTCCAGACAGAGGCTGCCCTGTCTGTTTGTTTTTGCTCAGTGAGAACACCATGCATCAGAGACTGCAACCAATATAGAAGAGACACGAATCAGGAATCAGAAATAACACTATGGTTCAAGCCACTGAGATGTTCAAGGCTATTTGATGTTCTGTGCCCTATCTACTGTAGCCACAAGGGAGAAAGTCTGGAAAGCGACCACTTAATTGTCTGGCTTCAAAGTTTTAATTAAGCTTTAACATCTGCTCCGCACGGCACAGAGGAGCTGGGCTTCTTACTGGTGATCCGTATAGAAAGGATGTCAAGCTTTCTGTCTGTGGGTTTGTGAAGATGACAGTTTGGTTCCATGATTGTGGAAGGTTGCTTTTAGTGACCCACAAGAGATCATAATGACTCTGTTCTCTCCATTCCCCTTGGGGACAAGACATTTTATGCACCGAAGTGCTGAGAAATGACTTTTAGCAGGAGTAGTTTGAAATCGGTGGAAATGGCTGAGAAGACCATAAAATAATTAAATGGGTTTAATGGAATGAGGTGGGATATGTGGCTTGAAGTGGAACCACTTGAGATGTCCCAGAATGGGACAAGGCAGAAGGAGAGTAGGGCAGAATGGATGCCATTAGAGGAATAAGTTGGAATATGAAGAGACTGAAGTGACTGAGGATGATATAATGGGGAATAGAACACGTGGAATGACGTGGAGTAAAATCCTAGGATAGAATACATTGGAAAAAAATGAATGGCACAGAATTATGTATCGGACTAAAAGGCATCCAGTAAAAGGAAATTGGTCTGGATGGAAAGAGTTCTTTTATTCTAGTCTCCCAGCCTTGATCCTGGAGATCATTCTGGAGACTGTGAGGAAGTCAGCATGCTGTTGAGAACATTCCATGGGGAGTGAGCTGTCTCCTCTCTGAGAGAAATAACTGCAATTTTCTCCTGAATCCACCAGGCCATTTCTGGAATGACTGACATTTTAGCAGTCTGTGTGTACTTGTGAACAAGCACTGCACATTCAGGAGAAGGAGGACCCAATCCCAGTTGGAGCAATCAGACTACAGCCTTTGAACAAATATCTGGGGGCATGTTTCTGGGCCAAGGGAGCATTTGAAGAAGACTTCTACCTGTACCATCAGTATCTCTGCCTGTTCTCTTCTTCCTCTCTCTATCCCTCACCCCTGATCTGTGTTCCTTGTATAGTAACAGGAGGCTTTCCCTGCTTTTTTTCTTTCCCAGAATGAGAGAATGTGCTTAGAAACAGTTGCTGGGGGAGCAATCTTGTTTTTGAAAAAGAGACTGTTAAAAAAAGGGCGGGGGGAGAGACAGAGACAGAGAAACAGAGAGAGAGAGACAGAAAGAGAGAGAATGTTTGCAGGAACACCAAAGTGATTAAGTGTGTGGGGGTGGTGGGAATGTGTTTACACAGCAAGAAAATGCAGGCGGCTGTCTGCTGCTTCTAAACTGAATGGTATTTTGAAAAGACTTTCTTGATAGGTCTTTGAATTCGTTGTTACTCCTTCCAGTCCAGGAAAGTGTGCCTTCCTGGCACTATTCACGTAGCCTGGGATAAGGAGCAGAATCCTGCCGGTCTGAGCCTGCACTTACCTAACACAGAGTGACGCAGCTCCGACAAGAGTCACATCCACGTGGTTGACTGGGTGCACCTGCATCACGGCGCGGGACTCAAAGTGTGCTATAGGGTCTGACACAGGGTAAACTCAATTTCGTGGCATCCCATTAGTAACTCCTCGCTAGAAATGCTCTGCTTCTGCAAATACTCCCTGAGATGTGCAACAGTACATGAACATACACAGAGAGACGGAATTCGAGCCTTGTGCACATGTGGGTTTTATACTGTGGTCCATGGACACTTCTGACCACGAAGAGGCACTGACCTCTTCTGCACTCAGCGTGCACAATTAAAACAACCAGACACAAAGGAACTGGACACGTCAGAAGTAGTGTTTGTTTGGTTGTTCCCCCCCCACCCCTTTGAATAGCCGTAGAGAGAAGCAACTTGCAAATTTCCTTTGGAAATCTGGCTGTGGGCTTCTTTGTGCATGGATCAGAGGATCCCCATTTAGAGCTTGCTTTCTATACATTCCTCTTTCTTGCTTCCAAAAATCTCTCTCCTCTGTGTTTTTTTTTTTGCTGCCATCTGAGTTCTCATGGTCCATGTGCATTCTCCCGTCCATTCATTCATCCTGCTAGCCTGCTTAAAAGCCCCCCCATCTGTTCAACATAGGATGCCAAGGCAGAAACCCATCCCCCTTCTTGACAGTCTTTCACCTACCTTGCCATTCAGTAATTTGCTTGCTAAGATGCAGAAAGCAATTCCCTTGCAGAGCTGTATCACACACATCCTGTTACTGGATTAGCAGACACTAGACTGAAGCAGCCCAAGTGTAGAGCTGGAATACCTGGGTTCAAATCCCAGCTGTACCAATTACTTGCTGTCACTGGACAAGCGTTTTGGCCTTTCAGAGCCCCACTTTCTCATCAGTAAAACAGAGATAATGAAGGTCCCTTCTGCATGAGGTTTAGATGAGGTCTGATAGGATTTACATAGAAGAAGTCCTTAAAACATGTGGCACATAGCAAATGCCACAGGAATAGAGTGTCTCTAGATACATTGCTGACATTTTAATTGCTGAGTTGCTGCAGAGACTGTGGGGTTATCCCCTTTTGCATATATGAAAACAGATGAGAGTCCTTTAGGGTTTCCCTTGGAAGACGATTGTTCCCTCTAGACTGTCCTTCAATCTCTCGCAGGAGGGAGACCCCCCACACCTACCATTGATCACTTATTTACTCTCCCAGGATCTGGTGGCAGATGCAGATTGGAATATTAGTCTGAGAAGAAAGTTTCAAGCACAGTTGCTTCAGATCCACCGATTGTCTCCAATCCCTCTGTTTGGTCCCTTGTGCTGTCAAGGGTCTCAGCCCTGCTCATGGGAGCTCTTGTGTTTTATTGAATTAGATTTGAGGTTCTGAAGTGGCAGTGGTAGTGGGGAAGGCATTGGGGTAAGAGGTGAATTATGGGTCATCAGGAAAAACTAGAGTTTATAGCCCACACCCAATCATCATGCTGGGTGGTCAATTCTGCTGAGGATCTACTTGGAAGGACTGAAGTGATAGCACAGTGGTAGGGCGTTTGCTTGCGCGTGACCAACCTGCCTGACCCGGGTTCGATTCTTCTGCCCCTCTCAGAGAGCCCAGCAAGTTACTGGGCGTATCTTGCCCACACAGCAAAGCCTAACAAGCTACCCGTGACGTATTTGATATGCCAAACACAGTAACAAGTCTCACAATGGAGATGTTTCTGGGCCCACTCAAGCAAATCGATGAACAATGGGAGGACAGTGCTACAGTGCAGTGCTACCTATTGGAAAATGGGATGAGAACCTCCCCAGCAGCATCCTCTCTTGGGAAGTGGAGAAAAGGCAGAGAAAGCCTGGCTTCATCTGCATCCTCCCAGTGCAAACCTCGCTGGCTCTGTCTCGCCCTGGCTGGGACTTTCTTATCTTCCCTGAGACTGAATTAGTCTCCAATTATTAATGACGAATAATAAAAAACACTTGGAATGATTCTAGCAGAGAATATACTTATTGAAAGGATGTTGGGAAAGCACGAGGTTTTTCTAAGATTCTTGGAAACTTAGTTGGAAAACAAGTCAAGAAAGAGACCTCCACCAGATCGATTCCATAAATATGGCGCAAGAGATATCCTTCAAATTGCATTAATGGACACTGGATGTTGCCACGGTGTTTATCCTCCAAAGCTTTACCCTCCCTTTTTCTAGATCCATCCACCCACAGTTCACAGTCTATGACTGAGGCATCTGATTGGCCAAACCTAGGTCACAGAATCTTGCTTGATTTGCAAGGGAGGTGGAGAAATCAAGTAGAAAGTATCTCCTCTTTTCAGCATCTAGGAAGTAAACTTCATCTCTCCTGAAAGAGATTCTGAATGCGATGATTAAGACGAGTGAAAGACACAACAAAAACCAAAACAAATACAATTTTTTTTCTTCCTCTGGGGAAAAAAGAGCCATTTCTAAGAATTGTTGTGGTCCCGTATGTTAAGTGCTCGTGAAGTACTTGCACATGAAATGGTTAATGAGCTCAATAGCCATCTACTCTTAGAGAGTTTTCATATTCCAGTAGGAAAAAAAATAAACGGAGAGATAAAGTAATTTCCTATCTAAGTGTGTGCGTGTTGAGGAAATGAAATAAGAATGTAGAGATGCTTGGAAAATTTCAGTGCTGACCCATCCAAGGAGAAGACCGAGTCAGGTGAACACTGTTGGGAAAGAGTAGAGGGAGCCAGAGATCCACACGCCCCTGAGGGTGGTAGCTGGAACGTTCTGGCAAGAGTAGAATGCATGAAGGAGAGTTTAGTTGACAGACTTGGATTTTCTTTAGTCAACCCTGTTCATACTACTCATGTCCGTCTCTGATTAATGAGAATATGCTCTTCATAAATGACCTGTTGATTGATATAGGTCCTTCCTGGTGTGTATTAGGTGATTAGGTGACCAAGGGCCATATAAATTGTCCTTTCCTATTGTCCATATAAATTCTTTGTGACATCTCTAATAATAACTGCCCCCAACAACTGTCCTTTTCTACAAAACTGGAAAGCTCAATGCTGACTATAGGTCCTAAAGTTGGGTCGTGTTTTACCAATGATATCAAATTAGGAAGTCCCAAACCAAGCACTGGATAAGAGACCTAAAATGTCTGATGAGAAAATTCTACTGTGTGTCGTCTGGGGACAGTTTTCACATCTTTTAGTGATCTCTAGGGACAGTTTTTACACTTCCTGGGGCTCCATTTATATATGCAGTTCTCTGAACCTAACACTTAACAATTTCCTTGTCACATGTGCAAGATCTATCAGAATACTTTCACTGGAACATTTGGATCGGATGAAGTCTATATCTCCCAGAAGCCTCCTCATTTCACTGCCTTTGACTTAGATAAAGGATGGGGGATAATAACACTCTACCTCTCAGAAGAACGGCTCCAAGCTAACAAGTGAATTCTCAGCCTTGGGGTAGATATTGGTGTTGAAAGGACCCTGGCGGCTCTCCCTAACCCCATTCCTCATGGCAAGAGATGAAAAGGTTGAACTTTGAATCAAAGATTCACACATCATTGGCTAGGAAAGGTGAGCAAACCCTGGGTAAAGCCTCTGGCACATATATTTCAAAGGAGTGATGGAAACTCTCCAACTTTTCTGTCTTGGCTGGTTCCAGGCAGTTCTGAGTAGAGAGAATTATGGGCTATAGGGAGCTCTGGGCTATCCAGGGCATTCTGAGTCCTCTGAAAAAAAGTTGAACATCCTAGAATGGTCAAAAATCAATGAAGGGGGAGCTTAATTCTTTGTGACATCTCTGATAACAACTGCCCCAGCTGTCCAGGCCTTTCTGTTAACAGACTCAGCAGCTCCTGTGACTAACCCCATATCTATTGGACCCTTTCAATGCTCTGGTGTATTTCTCTGAATCCACCTTACAATAGTTTTTCCAAAAAGTTTCTGGAACAGTTAACTTTCTCACATTTTGGAGTCAGGTTTCTTCTCTTTTCCCATCTCCATTTCAACTGTCCTAACTATAGCTAAGATACCAGATTCTTTTATTATCTTTTATTTATTTATTATTTTATTTTTATTGAATCGTCATGAGATACAGTTACAAATCTTTCATGCTTGAGTTTCAGTCATACAATGATTGAACACCCATTCCTCTACCAGTGCACATTCTCCACCACCAATGTCCCTATATCTCCCTCCCCACTCCAGCCCTCCCATTCCTCCATGGCAGATAATTTCCCCCATACTCTCTCTCTACTTCTGGGCCTTCTTGATGACTTGATCACTTGATATCCTGTTATTCATCAATCTGCTCGAGCAGATGCCAGTAATGTCTTCATTCATCCCTGTTGCGTGCTAGCATAGCCCAATGGCATCTGCTCATTCTAGGAACATGAAGAGCCTCAAACCAATCATTCAGGGTCTTGACGAAGAAGTCTGACCATCTCATAGGTTAGCAGCCACACAATCTATTGACGTCCCATGAAATCCTGTCTGTGATGGCTCTAGTCCAGCGGTCATCTCCAAATCTCATTACTTGTCCAGCCCATCTGATTTTCGACGCCTTGGCAAACGAGACAGCATCCCTGATTCTTGACCATCGACGGATGTTGGAATTCCAGATTCTTTCTCTCATTTGATTGAATCGTGATACTCCAAGCACAGATCTTTTGATTCCTCTTTGGGAGACCCAAATTGCGTTCTCATTCTGCTTGGGTAGGACCCAGGTCTCTGAGGCATATGTTAATGCAGGAAGAACAGTGGAAACAAAGAGATGTGCCCGGAGCCAGAAGTTCTTCGTCCTCTTAGCTATTTCTTTGATGTTCCTGAAGGCTTTCTAAGCCACTCTCTTCCTCCTGCGCAACTCAGGTGCCAGGTCATTCGTCATGTGAATGACCTTCTCGACCTAGGTACACATAACTGTTGCATTCGGAGATGTTCGTCCCATTGAGAGTAAATGGAACATCAGGAACAAGACCATTTCTCATAAACATTGTCTTTGTTAGATTCAGCTGTAGTCCAACCTTTCCACACTCACGGTCGAAGTCGGCCAGTATTTGTGCTGCATGGCTGATGTTTGGTGTTATAAGAACTATGTCATCAGCAAAGCGGAGGTGGTGTAGTTGCTGACCGTCTATCTTCACTCCCATTCCTTTCCATTCCAGTTGTCACATGACGTTCTCAAGGGTGGCACTGAAGAGTTTCGGTAAAATGGTATCACCTTGTCGAACCCCTCTCTTGACGTCAATGATCACCTCCCTGTAGAATGATGAGATCTTGGTAGTGAATCCACAATAAAGCTCACAGAGGATCCTGATGTATTGAGTTTGAATGCCCTGTTTAGCTAGGGACTCGATAACCGCTTCTGTCTCAACAGAATCAAAGGCCTTCTTTAAATCGATGAACATTAAACAGAACAGCATCTTGAACTCCCGAGAAACCTCAATGAGCTTGGTTATCATGTGGATATGGTCAATTGTGCTAAATCCTTTTCAGAAATCAGCTTGCTTGCATGGTTGTCCTTCATCTAGTGTTCTGCCAATCCTATTTCGGATGACTCAAGTGAACAGCTTGTAGATGACAGACAACAAGCAGATCGGGCGATAATGTCATGGATGTCTCCCTTCTTGTACAGTAGTACAGTCCTGCTGGTTTTCCACTGGGATGGAACCTTGCATTCAGACAGGTAGCATGTGCAGAGCCGAACCAGTGTATTGATGAGTACTGACAGCAGGTTCTTCAAATGTTCGGGTCTGACCTTGTCTGGGCCAGGTGCTGTTCGCTTCTTTGCTGACAAAATGGCATCCAAAAAATATAAAATTAAATTAAAAATGGATTTCCCAGGTAATGAGTAAATTTTCTTTCTGAAAAAGGATAGTATGTCAAATAAGTTTGGGGACCTCCGCTGTAGAGTATGTGGGAGTCTTCTGTCAAAGCTACCAAATTCCCCTGTGGGTTTTTAGGACCACTCAGAACCGGAGTGATGAGACTTGTGTTTTACCAGGACTCCCCCACCCCCCAAAAATAATAAGTAAAGGATATTAGGGAAAATAATTCACCTTAAAAGGTGGGTGTCCCTAGGGTAAGGGCCAGAGATGGCCCCAAGAGCTGAGCACAAGCTTTGCCTACAGAAAGCCCGGGTTTCCTCCTGGGCACCATCAGAAATGACTCTGGTCACTCAGCTGTGAGTAACCCTGGAGCACTTCCAGATGTGTGCCCCCTCCCAAGATACAGACAAAAGAAAATGTGCCAACAAGCTCCATCTTCTGTCTGAAATGCCCTGGGCAACTCTGAAACTGTGGCTGGAGGATCTTTAATGGGCTGAGCACAAGCTGAGCCAAGAGGGCCAGGAGCTCTACAGGAGAGCGTTACTCCTGGGTGGGGTGCTACCCTCTAGCCAAGAAGGCTTACCTGATGGTGTTGGCCCTGTAGCTGAGAAACACCACTTTCATTCATGGAGTTATAATTACTGCAAAGCATTTGGAACAATTGCTCGCTCATTCATGTCTTATTTACTTACTATTTTGGGGGGGTGGGCCATAGACCAGCCGTGGAAGTGTTCAGGAACTAATCCTGACTCTATGCTCAGGGGTCACTCTTAACTCTCTGTTCGGGGGACTACATTGCCCTAAAATTGAACCTGGGTCATACAAGGCATATACCTTAACAACTGTACTACATCTCTAGCAACATGCCAACATCTCTTTTTTTTCTTGCATTTTTTGTTCTGTTTTGTTTGGGGTCCACATCCAGTCATGCTCAAGGCTTACTTCTGCCTCTTGCTCTGTAATCGTTCCTGGCAGTGCTCAGAGGACCATTAGCAGTGCCAGGGACTGAACCAGGGTCAGCCATGTTCAAGGCAAGCATCTTAATCTCTGTACTATCTCTCCAGCCCCTCCACCACCTTATTTACATTTATTTTTCTATTTAATGAGATGAGAGATGGTACTGTTTGTGATATCTCTGCTCTTAGGGTAGCAGTTGTGGCAAAATGGAGCAAGTTTAACCTTGCCTTTCTGATAACCCTGGTTTCTGTTTAGATGCTTTTTTGGCTGCAAGTAACTAATTACAAAATCATTTGGAAATATGAAGAATAAAGAGATATATTATCTCTTATAGCAGAAAAGAAGGATGGGGCCTTCCAGGACCAGTCAATTTGGTAACTCAAAGACTACTTTCCCCTCCAGAACCCATGATCTGCCCTAGAAAGTATAGTATCGCTCTAGGGCTGGAAGTGACATGACAGAGTGGCCAATCCCAGGCTACACACCCACAGCCAAAAATCCAAAGAAGAATGACTATGTCTTCCTGTGGCTTCTTCCTCCCTATCTCCACCCCCACTTTATTCAAGCACAAAGTTTACAAAGTTTACAAAGTTTCTCATGATGATTTGTTGCAGGCATTCAATATTCCAACACCAATCCCCCCTCCACTGTCACCTTCCACACGTCACTGTTTTCATTTTCCCAAACACCCCTCAAGCCTGACCTGTTACTGGCCCACAATAATTTATTTCTTATTCCTTGTGACCACTAAATGTTTAATGAAATGCCCAAAAAGTATTTCTGTAGAAGAAAATTTGTGAAAATTGTTGTGTCTCACCAAGGGGACATTAAGTTCTTATCTGAAGTTTTTCTAAGCAGTTGTTGCAAGTTAAGCCTTCTGTGTTAATGGTTTTGTTAGTCAAGATTGGTTGGATTCTGTAATACATCCCATCCAATCTGGTGTGCTACTACTGGGATGTCAGCGTTGTAGAATTTGGAGATATTGCTCCAGAAAATATAGAATATTTAACGGGGCAATCCGGCTGTATGCATGGTGGCAGCTTGGAAAGTGGTATCAGCTGCTCAGCCTTTGTTTGGATGGGAGCTGGTCTGCCCCCCTTCAAGACTGCCCCAGTTCTCATCTGGGAACAGGTGTCCAAAAATATTTTTTCAACTCATTGATCTCTTTCTAGATTTATTTGTGAGTCTCTGGAACAAAGCTGGTAGATGAGCTTACATGGGAAAACTCCTGTTGCTTCTTTAGGAGAAAACAGCTCCCTAAGAACTGCTCAATCTTTAACACACATTTTCTAACTAGAAGAGGGTCATTGCTTAGGCTAAAGTATGTAAGAAATCATCCCCCAGTCTCTGTGGTTTCACACAGCAAAGATTTCTTTCTTCTGCACTTGAAATTAGCTGTGAATCCCAGAGCCTTTCCTGCATGGTGATGACTGTTATTTGACTCAGAAACCTGATGGGCCCTTCTTTCCCCACTCTGTACAATCACTGTGTCCTCAGAAGTCTTGTGAAGGATCTTAGGCAGTTACTTAATACAGAATCCTGAGTGATACTTATAGCCCATTTGCTATAGAGGTCATGGGAGCGGCCCCAGCAGATGAGTGGTGCTGGGCACTTCTGTCATCTACCCTGTCTGGATCAGCTGGTGGTGGGAAAGGTTAGGTTAATCTAGGTGAAATCAAAGAGCAGCTTCTTCTAGATTGCTTTTTTTTATTGATTTGCTTTTGTTTTTATTTTGGAGTCACAGTTGGTGGTGCTAGGGGCTCAGTACTCTGGGGACCAGGTAGTGTTGGGGATCAAGCCCAAACCTCCTACATGTGAAGCACATGTTCCAGACCTTTGAGCCATCATTCTGACCCGGGGGGGTTGATTTCCTCTTTTTTCTTTTTTAGTTTTTTTATTCTATTAAGTAGTTCACAATATTTGATTAAATTTAATATTCAAACACCAATCCCACCACCACTACACCTTCCCACCACCATATTTCAGATGTTTCCATCCAAAACCCCAACCCCTGCCCCAAAGCAGAACCAAAATAGTATATTTTGTATTTTTTGTTATGAAAAAATGCTGAAAATGTTACAAAAAAATTTCCTTAGAGGAAAGAGTATGAATTTTGTTTTATTTCACCAAGGGGCCATTAAGCCCTTCTACAAGAGATCACTAACATGTTGTTAAAGGTTGGGCCTTATGTGTGCATATATATATATATATAATATATATATGTATATGTATATATAAAGGTAAAGGTAAAGGCCCTCCCGTTGATCATCGATTTGCTCGAGCGGGCCCAGTAACATCTCCACTGGAGACT
>JAOXYA010000018.1:5813275-5825206 GCA_028565675.1 Sorex palustris
TGTAGCCAAGGACCGACCTGCCTCCCTCCCTCCCTCCCTCCCTCCCTCCCTCTCTCCCTCTTCCCTTGCTCCTCTCTCCTACCTTTATCAAACTGATATGCCCAGAGAGAAAAAACATAAAAAAAACAAGCACATAGTGTTTGTTTTAAGGACATTAAAGACTCAAGATTCCTTTGTAATTCCTCAGGGACTCTGTTTTGCCCACTGCCCACATTAAATCAGTGGGTCAGTAAGCTGATGGACCAGAAAATGGCACTGGACCCTGGGCCTCAAGCTTCGTTCTACCAAGGAACCCTGAGGCTTGGGAGGTGGCTGAGAAATAACCCTAGCCACCAGATGGCAGATGGTGGGAAGTGCTTGCATAAAAGAACAATGGCCTTGGAGCAGGAAGCTGACCAGAGGTGGGGAGGGGTGGGGGCTGGCTGCCCTGTCTGGGCATGGGGGGCAGAACCCACGCATTAGTCCCAGAATTAAAATAACCAAAGGGGCTTCTCCCAAGACCCAGAGTTTTCTTGACTCTGGCTTGAGACCTCATGCCTTCTGGTGGCACCATGCTTGGTGCCTTCATTTTGGTTTTTGTAAAGTAACAATGTACCCCCCGCCCCCCCCTGCACCCGTTTCTTGTGGCATCATCACACAGCCGTAAGATACCACAAGAGGCTCCTGCTCACGCCTGTCTCTCTTAGCAAAGTGGTTAAAACAATCCTGTGGCTTAATCACCACTCACTGATCTTGATAATTTTTTTTTGTCCTTTTGGTAAA
This sequence comes from Sorex palustris, assembly GCA_028565675.1. NCBI lineage: Eukaryota > Metazoa > Chordata > Mammalia > Eulipotyphla > Soricidae > Sorex > Sorex palustris. The sequence goes on from JAOXYA010000018.1 coordinate 5,814,038, forward strand.
TCAAGTTGATATAAATTCTGGTGGGCCAGGAGAGAGGAGGCGGGGAATTTAATGAACTGGTGATGAAGTAGAAATATTTGGAAATGCCAAATAATGTATTTTGCTTGTCATCTAATTACTTATCTGCCGCCTGATAGCACATTTCATGATATCTTACTTCCCGATCTGTTCATTCGCAGTAAAAGCCCTTCTTGTGATTGCCATGTGCTCTGAATAAAGACTAGTGCATTAGAAGCTGGGTGTATAACGATGCTTTAATGACCTGATAATGTCTCTTTTATGGAACCCAGAAAGGCTTTCCTTGTTTCATGGAAATTTCATTTTCTTCTGCAAGTGAGTATTATTTGAAAGGATCTGCTATCAGTCAAAAATGAAACACACACAACATGAACACACACAACACACACACACACACACACACACACACACTCCAATCCAGAAACAAAGGGCTGTTCAATCCTCACTAGCACTGACACTTTTGTGATTTCATTTAACAGTGCAGTGTAAACACATGCAAGTGTTGAATCCATCCTAGAAGAGCAGCAACCAAAATATTGTATCGTTTGACAGTTTATTTTGGAAATGGCAATGTCGAAATAGCATTGCACATGTGTGCATGTGTGTGTGTGCATGTGTGTGTTCTTCTTTAGTGTATGTTGTCTGAGTGCCAAGCACTGTGCTGCTGAGTAGACCATAACCAGCTGTCTCTGCTTCTTCCACCTCCCCCTCATCGTCTTAGCCAGGTTTCTTAAACTTTTCCCATTTGGGGTCCTCTTTTGGCCCGAGCGATGCCAGAAATCTTTCAGACTCACAGCACATAAATTTGGAATGAATTTGGGGGTCATTGCACATTTAGAAATAGTTCACTGTGGCCACATGTATCGTGACCCTCACATTCAGCTACTTCACCCCATCGAAGTTGTGGTCCACAGTGTACAAAGCTAGACTTGGGGCCAGCAGTTCTCTCCTGAGGGTACTTTTGCTTTTCTACCTCAGTCCCTCACACTAGAGGACATTTGGCAAAATCTTCAGGGAGTTTTAGTTGTTCTGGCTTCTGGAGAGAAAGCTGCTATTGTCTCTAGAGCATTAAGTCCAGACATACCAAGACCGGAGCTATAGGACAGTAGGGAGGGCTTCTGCCTTGGAAGTGGCCAACCCGGATCCAATGCTTGGCATCCCCTATGGTCCCTGCCAAGAGTGATCCCATAGCACAGAGCCAGGAGTAAGCCCAAGCACTGCCGAGTGTGGCAGCCAAACAAGGCTGAAATGCACAGGAAGGCCCTCACTCCTGCAAAGAATGACCGTGCCCAGCAGGCCAGCTGGCCAAGAGGAAAAAAAGTCTAGTGGAAGAAAAAGGAAAAGGAAAAAAGGCAGCCATGAAAACTGAGCTTGGAAAGTGGGTTCCATGTCAGAGGAAGTCTTAGGTTGCCTTGGGGGTCAATGGACAGGGCACCCAACCTGGCTTGGGAGATTGGGAAAGGCTTCCTGGAGGAGGTGACTGCTGAGTCTTGAGGGTCCAGCAGGAGGACATGAAGGAGAGCAGTAAATGGGGTAAAGATATTTTGGGAACAATCCCTTGATCTGGAGATCTTAGCAGCCAGATTTAGGGCATGGTGAATTACCTAACCTCCCCAGGACTCAGTTTCCCTCCCCCCAGAGCCAACTGGGATGGGGTGGAGGTGGCGGTGGCAGCCACTCAGGGGTTCAGTTGTCACATCTAAAGTACTGACAAGAGGGAACAAATAACTGGGTCCCAAATCCCATCACTGAGCTGGGACTTTGAACCAAGGCAGGTTCCGAGTCTCTGCCCCCTGAGACAGCTTGGTAAGGCCACATGCGTGGTCTGGAGTTGGATGAAGAGAAGGCTGTGGGCAGGAGAGGGAGGTGGGGAAGGGCCTGGGGATGCCAAGTTCTCAATACACGGCCGGAATAAAGAGTGCATCTCAATTCTGGGCTGCTTCAGGCAGGATCTGGGCTTCTGGGGGATCCAGGTCTAGTGTTGTCTGGGGCACAGATCTAGCCTTTAGGTCATCATCTGTTTATACTGGCAGCCCCTCACCTAGTCTGTGATGAGGCAGAATGTGCCATGGCTCCTTCTATCATCAGAGCTTCCCACGGCTTCCTGGAGCTGCCCACAGGCTGTGCCTTCGTTTGTCCAAAGTCCCGCTGTGTCCTTTGAGAACCCAGTTGTGAACCATTACCTATTTCTGTACCCTGGCTCTCTTGTGCCAGCCGGTACCCAGTGCTCCTGGGAGGCCCTGGCTGGATAGCCAGACCCAAGGACCAGGCCCCACAGTTGTGGGGTGGGGTGGGGGTCATGTTCTGAATTGCACCCCAGACTTGGTCCCTCCCACTTACATAAGCAGAGGGTGCCAGTGCCATCTGTGGGCTGGCTTTTTGACTCACCATTATTTCTTTCCCCAGTGAAATATAATTGCAGGCTTATTGTTGTATTATAACCTCACACGGAGGAGTGAGGGGGGATGAGGGGAGTGGGGGGGACCGCCGCTCAAGACAGATAATGGCCTTGCAGCCTGCAGCTCCCCAAGCCCCCACATCTCGTCTCTCCTTCCTGTTTCAGAGACAATAGTTGTGCCATGATGTCAACTCATGGTTGTTCATCCTTTGTGGTTATGCCGAAGTTGGGCGAGGTGGGGGTGGGGATGTGGGGGCAACGCATGATTCCAATTATAGACTCTTGCCATCCTTTGACCTTTTTGTTTTCTTTGTGGAGGACCAGGGCTTTCTGTCTGGGAGACATGCGCAGCCCACCAGCTGGGGAAATCTCTGATTGCCGGCTGAGGGGGGGGGTGGTCTTCGTCTGGTTGCTAGCACAGGTGGTGTGCAGAGTCTCGGCTCTGAAGAAGCACAGGAACAGCAAACTTATCCTCTGCCAGAGCCCAGAACTCCTAGTTGCTTTGGGATCATAACTCAAAACCAGCTCAGTAAGTGCTGTTCTGTGGCAGAGCCACTCAGAAGCCTAGAAACCAACTCTCTGGATGGCTGACTCCATTCTGCAAAGCCTCTAGCATGACTCTGACTCCCCTGTGGCCATCTGCCCAGGGAAGGGAATTCACTGGATGACAAGAAGGATTGGGAAAGCAGAGCAGGAAGTTCTTTGTGATGCCTCATGGTTTGTGAGTTAGGCACAACCAAAGCCTGTTACTTCTTCCCTGCAAGGCCGCCGCAGTGGGTCTCTCTGCATCTGTTCATAGGATCTTCGATCTGCCTCATAGCTGTCTTACCCATTAACTGATGAATCCCCTGAAACTGGACTAGATCCATTTGTTGGTTTGTTTGGTTTGGGGGCCACACCAGCGGTGCTCAGGGCTTACTCCTGGCTCTGTGCTCAGCAATCATTCATGGAAGGGATTGGGGGACTTTATAGGGTGCTCGGGGTCAAGCCTGTGTCAGATACATGCAAAGAGAGTGCCTTATCCACCGACCATCTCTCCAGCCTCATCTTGGTGCCCACGATGCTGCCTTGCACCTGGAGACACTCTCCCAAGTATTGATTCGATGAGTGAATGCATGTGGAAGTGGGTGAATAAAGTGGGGGAGCAAATGAACGAGAAAATAAGTGAACATGCTAAGAAATGGATGAGCAAATGAACAAATGAGTGGACGGATGAAGGAACCAGAGAGTGAATGAAGGAATGAATTAATAGAGGGAGTGACTGCATGAGTGAGTCCATGGGTGAGTGAATGGAAGACTGAGAAGCAAATGAATGGATCGTTGAACGATTCACGGTGGGTGAATGGATGAATGAGTGAGAGAATGGATTTGTGAGTAAGCAAATGAATGAGTGAAGGAATGAGTGGGGGAATGAGGGAACGAATGAGTGAGTGCATGAATGATCAGTTCTACTCCGGGCTTTAGAGAATGGAAGAGGTGCTTGCACCTGAGTTCTGGAGTATAGACGAGAGAACTGGGTGTTTCGTCTAAAGGTGCTCAGGGTACCTTCTGCACCCATGGGTGGGCGTGTGGGGCTTGACCAGAGGCTGGGGCTCCTCCTCCTTGTCTAACCTGCTCCACCGGAGGAGAGACGGGCAAAGTCTTCCAGGGGCGTGTCCAAGCAGCTCGTGAGTCTCCTGCCTTTCACCGTGGTCTCCCCACGTTACACACTGCCTCCTCCTGCTGCTCTCCAGGTTCCTGGGAGCAGATGGAGCGGGTGCCCACCCACGTCTGACAGATAAGCCGCATTTACAGCCCTCAACATTTAACCAATTGACTATTTGGCAGATTCGTCTCGCTCTGAGGCGCAGGAAGGGGCCTGCCTTCCTGTCCCCCAGGGATACAGACAGTCCTCCTCCCCCCCCCACACACACCCGCTGCTCTCTCGGTGTCGGGGTCCTGGACTAGGGGGACAGACACAGCTTCCTGCTGTGGGCGCTGAGGCAGAGCTCTGAATGTGCCGGGCAGCAGGAGACGTCCGGGCCAACACCGGCTTCTGTGATCTATTTTCAGATTCCCTGTTCTCGGGGCTCAGTGCAGTCACGTTTGCTGCCCTATTCAGTCCTATTAGCAGGACTGCCGGAAGGGCCTGGGTTGAAACACCACCTGATGTGAGAATAGACACAAAGCGTCTTCCTGTCTCGTTTATTGGATTTTAGTGAAGGTTTCATAGCCACCCAACTCTTTGTGGTATGCCAGCTCTGTGTTCGACACAGACACCTTGGCAAGCTTTAGCTTGTCCACAGTGATATGACTCCAAGACGGGTGCGATAGTGGTCAGTGTTTCAGAGCCAAGGAAATGAAACCAGTGAGGTCAAGAAATTTTCCAAAGTTGGGACTGGAGAGATAGCACAGTGGGGAGAACGTTTGCCTTGCACGCAGCCGACCTGCGTTCTATTCCCAGCATCCCATATGGTCCCCAGAGCACCGCCAGGAGTAATTCCTGAGTTCAGAGCCAGGAGTAACCCCTTTGCATCGCCAGTGTGACCCAAAAAGAAAAAAAGAAATTTCCCAAAGTTGTACAATGCTACAAGGCTGAGCCATTGCAGTCACCACCCACCCCCCAAAAAAAACAAGCCAACAAGTCCATCTTTTCTTTCTTTTAGTATTTTTTAAATTCTTTTTTAAAATTATTTATTTTATTTTAATGAAGCACCATGAGACGTTCATGATTGTGTTCCAGTCAAACAATGTTGAAGTCCCCCTCCCTCCATCAGTGCCCATTCTCCACCACCACTTTTCTTTCCTGTAGCCTTGAGTCCAATGATAGATGATGGGGCGGGTGAGGAGTTGGACAAAGAGAAACTCTCTCCCTATGAGTCTATGACCTCTGTATGGTCTGTGTGGAACACCAAAAACCCACGGTTGATTGGAAAATTCGAGGCCAATATGAAACTCTTGAAGGAAACAGCCTCCTTCACTCTAAGACGGTGGTCCCAGCTCAACTGCCCCCCTCTCCTGCCTGATGGCCAGGAGGGACACTGGCTGAGGAGTGGTCAGTTTTATGGGACTGGAATATTTGTTGTGTCTCTTTCTTTGGGTGCATGTTGAACCAGAACATTGTGGCTTAGAATGTCAACATGACCTGGCAGTCAGGAGACTCTGCTGAGAACAGGAGGCAGGGACCTTTGGTTAAGTTAGTTTCTAACTTCCCAAGAGCCCAAGGCTTGGACTTCTAGGGGTTCATGAGTGATAGACTCTTATCACTGGTCACAGTGCTGGTCCAAAGACAATTCAGATTGCTTTTATGCATTGAATCCAGAGATTTAGATGAATCCCACATAAACATCTACATCACTTCAGGGTACCTGTCCGCTTTCGCTATATAAGATCAATCAATTGCCTAAAATTTAAGGTAGGTGTATTTGATATTTCAAATCTTACGTGACTGTAAGGTGTACCAAAACAGAGAAGTCTGGACTAGGTGTGGACATCAACCCCAGAGGTGTCCTGTGCTGACCTCTGACATCAGAGAAAACCCAAATTAACTATTCACCGGAGACCCCAGACTCTAAAATGTTTGGAAGTGGGAAGCTGAGAGACTGATCAACACCACCCAGAGTGCTATGTTGTCTGTCTTCCAAGAAGCAGATTTGGACGACCATGTCCTTAACAAATGCTGACTTCTTCCTGCTCCAGGGGGCACCTAATGGACTCAGATCAATTGTAGGAATTCACAGGACCTTGCAGTCCATGTTAACTCATCCTTTCCTAACTCCCAGTCCTGAGCAAACACCATAGGCTAGACAACATGTTCTATTGCAATTCTGGTAGGTGTGCTTGGGGGTTGGTCTAGATATTATTCAATAACTATGAAGTAAATCTATTTGTGTGAACTGTGTGATTAAAGAAGAAAAGAAAGGGGTGTTGCTGTTGTTGCAGTTGTTATTACTGTGGGTCTAATTATTTTGATTATTACTATAATTGCAAGGCCAGATTTATATGGGGGAGGAGGCCCAAGAAAACCATTCCTTAAAAAGGAGATGCAAGGCTAGACCAAATTAAAAAAAAGAAGATGAATGAGAAGTCAGGAGAAGAAAGAATGTTTTGAACAAAAGGATGGCTCTTCGTGTTGTTTGTAAGGATGAAGGGCTAAGTGGTCATTTGACAGGTCAGTGAGGGCCTAGTTTAGCTGAGGGGAGGGGCAGCAGAGCCCAATGGGGGATGCAAAGGCTGGATAGAGGGTCGGCTCTGGTTCCCGCAGGGCTTTGCAAGTGCTCTGAATTTTAAGTAACTCCTAAGCCCAGTGGGTAAGCATTCTTGAAGGCTTTGACAGAGAGCACTAGGATAGCATGCCTCCTCAAGTGACTCCGACTTGTAAACATTTGTAGACTGGGAGTGGGTTTGCAGGCACGAGGTATCTCATTAGGTCCAAGGAGGAGACAATGATGTGTTGTTCTAGAAGGGTGAGGTGGGGGATGCGGAGAGGTGGGGTGAACTGAGAAATATTTTGGAGGGAGAAACAAAAAGAGAAGACTCAAAATTCCCAGGAGCTAGGCTGGAGATATAGTACAAGGCTTTAGGTCCTTGTTTTATCTCCTTATCTCCAGTCAATCCTGGTTCAATCCCCAGTACCACACAGGGTCCCCTGATCACCACCAGAAGTGATTTCCTGAGCACAGAGTCAGGGGGAAAGCTCCACAGGTTAGCCCGCCTTCCGTCCCCCCCCATCACCTCCAAATTCCATGATCTGAGAAACAGGGATTCATAATTCACTTAGAATTATTCTAAGGGAACTGGCAAGAGTGAGAGAGCATCACGTGGGAACCCAAACTAAGCTTTGTCCCTCCCTGTTGGTGGTAACTGTATGTCCAGCTACCACTGAGAATGAGGGGGCTGGGAGGGGTGTCAAGGATGCCCCCTCCCTTCCAGAGGCAGTGATGGCTAGGAGCTGTGTAATATTGAAATAATTAGCAAGTTGAGGGAAAGCTTATTTTAAAAAATGACTCAGTCTGAGACATTCCCTCCCAAGTTCTGACCCATCCTAAGGTAAAGTTTTAGTTTGACCTAACATGCCCTGGCAGTTCTAATTTACTTAGCCATCTGGGTTCATTTTTTTTACCAGATATTGTTGAGGATGGAAAAACTATAGGAAGAAATATAATTTCTCTCATTTGTAGGTGCACGCGGGGAGGTTCAGAGAGATTAAGCCACTTACCTCAGGTCACACAGCCTGAACGTCACGGTCAGAGCTCATTATATAAAACCTCCCTTTTTCCCAGTGTTTAGAAATTCTTAGCTGAAAGAAGTTTGCCTTCCTCTTTGAGTCTGTGTCCATATTCCTTGTGTGTTCTGCCCCACCCCTTATTTCTCAGTAGGCCTCACTCGGGTGCTACTAATGACATAAAAGGGTGGGTAGATAGCACCTAGTCTCGGGTGTTAAACTGTGCCCCCCACCTGCATTTTCATCCGATGGCCTCAGTGGGAGCCAAAGGGGAAGACGGAAGAGTAAACTTCATCCCCCTTGATTTGCTATCGTTGTACGGAAGTAGAGATTATCTTAAAGAAATGCAAAGGGTGTTCTTAGAAGCACCGGCTCAGATGCGTTCCTAGCACCTGGAACCGCACTGAATCACGCCACAACTTAGGAGCTAAAAACTAAAAACAATCATGGAGTGCTGCTGGATGCTGTCTGCACCCAGCCAGCCAGGACTGCTTTCAGGTGTCGTGCAGGTGGTGGCAGGGACAGGCGCTGTCCTGAAGGTTCTTCACTTAGATGTCTGGCAATTGATTCTGGCTGACAGCTGGACCCTCACGGGAGAGGTTCATGCACACACACCATGGAATCACGCGCACACACCACAGAATCATCTATACATACCATGGAATTATGTACATACACCATAGCATGTACACATACCACAGAATCACATATCATGGAATTACATATACACATTGTGGAATTACCTGCATGCACAATGAAATCATGTACATGCACCATGGAATCATGTACACAAACAGAATCATGTACACACACCACAGAATCATGTACACACACCACAGAATCATGTACACATACCATGGAATTGTGTACACATAACGAAAAATCATGTACACACACCATGGAATATGTAGACACACCACAGAATCATGTACAAACACAAAAGAATAATATATACATACCACAGAATTACATACACATACTACGAATCATGTACACACGACAGTATAATATACACATATCATGGAATTACATACCATATAATCACACACACAGACCACAGAATCACATATGCAGACCACGGAATCATGTACGTACACACTGTCTGCATAGCCCAGGTTCCTCAGAGCATCTAGTTGCATTCTGAGAGCTGGCGCCCAGACCAAGTGAGCACAGTGGACATAGCCCTAGAACCCACAGAGCTTAAGATTGCTTTAGTGTGTGGCTTGGGGCAATCACTGGCATCAGCCTGGGTTTAACAGAAGGAAGCACATCCTGGAACTAGCAAAAAGGCTCTGCAAAACATCTGTGGGGGGAGAGAAAAGCAAGTCTGGAACATGCCAGTCTGTCCGAGAGAGGAAACGGGGAGAAAGTGCGGGCGCTGGTGTATTAGTGTGCTCGGTGCTGACTGTTTTCAGGGCTTGTTCCTTGATGGAAGGCGGAGTGATGGGGATGGAAGCCTCTGAGCGCTTTCTGTCCCAGAAGCTTCTGTGTGCGTTGTGTCCCAACAACACGGAGCTTCTTAGATTGTGCTGTTTCAGGGTTCTTTAGCTATCTCCTTGCTGCTTCTTCTGATCAAAATTATCTCTAAATTGTGAATGGGAAGTGAGACAAGGAATATTCCAGATGCTGGAAACACGCTCTGGTGAATAGGGTTGAAGAAGGGTCACCACAGAGGATTAAGAAAACGAGACAGAAATTAGAGGGAAAAATAAGGTCTGAGAGCTGGACTGTCCCTCATGTTGGCTCTTTAGTTAGTTGCCTATCCAATGCTCATCTAACTGGGCTAAGCTTGTGCCTATCAAAGGGGCTCTGCAGATGGCAAGGACTATCTCTAAAGTGGCCTTATCTCAAGGGATGTTTCCTCAGGGTTCAGTTTTCTGCTCATTTTTCCTTCCTCGTCTTTCAGTCTTACCTCTTTGTTCCAAAAGTATAACCACATCCAGATGTGGTTAAACTTTTATAAAATTTATAAAATCATCATCCCAGTCTCAGCAATTATGTTTATCTTTTTCTCTTTCTAAGTACTCTGGTTCATTTTTTATAACCACTTTGTTGTTGTCATTATAGTTTTGTGGGGTTTTTTTTGAGGGGGGCACACCCAGCAGTGCTCAGGGCTTACTCCTGGCTTTACACTCAGGGATCACTCCTGGAATAGCTCCAGGACAATTTGGGGTACAGGTACACAGGTCAACCACGTGTAAGGCACTCTCCCAATCTGCTATACCAAACTTATCTATTCTCAATTTATATTTTCAATATTCTTTCATTTACCTAAGAATATTAATTACACATTTTATTTTATTTGGATTTGGAGAGGGACTACACTCACCAGTAATCAGGGCTTAATTCTTGGCTCTGTGCCCAGGGATCTCTCCCAGTGATGCTACAGGAACCTTATGGGAAACAAACCAGATTGGTCAAACCAGATTGGTCACAATGCAAGATAAGTGCCTTGACAGTAGTACTATTTCTCCAGCACCATTAATTACACACTTATTTAAAAGACCCTATACAATGATTCTTTTGGTTCTACTTCAGATTTCAACTCTTTCATTTTTTTGTGTGTGCTTCTTTCCTATTTCATGGTGTTGATATTTGTCCAGTCTTGATAGTGGCTTATTGATCTTTTTTATTTTCTCAAAGAACCAGCTTTTGGTTTCATTGGTCTTTTGGATGTATTTTGGGATTCCAGCTCATCTATTTCTGCTTTTAAGTTTTATTATTTCCTTCCTCCTGCCTGGTTTGGGTTCCTTTTGCTGGTATTTTCCAGAATTTTAACCTGTGAAATTATTTTATTTCTATAGGCTCTTTCTTCTTTCCTTTAGAATGCTTGCAGAGCTAGAAACTTTCCTTGTAACACTGCCTTTACTATTTCTCACAAGTTCTGGTAGCTTGTGTTTTCATTCCTGTCTCTTTCCAGGAATCTTTTGATTTCCTCTTTGATTTTTTCTCTAAGCCACCTGTTGTTCATTAGTTAGCTGTTTAATTTTCAGGTGTCTGATTTCTGTGTGTGATTAACTTCTATTTCTAATGCATCATGGTCTGAAAAGATTGTTGATACAAATTATCTACTCTTAATTTTTATGGAGGTATGTTTTGTGGCATAGCATGTGGTCTATTTTGGAGAATGTCCATGTGCACTGGAGAGGAATGTGTATTATATATTTAGTTTGGGGGGATGATTTGTCTACATATATGTATATATACATATGTGTGTGTATGTGTGCGTGTATACTAACACTCTTTTACTTCCATCAAATAAAGTATGTCCTTGCTGAGCTTGAATCTGGTTGATCTCTTCAGAGGTGATAAAGCAGTGTTGAAATCTCCAACTATTTTTTTTAATTTTTTAAATTTTATTGAATCACTGTAAGATAGTTACAAGTTTTCATGTTTGGGTTACAATCACACAATGATCAAACACCCATCACTCCACCAGTGCACATTCCTCACCACCAATTTACCCGGTATACCCCCCTTTCCCCCATCTCACCCTGTCTCTGTGGCAGGGCATTCCCCTCTGTTCTCTCTCTCGTTTTGGGTGTTGTGG
>JAOXYA010000018.1:5825306-5839339 GCA_028565675.1 Sorex palustris
GAGAGGGGCGGAGGAATCGAACTCGCGTCGGCCATGTTGGCTGCGTGCAAGGCAAACGCCCTACCGCTGTGCTATAGAAAGCAAACTTTCACCCACATGAAAATGTATGTACTTATTGTAGGGACTGTCACACTTTCTATTAAACATGTCAAATATTTCAAAAATTGATAAACTGCACATCTATATTTTTAGCTAACTAACATTTTACTGCATTATTATGAATCTATAGTAATATGACTAAAATGAAAGGTATTCATGTTATTACTGGTTGATCATACAAATAATTATTAAATATAAATACATATGCTTTTGTAGATTTGTTGGAGAGATTCGTTAATTGCCTAATGAAAGATGTCTTTCGGATACTAATTCCTTCATTTAGTTCAACAGATTAAGTTTTATATGGGAAGATATTAGCATGCATGCAATGAACTGACAAGGACAACCAAAAAGCTTAAATGTTAATGGATAAAAGATGGCATTCAGATTGTTTAAAAACCTAACAGTATAATTTTCATCCTGTATGCTTCCATTTGTTCCCCATGTAGACAAAAATTCCTTTTTAATATTCATGCAAATTTTGCACTATCAAGACTGTTTCTGCATTTTTCTGAATTGTAAATAAATTATAAAACTTTAACAGTGTTTGAGTAATTCCAGATAAATAAGTTTGTGCATTTTCGAACTAGTCAAGACTTTTGCAACCAAAGCAACTCACTTACTGTGCTAGTTTTAAGGGATGATCTAATTTTACGGAGATTATAGATTTCTAGTTTGCAGAAAGCTTCATCACTACAGACTTTGTGCTGACAATGGTGTGAAAGAAAATCACTACTTGTACCAATAGACCTGTGTCTTCATTTCCCCTCAGTTGCCTTAAACTTTCGTTCAATCTGGTATAATCTTTTTTCTTCCCCCAGTAGGGTGCAGAGAGCCCTCTAGCTTCCAAGTCTGTTTCCTACTGAGGTCCATATTGGCCAGCATACAGCTGCTCAGAACAACTATTTGCATCTACAATGGGGTCATCCCACCACGTTCTTTTCAGATCAATATGATTGGTACAAACAATAGTTTGATTTTGATTGCTCTATAGTACGCTTGGGTAGAGCCTCTGAAAGCAAGTGAATTGCTTAGAAACAATGGGCTGGTTCATCATCCAAAGCGTCTCTTTTCAAACAGCTGCCTCTGCCACACTCACCCTGACAACGTCCAGAAAAACAGATGGTTTCAGCATTCATGGCCAGTTTAGTGAAAGCCCCTGAGTCAACCATTCAACGCATGTTTTTAATCTATTTGATATTAAGGAGCATTTCTCTCCACTGCAAATTTCAAACATATTTAAATTCTCTTGCTGAGTTTATGAATTTAAAAGAAAGTAGGCAGTTAGGAGGCAAGAATAAAATACCATCCTCAAGTCAATGTAGCAGGTCTTTTGTAAAAATGGCCATGTATACTCTCATGTATGTTATATGTAGTAATTGTGCACCAAATAAAGATAGATTAATAATGCAACTAAGATTCCCCAGTGTTGATCTATCTAGCTTCTGTGGTGTATTTAAAGGTAGGCTTTTAAGTTAGGTTAAAAACAATATAGCCCCCCACCCCCCAACCTTGTCGTTTTTATTTTTCCACAAGAAAAATTAGATCTGAGAATTGCATAGGGAATAACATAAGAGGCAACATCATTCTTGTGTGTTATCATCACTCATTTATAGAATATATAAATAGGTATTTTGCATTCAGCTGCTGTTTATTTGGAAAATATTGTACCGTTCCTTCAATTTTGAGTGAGAGTTTAGCTAGGTAGAGTATTCTTGATGAAGCATTCATTTCAGTGAGTTTTTCACTATATTTTGCCACTGCCTTCAGGCTTGGAGGATTTCCTCTGATAGATCTGCTGTGAATCTAAGAGGTTCTCCTTTGTATGTGATTTCTTTCTTTGCCCTTGTTGCTTGCAGTATTGTGTCTATTGGCAGCATTGATCATTATAACTATGATATGTTTTGGAGTGTATTTGTTAGGGTCTCTTTTAGCTGGCACCCTTCGGGCTCCTTGAGTCTGAATGGCTGCATTGTCAATCTCTGGGAATTTTTCAATGATGATTTGTTTAACCGTGGCTTTTTCATTGGGATTGTTTTACTGAGCTTCTGGTAGTCCAATGATTCCAATGTTGTTCCTTTTGGAATCGTCTCCTAGGACTCTGATTCTCTCTAGAGCTATTTTGAGGTCCCTTGCCATTGTTTGTTGTTGCCTGTTGGCTTGGTGCAGCTGATCTTCCAGCTCACTGATTCTTTCCTCAGCTGTGGTCATTCTACTTTTGAGGGCACATACTGAGTTTTTTAGTTCATCTATAAAATCTTTCATTCGTGACATTTCTGTGCATATTTTTCCAATTTCTGTTTTCATTTCTTCTCGTAATTTGTTCATTTTTTCTGTCATGTTACTGGATATCTTTCTGATTGTTTCATTGAGTTCATTGAACATTTTCATGACTTCATATCTAAATTCTTTCTCAGAGAGTTCCTTTAGGTGAGTAGCACCAATTAAGGCTTCTGGACTCTTTTCATCTTCATCCCCATGTGGTGGGGATTTGCTTTGTTTCTTCATGTTTTTGTGTAGGTATGGGAATTGAGATATTACACTAGATTTCTTGGTATGAGTAAACTACCTGAGGCGTGAGCAGCTGCCCACCTTAAATCAGGCCACGCCTACTTCTACAAAAGCCACGCCCACTTTCAAAGAGGCCAAGGCCCCAAGGGAACCTGGTGTGTGTGTGTGTGTGTGTGTGTGTGTGTGGCGGGGGGGGGGTCGTGCTAGCTGGGAGGGGAAGAAGACTGGCACATTGTTGGGGACAAAGAGTAAGAGGCTCAGGGCTGCTTTTGTCCCAGAGTCCTAAAGGATGCCTGTGGCGCTTGCATGGAGAAAGCCAAGTCCCATGTTTGAATACTGGTGGGTTACCTGACCTGGGAAGGGAAGAAGACCCTATTAAAAATAAGTTTGAAACCATGCTCAAACACTCTCACACAAAGACACTTCCATACATACACCCTTTAAAACTTTTTTTTAAATTTTTTTTTGGGTTTGGGGGCCATGCCCACAATGCTCACGGGTTACTCCTGACTCTGTACACTGGCATTTCTCCTGGTGGTGCTTGTTGGGGTGGGAGAGTGGGGGGGAATTTGGGATGCTGGGGATCTAATCCGGGTTGGCCATGTCCAGGGGACTGCCTTCTGTGCTGTACTATCTCTCTGGTCCATTATCATCTTTTAATGCATATATTGTTTCTGTAACAAAAGAAGCCCCAACTCAGCCAAAAAACAAAGCACAGGCATGTTCCTTGTTTGGGACATTTGTGGTAACTGGAGGCTGCAGAATCAATTACCAAGTCTGTGAATTGGTTCATGAAACCACCTCTAGGTGCCCGTGGATAGCTGTGGACACTCACTCACGTGGAGCAGGAGTCTCTTCCCTCCTCGCCCTCTCCCCTGCTCATTTAAGGGGAAAGGAAGTTCTGGAGATGGACCGTGCCCTCCGCCCACCTTCCTTAGTCCCATGTTCCAGAGGCAGCTGTGCATGCTCTGCTGCTCATGCTCTAAGATTCAGGGGTGCAGAGAGGTAACAGGAGGGGTGGTGAGAGGGAGATTCTGTCTCCTCTATGACTAATGTCCTCTGTCTCTTCTCTTCCAGACCCCACCCAGATGAACAACGCAGTCCCCACCTCCCCTCTCCTCCAGCAGATGGGTCACCCCCACTCATACCCCAATCTGGGGCAGATCTCCAACCCTTACGAGCAGCAGCCACCCGGCAAAGAGCTGAACAAGTATGCCTCCTTGAAAGCAGTGGGTAAGTAACCCCTGCTCCCCCTCCCCGCGGCTCTCTTCCTTTCAGACCTTTCTCTCCAATGTCTTTCTCCACTCTTTCTCTGTTTCTCCCTCCTTCTTTGCTTCCTCTTCTTTCTCCTCATCTTCCCTCTCTTTCTTCTTTGTCTCCTTGTTTCTCTCTTTTCTTTCTTCCTCTTCTCCTTCCTCCTCTTCCCCTTGTCCTTTGCCTTTTCTTATTCTTTTTGCTCCTTTTCTCCTTGTCTTCCTCCTCCTCCTTCTTCTCTTTCTCCTCCCCTTCTCCTCCCTCTTGTATTCCTTTTCCTTCCTCTTCTCCTCTTCTTCCTTTCCTTTTCCAGTCCTCCCACTCTTCCTTTCCTTCCTCCTCTTCCTTGATTTCTCCTCCTTATCCCTCTTCTTCTTCATGTCCTGCTCCCTTTCTTTCTCTTTTGTCTTCTCCCATTCCTCCCCTTCCTCATTTTCTTCTTCTTCTTCTTATTCTCCTCTTTATCCTTCTCATTATCCTTCTTCTTTTCCTCCTCCTTTCTTCTCTTCACTATGTAGATATTTCATCTCTATATAACATATACCACATCTGTTTATGAGCTCTGTATATTCTGAGTACCTCTCTCTGGAACACAGAATAATTCTAGAGACCCTCCATTGCTTTCCTTATCCCCAGATCAAGTGACCATGTGTGTGGTAGGGTGGGTGGTGAGGGGCATTTTGAAAGGGGATGCTATATTTTGGGGAGGACCTGGATGCCCATTGGGTCCCTCAATCCTTTTCACATCCACCTTCTTCCCAGGTAAATAAATCTCTAGAATCATGGATCCTAGACCTAGAATTTAAGTCCCTCAGTTTCACACGTATTGCCCCTTCAAAGCTCATCCTCCACTTCCACACGGCCCAGCCCTCTCTGGGAAGTCGGCATTCAAACTTATTCCTATCTCAGGCAGCTTCTGCTTTGCAGGGTGGAAATGATTCTTCGGGTGAGCAGCTTGGGCCCCCTAATAATTAAGTTCTCACACAGTGCAAGACATTGCATCAGATGCTACATATATTCTCTCCTATTATTTCACTGCTGTGAAAGCACAGGTTCTTGTCCTGATTTTCAGACTGGGAATCTGACACTCTTAAGAGGTTGATTTAACTTGCCTCCAATCCAAGCAACCTGTGGGCAGCAGAGTTGAGACTGGAGCCTGTGTCTTTAATCACTGTCCCCCTCATAGTCCCTCCAATAGCCTTGGTTCTTCTCCCCCTCCAGTCTCTTTCCCAGGACATGAGGGAATGTCACAGTGACCCTACCTGTACCCAAGTTGACAGCAGCATGCTCATGGAAAAGTTTTATTAGACAGAGGCAGCAGCACTGCAAAGTGGGTGGATCCTGATTGGCTGTGGCTATCTCAGGAGTCCTTGAGCCAATAGTTCTCAGTGGTAGATGTGGAGGATTTTCATCACCTCAAGTCGAAAAATGCCAAAGCCCCATCCCACCTTAGAGAGTTTGATAGAACTGGACAAGTGGGGGTTCTAGACAGGTCCATCAGAATTTTCCAGATTATCACAAGTGAAGCTGAGGCCAAGAGTTGCGGAGGAAAATCATGGCATCAGTCCCAAATTTGGGACAATAAAATCCCATCTCAAATGCTTGCTTCTGTACCCCCTCTTGGTCATCAAAGGACTTGCTCTCCCTTTTTCTGAAGTGCTCTTGCAGAGGGGGATTCCTTTCTCCCATGGTGTCCTGTGAGTTCTGCTTCTCTTCCTTGTCTCAGAGGCAATGTCGTCAAACCTGAGTTTCTTTGTACAATGCCTCTTTCCTGAGCATTGTGAAAGATGCATTTTTGGAAAGCTTTCCTGAGCTTATTTGAAAAGAGCTGGGAAGAGCCAGTCCTATCTGGGTTCATACCTTACTTGTTCGCAGAATTGGACAACACAGAACTTTTCTCTTTTCCTTTAGTCTGTAGACACAGTCGCTCATGCATCCTAGGACAGACCAGAAAAGAATATTCCTCCCATCAAGTCCCCGCCTCCTCTACTGCTCCTACCATCCCTGAATGGACCCTTTTCTGAGTTCCAGCTCAAAGCATGCTCAGATCCCCCAGAAAGATCTTCTTTTTAAGTGTCTTTACAACTTCTCTCTCCAGTGTGGAGTGAGTGATCTCATTCCTGGTAGAGATGTCAAAGCCCTAGCATTGGAAAACAATTCAATGGGCCAAGATGCCCTTTATCACACGTGATCATCTTTCTGCTTTTGTTTCTTAGAGCACGACAGCCCTAGTCTTGCTGGCTTCTGGAAAACCCTGGACAGCAGGAGACCCCAGACCTTAGCCTCCCCTTATTACCCATTTTCCATCTCCTAATCTGCCTCCCCAAGCCATTTCACTACAGTTAGGAGGGGACACATTGACAGATCAATTTAAGCATGAAAAAATAGGGCTTCAGGGCTCGAGCAATAGCAGTTTGTAGGGCATTTGCCTTGCATGTGGCCAACCCAGGTCGATTCCTCCATCTTTCTTGGAGAGGCCGGCAAGCTACCTAGAGCATCCCACCCGCACAGCGGAACCTGGCCAACTCCCCGTGGGTATTCAAAATGCCAAAAACAGTAACAAGTCTCACAATGAAAACGTTACTGGTGCCCACTCGAGAAAATCAATGAACAAATGGGAGTGCTACAGGGTTTCCATTCTGAACTCAGCCAAGAAACCAACGCAGAAACATGTTCCATGTTTGGGACATTTGTGGTAACCAGAGTCTGCAGAATCAATCACCAAGTCAGTGAGTTTGATTCATAAAACAACTTCTAGGTCAGGTTGACCACACCTGGAGACTGGTAAGTTCTGGGAGCAGATAAAATCTATCTTTAGGAATTCTTCTCCAAGGACACTCAGACAGAAACGTTCTGAGAGAGAGGTTGCAGCAGATTGCAGAGAGGAAAAAAAACCAGACACTGTCGCTGCAGGTTGTAGACTGCGCTCACACTTGACATGTTGAATTTTAACCCCCTGCTCCACCCTCATCTACACCCGGGGACCACTGGGTCCCTCTGTATTCTCTACTGTGCATTTGCATAGCAGGTGCGTCCAGGTGTGTTCTAGCAGAGTCATCTATTCCTAGGAGGACACGAAAGTTGTTGCAGCTCATCTATTGCCTAGGAGAGAGGGAGTCACTGCCTTTCATTGCAGAACTCTTCATGCACTGTTGGGTAACACATCTGCCTTTTTGAGTGTCACACTGAGGTGAGAAATCGAGTGTGCTCATAGATTTAATACTTCTCTTGGTACCAAAAGAAAATATTAGCCCAGACATCCTTTTATCTTTGAACTGGTCATCTTGCTCTAATAAACTCTTTTATTTAACTTAGACCCACTATATCCTAATACCTAAAGTAGCTCACTTACTGAGTGACAACTGGTATTTCCGACAGTCTCTTCATTCTCCCCAGCATTTAGACAGGGACAGGCAAAGTGTCTTCAGTTTCTTTCAATTAGAGTTAGGAATGAAAATTTATTTGACACTCCTGGCAGAACCCTTTCTTCCAAAAAGCAGGCTCTCCTGAAATGCCGGCTGAATGAATGAATGAACTTGGCTTTGCCAGGAATCAAAGTAAAGCTTTGTCGGAAGGAAACACACCAATGTCTGCCAGAAATCTCTGATATCTCTCCCTTGCGGATCCCTCCCCAGCCCTGGATTTGGTTGACATTTCCCTCTTGTTCTCCTGCCTTCTCTGTTGAGAGACTCCAGGCTTTGTCTGCATTGTAGAGGTTCTGGTGATCCCCTAGCTAGGGAAGTCCAATGAGGAGCAAATTGTCAGACTGTTTAACCCAATGTCTTACCCCAGACTCCAGAGTAGGCCTACAGCAGTGAGGTTCAAATCCTACAGCAGTGAGGTTCAAATGTTCTATCTATCCAGGGTTCTTTATTAAGGTCTAATGTGACCATGGTGTGAATGGTAAAATATATCATTGATGAAATCATTACCACCTAAAAGAGAGGAGTGTTTGGAAAAAGCGTCTGCTAGTGAAAGTTTTCAGCCACTCATATCCAGGCTCATTTTCTCAAAATTTCAGCGCAGTCACAGACAGGGACAGGTTTTAGGGCTAACTGCCAAGTTCAAACATGCCTCTGGAAAGTATATTTCTCTTGGCAGTTTTCATCTCCAGAACGTCGGGTGGGTTCGAGCTGGTCACTGAAACTCTCTGACATCAACTTATTTAGGAGACAATGAAGTTGCCGAACTAGATGGTTTCCAAGCTCCAAGCCCCATCCTATCTTTAAAATGAGAAAATTAAACAATTCTTCCTCATTTTAGTTACTTAGAACACCCACAGGCCATTAAATTTGTGGCATCCATTTTCTCAAAGCTCAGGAGAAAGAGTGGTTACCAGTTGCTTGGTCTTCATTTCTATCTCATTTTGTTTCATTTTGTTTGGTTGTTGGAATCACTTTCGGTTAAGTGGAAAGAGAATTCCTTCCTTTCTGCAATTTAGACTTAGGATTCATCCCTAGCCTGTGACTGCAGAATGGTTTGTCTTACCAAAGGGTTCCCCATTTAACATTGGGGGAGGTGCGAGGCTAAAGTTGATTAGATTCCATACAGAAGGCATTGATAGGGATTGAGTGACCATTTGTTGAATTGATTTATTCATCTTCCAAATATTTAATCTAGTGTCCCTTAATTGTAGGTCTCGATAAGACAGGAAACAAATATATTCCCCTTATCAATATCTCCCTAGCTCAATTTTAGGGACTTAATAAACATGCCCCCAAAATATAAATTTTGTATTTAAAAATCCAGTGAATTATAAACTGTGACAGGCACCCCAGAGTCAGGAGATAGGCATGCAAGTCACAGATCAATGAGCTCTACTGTCACAGAAGACCTGATTTAAGACTTACCTGGGATGTTTGCCCAGGAACGACAGAAATCGTATAGTCTCCTAGGGTCTCAGTGTTCCCATCTTTAAAATGGAGAGAAGAATAAGGCACATCTCTAGTGGCTTGGGGCAAATTTCATGATATGGTACTTAGTCTAATACATATCAGCCCTCAGTAAATATGGAAGCGTGTGGAAATCTGTAGAGTAGAAATGGCAGGTCCCTGCTTCCAGAACTAGAAGAACCCCTCTTCCTTGAATTGCAATTCCCAATGAGATTTTTCAAACAGGAAATCAGCATTTCTCTCCTATTTGTTTCCATGTCCAGTTTCACCTCTAGGTGCCTGAGAATGTAAGCCTGGGACAGCCAGAGGTTCCTAACCATGTGCCCATTAGATGTTTCAATGCACCCTGCCCACTCCGTGAGGGAAAGAAGTAGGATGCATCAGCACTAGGGATAACATGCTGTGGTGCCCTTACTTTTAACTTAAAAGATATTTATAAGAAAATATTTTCTCTAATCCTGTTGGACAGACCAGACACCCTTTGCCAGAACCATGTTGCATTTTTCAAGAACACTTGCAAAATCACAGGAGCAATACACTTCCTAGGATACACTCTGGGAAGTACACTTCCCAGGAGGGCCTGGGACACACCTCCTGGGATCCACCCTGGAAAGCACAATGGCTGGGATCCCTTCCTCTCTTGCTAGGAATCACGTGTATAAGCCCTACGTTGGGCAAGAGGCCTCAGCCACTGATTGCTTTCTACCAGTTTCATTTTTTTCCCTTTATGTTTTGACAGAAAGGGAGCACATACCACCACTCAAATCCCTACCTGTCATCTTTTTGCATCTGTGGGAAATTTAGTCCCACCTGTGTGCAGGCGGGCAAATGGAAGTTTAGTAGAATTCAGTCGTTTCTCCAGAATTCACATTTTCAGTAAATGGCAGAGCTAAGGGTTACATTGAAGATGGCCTGATTCAGAATCCTATGTTCTTTCCAGGAATTAATTTCATCTTCCACAGAATAATTTCTGACATTGAAATGAGGCACACAACTGACCACCCCACCTGCAAAGATTCAGGAGACACATTCTCATTCTATTTCTGAGGGGTTGCTTACTAAAGAATGAATTAATTTTCTTTGAAAACAAAAGTTTTCCCATTATGCTGGATAGAACCGTGGTAGGAGATACATAAAGTCTACGATGATTAAGGTACAACTTCCCACAGTGGAATAAATGTACAGATTGCAGTTTTACAGTAGCTGGTGGAAACACCCATGCACTGTTCTAACTGGTGCCACAGTATGGATAAGAGTTGTTTCAGGGTCAGGGTGATAGTACATCTGGGAGGGTATTTGCCTTGCACGTGGCCTACTTGGGTTCAATCCCTGGTCTCCTCTAGGGTCCTCCAAGCACTGCCAGGAGTAATTCCTGAGTGCAGAGCCAGGGATAACCCCCTAGCATCACCAGGAGTGACCCAAAAAGAAAAGAGTTATTTTAATCTCAGAAAGTTCCCTTGTGCGTGCCCCTACCACACCTAGGTCCTTTGGATGAATATTTAAATTTCACCTTACAAATCTGTATCTACAGTCCTCTAGTTCTGCCATGCTCGCAGTAGGACCTTCATGAGAAATTTGATAGCTCTCCACCCTCTTATTAATTGCTATTCCTAGAATAGACCTAAGGAACTGGTTACTGACCCTCATTGTCTTAGGTATTGGGGGACAGAGATAGCCCCCCCAGGTGTTTCTTGCCTTCAAGACCAGTAGAGACAGATTTGGTCAGGGGAGAAGAAGGGGTTAAGATTCTTTGGGTCAGGGATTGAGTTCTGTCTGTCTCCACCTACGCAGGGGAGATGGCCTCGTGTTTTGCAGATGGCAGTGAGACTCAGAGCGAGCAGAGGGGCTAACACATCCCGGGCGGGTCCTCCTTAATGTTAACGTTGTCACCCTGCTCCTGTCACTCCAATTTCCCCTCTGCAGTGTGTGATGAGGGTGTACAGTTCACATCCGCAGGGGGAACATGGCAATTTGAGTGTCCTTCAGCACGACTGGGAGGCCAACCAGAAATGTTTAAATGGGGCCGGATCTGTGCCCTGTAATCATTCAGATCACAGACTGTTCCCTGCCTCTGCTCTCAGCTGGCAGCCCGCTCCAGAGCCCTAAAAACTGCAGACGTGTTGAGGAGCTGGTCCTTCCCAGGTAGATTCCCAAGGAAGGAAAATGGATGGAGTGGTCCACCTGATTGGCTAGGCCGGCAGCCAATGGGCAGAGGTTGCTGTGCAGACACGTGGGCAGGTTTGCCTCACTTTGAGAAAACCCCATCTTGCAGAGCCATCCTCTGCACCTTTTGTGAAAAGGGTTTCCATGGGGCCTGTTATCATTTGCTATACGGCTCCCTCCCCCAGAGTTTTTCTATGCACTAAAACAGAATTCCATGTAGAGAAACATATTTCTAACCTGAACTCTAGGCATTATGGCTTGAGCCATAATGCCTTGAGCTTGAGCTGGTAGGACACCTCCATTCTTTAGGAATGGTGACTCGCTGGAGAAACCAAGTCATTCATTAGTTCAGCAATGTTCTGCAAACAAAGACTTTGTGCAGGGGCGGTGGCAGTCGTTGCCCTCCTTTACTGCCCAGCACTCCAAGTTACAGGTCACAGAGCCTGGCCCAGCCCTGACGCGGGGGTCTCACAAGGCATCTGCTTCTTTCCAGCGAAATGGGATCCACATTCATCTATTCTCAACAGAGCAGTATCATTAGCCAAAGTGACCTTTTGTAACTGAGAGATTCCTTTCTTTTCTTCGAGGGTTGCAATTTAAATTCATGCCAGAGAATCCTCACCCTTACAGAGTGGGAGGCAGCAGCCAGGTCTGTCCCCAGGGACTTCTTTTGATCTTCTGTTGGGTGTTGCTTTCTTGACATGCTCCAAGTCTTGTACAAAATGCTGCTCTCCTAATTGCACTAGTCCTGGGGTCCTGCACCTGGTTCTCTGGATCCCCTGGGGCCTGGACCCCTCCTTTCCTTGGAGTCTGCAGATTGCCTGGGGGTAAGGCAAGGGTTCTGTGGAATGGGAGAAACCGTGAAACAGATCAGCATCTCTTGATTATTATTTTTTAGGAAGTTCTGATGGTGACTGGGCAGTGGCGACACTTAAGTCACCAAAAGGTACTGTATAGATTCTTGTAGCTCTGTCGTCCAGATGTTGTCAAAGTTGACATTGCTCAGTGCGGGCCCAGTGTGTCCTGGTGTCTGTGTGATCCAGTGCACATGTGTGTCTGTCTTGGGTAGACCTGCAAGTCTGTCTCAGCTCAGTATGTAGGTGTGTATGTGTTTGTGTTGCACACTCATGTGCACACAATCATGTAGCTGTGCTGTACTCCAGCGCCAGTTGAAAAACTGTCCTACTCTTCACTTGCCAATATCTGGTGTCTGAAGGAAAATATTGTGCAGAAAAAAATCCCAGGTAAGAGAAATGGAAAGTTTGACATTTGCATTTGTGTTCTTGATGACCACCAAAGTGACCCTTAAGAACAAGCTGGTAGTAAGACCTGAACACAGTCAAGTGTCGCTCAACCCACACCTCCCCCCAAAAGACACAATGGGGAAAATGGAAAAAACACATAGTCCATGATGGCAGGGGAAAAATCACAACTCCCAAGGGAGAGAGCAATAGAGCTTGTTCGAGTCTTGGGAAGGATCCGCCTTCAGGGGACAGAAGGTGAGTTTGAACTTTCCCAGGGATGTATGTGAAGCAGCAGAAACTACCACCATGGTTGACTTCGGTCTAGGGTAGGGGATCCACTAGCTGGGTGAGTAGGTCTGAAGGTAACTCCCCTCTCTACTATGTACCTGATAAAAGGCCAGGAGCTTCACTCATCTTCTCACTTGACATCATCTTCTCACTGAATTCTCCAGGGACCATGCAGGGTAGTTATTGTCATTGCCATTTAGAGATGGTGACATGGCATTTGGTGGAAGAGAATTCTTGCTTGTTTATATTCATATGCCTGAAAAGTGGCAGGGGAACAATTTGAACCCATTCTGTCTGCCTGTCTGTCTGGCTCCAAGGTTGTTAATCCCCTGGGGTGCTCAGGGAACAGTTCTTTCTGGGACAGACCAAAAACTTGATTCTTTACTTCACTTCTGTGCTTTGTTGGATTTGGAGGTAGGAAGGATGTAACTGACTCAAGCAGGTGAAGAGGCGGGGAGTGCATTTGAGTGACTTGAACGGGAACCAATGAGAAGATGAGACAGATTTCTAGGCAGGATACTTGACATGGCCAATTTTGTTCTCATTAAAGATCGTTCTGGATCCCAGGTAGAAACTGGATTTGAGGGAGGATAGACTGGAATTAGGGACACCAATTGGGGGTTCTTGCAGTCATCCCAGGGAGCCGAGTCCCACAATGGGGTGGGTAGGGGATGGAGAAATGGCAATGGACATATGGGTCTGTAAGAAACTGAGAGGGCAGGGCTGGAGAGATAGTTAGCATGTAGGACACTTGGCTAGCACAGAGCCAACCCAGTTTGATTCCTGGCACCCCATATGGTCCCTCTGTGGAACATGGTGACGGGCACTGGAGCAGATGAGACCCGACCTTGCAAAGCAGCTCAGAAGCGAAGGCTCACAAGAGGGAGTATCTGGGGAAAGTTGGCAAGAACAGGCTGTCAGCCAACACCAGGTGTCCAGTCTTGAGCCTCACTCGACCTTCTAGTCACATAAGCCCTAGATACAGAAACTGTCATGTATGCTTAGCAAGTCATCCTAACTGTAACATCTAACCTTGATTGGGATTGGACTGGGGCAAAGCAGACCTGGAGAGGTGATAGGTCAACAATACTGAACTTCATGTGATTGGACTTTCTTATAAGCTGAGACCCTCTATAAAATATGTGTGTATTTGGCAATAAGGTGAGCAGCCATCGGCTGCTCCCTGAAGGTGTTTCTCCATGTGCCCATCATCCTTCGCCCCATGTCTCCCTGGACCCGGTGCACAACGTGTCCAGGTACATTAGGGGAAAACTGTTTCCCAACATCCCTCGAACCCTGCCAGGAGTGATCCCTGAGTGCACAGCCAGGAGTAATTCCTGAGCACTACTGGGTGTGGGCCCCCAACTATAGCACTGCACTGTCACTGTCCTCCCGTTGTTCATCGATTTGCTCAAGCGGGCCCAGTAACGTCTCCATTGTGAGACTTGCTGTTACTGTGTTTGGCATATTGAATATGTCACGGGTAGCTCTCGGAGAGCCCGGCTAGCTACCGAGAGTATCTTGCCCACACGGCAAAGCCTGGCAAGCTACCCGTGATGTATTCAATATGCCAAACACAGTA
>JAOXYA010000018.1:5852933-5868602 GCA_028565675.1 Sorex palustris
CAGGGCTAGGATGAAGGAGACATTACTGGGGCCTGCTCGAGGCAATCGACGAATAACAGGATGATTTGTGATTTGTGAAGGCACACAAGGCATATCCACGGGGATAGACACTCCATGGTGTGCAGCTTGACAAATAAACACGTGGCTTCGTGGGGTGCTGGGCTGTGGGGTCTGGACAGAGTCAGGATCAGTGAACTTCTGCTCTGACCCAGCACAGCCAGGCAGGGAATGTTGACCCATTTAGTTTCAGAGTTTAAAGCTGTCCCTCGATGGCCTTTCAAAAGTACCAAGTCTTATACACTGGAGGGAGGGTCTAGTTGTGGATCACCTTAGTTAAATCATGCCATGGGTCTGAGCTTTAGCCTCCTCTAATCTGTCAGGCTGATGTTCTAATTCTCACCTGCCCTGCCTCTTTCCTGAGGGTGTTGTAAAGATCTATTGAGAGAGGAAAAGTGGACTTTTGTGGTCTCCCTGGACGTCTCACCCCTCTGACGGTATGGGGTGTTGCACTAGTGTATGAAAGAGCAGCAAAGTTTCTGGTCTCCCAGGAGATGTGTGTTTAAGGAAGTGTCCCCAAAAAATAAATTTCACAACTGCAAAGGAGCTTATCATAAAAGCGCTGTAGAATAAAATAAAGTCCTTATCAAATGATCAGGAAAATACAGAAGGAAGGAAAAAAAGAAAATGAGGAAGAAAGAAACAAAGAAGAAAAGGAAGGTCCAGGAAGATAGTTCAAAGGCTCAGAGCACATGTTTCGCATGTAGCAAACCCTGGTTTCAAATCCCAGCACCTCAAGTTCTCTGGCACCTCACCAGGTCATCACTGGCCTGAGGATGAAACTTTCCTGCCCACCCAGCCGGACTGAGTATTTTTCAGGGAACTTGGGAACTCAACTGCCCCTGGAAAGAGGAAGAAAGGGAGGGAAACTAGATGGGGGAAGGGATAAAAGGAAGAAAAGTAAATCATTCTAATTTGCAGAGTGTGAAATGGAATGGAAATAGATACAGACTTAGCATCGTTGGTCACACACATTACCGTCTTATTAATGTTTACATCCTTAAGCAAAGTAATTCCACACCAGGTAATTCATTTCAGCGCTGGGTGGTAAATATTTCAGACTCTGTGGACCATGAAGTTTCCTTCCAAAGTTCTCAAATTCCTCACACCAAAACAGAGAGCAGCCATGACCCCAGACACCTAAGAGTGGGAGATGCCAGTAAAATATGGTTTACAAAACCAACAGATGCCTGATGTGGTCCCTGGACCATAGTTTGTCACCCCTAGTGCAGATGAAGGAAAGCTTATTAGTGTTCTTCCAAATCATAAAATGTACAAAGAAAGTTTTAACCTAGAAGATGCCCATCCTAGCTTTATTTATATTGGCACATAGGAGCACAATCAGACCTTTCAACAGGAAGACTGATTTTTACATTTCCATTCAATGAAATATTATGGAGGCATTCAAATGCTGTCTGTGAGTCCTTTATAACATCATGGAAACATATTTGATAACATGTCTCATGAGAAATTAAGCCATTATTATCATGACAATGAGGCTAATGATGGTCACGAAGGGCTAAGCACTTTATCCTTGTCATCTCACCAAATCTTCCAAGCCACCCATTGGAACATTCCTTTTCATTGTGAGGATTTGCCTCCTGCAAAAGCCAAGGAAACCAAGTTGTTTGGCCAGAGGGATATTACCACTCGGGTGACAGAGCTTGGGGGTTGAACACAGGTCTGCTCAACCGCCAAAACCAAAGACAAAAGCAGACACTAGAGCTGATAGCTGTCTGTGTTCGCTTCTCCTCCAGGCGAGGAGCAGAAGAAAATTTATGCAAGTGTTGGACAGAGAGGTGATGAGCAGGAATTTCCCAGCATCATGGGGAAGGAATCTTCCAATATGGTTCTCTCCAAGGAGAACCCACTCTTTCAATCATGGAGACACGGGCCTTGGGTCTTCTAAGGAAGCTGTGTAGAGCAGAGCCCTTGTGTAGTTGGGGTAGGGACATGTTTTTCTCAGTTGTAGGGGGCTCGAGATTCTGTTAGGGAGCACTCCCCCTCTGGTTCCGGCTTTTGTCTGTGGGAAGCACATGCCTGCCTTTATCTGTCTGGTCCAGCGGGAATTTGTAATGTGCATATGTGTATGCTGTGTACCTGTCGGGAGGCTGTTCTTGGCTTGAGGACCTCTTTCTAACTCTCTCTCTCTCTCTTTCTCTCTCCTTTCTCTCCCTGTCTTGGCTTCCCTCCTTTACCCTCCGCTGTCCGCCGGCCTACACAGCTGACAAGGTGAACGATGACTTCTACACTAAGCGCCGGCATCTGACAGAGCTGGCGGCCAAGGGCAACCTCCCCCTGCAGCCCGTGCACC
This sequence comes from Sorex palustris, assembly GCA_028565675.1. Classification (NCBI taxonomy): domain Eukaryota; kingdom Metazoa; phylum Chordata; class Mammalia; order Eulipotyphla; family Soricidae; genus Sorex; species Sorex palustris. The sequence continues at coordinate 5,855,305 of JAOXYA010000018.1, forward strand.
TGGAGAATGAGCCGCGGGCCTTCAGCCCAGAGCACGGCCCTGCCAAGCAGAATGGACAGAAGTCCCGTGCCAACAAGATGCCTCCCCATCCCCTGGCCTACAACTCCTCCACCGCCAATTTCAAGGGCTGGGACCCCAACGAGCAGTCTCTCCGGCGTCAGGGCTATGGCAACAAGGCCAAGCTGGGGACAGCCGAGTCAGGCTCGGGTGACCCCTTGGGACCTCGCCCCCAGCACTATCCACCCCCACAGCCATACTTCATCACCAACAGCAAAACAGAGGTGACTGTCTGAGCTCTCCTGCCGGAGAGCATCCTGGAGACCACACTCAACTGAGAGAGGCAAAAAATATTAAAGAATAACCCAGTCCACTCCCTCCTCATCCCCCAGTCCCCAATGTCAACCTACACACTCACCCTCCACATGACACACCTACCAGTGACGTGAAATCGCGTCTTTCCTGGGTCCTGCCTAACCTGTGATGATGGGAAACCGAGCAAGACTGAAGCCTGAACGTTGAGCAAGACAGCCCAGGGGGAAACTGAGGCTTGCTTTTAGCACCGCAGCCCCCAGCCCCATCCCAGGTGGCTTGAATACCTGCCCACTCTGTGGGGCTCATTAGTCTTTTTCTTCTGCGTGAGGGGCATATGGCAAGGGGCACAATTGAGAGAAATTGTCCTCTGCATGTCCCAGCATTGGACACACATCAGGCTGAGAGAGATGAAGAGTGAGAGAGGACCCGCAGAATATTCTGGAAAAGAGCAGTCTTCGGGGGAGGCATAAGTGCATCGTCAGCCTCATTCCAAGAAGAGATGCAGACCCCAAATTTCCATGAGCCCATGAGACTCTCCTTGGACTCTGAGCATTCTACTGACAGTGATATTCACATCGCCAGTGTTGAAAGCAAAAAACAAAACCACACACACACACACACACACACTCTTCAGCTCACAAAAGCATTCATAGACCCTGAACTCTCCGAATGGAGTTGGAAAGGAAGCATGTGCTAGAGAACATCCATAAAGAGATTGGCCAGGGACAGGGGAGGAGGAGCAGGTGTTGGTGTTGGAAGGAGGGGGCAGGGTCCAGAGACTTTCACATGACACTTTTTTTTGCAAAAAAAAAAAATAGAAGCCCACTACAAAGCAGACAAAAAAGAGCAAATTAATCTCTGCCCCCGCCACCCCTCCATCTTCAAGGCAGGAAATCAACCTTGATATTGACTGCCACTTTTTTTTAAATCACCTTTGAAAAGTTAACTAGAGGTGAGATGAGGCCCAGAGCTTTTGTGTTTTGGAGGTTCCTTCAGTGTTCTGGAGATTTCTTCGCTGTTCTGGAGATTCCTTCTTGCCTCCCAGACAAGACAGAGACGCAGAACCAAATCCTCTAGGAACTGGTGATCCCCGACCCCCTGCCCCCTTTCAGCTGCCGCCGCCGCTGCCAATCTTCAACTGCTTTGGACTGAAAATGTCATAAGCGTGGGTGGTGCCTTCAATGTGTTTCTGTTCAATGACTGTCCCGTGCCCGTGTGCAGCCTCCGTCCTTTCAACCTTTCCTCCCTCCTGTGTTTCTGCAGTATTGTTGGTGATCCCAGTCTCCCCACACTCCAAGGGGGTTGCTGTAATGTCAGGGGGGCCCCAATGTCAGAGATTCCCCCTTGCTGCCCACAGGGTCCAAATGCCTCCCATCCTTTCCTTCTTGAGCTCCCGACCCTGTCTTATTGATAAAGGCCAATCGAACATGTCTGGGTCCCATACTTCGCTCTGTCCCTCAAATCATCTCCCTGGATACATCAGTGCATTCACACACATCTCTTTCGAAACTTCCCAGATTGTTCTCATAGCAAGTAAGTAGGTCTCAGGGGTTCCAACAAAGACCGTTTCCTGCCAGTTCTATGGTTAGTTGAAACCCAAAGTGGGGGGCTTGAGAATAACGAGATGACATTGAAGGGGAGAGATTTTCCTCCATTCTTTGCTGATGATGGAGTACTTCCTGGAGACCTCGGCTTCCAGGATTGGAAGCTGCACACCCTCTGGTCCAATGGTACTCAGAGCACAGAGCTTGTGACTAAGATTTCACATTTTTATCAAGGCTGTCTCTGCTTGGTTGAGCAGTGCAAGGGTAAGTACCCACTGTCTCAGTTGCTTAGTTAGGACCCCTTTGGCTCCCCAGAGTGGAGCGAATGCCAATGACCACTGTCTCTTGACCTGAGTGACCTAACTACTCACACACTCTTTGAGTCCAGGTTGCAGTGTTGGTGTCTAAATGGCTTCATTTGAAATACTTTTAACTTGTGAAAGAAAACCTCCCAGCATTGGCACAATCAGAAAACCAGTGTCAATCCCCCTGACCAAAAAAAGTAAGGATGACATTAAGTCCAGAAGCAACAAGGCAGCAACAAAGTCCTAGTTAAATGGGTATGGAAGGATATGAACCTACAGCCTGGTTTTCTCTTCTCTTTTGCTCCACCTCCTCCTCTTCCTCCTCCTCCTCTTCTCTTTCTCCTCTTTCTGTATTTTCTCCTGAAACTATATCCCATCTTTTCCTCCTCTTCCCCCTCCTCCTCCTCCTCCTCCTCCTCCTCCTCCTCCTCCTCCTCCTCTTCATTCCCTCTCTCTATGAAAGAATTTGACGGGATATAAAGAGTTGTTAAAGATAAAACAACACCCAGTGGAGACTTTCTCTGCCATTGTTGCTGATGGGCTGACAAAACGGAAGGGGAAATCCTTGAGGAAAGAGGATGAATTGAATTAGCACTAGATGACTTATCTCTAGATCCACCCCCCAGTTCAGTGCACTGTGCACACATTTGTGGTACACAGCTCCTACCCCAGGAGAGTCTGAATTGACTTCTCCAGTCTCCATCGCTCACAAGCTCTGATCTGGGCTCCCCTGTAGCTCACCATTAAACTGGGCCCCTACTTCCGCTCTCCCAGCCCTGATGCAGGAACTTCTTCCTCCTCTGAGTTGACAGGGTCCCACCACCTCCTGACTCCCTCCCCATCGGAGCTTGCTGCTTCCTGTGTTTCCTTGGTTAGAGTCTGCAGCGGTGGCTTTGGCAGAAGAGCTGCTATGTGGTCAACATGATGAAGAAGGAAGACACCCCAGTGTGGGTGGCCCCTCCCAACTCCTTACCCCTCACCATGGGCTTTAGGAGCTGAATGGAGGGTGGAAGGGGGCAGCGGAATTAAGAAAGTTACTTCTTGTTCCTCCTCTGGGAGGATAAAAAGGCTGAAAGCATATCATGGCATGTGATTTATGGAACTGTCTGGAACGGTCATGGCTCCATGGAGATCCTGTAGCTAGAGTGGAAGGATGGAGGAGAGGCAGGCCGTAATAAAGCAGAGACACTCTCTCGTGCCTCCAGTGGGCTTCTTCTTGCCTTTAGCTTCTTGCCCCAACCTCCAACCCCCACGGGACCCGAGTCTGCCAAACCTTTCTTCCCCTCCCAGAGTGACTCAGCCTCCATCTGCCTTGGGCACTGCCTGGCATCCTCCTTCCAGCTCCCCCCCCCAGTTTTTTTGTGTGTAAATGGAGCATATTTTACGTGCGAATATTTTAGTAACCGTATGTTCTGCAAGTAAACCTGTGTTCATACTTGTCGACAACTACAGAGTTTATGATACCAATAACTACTTCCTACAAAGAAGAAAAAAACATTTGTTTGTTTTCTAAGAATGTTTATTTGTAAACATATGTATTCACTATATTAATATGAATTTCTTACCTGGCAATAAAACAAATTCTATGTGATGTGGTTGGGGGTTGCCAAGTCTCTTTCTAGGGCCCTGTATCCTCTTTTGTGCCTTCACCAGGGAGCATGGGATCACTCTTCGTTCCCAGAGGGATGAGGAGATGTTTGCAAGGGAGAGAATGTTCCATGGAGATTGTAATTCATACACATCTGCCAAAGGACTTTTTTTAATGGGAAGCTGGGTTGGAGCAATAGCACAGTGGGTAGGGCATTTGCCTTGCACACGGCTGACCGGGGTTCGATTCCCAGCATCCCATATGGTCCTCCGAACACCGCCAGGAATAATTCCTGAGTACATAAGCCAGGAGTAACACCTGGGAATCACCGGGTGTGACTCCCCCTCCCCAAAAAAGGAAAAAAATGGGAAGCCTAATGGGTAAGAATCTATCCCACCTCTCTACGTTCATGTCCCTGACTTGGAAAACATATATATGTATGGTGTGTATGTGGGTTCCCAGCATGGCTCCACTTATTCTTCTCCATGGAGAAATTTGCTGAAATTTGCACTTTCATTGTTATCAGGGAACCAGGGTTGCAACAGGCAATGCTACAAAGAGGATAGGAACTCAGCTTCCACCTCTATTTATTAGATCGTTTCTCCATCTGGCTTCTTTGAGCATTGTATTAGGATTGTTTGCAGGTAGAAACCTGCCTGAATATGGGCAAAGCATGTTTAATATGGTTGAAGCTCAGAAGGAGGGATGAAGGTGTGAGAGCACGGGGGTTGTTTGAGAAGTTGCAGGGACACTGCAGCAACTGGCAGGGGGTAAGCAGGGGAAGCCACAGAGCAGCAGAGGGGTCTTTGTGCCAGCAGCCACTCTGAGGGACAGTGGACTTAATACTGCTATGAAACTTCAGGAGTGGGCAAGGAGCACGCATTCAGGATTCCCACCCCAGGGGAGACAGAGCCGTGGTGTTTGCTGATCAACCCCTCTTGGTGGTCATTGGAGCCTTATGTCCAGGGTGTGTTCATGCTCAGACACTCCCAGGTGGTCAAGTGTGAGGGGAGAAGGAGGCTCAAGGACTGGGAAGAGCCTCCAGCACACTGAGGTAACTTCAGATAATTGGAACTTAGCCATTGTGTACTGATGTCCTAAAGACATGGGGCTCAATGTGGGTGGCACAAAGCCAGAGTCCCCAGGTCTACAGGAAGAAAGCTTCCTCTGGCCAGACTTGGAGAAGTCGTCAGTGCCAGAGAGAGAGTGGACAACCATCTGCTGGTCTTGGCACTGAGATTCAGAGATCCTTCACTGGCACCAATGCCATTGGTGTCCCTCGGTGTTGAGTCTTTGAAGTCTGTCTGTGACAGGTATGTCTCTCTGGCTTAGTTCTGTTAGCAGAGAAGTCTGGAAGGCAGGATATGGGGTCAGAGTGCTTGGGAATCATCCAGAAGTGGAGAAGATCGTGTGTGTGTGTGTGTGTGTGTGTGTGTGTGTGTGTGTATGTGTGTGTGTGTGTGTTGGGAGTGTAAAAAACAATTTCATTTGTGAACCTGTGTATCTGGTTACAACTCGTAAACACCAACAATTGCATGAAGGCTAGTTTGCTGAGCACAATTTAAGACCTCACAACTCTTTAAAGGTGGGAGACTGGGGCTGGAGCCATAGCACGGTGGGTAGGGCATTTGCCTTTGCCTGAGTTTGGTTCCCAGCATCCCATATGGTCCCCCGAGCACCGCCAGGAGTAATTCCTGAGTGAAGAGTCAGGAGTAACCCCTGTGCATCGCTCAGTGTGACTCAAAAAGCAAAATAAATAAATAAATAAATAAAAATAAAGGTGGGAGACAGGCTGGAGCTTGAGCCATTTTACACAAAGGGATTCATCTCTTAAGTGGTGGAAGTAGAGTTTGGGGTCCAGAACTCCTAAATCAGCTACCATGCTTGTGGTCTCAATGAATAGATTTGGAGATGTGATAAAAATGCTGATTCCCAAGCTCCACACCCTCCAGAGAAGGGAGGCCCAAGCAGCGGCCCAGGATTCAGGGTTTGTAACACACTCAGGACCCACTGTTCAGCATAGTGGTGCTTGGGCTGTGCCCTGTGAAGCTCTGCACAATTGCTGTCTTCCATCAGTCCACACACCTAAGCTCATCCCAAGGACCCCGAGATGTAGAAGGAAATGGGAAGGAAGTGTGTTTTCCCAGGGAGAAGGACTTCCGTGTCCACGTTGGGAAGGTCCCTTCCTATCAGGAACAGAGGGTTGTCTCCTGAAGAGCTGGTGGGTCCCATGGATTCCAACCCTACTTAACCTGTATCCCACCCTTCTCCATGATTGCTTTCCTTCCTCCCCCAAAGGGTGTACCATCATAGTCCCCCAGGCTTCCCTCAGCTCCCTCCTGTTTACTGTGCACGGGGAAGCATCAACACAGTCTTCTTCCTACTACTTCCTAAGGTCTCTTCCTGGATGACCAGGAATTTTCTGGGTGCAATGTTATGAAATTACATCATTTATGAAATATGTCATATACCAGATTTCATGCTAAAGACATCCCAGTGCTCTGGAAGATTTGGACTAGTTTATTGGAGATTCTTTTTTGGGTGATGGGGTATTCCCAAATAGTGTTGGGTAGCTGAGGGCTTCTCTTAGAAATTTCAGCCAACTAGGAAGGAAGTTGAATGCGGGAAGGGGAGCAAAGATACAATGTTGCTTTAACCCTGGGTGCTGGGGGTTATTTGAGTGACCCCAGTGATACCCAAGGGGCTAAAAAACTGAATTGTGTTCAGTGATGCTTGGGGAACCAGGTGGACCAGTTAATTCCATACGCTGTCTTTCCACCCCAAGTTGGAGTTTTGTATGATTTTCTTTTTTCTTTCCTTTTTTCTATTTTTTTTATATTTACTTATTGAATCACTGTGGAAAAAGTTACAAAGCTTTCAGGTTTAAGTCTTGGTCCATACAATAATAAAATACCTTTCCCTTCACCGGTACTTATTTTTCACCACCAAGAACCTCAATATACTCCCGTCCCACCCCTCCCAATGCCTGTGAGGCAGATGATTTTTACCTAACTCTGTCTCTCTACTTTGATTACATTCATTATTTCGACAAGAGATGCACCATTATTGTTTAGAGTTTCCACCCAACAATCAGAACTGCTGAAAAGACATTGTGAAATAATTTGTTTCCTATAGCTGGTTATGAGAACCATATGAGGTTGCGCAGCCGCTATCGCGGCCTCGTGACTTTGGATTTCTGATATTTTACTAATTATTTCTGGAGGGATTTCTGCCAAGACCCAGATAATTACGAGATTGGTTTCTATGCCTCTGGAGCCATGGTTGTGTCGGAGAGCTGCTCATGGGGGGGCAACTCGTGGCCTTGGTAGAGCGTGAAGGATGAGCTGGTATCGCCCCCCTTCCCATGAGACTGCAGTTGCCCCGTCACCACCGGCTCATACGTGGATTTCCAATAAGCTCTGACGCGGTGGCCACCTTGCTGCTGAGGGGGGAAAAGGTGAAAGGGAGAGATACCCTTTCCCTCCCAGGGAGGCTTGGTTCCGTAGTTTAATGCATAGTCCATCCACATTTCTGCTGCAAGCTGCTGGGCTCTGCATTAAGTCCTTGTGCCACTGGAGCCATGGCCGTGCAGGAGAGCCGCTCGTGGGGGGCAACTCATGGTCTCGGTAGGGCGTGAAGGACGAGCCGGTACCTTGTATGGTTTTCGTGTCGTGGATATTTTTCATTGTATGGGGTTGGTGATGGATGGATTCCCTTCTCCAAAGATTTATTTCAGATGTGTAAAATGGAACCCATAGAAATATCAAAGAAACCCATTATTTTGAAATACAGTGATGAAAATATTGTAAAACCCAGTCTCTCAATCTGCTCGCTCCAGGAGCAAGCAGATACCATTGGGCTACACTAGCATGCGACAGGGATGAATGGAGATGTTACTGGCGCCCGCTCAAGCAAATTGAAGATTAACGGGATGACAACTGGTACAAGTGATACAAGTCTCTCCATATGGCAACAGATGTGCTTTTAAGTGGACACATTTAATAATAACATCTAATTGTTTTTTTGTAGTAATGACACAGCAATGCTTCAAGCTATCTGCTGGAGCCACAACTTGATGCGATGCTACCTTTGATTCTCTTGGCACAAAGTCTCAGGTCAGTGGTGAAATCATGCTGGGTGTTGCCGAGTGTGTCACTGAGGGGCGTACTAAATTTCTGATGGTGAAACTAAAGATGTTTGTGTTTAGCATCCACATTCCACACTCTTTGAATCCTGATGCTCTTTTCCCTGGAGGATCTGTCCCAGTTAGAAGCATCCAAGTAAGACCTAGAACTAACGACGTCTTCAGGTGTTTCTTCTCCCACCTTCAAAATATGGATAATAATAGTGTTTCTGTCATCGGCTGGTAGGAGAAAACAAAATAATGCATTAGAAGCTATAACTTGACTCCTAGTTTAAAATTTAGCACTTAGCTTTGTTGTCTTAGCTATTCTTTGACCAAGTTCTTATGATAGCTCTCCGAAACAGCATTTTTATGACCCCTTAACTTCCAGAAGAACACAGACACAGAGAGGTAAAACTTACCCAAATTAGCACATTGAGATGATTGAAATATACATTATTTGGCTCTGAGCAAGTCCTAAGTTGCATATGGCATATGTAACACATGAAATATATAAGATATATCATCGCTTTTGTAATATATATTCTAGTATATTCAATAAGTAATCTAATATATGATAATAGCAACCCTTATCATCAATGGTCAATCTTTCATTATGTGCCAAGAACTTGCTTATCTAATTTTGGCCCCATTTCTTCCTCTCCTGAGGAAGAGAGAAAGAGACTATATTATTTTTAAGATAGGGAAAACTGAGACTTAGAGAAATAAAACATCTGTTTCATCCAAGCTCATTCCTCTGGTGCATGGCAGAATTGGAATTCAAAGGCTGATTTCATGATTCCAGGAGAATTCCAACACAACCCTCCATTCTTGTACAGCCTATTGCTTTGAATCTTCCTTTGGGGCACGTCATTGGAAACGGTGGTATGCAGCCACAGAATTCAAGGTCAGGAACAGGAGATGCCAGGTGAGCAAGTAAGATCCCCTGGTGTGTGGCCATGGCTGCCAATGGTTTTCCTGGAATTCTAGAATTGACTTCTGACACCCTCCATCACAGAACTGCTCTTTGCCTACTTCACACTTGTCTCTGAGAACATACAGGTCCCTAACTCACAGACTTGAGCTTTGGAATGCTTTGATGTCTGTAAAAAAGGTAAACCAGGGCTTCAGCACCAGCAGAGAGGGAAGGAGGTCTTCACAGCCAGCGTGCCTTCCTTCTGTGTGACCTTGGGAAGGACACATCTCGTGCCCAGAAGACAGCACAATCTTTGGGCAAAGAATCAGAGGTCTGGAGCCAGAGGGTCCATGTATGAATCTAAGAGGGGGAAATACCTTCAACTGGGAATGAAATAAGACAATTTACATCCTGCTCCGAGCACAGTTCCCAGACAGCACCGGTTTCAATATTTTAAAACCTCATTCAGAAATCATCACGTACCTCAGGCTCGAAACACTGAATTTCTTTGCTTTAAGTGAAATATATCTGCACTCAGCAGTACCTTTTGGTTGCCTTTAAAAGCAGAGTCTTTTACTGCAGACCCTGTTATATATAGTTTTTAATGAATATATAAAATGGGAAAGAAAAGACTTTCTTGCTCAATGAATATCGTTTACTTAATAAAAATAATTTTGCAGATTGAGAAAAGCCCGTCTGTAGAAAAAAAAAAACCTGGAAGTCATCATTAATGAACCCTGTGGTTTAAAAAAAAATGTGGAGGGCTTTGAAATCCCAAATTAGGCAGCTTGTTCATTTTCCCTTGCTGCCTAACTCTGCAATAACTCTACGACATAACCGTTTTTATCCCCGGGGTTGGGAATCTGAGCCTGGCTGAGCGTCCAAATCTCTCCCAAGCCTGCAGCCAAGCGCCAGGGTGGAGGATTCATCAGAAGTCCTGAGAGCAGAAAGCTGAAGTTGGTGGCAGGACTCGATTTTGCAGGGAGGGTGGGATCTAGGGATGGGTTCCTGCTGGTGCTTGCCCAGACACTTCCTGGTGGTGAAAGCCTCTCAGGTGCACATGGCAGCTGGTTTCCTCGGAGGCAGCCAAGGAGCGTTTCTGTAGCAAGTCCCAAGCCACCTTCTCTACAACCCAACAGCAGGGGCAGCAGTCTGTCAATATGGACTGGGTTAGAAGAAAGTTGCCAGGGAAAGATCATACAGGGTGTGTCACCAGAAGGGGCAGAGGGGTTGCGGGAGGGTGTAGGACTGTCTTGGAGGCTTCTTACCATAAATGGTGTCTATGACCCCCTAGGAAAGAAATCTGAACTATTCTGCCTTTGATGAGTATCTGAGCACAATTGTGCTGGCTGGAACACACACACACACACACACACACACACACACACACACACACACACTGTATTTACTAAGAAAGTCATTTACTTCCAGTTTACTCAATTTCTCATTTACTCCATTTCTTCATCTTAGCTATGTTGTGTGAAGCATTGACAAAGGTACATCTGAGTGGACAAACAGGTACTTACTTGCCCCTTGCAAGGATGTTACGTAAAGCTTTGATGCCCCCCCCCCCAACCAATTAACGTTGCTTCCCAGCTCCCAGCCCTTCGCCCTTCTCTCTGATGGGGGTCATGTGGTTTTGGATCATGTGGGTTGAAGTGATGTTGGCTGCTTTGAGAACCAATCAAAATCTCCAGCATAATCCTGTCAGCTCTCCTGTCATCTGCTGGCAGACAGCATCACCCAGCTCCCGCCAGACATAGCATGTGGAACCTGATCCCTCAAGTCACTTCCTCAAACCTATTCCCATCATCCATGGGACATCCTGTGACAGAAAAATAAGCTGATGTTGCGTGAACTCTGAGAGGTCAGGCTTACCCTGTGATAGAGCAACAAGAGCCTCAACAACACAACCCACCTTCGAAGGGTGTGGAGCATATGAAAACTCAGCTCACTAGATCTCTCCTGTGCTCAGCATCATCTCCAGTCACCTTCGGCTAGATGTCCCTTATCTTAAATTTTCCTAGCATCCCTAAGCGTTAGTAACTCTTTTTCTGTCCAGAAGGAAATTGAGATGCCAAACAAGCTATGTCAGGTCACAAGACAGGTGCAGGACTGTCCACAGAGAGCAGTTCTAATGACTAATGGTCTTGGGTCTACCCCACCCCTACCTCCACCAGCAGAACCTGCTCAAAGTTGTTGATACTCTGGATCTAATGAGGGAGACAAAACCTTGGTAGGAAAATGTCTGCATTGTCAGCGTGGCATCTCACTGATTTTCTTGTCAGAGTCTAAATCCCAGCCAATGCTGTGTTGTACAGTTCAAAGAATGTATTTCACATCAGAAAATGTCATGGTTGCTAGAAATAATTTTGTCATCATCTCTTGAATTTTTTCCTCATAGCTAGCTAAGGGTTTCGCTTAGATTCAAATCTTCTAATGCCTCTTTAAACCATGTTTTAAAAGGGCACTTCATTTAAAAAGAAAAAAATAATCACACCATCACATAGAGGGCTACATGGGTTTTATCTTAAAAGATAGAAAATGGGAAAATTCTAAAGAGGTCATGGGTACACGTTGTCTTATTTCCTGGTCATTAGAGTCTAAGTTTTAAAAAAATTATTGTTCAGGTAGCTTGGTTATGATAGTGTTAGTATTTATGGTCTTCGTGTGAAAAATTACTGCACCCTCCCCCCAAAGTCCTGCAACCCTCTCTAACACTTCTCATTGTGTGACATTGAGGTGTGATCTTGGAGAGAATCACTAAGTTTTTTTTGAGCCTTTGTGTTCTCATCTCTAGAATGGGCACAATGTTAACTACTTTGCCATGCTATTTGGGTATCTTTGATATGTATGTTGAACATCCATTAATTAGAGCTACAATGAATAAGAAGCATTTCCTTATCAGTGATACATATTCCTTGGATACCAAGTTATTCTTGGTTGGGTTGGCAGGGATTGGTTGAAGTTGGGTTGAAGAACCAGATCCCAAGACAAGGATTCATGTGCAAGCAAGTAAGAAAGGGATTCTAGGCAAAATGGGTGTGTGGGGGGCGGGGGTTAGAAGAGAGAGGGCTGAAGAACCAAGCCAGAGTGAGTGCTCAGGCCAGGTCCCACAGAGGCCAGCACTGGTAAGTGTTCAGTCTTACGTACCCACAGTTTTTAACCAAAGGCATGGAGCAGAAGCCATGAAGACTTCCCTAAAGTTTGTGGGGTGATAAGAAGTGGAGACTTAGAACTGAAGCTATAGGACCTGGCATGGCAGAGGAAAAGACATCTTCGAAGCCCCTCACTCTGTTGGTCAGACTCTTTCTTCTGAATTCCAGTGGACCCCACTAAAAAGGGCACATTTCCCTCGATTCACCAGCAAGAAAGTTAAGATGAACCTGTTCCAAGGCACAGCTTTGGGGACAGCCAAGTTGAATATAAAAGGTGGGGTGGGTCCACTAGGCCAATCAATTAGCTGCTCAGGTATACACTTTCTTTTCTTTTTTTTGGAGGGGGTGTCACACTCCGCGATGCAGAGGGATTACTCCTGGCTCATGCACTCAGAAATTACTCCTGGCAGTGCTCAGGGGACCATATGGGATGCTGAGAATACAACCTGGGCTGGCCCCGTCCAAGGCAAATGCCCTTCCTACTGTGCTATTGCTTCAGCCTCTCAGATATACAATTTCTTGTGAAAAAATCCTATATTCATTTTTTTAGGATGTTTTCTAGATGCAGTTTCTTACGTGCACTGATTCATTGGACAAACATCTCACAGCCTTTGTTCTGTGTCTCAGTGCCACAGCACTAATAGCAATGAGTCAGTTCTGCCTTGAGGTCTAGTGGGGAAGGCAAACACCTTACACATGTCTGCTTCTGTCTCTCCCTGTCTCATTCCATTTTTCATTTGGGAAGGCGGGGTTCAGAGGACACAAGGTGTGCTCAGATCTTACCCTTGGCTCTGTTCTGGGATCACTTGTGTCAATGCCCTGGGCCCCTGTGAGGTGCTGCATATTGAATTAGAGACAACAATGTAGAGGTCAAACACTCTTAGCCTTCACTTGGAGTCTCTCACTCAGGAAGCCTTTACTTCTTTCCTCCTTTCCACCCTACTCCCCCCTTCCCTTACTCTATGCATTTCCTTCTTGCCTCCACCTATCCTTACCCACGTCTAATTTTCCTATCAATGGGACAATGGCATCCAACTTCCTGCCTCCATGGGTTCTTTTCCCCCTCCAGGTAGCCGCTGTTTGCCTAGAACCCTTCTGAAGACAGTGTGAAATTCTGTTGAATTCAATTCAATCCAGACCTTCCATGCGTATATTATAAATATATGGACAATAGAAATCTGCAAACAAAACATGCTTATGTGTGACATATATATACAACATTTTTAAGTCTAGTTTGTCATGTTTTTCTTTTAGTTTGTACTTTGAATGCTTTATGAAAGATTACTGCTTCCGCAGATCAGGGGTAAAAACCAGCTGTGCTATGAGGTCGAGCTACTGCACATGCGCAGAGA
>JAOXYA010000018.1:5895648-5908681 GCA_028565675.1 Sorex palustris
GTTGAGACGGAGCTGGTGGCTGGGCATAGCTATGGAGCTGGTCAAGAGCAGGATGTGCAGAGTAGAACAAGATGGTAAGGACAGCTGCTTGTGATGGCACATGACTATCCCAGCACTCAGCACGCTGAGGCAGGAGGATTGCTGTGAATTTGAAGCCAGCCTGGGTTCCATAGCAAGACCCTGTCACAGATGGATAAATACATAAAATCAGACTGGGAACAGCAGTCTATAGGTAGAGAGCTGAACTAGGCCTGGTGGCACATGCCTGAAATCTTAGCTCTTGTTGCTCTTTCTAGCCAAGCTCCATGGAACTCACATTAGTGATGGATGGGTCACTGCTCCTGAGCTGGAATTAACAGTCCAGGAGCTTCCTTTGTCTGAGATTCACATCTCTCTGCTGCCTGATGGAAGCCCCAGGGTCCCCTGTCTTGCATTCCTGTGAAGTATCAGTGAATTCTTATGAAGCAGCATTTGCTCATTACTAACAAAGTAGGGTAATGGACATGCAGCATTTCCATCTTTATTTAATTCAACAGTAACTATGGAAAGGGTATGCTTAGGCCAGGAAGGCTCTATTTCTTCTCTAAGCAGCAGGGGTTTAGAAGGCTGCTCAGCAGTAAAGATCCCCATATCCTCTCCCCAAGACAACAGGATATTTGGGGAGGAAACTCAAATTTGGGTCCAGGGGGGGCATCCAGTGTAAAATCCAAGCCCTGCTTACCTGTGGTGTGGATATTGTCCAGTTCTGAACCTGTCAGATTAAAATATGCACTGTTCTGAATTTATCACGTACTTAGAAAGTTGACAGAGAATCTTTAAATACTGTGTCTGTGTCTGTGTCTGTATCTGTACTGGGTGGACAGTAGTAGGAATACCTTAAAGGGGATTATTAATAATGCAAGTGCCTATATATCCCTAAAGAATGAACCGTCATTCCTTGTCTTCCCTCCCCCCTCCCCTGCAGAGCGTTTTCTTCCTAATTGCAGGACTCATTAAAAATAGTTGCAAAAGTTAGAGTGAGAACCTAATGGCCTCAGTCCCCCAACTGCGCAGGAAGGATGATGGTTCAGTGCCTCTGTTCTCCTGATGGAATCATGAGCATGTTGCACAATGTGAATTTGTGCCCATGAAGATGGATTTTCTCATGAAGGAGGAGGGGTTGCAGTAGAGTCATTCTTCACGTGGTGGTGAACATTTCTATGTGTTACAGATCCCCCATCACTTCATTGCTTCCGGCCAACTGTAAGCTGTGACCACGGTTCTAGAGAATGCGATGATTTCAACTGGTGAAATTATCAGAGTAGCAATGGGATAGAGATTGGCACACTTCAGTCTGTGCTATGACAGACATTGCTAATCAATCACGGAATCCTTCCCACTGAGCCTGCTCCGGGACTGTGAATCCTAACAGCTCAGCTACTATCAGACAACATTCTGTCTCTTGTGTAAAGGGTATTTGCTATTTCTTATTCTGGAAAAGCCCTTAATTGTTGTTTCTTGGGCGGGGGGAGTTGCAAAGAGGGGGTCACTCCCAGTGGTGCTAGGGGCTTACTCCTAGCTCTGTGCTCAGGGATCTCTCCTGGCATGTTCAGAGAACCATATAGGGTACTGGGGCTTGAACTCGGGTGGAATGTGAAAGAGGCAAATGCCCTACCTATTGTACATCTGCCGAGAATACCACCCTCTAATTCTTCATAAAGGGAACACTGTCCTTTCAAATAGATTCACTTTTGGGGCTGGAGTGACAGTACAGCAGGTAGCACATTTGCTTTGCATGCTGCCAACCTGGGTTCAATTCCCATCATCCCATATGTTTCCTCCGAGTGCCATCAGGAGTAATTCCTGAGTGTAAGGCCAGAAGTAACCCCTATGCATCACTGGGTGTGACCAAAAAAAGAAAAAAGAAAAAGAAAAAAAAGTAGGTTAGCTTTCATGTACCTGCTCATATTTTGCCTCAGCAGATACAGAATAGGATGTCACACTTTCCCCTGTTCCCCCCCCCCCCATAAAACCAAGGAGAGGTCCAGACCTTGTTACTCCAGCCCCTTTCTCATCGGACAAACTACCTGGACAAACTCTGACTCTGACACCCCACCAGATCCCAGTGGCATGGGCTACTGAGTCTGGCAAGCCCTTTGGGGCTGGGGCATCAGGGGAATACCTTAAAGGGATTTATTCATAATGCACAGGGCAGACATCCAGCTTGTTGTGGCCCTGAGTAGGAATAGCTTGGTATTTGTGCCCTGGACCCCCTGCTGCCTAGAGAAGAAATAGAGACATGTTATCAACCAAGGGAATGGAGATAAATATAGCCCTTGTTGGATTAATATCCCCAGGATTACTCATGTCTCCTTCAAAGTGAAGCAAAGATCATGTGCCGCCTGACAACCACCCATCTGGCCCAAAAAGAGTCGCCATATGGATGATTCTCGCTAATTATAGTTAAATACTGCAGGGAGGGGTTCCAGCGTGGCGCCTCCTCACAGCTGACGTTCCTTGGTTTCCCCCTTTCCAGGACTTGAGCAGAAAGTCTGGATGGCTTGTCCACTCAGACACACCCAGGTACATTGGCAGACTACGCAACCGTTCCAAAATCAACTTTCTCCAACTCAGAAGTGAAGGAACCCTACTTAGCCTTCCATGTGTTGCAAAGGATTAGCAGAAGCAGCCTCAATGCCAAATAGAGTCAATCAAGACCCTGGAGAAATCCAAGAGAGCAAATCAATCAATCGTTGAAATCATTTAATAAGTGCCCATGTAGGGGTTTCTAGCATAAACCTGAGACCTTGTTTAGATGTACCAGAATTTATACTAAAGATGTCCCAATGGAGAAGACTTTTTTTTTTCCTTTTTGCTGGTCCTGAGCAAAAAGTACCCAGTGAATCATTCTGATCCCAGAAAGGAAGCTCCCTTGTTGAAAGCACATAGCAACCTACGGCGTTGCCTTCTTAAAATAGTTGAAGACTGCTTTCTCTCTTTCCCAAGAGGCTGACCAAGCTGAAAGAGGAGGAATGCATTTTCTGCATTTGGACAATCACCAAGCACCATCACTTTAGCTGTGGACCAAATGTTGGGCAAAAGATTGAGCCTGGCTGGGAAGGAGGTGGAATGTTCCACGTACGGATAAAAGTGCATCAGCTCCTTGGTTCTGTCTGCACTGCTATGTCCACCTCTAGATGCAAGCCCTGGAAGCACAGTGAACTCCCCACCCACCCCATCACCAGAACAGAAACTGGTTTCTTGTGGAATCTCCTTCCTCCAGAAGTCATGCAAGCAAGAGTCCTACGTCAATTGGAAGAGGTGGAGAGAAAAATCTCAGTTCTCGGTGTTCATGAATCAACCCTCTTAAAGATGTGGCCACAGGAAATGGTTTCTCTCTCCTAGAAATCAGCATGACTGCTTGGTGATAAACAACAGTGGATGCCTTGCACTAGGGCTAGGGAGGCAGCAGCAGTGGGTGTCTCTGGTGGGGAGGCTGATTTCATGCCTAGGTTCAAGGGGGAAAACTCTTAACAAAATTGTCTACTTACTGCGAAAGGTCGCATAACACCCAACCACCTAATTTTTCAAGGTATTATCTCAACTAGGATTTTTATATGCAATGTTCTTGAGTTGACCAAAGTGATAGGATGTAAACTAAACATTCTGTTGGCATTCCTATTATCCTATTAGGGAGAATGCTGATCTCAAACTACAGACACACAGAGAGAAAAACAGTGTTAAGGGAGAGTAGAAATCTGAGGCATATGTCATTTGAACCCCTGGAACGGTCCATACCTGAAGCTTCTGATATCCCTGAATGGGATATCAGAATGGGATAATGCTTAGGCCAACAATTTCTTCCTTTTGCTAAAGTCAGTTTGAATTATGGATTTTCACTTGCAACTAAAAAGAAAAATCAATCACAAGAACCTCAAGGTCACTAATAAATCATTGACAACAGGATTGTTTGATAGGAACATGCCAACAGTCAGCTTCTGTCATTGGGAATGGCTGAAAAAGAAAGTGCACGAGGGTCTGGAATAGTTGCACAGATAGAAATAAAAAACAGTCTCCTAAACATGATTTCCTAAAAATGTTATTTCTGGGTTTGAGAGATATTACAGCAGGTGGGACACTTGCCTCGCATGCAGACTGGATTTGATCCCCTGTACCACATATGGTCTCCCAGAATTGATCCCCAGCACAGAATAAGAATTAAGCCCTGAGAACAGTCAGATACAGACCAAACCCAGCCTCCATACCCCCAATAAATTGATTTCTTTACCAAGAGGCAAAGATAAATGAGTGAAAGGTTTGGGAGAAACCCCGGATTTCTGTGTTGGAGTATTGTTTGGAAGTTTGACTGCTCTAAGTAGTTCCTGGCTTTGCTTCTATGGCTTCCTCGGGCAGTTGGGGGACAAAGTTAGTGTGTGTGCGTGTATGTGTGTGGGAGGTTGTCACCAGACAGTCCCTCCTGCATGATGGAGTAGAAGGGTTAAGCTTTATTTCCAGACTACTAATATCTCTGAGCCATTCTGTAGACTAATTGGATTGGTCTCCATCCCTTCTTGCCTCCCTTTTTCCTTCTCTTCTTCCTTCTTTCCCTCCTTCCTTACCCACACCTTATTCCTGACTCTGAGCTCAGAGAGTGTTCCTGGTGGTGTTCAAGGGACCATATGCAGTGCAGCGGATGGAACTGGGGTCAGTTGCCTCTAAGGTAAGCATCTTAATGGCTCTACTAGCTCTTCAGCACAAGGACTGCTTGGTTTCATAACCAGGACAATATAGAGAAGGCAGAAGCACCCCTTTGAAATCAGGATGCAATGGAGCAAAATTTGTGACACTAGTAGAGTAAATGGCAAGCTGTTTTCCTAAGGGGGGGTTGCAGAAGGGGGTCTTAAATTTGGGAAGCTGGCCATTTTCATGGGCATGAGAGCTTACATCCAGCTTCAGAACATGCAGGTGTGATTCATGGCCCCTAAGTGCATGACAGTGTAGTGGGGATTGTAAGTGAGAAGACAACAATATGGTAGAGCATAGCAGAACCTCACTGATCACCTATAACCAACCACTTCCTACAACTTACAGTGACTGGCGGCTTCCAGAAATCTAATTTGTTTCTTTGTTGGAGAATATAACCTAAACAAAAACAAGCTGCAGATCAAACCCATGTTGTGATTATTTTCGAGAGTGGAGACACAGCCCGCTCTCAGCAGGTGGGTGTTACTGAAGGGGGGAGGGTGTGAGGAGGGTGTGAGTTCATGGATAATAGGCTTGTTTTTGTTTGTTTTATTGATTTTTTTTTACCATATTGGACTTTGATTTTATTTTTATCAAAAGGGTCCCCAGGTTCATTCAAGAGAGTCTGAAGTGGAACCAGTAGAGAGGATGAGAAATTGATTTCTAGTCTTAATATCCATAGGATTCTGGGGTGAGACAGGCCTGGATGTGAAGGTTGATGCCTCCAGTTAGAATCTGGGCTGTCTGGGAGAAGAAGTTCATCTCTCAGAGCCTGGGCTTCTTAGCAGGGCCATGAAGGGAACAGTACGGCAATGATTTCATCCAGGTTGCACCAAGTAGATGCTCCTTTGTTTCAAAAAATATATTTAAGGAAATATAGTACAGAGACTAGGGCTCTTGCCTTTCATGCAGTTAGCCGGGGTTCAGTCCCCAGCACCATGTATGCCCTACTGAACACCACCACCAGAAATGATCACTGAGAACAGAGCCAGGAATAAGCCTGAAGCAAAGGTGTGGTACAGAAAAACAAAACAAAAAAATGTTCAATAAGAGTTTATAATAAGGGTCTGGAGTAGTTAGTACATCAGGTAAAGTGCTTGCCTTGCAGGGATCCAACCCAGGTTCAATTTCTGCCCTGCCCCCCCCAAACACACATGCGCGTGTGCCCTAGCATCACATATGGTTCCCCAGTACTGCTAGGCGTGATCCCTATCACAGAACCAGAAATAAGCCTGAGAACCCACCATATGTGCCCCTCCCCCAAAGACTTTAAATAATCAAAATGTTTGTGAGTTTTCCTCACCTTGGCACATGTGTGTGCACGTGTGTATGTGTGTGCATGTACGTGCATGCACGCTGAGAAAGGAGCAAGAGAGGGGAAAGTAAATAACAGAATGTTTAAATGCCTTGGTCCATGGTCTGCTTGCTGGGGTTCCCGTTCAGGCCCTGTTACTCGTTCCAGTAATTTCTCAGTGTTTCTTAACCCCTATGCAAAGGGAAGTGATGGTACTAACAGGCTGTCTGAAGACAAGTGAATGTATAGAAAGTGTTTAGAATGGTCCCTGGCAAGTCGTGTCCTGCAAGCCTTCATTTTTGGCAACAACTGCACTATTAATTGAACAGGGTTATTATTTCTATGAAGAGTGAGAATGATAATAATTACTCATTTGATGAAGAGGGTCATAAAAGTTAGGAAAATGATGAAGGGTGTGTAGATGCTGAAGTAATAAGTCCTGTTTTGAAATGTGCTCAACATTCATTTCTACTTCTATAAAACAGAGATGCTAGCTTCTATTCCTGGGGGTTAAAGTGACATTCAAATGAGATCATGGCATTACCAGCCAGGCCCACAGAGAGATGCTGTGACAATCTCTCTGTCTGCAGAGGAAGAAGTGCGGAGGTTCATCCATCAGCCAGCAGAGACACAAATGATTTGGCTAAGCATCTTTCCCCAAATCCCTCTTTTCTCCACTCCCCGATGCTGCTTCTAAAGGGCAGTGGGAACATTTAGGCTGCAGTGGTCATCTTTGGTTTTTAAATAATGGGAAGGGATAGTACTGTTTGAATTGATATCGCAGTTTTTTGGGAACTCTGAATAGTTGATTTTCCTTTTCTGAAAACGTCCACAACAGCCAGATTCCCAGCAAGGCGACCCTACCTCCGGATATATGGACCACAGCTGGGCCCTTGATCCTTGCTGGGGCCGGTCATTTTCATTCTCTGTGGAGTTGGGAGCCAGAAGTTGAATTCTTCTAAGTCTTGCCTTCTCATTCCCTCAGAATGATCTTTTTGAAAATCGAACATCATCTCCTTGCTTCTACACATATTCTTGCCAAAAGCTCTTGGAATCAGGGGCTACCTAGTCTGGCCTTAGACATCATGGACTGCCAACCTTGTGCCCTCTCACCTTGGTCCACATTGCTGTCCCCTCATTGTCTTTCACTGACTTTTGAGACTACTGGTGTCTACTTGCTGTGGAGGCTCTGCACATACTCTTTCCCCCTCCTGGAACACCAGTCCCATTCTTCTCTCCAACTTCCAAGTATTAGTTGCATGGATTGTTCCTCAGGGAAGCTTTCCCTTATCTTCCTCATTGGGTCCAGTTTGTCTGTTGTGGACTCTTCCTTGTATGGGGTGTTCTTCCCTGGGACATCAGCTGCAGTGCTGACAAGACATCTCTAGGTGTGAGTATCAACTCAGTGACTGAATCCCCCAGCATATGCCGCACTCCAGGAGAACAGGATCATCTTATTTTCCTTCCATTCTGCCTTCCCAACACTTGGCAGGGAGATTTCCCAGTGCATAATAGAGGATCAAGAAAACACTCAAGGACCTAAAGAACATGCCCTAAGAATGAGTAGAGCTATAGGGAGAAAGTCCACCCACTGTGGTCTGAGATGCACCATCCCAGCACGGAATTCCTGGGTTTTGTTTAGTGTTTTAGGGTTTTTTAGTTTTAGTTTGTTTTTCTTGTGTGAGTGGGGGTTTCTTCTCTGTACCCCAGTGAGAGAGACCCAGGGAAGTTGAGAAAACCATGAGGTTTTCCTTCTTTCAAGATGATTCTAAGTTAGAATCCACATGCAGTACACAACTTGGAGAGAAAGAACACATTTGTCACTTTGACCTCTTGTTTTATACCCTGGCTCAACTGACTTCCCAGTGCATCCCAGGAGGGCAACTTCCGTCTTTTCTAGTCTCATAAGTTCTTAGCTTCTATTCCTAGGATGCTGTCCCTAATTTCTGTTTTCATCGCTTCATTTCAACACTCTTTCCTCCCACAGGCCCTCACTGAGTTCATTAGAAACCCCATCAAATGCAAAACTCTTCAGGATATGAAACATTGAAAACAACATCTAAGAATCCTGAGTTGATGAGAAAGTAGCAGAGAAATCTTGGCTAATTTTAAGCCTTTTAAATATTTCCAACTCTACATGTCTATCCTTGATTCATCGAGTGAATTTTTTTTAATCCTACACCATCTTTTTCTTGAGACTGAACCAGTCAAGATTCACCAAGAC
Source organism: Sorex palustris (assembly GCA_028565675.1). NCBI lineage: Eukaryota > Metazoa > Chordata > Mammalia > Eulipotyphla > Soricidae > Sorex > Sorex palustris. The sequence continues at coordinate 5,903,889 of JAOXYA010000018.1, forward strand.
ATAGAATCTGGGTATTCCCTTTTTTCATTCCCCTCCCTAACTTTCCACTAAATCCAATTCAGATCCCAGTCACTATTTACTTGCTAAGCTTCTTCTTAGTCCAACTACTTCTTGCCTTCATGTGCCCGCCGTACTCCCACCCTAGCTGACCTATCTTCATCTCTCTCCAGAATGATTGAGATTCTAACCCAATCATTTCCTGCTCACTGGCTGGCCCTCTCCCTCCCACTCATCTTCCTCAGCACAAATCTGACTATGTACAATATTTCACTTCCTCTGAATCTCAACTGGTCTCTCAGGGTCACTGAATATTGTCCTAGCTACACATGTCAGCTTCCTGCTTCGAGGCTGCAAATGCCCATTTATTCCAGCTTGAAGGCAACTAACTCTAATGCAATGAGTCTCCAGTTTCACTCAAATTCTGTCCTTGACCTGGTTACTTCCTGCACATTCATTCTCCCCTCTTCTTGTCCCTTCTCTCCCTCTCACAGATTTTGTGACCCATGATTGCAGTTGCCTGCTTCCAGATGCCCAATTACTCGCTATCTTTTTCTCCTTCTCTCTGCATTTGCCTGACCAAACACGACAGTCATTGTGGCACACAGTTTGCCATCACTAGGCTACCCAAGCAGATAAAAATAACAGGGCCTGGGAAATAACTCAGAGGGCTGAGATCATTACACTTTTCATACAGAAGACCTAGGTTTGAAACTTGGCACCAGAATGATCCCCTAAGCACTGCCAAGAGTGACTCTCCTAAACATAGAAGTCAAGTGTTGCCCCTGAATACAGTCAAGATTTCCCCTGAAAACTAAAAAAAAATAAATATAAACAGAATGATTAAAATCTTGTCTGGCTTTTGGGAAGCACTAAATGAAAGTTGGTTATTGTTACATTGTTATTACTGTCATAAACACTCTCTGCTTTTACCTGATGTCCTTGTCTCATACTTAATTGAGAATCTGGGAGAGTGCTCTAATCTTGCTATCATCAGTTATCCAATCTGTCTGAAGCTCTACTGATTCCACTCTTCTTTTTTTTTCCGCTTTTTGGGTCACACCCGGCGATGCACAGAGGTTACTCCTGGTTCATGCACTCAGGAATTATTCCTGGCAGTGCTCGCAGGACCATATGGGATGCTGGGAATCAAACACGGGTTGGCTGCATGCAATGCAAATGCCCTACCCGCTGTGCTATCGCTCCAACCCCTCCATTCTTCTCTTTCCGAAGACAACCCTTAAATGTCTGTATAGCAGGTGAATTCTTTCATACTTTTGTAAGACTTTCACATTTCCCTCCTTTCTCTTGGGTGTCATAAAATAAACTCCTAGCACTGGAATTCGAGTATAAAGTTACCTGATCTTAGACCTCAGTCGCTGAAATCTCCACTAAATTAAGAATCTAAAGTATATTTTCACAAAATCGCATCTGGTATCTGGCCTCTAAATGGAGAACATGTAGAATATAAACAATTGAGAAAGACACCAAGAGAAAGCGAGAGAAATTCTATAATTAAAGTCCTAGTTGATTCACATATATGTACCCTAAGAGACATTTCCTCCAGAATTGCAATTCATGATTCCAAAGTAATTTCACTGTAATACTTGCATGTCGGAAAGTGTAAGAACTAGCCTGACAGAAGAGCCAATGGCATGGCTATTAGGCGTTGCTGTCTTTAATTAGATCAATCAGAGAAGAACATCAGTAAACATCTTGGGAAGCTTTTGCCATATTGGTTCTCCAAGGACCTCCAGCATCAATACTAATCCATAGGAAAGTGTTATGAAAAACACACTGTATCACAGTAAGCAAAGGGGTCATTTGAGTGAAATTAATCACCGTTGTCAAAGTACCAAAGCAAAACTCAGTTTATAAAAACGAGTCCTGAGCATTGAAGAGCAGTTGCCTAATACCACCCAGCCATGGCTGTCCTCCCTAATCCACAGGCAGTGCCAAGAATGTCTATTTCAACAGGTGCCCCTTTCATTAGATGTTTTGATTCCTCCAGGCACAAGTCACACGTTGTTCTTTCCACATTTAACAGTTTTAAAGAATACTGCAGCTGAAACAATTGGCCTGCACCTTCCTGCTTGCATATTTCTTAGAAAGGGGTTAAGGAAGTCAGAGAAATCAGGCAGTTTAGAATCATGAAAATGTGGTGATAAGCCTGACAGAGGTATGATTCCTTTTGATTAGCTGAGCACATGAACAGGTGTTGTCTCTGGTTTGGAAGGACAAGACATGGAAGGGCAAACTCACTGCTTAGAAGAGCTGCAGAAATGAGGAATTTTGTTATTTTATGAGATTTTTTTTTGGGAGGGAGGCGAAACTCAACACTGATATATGCACACATCTATATGTCCAGGACTGGGTCCTTGGAGGGCCTCAGCAGAAGCTTCTAGCGTATTGCATGCAGAGGTTCATGATCAGAATTGGCTCCTTCCAGTTGGTGGTTGGCTCGTGGAACCCCTCTGTAGCTGGCCAATGGGTCAATGCTCATTGGTTCAGAGAGCCGTGTTGGGGCAGAGGGCAGAATTGAGATGTTAACTCTGAATGAATCAGGTTGGGAGTCCAATTTTAAGATGTTTTTCCTTATAAGACGGAGAAACCGTCTTCATTTTCCAAATGAGGCTTTGGCCAAGTCACAATGAGGAAGACTTTTAATCTTATCTAGAAAAAAAGCCAGCTGCTCGGGGGAACCATAAGGCCCACAGAATCTTAAACAAACTGTTTGCAGGTCTTCCTATTGGCAATAAAGACCTCCACTTACTGAACTGTAAGGGGAAGGCATTGTGCTAAATTCCTAAAATAAATGTTTTTAGGCTTGGTCTCCATCCATTTTCATAAGGGTCTACATCAGGCAGATATGAAAATTTGGAATCAGAAAGGTTGAACAACCTTCCCACGGACACACAGCAAAAAAATCAGGGAGCCAGAACACCAAGCCCAACTGCCATCACTCCAAAGCAATGTTCCCCTGTGTCTTCATTGCAGCTGTGTCTTCCTCCTTTCTAAAGGAGGCTGTCCACACGGGGTGTGAACAGAAGGCTCCAACCAGCCAAAGGCAAAGCTACCAGAAAAAGCAAAGAGTTGCTACATTTAGAAAACAACACGCTGGTGTGTAGATGGGCTGCCTGGGCCTTGGGAGCTCAATGGTGGGTGGCAGAGGAAAGAGACAGAAGCAAGTTCAACACCATCAGGTGAACGGACATCCTTGGCAAGGAACCCTGGTGTATAAAACTAAAAAACCAGGTTGGTTTTTCTCAATGAATCAATTCATTAACTTGGGGGCCTCCCAAGCAGTATTCAGGCGGGGTCTCCTCCAAGAAATACGAGGCCCCCTCAATAGACGAAATGATGATTGGGTCTAACAATGGCCACTGCTGGTCTGATGGTTCTGTTGGCCATACCAGGGCCATGATTGGTGATGCTGAGTTGGGTGAGGAGATGTAGCTCTTGTGTCCATGCTTAGACAAGACGAGCACCCCTGACCCCAGAACTATCTCCCCAGTCCTAAGCCAGGAAAGTTCTTTTTTTTCACGTTTTGGGTCACACCCAGCGATGCTCAGGGGTGACTTCTGGCTCTGTACTCAGGAATCACTCCTGACGGTGCTCGGGGGACCATATGGGATGCCAAGGATTGAACCCAGGTTGGCCGCATGCAAGGCAAACACCCTACCTGCTTTACTATTGCTCCATCCCCATCCAGGACAGTTCTTAAGCATTAATTGGGGTCTGAAGGGACTGCCCCCTTGCCCTCCTCCTCTTGGGCTGGGTTAGGCCTGCAGTAGAGAAGTCCTAGACTGCCATTTATTTCCTGAAGTTCACCCTCAGGGGAGCAAACTGCATCTCCCTGCCTTTCACTTGGAAAAGTGAATGTGTTGGGATAATTATGACTCATCCTTTGATCTGTCTCAATGTCTGAGAAGCATAAATAGTGTCAGCTGGTGAGGTCTGATTGCTCCGATATTTCAGGTTTATATTTTGAATAACGCAAGGCTTGGTTGCTAACACCGGTAAATAATTTACCCAAATCTAAAATACAGGCTCCAGGCAAGAGACAGGAGATTGTGCGTGGAGAAGTGCAGGGTGCTAGCAAACACCCCCTCACCTATGAAGTCATCTTTGGAAACACACTTTTGGGAGAAGGGAGAAAATGACAACAGGTGGTGAATATGCCTCAGTCCTCCAGGCTGTTTCCCAAATCAAATGGCTGTGCTGACATCAAAGGTGACCAGAGAGATGAATATCAATATGAATATCAGCCATGAACCTGGTGAGGCAAAAATGAATGACGGAGAACCCCAGGGTGTTCTAACACCAAAACATGCCCCTCCCCTAAAGGTCTCAGATAACTCCCAGTGACCAGCTAGACCAGCCGCTTTTGCAGGAGGGGAATGAGGGGAATCTCCCAAGCAGACTTTGAAGCTTCTCTTGGTAATGCAAGGGCCTGAAGATGCAGTGCTTCTTTCTAAAGAAATATTTCATTATTATTTTTTTATTTTTTAATTGAATCATAATGAGATATACAGTTACAAAGTTGTTTATGATTGAGTTTCAGTCATATAATGTTCCAACACCTGTCCCTTCACTTGTGTTCATTTCCCACTACCAATGTCCTCAGTTTCCCTCCAGCATCCCCCTCTATGGTAAATGCTTCTCTCTCTCTCTCTCTTTCTCTCTCTCTCTTTCTCTCTCTCTCTCATGTGTGTGTGTACCAAACATGATGGCCACTTACTACCTATATTACAAACCATAACACCCAAAAGGAGAGAGAGAATAAAAGGGAAAGT
>JAOXYA010000018.1:5908781-5920411 GCA_028565675.1 Sorex palustris
TCTCTCTCTCTCTCTCTCTCTCTCTCTCTCTCTCTCTCTCTCTCTCTCTCTCTCTCTCTCTCTCTCCTTTCTTCCTCTCTAGGGTCTAGTTATCAAATCAGTGGTCTGGAGCATGTAAATTTCCCCTTACAGCCCTCTGAGCTAACTCCCTGGCCACAAATTCTCAACCTATAGTTATCCTGATTAAAGATCTCAGGAGTTTCTTACTGATAACATGCTGAAAGTTATAGAATACCACCACCTAACACTTGTTGTTTGATACATGTATATTTGGATTAAAATTAAGCGATAAAGTTATTTTTGACTGGATGTTCATGAAATGCATTATTTAGCTTCACTGACAAAGCCCCCAGCTGAAAGAGGCTGTCAAATGAGAATAGTTCTCAGAATTCTGGTGTCAAAGGAGTAGATTGGTACCTGCTAGAAAGTTGATTGTATTTGAGAGTTCCACTCATTATTATCATACAAGCAGTCTCTCAAAAATTCAGATATTATTTTATATAGAATACCCACTAGTGCTAAATTTATCAAACATTTTTGTCACTAATGTCTAGAAATTTTCCAGTGAGGAGAAAAAATGAAGATTTCCCTTTTCTTTTTTCCCCCTGGGCTTAATATACCACCCTAAGGAGCAGCCCTGGCACTTCAGTGGTCATTTCCCTGGCATGGAAGGAAAGGCTGTGTGACCATATTTATCAAATTGAGGACATGTGCTTGTTCACTTGGGGCCCAAACATGTACCTCTCACTCTGGAAATGTGCATCTTCAATAACTTGACCAATGTGAATGAGCCACAATTAAAGAATCATACCTCTTCCTCTTCCTCCTCCTCTTCTCCTTCATCCTCCTCAACTTCTGCTTCAGCCTGATAGTCTTCTGTTTCTTCTTCGAAATCTTCCACATTTAATTCCCACCCAGAATATTGAAAAGGTCCTGAGAGAGAGAGAGAGAGAGAGAGAGAGCAATCGAGTGAGCGAGAGAGAGAGAATTGGGAGAATATTAAGAAAATATTAGCTATAGAACTATAATTCTAACATTAGAATAGTAGCCACAGAGAGAGAGAACTATAGTAAAGATTAGAAAACTGACTTGTAATTACTAATGTTTCAGTTAAAATATACTGCACACAGGCCCTTAGAAATTCTTTATGTGACAAGTATCCAGGATAGTGCTGTTTGTGCCCTGTGGCTGTTGTGATTGGTGCCTGTGCTACAAGAATTCTTTTATTGGTTGTTATTGTTTTGTTTTTTGAACTGCACGTGGGGATGTTCATATATTACTTCTAGCTCTGTGCTTAGAGATCACTCCTGATGAGACTCAGAGATTGAAACCAGGTTGGCCTTGAGTAAGGTGAGTGCCCGACCCACTGTGACAACTCTCAGGCCCCAAGAATTGTTAATTATTTTAAACATTTTCCCTGGATACAGTGAATGTTTTTACTGTAAAACTATCAAAAAAGGCTTTATAGGTCCACAGTGCTTTTTAATAATGTTACCAAAGTCTCCAATGGAGACATTACTGGGCCCGCTCGAGCAAATCGATGAACAATGGGAGGGCCTTTACCTTTACCTTTACCAGAAATTTATAATAAATATGATTTAACTCCTACTTTCTATTGTATCAACAACTTTTTGTAATAGTTCCTCTGGAGTTTTGTCAGCGATTTCCACGTTTAGAAGCTGAGTATTCTCTAATATCACTGCTTCAATAAATTTCCAGTAATTGTTGAAATATTTAACTTTCTCTTTAAATGGCTCCATTTCAGGTACTTCAGGATAAGCATCTGCTGGAAACTCAGGGAGTGAAACTTTTGAATAAAGGTTAAGAAAAGAAAAAAGAAATTTTAAATATGAGATCTTTATTCATACTATCCAAGTTGTTTACAAACTTAATGTTCTAAACAGTAATAGGCATGAATTATTTTATGTTATTTGTGTTTTGTATTGAAAATAAATTATCTATTAATAAAATCAAAATCATTTGGATAAATAATATGCATTTCAAACGGAAAAATTTTATTTTTGTGTTTTATTTTTGGGCCTCACCTCCTGTGCTCAGGGATCACTCCTGGTAGTCATATGGGGGTGCTAGGGCTTGAACTTGGGTCATATTTATGCAAGACAAGTGCCTACCTGCTGTATTATTTCTGTTTACCACATGGAAAATTTTACTGTTCATAAAATATTTAAATAAAATCTGATAATAGTGTCATATGCTGTCTAAATACATTTTTATTTATTTTTAGATTTTTGGGCCACACACAGTTGTGCTTAGGACTTACTCCTGGGTCTGTACTCAGGGATTAGTCTTGGCAGTGCTTGTGGGATCATATGTGGTGTTCAGGATTGAGCCCAGGTCAGTTGTGTGCAAGACCTTGCCCACTGCACTATCTCTGTGGCCCCCAAGTGGACTTTGACTATGATAAACTATATGATTATAATATATATAAATTTGTATGCAAAATCTAAAGAAAACAGTAAACTTATGTTATACCTTAAATGAGGAATAGATTTTAGCAAAAGAATATGTAAAACACTATTATTTATTAATGATTATTATTTCATAATCTAACCTGCAACATTTTGATCTTCAGTTTCCAGGTCCTCCTTGGAACCTTTTGGAATTTCTGCTTCAGCTGTAGTGTCCTCAGTAAGTTCAGAAAAAAAATAAATCTAATAGTTAGTGTTTGTATTTTGAAACATTATTCCACTATTAAAGATTAAGTATAAAAATATTTCAAAAAGCTGCTAATATTATGTACATTATGCTTAATTAGAAAGATTACGTGAGACAGGTGAGAAAGGAAATCTTCAGTGCTAGCCCAGAAAATGTAGCACTCAAGCATCTCCTCTATGCTTGGTGCTGTAAAGGAAATGTTTAACTCCAAAAATACTGCTGAGGAAATAGTCCTGCCAGGTTTTACAAATGAAAACTTGGAGATGAACAATTAAGTAACTTCTTATATAATAGCCAATGTGGAAAAACAATGTTATTTTTGTTTTTGAGAACTTATTGACTTAGATCATACATACATACATACATACTGTGGCTGGAGGGATAGCACAGCAGATAGGGCGTTTGCCTTGCACGCGACCGACCCGGGTTCGATTCCCAGCATCCCATATATCCCCCAAGCACCTCCAGGAGTAATTCCTGAGTTCATGAGCCAGAAATAACCCCTGTGCAATGTTGTGTGTGACCCAAGAGGCAAAAAAAAAAAACAAAAAAAAACCCCCACCGGTCAGCCAAAAAAAAAAAAGTCCCTCCCCAAATACATACATACATACATACATACATACATACATAAATACCCCCAACTTCCTAAGCCTTGGCTCTCTTGCCAGGCTTTCTGGTCTCATCCCCCACTGCCTTCTTGCCGGCTCTCTGCAGTCACACCAAGTTTCTTCTTGGACCAGCTGTAGCTATGCCTTCCTTTGACCTTTGCAGTGGACTGATCTCTGCCCAGGTCATTTCTAGCTTTTTAGTTTCTTCTCAAGTATGACATAATTCATGAATTTATTGCTTAGTTTGCTCCCTCTAAACTATTCCTGCAATGTCTACCTTGATTATTCATTTAACAATCACTGAATGAGTACCATGCACTGCTGTAGCATCTATGTAGCACTCAATACTGTCAAAAATTATCTTAGCTATTAAATATTTATTCTGTTCTTCACCTCCTAGAACAGCAGTTTCTAGAGGACAAGGATGTTGTTTTCATCACTGCTCAACCCACAGTGTCTAGGAAAGAGCTTGTGAAGTTGCCTGACACTTAGAGAAATTTAATAAATACTTAGAGGAATGAATGGATTTCCCAATGTTTATTGGCTGGAGCGATAGCGCAGTGGGTACGGCGTTTGCCTTGCACACAGCCAGCATGGCTGACCCGAGTTCGATTCCTCCGCCCCTCTCGGAGAGCCCGGCAAGCTACGGAGAGTATCTCGCCCGCACGGCAGAGCCTGGCAAGCTACCTGTGACGTATTTGATATGCCAACACAGTAACAACAAAGTCTCACAATGGAGACTTACTGGGCCCGCTCGAGAAAAAATGTTTGTTTTTGTTTTGAGCCACAGCCCAATGGGACTATTTGGACTTACCCTAATTCTTTGCTTTGGGATCATTCCTAGGGGTAACATCTGAAATGCCAGAGATTAAACAAGGGCCCTATTTAATGTACTATCTCTCTGGACCCTGTGTATTAATATATGCCTCTGTTACATGCCCATTTGGGATGAAGAATGTGATAGAAGCCAGTGCTGTGTCTAAGCTCGCGGTGTTGAAGGTTTGAAGTCTTACTGGTTTATATTGTACATAAACTCCTTTTTTTGCCTTGCCCACTCCACCAAACTGAGCCTTAGAGGCAGATCTAGCCTGATGGCTGTTTGATTTGTGTAACAGCACAGCATTTTGTGCTCAAAATGGTCTCACACGTAGCTTAATGTCTGAATATTCTTTGGTGGTCACATTTTTGTTTTGGGGGTCTCATCCCAGGGGTACCAAAGGGCTCTTCCTGGCTCTGTACTCAGAGGATTGGGGATCAATTGGTTAGCTTTGCTCAAGGCAAGTGCATAACCTCTGAATGCTTTCTTTGGCCCTGTTTGTAAATTCTGAAATTTTACCTTTGACCCTTGTTTTGTTTGGAAATTTCAAAGGGACTACAGTGGGACAATAGAGTATACTAGTGAGAAGATATGTGTACAGTATATATTTGCCATTTCCTTGTAATATAGATCTTGTGAATGTTCCAGATGTCCCTGGAAACCCACATAGTATGCGACTGACTGGTAGGCAGAATGAAGAATGTGGCAGCTCAAGAGACCATGTTTTTCCTTGAAAATAGACTTTGCTTTCAATGCAGAAGTAACACCATTCAAAGAGACATGAAAGGCCAACAAGCACCATCATACCCTTTATCGCTCATATTATTTTCCTGTTTTAGCTAAATGCTGAGAATGAATACATATAAGCAAAGGAAAACTGTCCAGAGCTCCTTTTCCTCTCAACCTTTCCTTAATCATTAGGCAGTTCAAGTAGAGCGTGTTGGTAGAATTCTGTAGAAATGAAAAACTGAGATATTTCATGCATGAAAATGACTTTGCATTCTGCTAAGAATACAGATGCATGTATGAGCTGAAAAATTCTAATTGTACAATTTTAATTGCATTGGAATTGCATGTTCTTATTATATCTGCATTGGAAGATGGCATTACAAGCATAAAATGTGCAGTGAAATTTACGCTTGTAAGTTAAAATAGATTTTTTCTATACTTTGAATGATATTAAATAGCAAACAAAAAACACGTGACAAATTAAGAGACTGTGATAAAAGGAAAATCATGTTTTATTAATTTTAGTGACTCTTTTCTACTTTCCCAGCAATATGGCCCACAAATGCTGCAGGTGGCTCTGAGTATAATTTCTACAGGGCACATTTGTGACTTTTCCTTTGTACTTCTAACCATATGATTATGGGCAAATAAACTTTTTTTTATAAGGGGGCCTATCTCACTGTTTTTAACCTGCTTCTACTTTATTAACATGTCCATACATAGACATGCACATATATCCCCAGTCCCACACTACCTCCTCCCCAACAATGGAATTGGGTGGAAGTTAGGATGTAATACTCCAATAAAGTCTAACCTGATTCATTGGTTATTTCAGCATTGTCAGTTGTTTCAGACTCTTCTGGTGCCCCCTTCACCTCCTCAGCTGTCAGAGGGTTTTTGGATAATTTTGGTTCGAACTCATTTTCAGCATATGTTTCCTCAGTTTCAATTTCATCTAGGTCTAGAAAAAAGAATGAGGAGAAATAAATTTATTTTAGTGAATAATTATATATTACTATTGGGTCTCCCAAGTAGTGCTCAGTGGGAGCACTGGGGACCACTCCCAGGAGTACTAAGTCAACTACCTGGTGGTTAAATGCCTGGGCCCAAGGATGGGTAACTGTTTGGGTAGGAAGTACTTTAGAATCATACCATATATGTCCCCAAACATCCCACCCAAACAAAAAGAAGCATGTTTTAAACTGTAGCCCTTTAAAATGTAGTTTCCAAAGATAATAGTCATGTGCTCAGAGTTCTGCAGGACCACAGTGTAAAAAATGTTTATTCAGAAGAAAAAAGTATTTACTGAATTCAAAATATTAAAAAAGCAAGAAAATGGGACCTGTACAAATGACTATTCAATAAGAAAATGGTTAGAGTTCCACTTTCTGACATGTGACTACTAGTCATGATGTTATCCAATGTGCTATGAATACAAAAATACACAGCAGGGACCAGAGCAACAATTCAGCAGGTAGAGTGCGTGTCTTGCTCACCAATGACCTGGGTTTGATCCCCGGCATCCCATATGGTACCCTGAACACCACCAGGAGTGACTCCTGAGTGCAAAGCCAGGAGTAATTCCTGAGCACAGCTGGGTATGGCCCCTAAACAAAAACAACAGACTTCAAAAATTTGGTATGAAGTATGGTATGTGAACTATATCAATGGTGTTACTGATTACATGTTAAAATAATAGTTTACATATGTTAAAAAATAGTTAATTGCACCAGTTCCTTTTATCTTTTCATGTTGCTCCTTTTTTATGCAATGCAACTTGCATTATATGTCTATTGAGCAGCACCAAGCAGCTCAATATATGTTATCATGTGTTTTCTTGTAGCTAATTAAAAATAATAGTACACACTTATCAAAGCATTAGATATAAGTCCTGGTTTCATGTTGCTGATGAGCACTGTAAGAAATAGATGCATGGAAGTCTTTCAGGAAAATGAGGTAAAAGGTAATGTTGGAAAACCTATCTTTCAAATTCTCTTTAATGAATGAACAATATGGACTACAGAAAAAGGTACTTTCTGCCCAAATCTGGTATGAAAAAATAAAATGAGCTTGTTTTCTGGACTTCTGTGAGAATTTCTTGTCTTAATGAGTACCTACACAGAATCAGATTCTAGTGATGTGAAATAGTGCTTGCCTCTGAATTTTAATAAAAATATGAATGATGAAACACCTAGAGGAGAGCATCCTGGAGATGCTTACTTCTTGAGTCTGACCAGGAGTATAGAGCATGTGGCTTCCAAGTGAGCTATTTGGACTTTGTGAATTTAGCGTTATTTGGAGGAAATTAAGGTGATCTACACCATAAAACAGTAGCTGTATTTGCTAATACTACTAGGGTTTAGAATAAAGTTACATACTCTACACTGGAAATTCAAATGTCTTTAAGCTGAGTATCTCTTATGGTTAGAGTATAAAAAAGAGTTCTCTCAGTCCAACATGCGTTCATGTTGTTCTCTATAAGCCTAATTCTTATGCATAGTATGTATTTTATATAATACGGTGGTTATTTCACAGTTTGGGGGTGACTTGTAGTATAGTGATGGAGAATTCAGACATTCTTTGTGAAAGACTTTGGAACTTATGAACCTTTATTTATTACTATTATTTTTTGTCATTTTTTTTGGGGGGGGGCGTACACCTGGCAGTGTGCAGAGCTTACTCATGCTCTGTGATCACTCCTGGAGATGGTTGGAGAATCACATGTGGTGTCAGGGCTTTGAATTGGAGCATGCATGACAAGTGCCTTAACCTCTGCACTGTCTCTGCCTCCATTAAAGACCTTTAGTGGTCCTTAAAACACACAAGAAAACACACGAAATATTAACATACTAAGCTGCATTGCAAAACTTTTATCAAGAGATCAAAATATTTTTGTACATAGGATATTTGTGCATCTTTACTAATGCATTAATTAACATGAACAGTAAATTTATTCTTAGAGTAAAAAAAGATATAATGCTATAATATGATATGAAAGTATATTCATTTCTTCGGGAAACAGAATCAAAGTACACCAATATTATTGTGGCTTATCACCTTGTTGTAGAAAATACTATGCTGCAGTTAATGGTTATTTAAAATAATGTTGTAGTGATTTTCTTTTTCCATATCACAGACCCCTGTTTACTTCATGGATCCCATCTATATTGGAAATGGTAGTGTAGGTGCCAAGAAATGGGCATAGTGGGAGTTTATCTGTTATCTCCTTCAGAGTCCTGTTAATAGAAGTAATTTCAATTCCAGAAGTAAAGCCTGTTTTGTGTCATCCATGATAAGGACAACCATTTGAAGACATGCTCTATACCATCCCACTGTGTTCACTTCCTCACCATAGGTTTTTATGTCATAAACCTTTTTCTTATCAATTCATTGCTTCAGCAACATGTAATTTAGTATTCAAGTTGGAGCACTTGAGTATTGAGAATGAAAGGAGATCAAATACTTCAGGTCCATAGACATAAATCTGGACTTTCATGGACCAACTGGGAAATAGGCTCACACTGTCAATAGCTGACATTAAAAACTATAGGTGCTAAGCCATCAGTGAAGGGAAGTGGGTACTCTGGTGGAGTGTAGGGTTGGAACATTAATAGTATTGTCACTCATGGAGCCTAAAAAAATAGCCAACTATAGTTACATGAGATCAGTGCTGAAGGGTCATGGGCACTTTGTTGGATTACGGTGGATTGCCATAACTCTATATATTAATACCATAACTATGAATGATATTACAACCATGTTACCTATATTAGAATAAAATTTAAAAACTGGTTCTCAACTCCCCCAACTTCAGCAAGAATACAAAAATAAAATGACAAACCATTAATCATACCAATATTTTTGCGTTTTGGTTTCTTCATTAATTCTGAATCTTTTTTATTTTCTTGTATCCTAAGTGCCTCGTCAGCTTTTCTGAAACAAAAAGGTCCAAACCTTAATTATCTTTGGAAATTAAGATATTTCATATTATTATAGAGTTGATGACTTGAGTGGTAAAAATAAGGAATAAAATGCTTATACTGTTCAATATACCTTTTACTTTATAATGCAGATAGTTAACTTACTCATGTTGATACTAGTTAATTTTTATTACTTTTGGGGCCACACTTAGTGCTCAGGAATGATCCCTGATGGTGCTGGAGGAAAAGAGAGGAGGGACAAATGCATTGCAGGGATTTGAACTAGGTCAGGCCCGATGCAACTGCATGTAAGGCAAATGCCTTACCTTCTGTACTCCAACTGTGAGTCCAGTTAATTTTAAGATTTTTTTGAATAAAATTTTGTATGTTAAGAAATTTTGACATACAAGGGATGGAGCAATAGCACAGCGAGTAGGGTGTTTGCCTTGCGTATGGCCAAACTGGATTCGATTTCCAGCATTCCATATGGTACCCTGAGCACTGCCAGAGGTAATTTCTGAGTGCAGAGCCAGGAGTAACCCCTATGCATCACCAGATGTGACCCAAAAAAAGAAAAAAACCCCAAAAACAAAGAAAACCTTTTACTAGGAAACCCATTAAAATAAAGGATTGTCTAACTCCAAGTTTAAAAGGCAAATGGAAGAAATGATCTTATTTACCTCCTGATTAAATAAAAAATGTTTGCAATAAAATTTTAAATAAAAAAGTATAGCATAATAAAGTTTAATGCAATTTAAATGTTATATTTTAATATGGACTGGAGTGATAGCACAGTGGTAGGGCATTGGCCTTACAAGCAACCAACATGGCCGACCCGAGTTTGATTCCTATGCCCCTCTGGGAGACCCCGGCAAGCTACCGAGAGTATCTCGCCCCCACGGTAGAGCCTGGCAAGCTACCCGTGATGTGTTCGATATGCCAAACACAGTAACAACAAAAGTCTCCAATAGAAACATTACTGGGCCCGCTTGAGCAAATCAATGAACAACAGGAGGACAGTGACAGTGATTGTCATAATGGTCCCTCCTCTGATGCAGTGCTTCTTGGGTCCTATGGGGCTGGGGATTCCCTGGGCTCTTGACAGTGCTCAAAGACCATTTGGTACAGGGACTGAGCATCATCCCCTTTCCTTTCTCTCCAGCCCCCATGCCAGTTTCTTATACCTTCTTCCTAAACCTTTTTAAGCCCCAGAGAGGGTCCAGCAGAAGAGTGGAAGAAAGGAGAGCCAGGTCTGTGCTGGGCCAGAGATCCAAATTCACAAAAGGGGAGTCAGTGACGGGGGTCACAGGAGTTGTGATGCTTTTGTTTCAATGCTCCACGAAAAGGCAGAATTTTAAAAGTACTTCAGTATGACCACAGTGAAGTTCAGTGTGACCACCAGAGTTGTGGGAGGGGCAGCATCAGCATGCGCTCAGTGGTTGAGGTTGGTTGAGAAGGACAGAGGTACGGGTAGAGCTCCTCAGAACTATGAAAGGGTGAACCTCATGGGAATAGAGGGGTGACCATTCAAATCACCTGGAGAGTCATGACATGCCTCTGTGATGGTCCTGGTATCCGTCAGAGAGGGACACTCTTCCTTCTGCAGAAAAATCCCTGGTTGAGAGGGGCTGGAGTAATTGGACAGTTGGTAGGCCAGTTGCCTTGCATGTGGCAGACCCAGGTACAATCCCTGGAATCCTCTCTGGTCCCCCGAGCACTGTCAAGAGTAACTCCCAAGTGCAGAGACAGGAGTAACCCTTGAGCATCACTGAATGTGGCCCCCCAACGCAAAATAAGAGAAAGAGAAGAAAATCCATGATAACAGGTAGTTGTTAATGATCTCTTCAGACTACTCCATTGGCAGAGTCCAATAGAAAATAAGGGTGAGGAAGCATCTGAAATATGTGGACTGAAAGGCCAGATTCATTTGTGGTAGCTACCTGGGGGCAGGAGAGGAAGTGTGATCCAAAGGTCTTCTGGCTGCCCTCTGAGTTGGCATGAGCCACCCAGTTCAAATCTTGGCTTGGGGTATACTGTTTTGAACTTTAGAAAGTCATTCTCCTTTTCTTGGATCTATTACCAACCTAGGAGAATTAAATGAGATAACCTCTCAGGAGGTAGCTGACATTAGCAAATGCACCATAAATTCAATTCTTCTCTCTTCTTTTTTTCCTTTCATCCTATAGGACACAAAGGCCATCAGAGAAACTTTATTCTATTTCTAGAGCGCTCACAAATGCAGCTCTATTCTCAGAGCTTTCTTCCATCAGTGGGAGGTCCCCAGTAGAGAAAAACAGGTGAGCTCTCCATTTTATGTTTGACCTATGTCAGACTGCAGAAGGCTATGAGTTCTGGAAGTCAATAGCAGCTTGAATGCCTGTTATTATTATTTTTTCCTGTATATGCCTAAGATGGGTATGATATGGTTGACAGGCCTAAGAGACAGATGTTTTAGGACCAAGGAGGATTAGAATGACATCTCTCTTTGGTGGAAGGTGTAAAACAGCGAGAAATGGTACTGAACACAATGCTGAGCTGGCAAATTGCACATGGAATTTCTGGAATTCCTCCTCAGAGACCAGAAGGCTGGAACATTAATAACTGTGTATTCCTGGAGGTAAAACTCTTCTTGAGTGGGCTGAGAAATGCAATTCCCATCCAATGGACTTCAATGGATAAGAACAACCAATTTCAGATTCTTGGTGACTCTCATTTTCCTCTTTAGATTCTGGGCATTGACTTTCTCAAGAAATGGGTATTTTTAGGTCTTAATCTGGAGAACAGATTGGCCGGCTGCGATAGTACAGCGGTAGGGCGTTTGCCTTGCATGCAGCCAACATGGCCGACCCGAGTTCGATTCCTCCGCCCCTCTCGGAGAGC
>JAOXYA010000018.1:5932995-5943161 GCA_028565675.1 Sorex palustris
TTTATGTGTCGGTCACACCAGAGGGCTCAGGAGCAGATGCCCCCTTTGCCGATGGGCTTTGCTAGGATGAATGGGGAATATTTTGTTCATTTTGACTCTCAAATAAGTTCTTCTGTCATAATGATTGATTTATATTCATTTCAGACTGTACAGTTTTATAACTGCGTTTTCTATCTATAAGGTACAGAAATTCTTGTTTAAGTTAATGATAAATTAAATAATTACCTTCAAAGGTGATAGATTGGTCACATGTCACCAAAGATTAACTAACCAAAGATTAGTTAAATCAGAAAGTACTATGATTATGAGTTATTGAGATGAGTGCTGGTTGTAAATTTAGGCATGACTGGGAACATAGAGACTATCATTTAAGGTATCATTTGCTTAATTGCTATAGGATTTTTGTCCTTTTGGACTTGGCATTATAGTTTTAATCATGTAATTTATCTATCTATCTATACTATAGTCATTATTGAACTTCCTGTTTTAAACCATGCACTGTTCTGTAGGTACTTATCTGTAGAAAAGCCTGGAAAGTCATAGTTGTATTAACTTACTGTGTTTATTGTAATTTTAATCGCAATTTGGAAGAGTTAAAAACAAAGCTAAATATTCATAATGAAAAGCCATGAAAGTTTTTTCAGCTATGGATTTTCTTAATTTGGCTACTATAGGACCATTTCAGGTAACTGGAACTTGGGGAATGCTATGTGGTGAGGTAGATGGAAATACTATGGATGAAATAAAGTATAATTTAAATTTAGTTTGTTTTACTTTTGGTTTACACCCAGTGATACTTGAGGACTACTGTTAGCTTGATGCTCGCTGTGACTCCGAGCTTGGGAGACCATGTGATCCATGGTGTATTGGAGACCAGACTTAGGACTCTTAGCTGTGAAGCTTGTGCTTCAGGCCTTTGATTTGTCTCTGGGGCTCTATTCTCTTGCATTATTAAAATAATTTTTTTATGTTGGTTGATTATATGTCAGTATTTACTAATTTAAAAATGAAAGCATTGAAGCATTTTTAAAACTACAAAGTCACTACTGTTATATCATTAATATAAACATCAATTTTTTTATATATTCTCCAAAACAAAATAGTGAGAATGCAAGTATTTAATGCCCTGCAACTTTCTTTTTTGATATTATACCAAAGCTTTATAAGTAAGTACCGTGCACGCTAACTGATTCTGCCACTGGGCTGGAACGGTAGCACAGCAGGTAGGGCGTTTGCCTAGCACGCGGCTCACCCGGGTTTGATTCCTCCATTCCTCTCAGAGAGCCTGGCAAGATACTGAGAGTATCCTGCTTGCACGACAGAGCCTGGCAAGCTCCCAAGGGCATATTCAATATGCCAAAAAACAATAACAACAAATCTTACAATGGAGAAGTTACTGGTGCCTGCTTGAGCAAATTGATGAACAATGGGAGGACGGTGACAGTGAGAAAATGGGGCCAGAGCGTTAGCGTAAACTGTCCAAAGTGACAAAGTTAGTATGTGGTATAGTTGAATTTAAAACCAAAAATCTGGCTCCAGAACATGTTTATTTAATGCTTCTTGTCTTGAGAAATAATGGGAAGGGCTAGGGAACAAACACAGGGCCTGGGACACATGCTTGGCTCACAGCAAACGTGGATTCAATACTCAGCCCACATAATCTCCCATGCACACTGGGTGCACCTTAGAGTCTCCTGTGCACTACTGGGGTGACTCTGGAGGTTCCTGGTACTTCAGGACTCAAGAAGCTCTACACCCATATACCACCACATTGATTACTAACCTGGTTGGCTGAGTATTAGTAGCAGTGGCTCTTCAGCCCTCTGAACACTGCTTTGGAACAACCCCCAAAAAATGAAGGAAGGGAGAGAAGGGGGAGGGGAGGGAGAGAGAGAAGAGAAGAAAGAGAGAGAAGAGAAGAGAGAGAAGGAAAGAAAAAGGAGGGGGAGGGGAGGAGAGGAGAGAAGGAGAGGAAAAAGGTGAGAGCCATTCAAGAGCTATTAAATCAGTGAACAATTATTCTGGGTCTCCTGTGGCCAATAATAGTGCCAAGTGAGAACTGAAACCCAAAGGGAGAAAAACTTGGATAAGTCGTTTTCTCTTTGAGCCACTGTTTCCTCCTGTCGACAATGGTCAAGGTGGGTGGGCAATTGTTGGTCTTGCTAGTATCTATTCAGTTTTCAATTCTAAGGATTGAGTAAGTTGACAGGGTGGGTTCCTGGAGTCAGGATTCTGTAAGCAAGCTCTAAAGGCAACGTGTCTGCAATTTGAGACCCTCCAAATGACACGGTCTCCCCAATGCTCAGGGAGGCTGTGATTTACTGGGTGTGGGTGAAGCCTCTGAGAGATTGCCCCGGGAAGCCAGGGTTGAGACCCATTACTACAGAACCTCCTGAAAATGACTTGGCTTGATGACAAGTTAACAGACCCTCCTGCTGAGGCGAGATGAGTATACAGGGGAGAAAGTCGATGCTGCTCCTTCATGATATAGACCTGCTCCTCCTAATCGGTCCTATCCATATTCATTCATCTTTGCATGGGTTCATTCAACTTGAATCTCTCCAGAGAAATTTCTGGCAACTTGATGGGTAGATTGCATAAGATCCAACAGCGCATGAATGCAAGTCTGGAGAGCAGAGTGACATTTGGTCACATGGGTGGTTGTGTATATAATCAGATGTCCCAGATTTTCACTCTTCTAAATTCTCAAATGATCAGAGCTAGAATTGTAATTTTACTTCTCAAAGCCCCTGAAGTTATGGTAGCTGCCTAGGCAACTCGGTTATGAGAAATATTCATTCACTCATTTGATTCATAAAATATGGAGCGATGGTTTTGTACATTGCATTGTGTTAGTGTGGACAGGAAAACAATTGTGGACCCCTTCCCTCGCAGAACTTTCAATTTAATGAAAGACAGGTTAAAATTTGATAATAAAAGTAAATCTTTTAACTCAGATTTAGCATTATTAAAGGGACCTCACTGGGAATCCCATTAGAAAGACCTTCAAATGTGTACTTTCATAGAAAAAACACTATTTAAAAGGGTCAGAAATCAACTTTTTTAGGACCCTAGAAATGAACCAAAGGTTTGTAACCATCTTAGGAGCATTTAGTCAAGGATAAAAAAATATGGTAAGAATACAAATAGCATTAAGCTATAGTCCAAACCAGTCATTTAGCAACTGTTGATAGAAAAGGGACACATTTGGAGCAACCCAGAAGCCTGGTTTTCAGCTAGTCATTATCTCTGAAATCATCTGACCCCATTAATAAGACTTGTATTTACTTAACCTGAATCAGATCTTGCTCTGTATGAAAATTCTTTCCCTGCTGACATCTGTCAAAATACAATCCAAGGCAATTGTTTAACATACAAAGTGCCTGAGGTAGCAATAGCAACTGGGCAAACAAAAATATAACTCATGAAAAACAAAAGGAGAAAAAGTGAAAAATTAGATGTGTTGTGGGTTTTGGTAATCTCCAATATGACTGATCATCTAGAAGACTATATACACATGCAACAAAGTGGGTGCATCCACAGCTATGCATAGGGTCAGGATAAAATTTGAGAGAACCCCTAGTTCTCACTGCTGGTTGGCCAGAGTAGCAGTGGATGACTAAGGAAGCGTTAAAATGCCCTGTTGGATCCCTGGATATATCCACAATGTCTGGGCAAATGCTGGTTTCCAAAAACTTGAGGAAATCTTATTAATCACTAAACTATGCAAGTTAATCCTTTGTGGAACAAGAAATCCAAACTTAAATAGAATTAACCCAGGAAAGTAACTGAATAAATGACAGTGTCAGCACATCCCACCATCGCCCCTAAACCCCAATGGTAGTGGGAAAATCAGTACTATTGTGAATTTTTCTACCTAAAATAGCTAGAAGAGGGCTGGAATGATAGCACAGGGGGGTGTGGCATTTGTCTTACACGCGGCGGCTGACTCAGGTTCAATTCCCAGATTCACATATTGTCCCCTGAGCACCGCCAGGAGTAATTCCAGAGTGCAGAGCCAGGAGTAACCACTGAGCATCACTGGGAGTGACCAAAAAATCAAAAATAAAATAAAATAAAAGATAGATAAATAAATAAAATAGCTAGAAGACGACCAAACCCAACCCAAAGAAAATACAGGGAAGGAAACATGAAGAAATTAATAAAATAGTCACACAATTGACTCATGCCTGACTCATGGCATTTTGGTTCATATTTTTTTTTGTCAAAACAATTCATGTGACCAGACCTGATTATCAGCGAGTAATAATGCATAAACCTCCTGAGGTAAAGGTGCGAAATATTTCAAGCAAATGTATCCTATTACCCAGTTGATATTTCTGATAGGTGATGCCTTAAAAATTTGGGGACAAAGAAAAACATGCATTAGAATGAATCTCTTTGCTGTCCCTCTCCCCAAACAAGTTTGAGTGAGAAGGCATTAATATTTTTTTCTGAATTTCTTTCCCTTTGGCTGGCTGCCTTCTTGATCTGAGATATCATCCCTCCACTTCATATCTGGAAATCCCCTCCCCCTTTTTTTCATTGTTTGAGACAAAGAAATCTGCTTCTTTCCAGGTACAGCCTAGGTTTTTTTTGTCATCATTGTCTCTCTTGGGCTGTCATAAAAACTTTCGGAAAAACTGGCCATAGAGGTAAAGACTAAAAGGGCCTCCTGTATCTGAGGAGTGAGGAGGCTGAGCTGGGAGCTCTTGGGAGGTGCTGATGTCCAGGGAGGCTTTTGTGAAGCAAGAGATGTGTGTGTGTGTGTGTGTGTGTGTGTGTGCGTGTGTGTTATTTTCATCTTCACACCTACTCAAGGCTCTTCTGGCCTCTGGTAGTGGAGGAAAAGAGGGACAAAGCCACCACCTGAAAGGGCATGTTCTATAGCAACAAGCAAAATTTCTAGGAACTTCAGATCACTTAGACATGTCCAAGATGTTCAATAATGCTCATGACTAGTAAAATGCTATCTTAAGTCTCAACGAGATATACATCATTTTTGGTAAACTTTGATATGGAACTGGATGTTCTCGAGCATAGATGTAGGTAGGTGTGTAGCAGCATTGCTTGAAGTACATTTGGAAATCCTTATTGGGGTGAAGCACTGTGCCTCAGTGGGGTAAATTATCTGGGAGTTCCCTTAGGGATTCATTTTTCTCTGTGTGCAGACATATTTTGATCAACTTTCCCCTTGCTGCCTTGTTCATGCTGTATGTAACGCATAGGCTTACCCGTAGCTGACTCATTCAATGAATTGTGGCATATCTTGAGAACAGAAGATGGTAAGTCTTTAAAATACTGAACCAGGTCAGTGTGAGATGGTATGAAAAGGGGTCGAACACTTGTGGCTGAGTATTATATCAAGTATTATATCAAGGCAGAAAATTACTGCTTTAGATAAGAGGATCTCAACTTTGGCACCGTTGAATCTTGTGGTTAAATGATTTTCTTCTGGGGCTGGAGCAATAGCACAGGGTGTAGGGCATTTGCCTTGCATGCAGCCGACCCTGGTTTGATTCCCAGCATCCCATCTGGTCCCCTGAGCACCGCCAGGGGTAATTCCTGAGTGCAGAGTCAGGAGTAACCCCTGTGCATCACCAGGTGTGACCCAAAAATAAAAAAATGATTTTCTTTTGTGGTGGGGGTTTCTTGTACATTTCAGAATGTACAGGAGCATCTCTGAACTCTACCTACTATATGCAGTCACAATCCCATGCACACACACACATTCTAGTTGCCACAATGAAAAAAGTCTCAGGGCCAGGAGGATCACTCCATGGTTTGGAAGACTGCCTCATATGTTAGGGGAGAAGGCTGTTGGGTTGGAGAAGGGATCACTAAGTCAATGATGGAATGATGGTTGGAGGGATCGCTCAGGATGGGAGATGTGTGCTGAAAGCAGACTAAAAACCAAACATGAAGGCCTCTCAGAATCTGTATTGCAAACCATGATGTCCCAAAATAGAGAGAGAGGGTAAGATGGAAGATGCCTTCCTCAGAAGCAGGGGGTAGGGTGGGGTGGAAGGGATACTGGGGACATTGGTGGTGGAAAATGCACATTGGTGGAGGGATGGGTGTTCGATCATTGTATGATTGCAACTCAATAATGAAAGCTTTGTAATTGTATCTCATGATGATTCAAATGAAAACCAAATGATAATAATAATAATATATTAAAAAACCCTCCAGATATTGCCATATGTCTCAGAGAGAGAGAGAGAGAGAGAGAGAGAGAGAGAGAGAGAGAGAGAAAGCAACATTAAAGGTGGTTGCTTCTATAGCATGGAATTCGTTGCCATTTAAAGGTCCAGGAACCATTGCAAAGACTTCTAGGTTGTCGATGTTGCCATGTGGAAACTTTCAAAAGTTACTGCTTTAAAAGTCAGGTTAAGAGTAAATTATATAATGATGTATCTCCATCATGCATCATGCACACACACCACAATTGATCCATAACACTTTAGAGACTGCCCAATAAGAATCCCCTGGGGGAAAGTTCTATGGAGACTCCACCATGACAATTAAGAGTTTTTCCTTTGGAGTCTAGATAGGTCAGAACCCAAATTTTCACGCTGCCACATGGTTGCTATGTAACTTTGGGAAAATTAATTAACCTTGCTGAGTCATACTTTATATATATATGTATATATATATATATATATGAAGTACATATTCTAGTTATTAGAGTTGAAGACACCCAATTTGGGGCTAGCCCCGATTCTGCAAAGCCTATGGAGTTGGGATGAATGATGTCTTGAGTATTGTATTATTCAGAGATAGACTCAAACTGGTTTAGATCAAAGGAGGGATTTAGTGACTCACATTCTTGAAGGGATTAGGGATGGTTCCCACAGGCAGTTTGAGCAGGACTCATACAAAGGGCTGGGGTTTGCATCCTCTTTGTTCTACTGTTCTTGGCCAGGTTTTTTTCTCTGAGGGCACAGTGTCTTCTATCCACAAGTCCACCTGGTTTCTGGGATATGCTATTAATGCCGCTCCAGTTCTGCGCCCATCTTAGAAGCAATCACCGATCCAGTATGATGCTACTTTCTACTTGGCTAAGCCTGGTAACCCCTGAGATTGCAGTGGAGTCAACTCCTGTGAGCCCCATGAACCCCATGGAGAAGCTAAAGAATCCCATGAACCCCATGGAGAAGTTTTAAGGCTGATGTTTATCCATAACACTTACCATCATCTATATTGTGTTTTCTGTAGATTCCTTTTCTGAACTTTCTCCTCTGGGTAGAACAAGTATGTTAGTTCTCCAATTTATCTCCAGTGACTCACTAGTAAGTGCCTGGAACATACGGGCAGCCATCAATAACTATGGCAATGCAGTGAATTCCAGGAGCTTTGTGGGTTCTTGATTTCATATGGGATCTGTCCCACAACTGAAACCATGAAATCAATCAATATCTCCTCTGGGGACAGATGTCTTAGCCAATTCACCATTTATATTCTCAGCAAAGTAATCAGTGCTTTTTCCACACATAGTTGGTTGAGTGAATGAGCTCAGAGTTCCACCCTGGGAGGGATTCTGGTTTCTTTATCTGTCAATGCCCAGCCCTGGATCCAGTGAACCTGATCATCTACACCGCCAGGTCCCTCCTACTACACCCTCCCTTCACACAGAAGTGGATCTACCTGCCCCCCAGAACATGTTCAGAGGATGGGTACAAGGTTGGGAATTAGGGGGGAGATTTGGAAGGCCTTAGCTTTGGATATGAAGGCGAGCCAAGGAGGAGACAAATGAGTTCATTCCAAGTTCATGTCGATCTTTTTTGGAAGGAAGTGGGAAAGTAGAACAAAGTCGTCGTGCATAATGCTGCTTATTAAGATGCCTGCGCTCTCCGATGGTGATTAGGATGGATGTAGCATCACACTGACTTTCAGAGCGAGTGGGCGTACAGCTGACAATTTCCGCATCAGTATTTTTTTTTTTTTTTACAAAAAAGGAAAACTCCGAGATCCCCTCCCCTCCCTGCTGCTGCTCCAGCCTGCCTTGCCTGCAGAACTGACTGCTTCAAGGCACTGGGGGAGGAATTCATCGGGGGCTGACAAGTGGCAAATGACATTAGCTTCCAACTCTATTAAATGAAGTAAGCTCGGCAGGGAGGTATCTTCATTCTCTTGCCAGAGCCTCAGCCCCTGTGTCCACCCTTAGGCCTGGGTCCAAGAAGACAGTTAGTGCTTTGAATCACTCTCATGGACATCTCTTATTTGGGGTCTTCTACCTTTACTTCCTTTTCTTCTCTTGTCTTTCCCTTCTTTTGGAGAACCACTCCCTTTCATCTCTCCCCCATGTGGTTCAGGGAATTAAAGGAGCTAATTTGGTAAAGTTCTTAAAATACTCCCTGGCTCAATTAATATTAAATATAATCATAACTGATATTACATCATATTAAATTCATGAAACACCCATGAAACAGGATACCATAAATATAGGAATTCACCAACTCTCTGAAAGAGTTCTTTGAAATGACAATATTCTAGCCAATTTTTGGAAAAGAACTAAATAACCTCATGAGATGAGAGATAAAGTCAGGGCTATCCTTGAAGAAGTAGGACCAAAAGAAGACAAAGACATACAACAACACACAGATACATACTTTTACTTTGAGATTACATCCGAGAGGCCAAACGTTTTATAAGGAGTTCTGAAAAAAATAGAGGAGGGATTATTAAGAAAAAGTAATCAGAATAAAAAGTTACAAGCACTGTCAGGTTGGAAAGACATTCTTCTTACCCCCAATGACAAAAACAAAAAAAAATCTTTAAAAGCCAAAATAATGTCAAGCTATCACCATGGCATTTCAAAACAAGGAGAGTAAACAATATTAAGTTGTTTAAAAAAATAGAAAATTACAAAGGATTAGAAATAATTTTTCTATCATATTTATTCACAGTAGCATCAGAAACTAGGAAATAGTAGAGAAATGGCAGACAATTCTGATTAATAATGATTTTTGGAGAAAAATTCTATACCCATTCATATACTAGATCAAGTTTAAGGAAGACCATACTTTTCCCAAGTTCTCATAAAGTTATTGGACAATTTATTCCATCAAAAAGAATAAGCTAAATGACAGAAATAACAATTATACGAAGGGATTTGGCAGATAACAGAAGCAAAGATAATATGAATAGTTTGAAAGTCAAGTTCCTAGCTGATGGCTAAGAAGTGGGCGGAGAGAGCAACTAAAGAGTTTGGAGAAGGAAAACAGAAGAATTTAAGACAAGTGAAAAAGGAATCTTCAGAAAAACAGACAAAGCAATAGAAAAACGGTTCATTTCACTCTGAGAAAAATGTTAGAACTTTTGAGCTCTGTGGAAAGTGTGCAGTCATTTATATGTATAAAACAAAGAACATAAAAAATGTAGGACGATCACCATATCCAGGAAAACACAAAGTTATATCATAGAGAATAGATCATGCCTTTGGACTCAGTAGGGAATTCTGGTGTTTTGATTTTAAGACACACTGGTTGTTGTCAGAGGATACTACTACTTAGGTGCTGGGGTCACTCCCAGTAGCGTTTTGGGGGGCCTGGTAGTGCTGGGGATTGAACTCAGTCTTTCCCACATACAAAACACATGAAACAGCTCCCTCATTACTCAGCAGGGAAGTTTTATGTCGCAACTACATCATGATAAAAGAATCAGCAATTATAAAGTAAATGTTGAGTGTTTAGTTATATTTGAAATTGACTTTTTTTTAGAAGAATTGGGGAAGACCTACAAAACAATTAGAAAATGATTAACAATGTAGTACTAATATATTCTTACCTAGTGTTGGATATTATCCGTAATTGTTTTAGGCTTCCTCAGTGAATTGCCTCTTTTCCTGCCCCCAGAGAAACTTACAGAGCTCTTGAGAGCACCCCAATCCCCTGAGTTTATCTTTAACCTTTCCTTTGTGCTTTACCTCTCATTGTTACACTCCCAAGTCAGTCTTGGTTACTTATAAGCTAAGACTTCTGGTAATTCTGGACTTTGATTTGAAATGAATTACTTGATTTTCTATTTCCCCTATAGCCTTTTCATATTTTACCATAGAGCAGTGTTCTTACTTAAGCACAGAAAGACCATTAATGCTATGCTCCTAATATTTGGGAGTTGATTGACTCTGAAATATATCTACTCCTGGGCATCCATCATAATTA
>JAOXYA010000018.1:5943261-5953401 GCA_028565675.1 Sorex palustris
ATGTGCACTGGTGGAGGAATGGGTGTTTGATCATTGTGTGATTGTAACCCAAACATGAAAGCTTGTAACTATCTCACGGTGATTCAATAAAATAGCACTGTAGCACTATCCTCCCATTGTTCATCGATTTGCTCGAGCGGGCCCAGTAACGTCTCCATTGTTAGACTTCTTGTTACTGTGTTTGGCATATCGAATATGTCATGGGGAGCTTGCCAGGCTTTGCTGTGCGGGCTAGATACTCTCGGTAGCTTGCCGGGGTCTTCAAGAGGCGTGGAGGAATTGAACTCGGGTTGGCCATGTCATCTGCGTGCAAGGCAAACGCCTTACTGCTGTGCTATTGCTCCAGCCCCAATAAAATAAAAAAATTAAAAAAATTACGAACATGATTGCCACTCAGTGTCTCTTTTGCAAACCACAGCACCCAAAAGGAGAGAGAGAACAAGCAGGAATGCCCTGCCACAGAGGCAGATGGGATGGAGGGGATGGGGGGTGGGAGGAATACTGGGATCAGTGGTGGTGGAGAATAGGCACTGGTGGAGGAATGGGTACTTGATCATTGTATAACTGAAACCCAATCACAAAAAATTGTAAGTCTACAACTACACCTCATGGTGTTTCACTAATAAAAATTTTTTTAAATGAATTTAAAAAAAGAACACAGACCTTGGGGCACACAATCTGGGCAGAAATTCCTCTCCAGCCTCTTTGCATCCTTCTTCTTATCTGTCCCCAAGCTTGCAAGAGGACCTTGCAGGCAGGAACTATCTTAGAGTCACTTTTTTGACTCTATGTATTTTCCACTTTCCTATGACTCCTTTTGCCAGGGAGTTTTTGAAACCCATAAACTCAGTAGCCAACATAGCAGGTAAGGTGAGGAGCATTTAGGTGAGCTGGACTTCACGTACTGGGGGAAACTGAGATAAAGACGTAAGCTAATTCTCTGTTCTGTTTTCTCCTTCTGTCTTTCCCAAGAATCACTAGGCAAGAGTTCAGATGCCAGGGAATGCACTAAAGCACCTTCCATCTTGTGCCAGGGGATGGTTGAATATCTTCCTTGCCCCCAACTAAGGCAATCAGTGAAGGCACAACTTCCAAGAAGAGGAGATGAGATCAAAATGAGAGGATCAAGGAGAGAAGGAGAAGTATCCCAATGAAAAAGTGGCAAGACAGGAAAAGGAAAAAGAGGTGAGGGGGTGGAGATGGAGATTCACCGAAGGCCATTGGCCAGTGTTTTCCTGCTACCCAGAGGAAACAATCCACCTGCATCCTTCAGAAACAAGCTGTGATGGTGACAGTCCTGTCCTGATCCTAAATGGCACACATGGTTCACTTTAATTTCAGCACAGTTGTTTGCGCTGGCTTGGGCCTCTGCTTCCCTCTGAGGTGCAGTTTTTTTATAAGCCAAAGAAAAGCCCCCGACATTGAGAAGTTGGCTCCTTGGCAACTGAAAGGAAGTTGAGAAAAAGAAAAACGGAGAACATGGCAGAGTGAAAACGGGGAGACATAGAAGCATTTCCTTAGAAGATGTGTCATGAGGATGATGCAGATGGCCGGCTTCCAGGAGAGTTCCAGGCCAGTGGGACTCAGCCTTCACTGCATGCTGTCATCACCTAGGGGCCTGACAGCAGACAATTCTTGGTGTCCAGCGGGCACCCCAGACTGCTAAAAACGGGGGGACAGGATGGCAGAACTCTGCAGGTGAACAGGGGCACAGAGCGTAAGAGTGAAAACCACATCTGGGGCAACCCAGAGGATGAGGGACAGCGTTTGAACTCTGACCTGCCTTCAGATCAGACCAGCAGCCAGAGCACCTGTGCTTTAATTAAGAGAACAGCCCAGGGACAATGAGAGGACCCTGAAGGAGCCATCTGCTTGGGGACCTACACTCTCGCCTCTCTGGATGTTCCTCAAGAGCAACCACCTTCTTCCCAGACATTTGTTTTGCCCCCAGTGCTGGACAGCCCTGGACCGCAGCGTCTGTTGGTGGACATCTGCTGTCTGTGATGGGGCGGGCAGGAGGCGGGGGAAGGAGCTGTTTCCTGGAAAAGAAAACCCGGGCCAGTGCCAGACTGTGCGCCCCGGGGCAGCTGGTGTGGGCTGAGCTCTGTCCTCTGTTCATTTGCTGGAGCTCTGACACCCCGTGCCCTTTGCAGGTGGCGTTACTGGGACAGAGGGGCATGACAGATGTCAGGAGCGAAGTTGTGACCATCCAGAAGTTGGCAGGGCCCCTCATATAATAGGGCTTTTCTAGGCAGCCTTGCCACATAGGGACATCAGACTCTGGAGGAGGACACTTCTGTTTGGAACTGTTGGGTTTGGAGGCCACACCCAAAGCCCAGGAGCCCAGAGCTTACTCTGGAAGGATCTCCAGGAAGTGCTCAGGCCCCTGTTAGGTGCTCCAGCTGCACCCCCTCAACAGAGCACATGTCACAGTTTATTGTCACCTCTAGCGTGGCAGGAAAATAGATTGTGATGTTTGTTTGGGCTTCCTTTTCACAACTGCAGACGGATCACGACAAGGAGTGATGGCACGGTCAGGCTGTTCACAGCGTCCTGCCTCCCCCCAAGAATCCCCGAGTCTGCAGGCTCCTGGGGGTCCTTCAGAGCAGAATCTGGGGCCAAGAGATCGCACAGGTGTTAAGGCACTTCTCTTGCAAGCCACTGACCTAATTTGATCCTCCATACCACAGATGGTCTCCAGAGTTCCACCAGAAGTGACCCCTAAACACAGTCTGGAGTGAGCCCTGAGCACCACCAGGTGTGAACCAAAATCTAAAAGAATAGGGGCTGGATTGATAGCACACAGGTAGGACATTTGCCTTGCACATAGCTGACCTGGGTTTGATTCCCAGCATCCCATATAGTCCCCCGAGCACCGCCAGGAGTAATTCCTGAGTGCAGAGCCAGGAGTGATCCCTGTGCAACATCAGGTATGACCCAAAAAGAAAATGATGATGATGATGATGATGATGATGATGATGATAGATTTAAAGCAAACAATCTTGCGTGTTCTGTAGCATGTGAGATCCTCGGCCACTTGGGCTCAATGTGCCAGAAAGGGGGGGAGGATGAGAGTGAGCGTGGCTTTGGGGGTGTCAGCTAGGAAAGGGAATCCCCAGTGCAAGGTGGTCAGAGACCCTGTAAACAAGGAGAAGGAGCCTGGCTTCCACCCTGGACTTGGAGATCACTGCACTGACTCAAAAACAAAGGCACATATTTCCTGCTTCAAGGGTGTAGAAAAAGCCACAGGGGACTGGCCGAGAGCGAGCCCAGGTGAGATCAGTGGAAACCAGAGAGTCTTCAAGACACAGGATTTGTTTTCTGTGGCTGTGTGACAATCACCCCAAATCCGATGTCCTCAAGCACCAATGATTGCCTCACAGCTTTGGGCATTGGGGCTTGGAGCACCTTGCAATGCTGCCCTCTGCTCAGAACCCAGCCCCTAGGCAAGGCCCTGTGCAAAGTTTCCGGTTAGGCGAATGAATTCTGATGCTCATGCAAGACAGGAGAGAATCACCTACCCGCTAAGGCAGACGAGGGACAGGCGGGGATACGGATTTACAGAAAATAACCACCATAGCTCTTTGTTGCGTCTTCCAGTGTAGATTTTTAATTTAGTAATTTTTTTTACTAAAGACACTGGGATGGACAAATTTGTTGACAATAGGGTTTCCAGTCTCAAGTGGTCCAGTTCTGATGCTACCACCTACATCCACATCCCTCCACTGATGACCCCAAGTTCCCTCCCACAAACCTGTTGCCTCGATGGAAACATTTTTAAGTTTAATTGTTAATCCTGTTGGTCCCATATTTATCATCATGTTGGATCTAGCAGTTAGATACATGCAAATAATCTCGCCTTGACACCTCGAGT
This sequence comes from Sorex palustris, assembly GCA_028565675.1. NCBI lineage: Eukaryota > Metazoa > Chordata > Mammalia > Eulipotyphla > Soricidae > Sorex > Sorex palustris. The sequence continues at coordinate 5,947,136 of JAOXYA010000018.1, forward strand.
CCCAGGTTCCATGTTGCTTCCAGAGCTTCTCTTCTTGCTCCCCTGTCTCCAATCAATTTCTTTCCTTCCTTGGTATTTTTATTTCTGTCACTGAGACCCAAGGTTTTGCTCATGTTCAATGCCTTCCATTCCCTAGCCCTGTTATTCTATATGCCACACATCCTAAACATCTGCTATTGATGAGGTCAAATGCACAGCCAATTCACACACCCAGAAACGCTCGGGACTTACTCCTGGCTCAAGGGTCATTCCTGAAATAGTTCAGGAGACTGTACTAGGTGCTGGGGATCAAGCCTGGGTTGGTTGAATGCAAGGCCAGTGCCCTACCCACTGTCCTGTCTCTTTGGCCCCAACAACCACTCACCTTTGATCCTCTGATGCTGCTGGTGGACCATGTGCTCTCGGAAGCTGGGATGATTCTATGCTACTTATATTTACATCTCTAGAGACTTCCCCAATGCCTGGAGTGAAAGGTTTGTCCAGTGAATAACCAATGGCGAGGTTCTCCATCCACCCAACCCTTCCCATCAACACTGGGCAAGCTCCTGGTGCAGGAATCCCTCTGCCTTTTGACAGGAGAGGGAGAACCTGGGTGTGGGAAGTTTAGGCCCCACGTTCAGGGTCACATAAATAGTAACAGCCGAGTGAGAACTTTTTCATTATATTCTGGGTGGTGGGGGGGGTGGGATTTGTTCCTTTCTATTTGGAACAGGGCCCTGAAATGTGACACATTCTGGATCGTGTGACTCAGCCTTCGGCTCTTCTGTGATTGAGAGTGGGGGCAGGCAGAGCGAGTCAGCAGCCTGCCTGCGAGGATGGGGATTGTAGAGCCGCAGAAGCCAGCGATTCGTGGATTCTCACACCCTGCAGCACCCCAGTTTTCCAAACGGATGAGTCCCAGCTTAGGAAGTAAACTGGAGCACCATCCATCCCCAGGGCCCAACGTAGAACCCGGGTTGATTCAGACAGACATGAGTCAACTCTTGGGGGCTTTCTAGTGCCTAATAGGAGAATCTGTTCCGTGAGCAGAAACTTAGCGTGTGGGTCACGTTCCTAATCTCGCCCATCATCACTTCATTCCTTCTGAGCTCTTTGCACACACTGCCTCATAAGGTTGGTTTGGGGCGACACATCTCCTTCCCTCCCTCCCTCCCCTGGCTCAATTCTTCTCTTTCTTCAGTTCCTAGCTGAAATATCTGACCTCCAAGGAGGCTTTCTAGTTTCCTGGATGCCCTGGTGATGGCTGCCCCCTGCCCTGATGAGTCTGGATACTCCAGACCAGAGAGAGCACAGACACTATACAGTTCCACACTGATTTTTTGTGGCTGAGTGTATGTGGCTGACTCACATGCTCCCCAAGGGCATCTCTGTGGCTTATGTCCCCATCTTCACTCAGCTCTGAAGCAGTCCCTACACTGGATCAGACACTCCCTGGCTTAAGTAAATATCTGATGGCTGTTGGTTGTTCAGTGAGCACGGTACTGAGCACTAATTCTCTGCACCCCGTGATAACAAGTGATCAGAGACCAACCTGGGTGCTTCTATCCAGGGGCACGTGGTCTGCTGCAGACCCCTGCACAGATCTATCCTCCCTGATCCCGAATTCCCCACCCATGGAGTCCAGAGGCCAACCGCATGTCCCATGCTTTTCTTTCTCCGCTCTCAGTGTGCTGAGCTGAGAACCCTCCCTGGTGGTCCCGGTCCACCACTCTGAAAATCCTTCCCTCACAAACAACAAACAAATCAGTTTTCTGTGTTGGTAGTTCGAATGTGGTTGTTTCTGGATTTGGGGCTGAGCAATCACAATATACAATCATGAGCGTTTAGGAAGACCAGGAGTGATCACAGAAGCCACAAGTACAGGGTGGGAGGCTTCAGAACCTCCCAAAGGCATCGTCTGGGGGAAGGGAGATGGCAATGACGTCATTTCCGACGTCACACCCATGACGGGTGAAGCAGTTCATTACCACGGTCCTCACTTCTGGTCTCCCCCTGGGACTTTGCTTCTTTCCACTCCCTGCAGCCTCCACGCTCCCAGATGTGGGATCCCGTCACCCGCAAAGGAAGGATGCTGCCAAGAGCCCTGGGTGTCAGCTCTTAGCTGGGGCTCGGCTCTTAGCCACACCCACTTCTCTCAACCCCCAGAAGAGAGGAACTGCGAGCATTTGAGAATCAAATGGAAAGAGAACCGGTGAGCCAAAGAAAACTTCCTGGCTGTGAACTGGTGCTTATTCTGCCATTTGCACGTGTGCCCGAGTCACTCTAGGGAATACGCTGGAAAGACATTATTTCCTGGTCTGAACGTTTGACTTTGCCTTAAGGAACGCTGCTGTGAGTCACGGTGATAGCCCACAGAACCTCCCAAGGACGGTAGGGAATTAACTGAGTGACTATGTGCCAGTCCCTCTTCTAAGCTCTTCATCTGCTTTTACTTCTTTAATCTTTGTGATTTCCTAATGCGACAATAATCAGCTTCATTTTACAGAGAAGATGAAGGCACAGAATGTGTGAGAAACTTGCCTGGGGCCACACAGTAGATATTGGAAGAATCAGGACTCAAAAGGTTAGATCCTGTTGGGTGAGTTTGTGATGGGTGGTGCAATAGCAACCACCTTGTAACCATGAGGAAAAAGTCAAGAGAAATCATAGAAAACTCTATGGTTAGATCTGGATCTAATCTGGATCTATTGTCCCCCAACCCCCTCTATATCTCTAGGTGTTTTATTCTGTAAGAAACAAGTGTCTGTAATGCTGAAGTTGTTTTTTCAATCTTTTGACAGCTGAAGGTTACATCGACAAATTCTTATAAGTAAAATAACTCAAACATAAAAATGTAAAGATTAGTATAAAAATGAATATTTAGTTTGAATGAAAAAGGAAGTTACAGAGAGTTTCCAAAATTTAAAAGAGGATTTTAAAACATTGCAAAATTTAAAATAACTGCTTTTAATGAAATGAATACCTAACAAACTTCTATAATATCTTCATTTTATATGTTCACATTGTTTATCATCTAGATAGGATTTCAGACAAATACTTTTTATTAAAATAATAACTAATCCTGGGCTGGATGGACAATACAATGGGTAGGGTACTTGCCTAGCACATGGGTTCAGTCCCCTGAGCACCTCCAAGAGTTATTTCTTGAGTGCAGAGCCAGGAGTAACCCTTAAGCATCCTAAGCATGACATGCTCCTCCCTGCCCCCCCCCAAAGAATTATGACTTGTTACCAGCACGGTAAGAAAAAGCTAGTTGTATGAGTTGGAAAAATTTTGTCCCACTTGATAACTCATTATTGATACTGTCACATGCATTGTAAGACAGTCACCAAATTTGGGAAACAAAGTCGGTTTTATAGATGAATTGTGCTCTTTCAAAGAACTTCCCACAGGCTAGCTTCTAGCTTCACCCACATCAAACCTGATTCCTGGGTTGTCTTGTTCTTCCTATTCCCTTTCCCACCCTGACATCAAACTTCACTGTCAGGCATTAAACAATGCCAGGGACCCGGACCACCGAGGCATGAGTCTTCCTAGAAGCCATCTTTGTGTCCTGCAGTGTGGAGAACTTAACCATGCAGAGAAAGGAGCGAAAACCACACATGCATATCCCACTGAATCCCATTCTAAAGCAGCACTTTCGCAGAACCCCAAGTCCCCAAATGCACTCAGCCTCTTTGGCAACAAAAAACACGAGGGATGGATCATGGAGGAGAAGTTCCAATGGAAAGAATTCCATAGCCTAAGCATTGACAATGAAAACGTTTCACTTCTGCAAATTTTCAACAACAATGTAAAATGGCCAAGGACTTCGAAAGGTCCCTGCAAGTGAGAGGAGTTACACTGCTTTTCTATAGAAAATGGATCCGATTCACATCACTAGTACGTAACTGGCTGATCTCATAGCATAGGGAAGCGCCTTGCACAAAGAATGGCACATAATAAGCTTCAGAGCAAGGATGTTCAAAACCACAACACATTTCAGTAGGATGTGTATTAATTGGCAGCTGGAACAATAGTAATGCAGATAGAGCATTTGCCTTGCACATGGCTGACCCGGGTTTGATTCCTCTGTACCTCTCAGAGAGCCTGGCACGCTACTGAGAGTATCACGCCCACATGGCAGAGCCTGGGAAGCTACCCATGGCATATCCAATATGCCAAAAATAGTAACAACAAGTCTCACAATGGAGACGTTACTGGTGCCCACTCGAGCCAATTGATGAACAACGGGAGGACAGTGCTTCAGTGTACTATTTAAAGGGCTTCCTCCCCTCGAATTTTTCCCCCTCTTGAATGTGTTTTCATTGCTGCAGTCAAAGGACTGAATTAAGCTTTTCGGGTTTTTTTTTTTTCAGTTTTTGACCTATTTTAGGCACCAGGATTTACAACACAATAATAGGATTCAGTGCATCCAGGGTTCCAATGCCACATCCTCACTCGAGTGTCTCATCTCTCCACCCTTATCTCATGACCTCCTTCCACTCATCCATCCCCCCACCTCACCCCCACTCTGTGGCCAGCTCAGTTCTGTAGGTAACTTCTCAGGGTTAGTTGCCTTTGCTCATTGTTCTTCCCTTATTTTATTTCTTTCTATCCTGCATATGCCTGAGATCATTCTGTGTCTGCCCCTCTCCTAACTTCGCTCAGTCTGTTGCTCTCCAAATCCAACCATATAGCAACAAATTGAATACATTTCTTTTACTCTAGCCAAGGAGTTTTCTGTTGTGCATGTGCATCATAATCTCTTGATCCAAGCATCTGTTCGTGGCCATTTGGTGTATTGATATTTTAACTTTTGTGAATAGTATGGCAATGAGCATAGGAATGTGAAAATTTTTCCCAGAGAGTGATTTGGGGCACTTGAGGTAAATGCCAAGAAGTGGAATGGGTGAGTTAAATGAAAGTTCAATTCTTAGTTTTTTTTTGAGAAATTTTCATATTGTAACAGCCTTTAACCTGTGTTTCCTTTCCTTCTTCCCTCCCTCCCTCCCTCCCTCCCTCCCCTATCCTCCTTTATTTCTGTTGGTTTGGGGACCAAACCCAGTGGTACTCAGGGGTCACTTCTGACAGTTCAGAAATCCATGAATGGATCAATGGAATCCAGCCTCCAGCATTCAAAGCAAAGCAGGTACACCAGCCTTTTATGCCGTCTCCAGAGCCCCTGGCCTACTCTCGTCTACCCTCGGATGAACATGCTGTTAATGTTGCTTTTTCAATGAGAGAGAGAGACTAATGCTTGAGCTTTCAGGAGTTCCATATTGTCATACTTAAAAAGACTGATGCTCTCCAAAATCAGAGTGGCCAGGAAATCAAAGGGACATCTTTCCAATCGATAGCTTTATGATTACTTTCAAAAAGTGCATCTTCGCCCTAAAATCAGCAGGCTATATTTAGTCCCTATCACCAAGAGACATCTGCCCACCAAGGCAGCAGCGCTTCTCATCAGTGACACGTCATCTATTTATTTCAGCAGCTAAACACCTTCTGACACAACAAACAACCACCTTTGGAAACAAAGATGAAATTTTGAGTGCCTTCACAGATATGGGTTGTCTAAAATTACAGATGGTGCTAATTAACTGGAACACAGAATTAGAACCTACAGTTCGGAAAAGATGCAAGAAAAATAGAGCATTTGTCAAAAACTTTAGCACTGGGGAGCTAAGCTGACTGTTTCCAGCATGCTAAATTGATGAGAAGAATTATGTAACATCGTTAAATCTCAATAAACAAAGCCTGTCAGGTTGTGCCTGAATGAGAGCATTTGTTTGCTCAAAGGGCTGGTGTTGAAAGTAAATTCCCCCGTTCACTGATAAAAAATTATGAATAAACCTAGTAAAAAAAGATACTATCTGTGGGAGGGGAGACTGAAATTGACCATAGCTTCACTTCTGTTTGGCTCACAAATTATTTTACTCCTGTCAAATATGCAGGAATTCAACGAAAGCAACTACCATTTGTATTCTTGAATCTCAAAACCTGAGTGAGCTACTGAGAGTGCCTAAAAATGCCTATTTTAGGAGAGCTGGTAGAATTTACCTGGTACTGGTGCCAGCTGGTGGCCATTGTTCTTCTAGGAGAGGTAGGTTGATACAGGCAAGAGGACAGATCCAAGTTCTAATGTGTGGAACTCCAAACACCCCAATCTACGGATCTACGGAGAGAGGACAGAGAGAAAGAGGAGTGGAGGGGGGTATGGTGCCGCCAGCAGGTCAATCTGTACCTGTGAGGCGAGTGCATCAGCAGCCTCATGGCACCTTCAG
>JAOXYA010000018.1:5953501-5968824 GCA_028565675.1 Sorex palustris
GGTGGGGGGAGGGTGTGGGATGGGGGTATACTGGGGTTTTGGGGGGCGGAGAATGGGCACTGGTGAAGGTACAGGTGTTTCATTGTATGACCGAGACTTAAACCTGAAAGCTCTGTAACTGCTCTCATGGTGATTCAATAAATAAAATTATAAAAAATGGGGAAAAAATAAGGTGGAGTTCATGACCAATTCAATCAGCCTAATCAGTGGCTGAATAAGTAGCAGTACTCCTACATAAAGAGAGAAAGAGAGAGAGAGAGAGAGAGAGAGAGAGAGAGAGAGAGAGAGAACTCAAGTCATCCAACTGATCTAGGAAATCAAATCAAAATGATTTCTTCCTCCTTCGTAGAGATTAAGAAAAATAATCAAGTCTGAGGCATTCTTTGAAGGTTAGAAGGCATTAACAGGTGGGGCTATCTAGAAAGCATGCTGATGAGGAGTTCAAGTTAAGAGGTAAATGCTATCTGGACCAATTTTCACATAGACACCCAGTCCCTGGCCAGTCCAAGGGTAAAGAGCTGAGCCTGTTCTCAGAAGCAGCTGTGGTAGGGGCTGGAGAGACAGGACAGGGGTTAACACCTGATCTAGGCTCTATTCCCAGTACTACCTTTGGTCCCTAACCTGCAGCCATAAGTGACCCGTGATCTCTGAGCCAGGAACAGCACAGCAAGGTGTAGCCCAAACCCTCCCAACTTTGCCTACTCTTCAAAAAATCAAAGCAAATATGGTGGTCATGCGGTGGGTGAGTTCCCCACCAGAGGTCAGCAGCCCTGAGCACTCAGGTCTTCTACCTATGACCAGCTCACCAGGCAGCACCTCCCTGCCGGGCATTCAGGAGTCCTCATGCCTCTGCCCCCAATGGGCTGCAGCCTTCATTGGCATCAGCAAAGACTGGCTGGATGGCATGTCTGACTTTGAAGCAGCAGGAGAAATTAAGGCAGTAGGGCATCCTCCAGCCTCCATTTTTGGGGGATTCAGCCCAGAAGTTGCACCGGACACATAGAAAGGAAATAGAAAGGACCTGGAAAGGGTGGCTGTTCAGATCAAGAGAAATTGGCCCCCATAGATGTTACTCATTTTTTTGCAGGGATAGGGGTAGCTCATACCTAGAGGGACTTAGGGGCTACTTCCAGCTCCATGTTCAGGGAACACTTCTGGCGGTGGTCAGACACGGGACCAGGAAGCAAATCAGAGTCAGCTGCATCAAAAGCAATTGTCTTACCTTCTGTACTATCTTGCCAGGCTCACAGATGTTATTCTGGGAGGCTACAGGCCTGGTGAAAACCTTGGGGTCTCTTTGCCAGGAAGGAGGAGGAAGTGTGCCCTGGAGCCTGAGAGCTGACTCAGCACCACATTCGTATGTGTTGTCTCTACTGGAAGCTCTTATTACTGAAAGTTGTGGAGTGGGAAGTGTGTCCTCTTCACCTCTGTCTGGGCTGCTGCACCCAGCTCCTGATCTTTCAGGAGGAGATTTCTCCATACACGGGGCATTTTCTCTTCCAAAAGTGCATAAAGGAGCACTTTCCTCAGAGAGTTATAGGTGGGTGGCATAGAAATTTCTGGATTGTTCATTAACAAGCCTTGAGTTTCTGCTCAATAAGAACCAATACTATGGGAAACATTATCAGAAAGTCCACCCATGATGAACCCTTAAACCTCTGCTGTCCCGCCATCTACTGATCAATTCACTGATGAACAATAGATCAATAGGTCATATTCAGAAGGACCTATGAAAATGTCACCTAGCCATTTTTAGGTGGTTATTTGCTGAATAGAAGACAAGAAGAGGTCTACTCATGGTTAGCCCACTGCTGAGTGTAGAAGTAGGTAGGTAGGGAGCTTTGCAGAGGAGACAACTCTCCAAATGTACCTGGATCACCAACCTGTCCTGGCATGGTCTTGTCCTCCTGCTATCCAGGAAAGTCCACTTGCTCAGTCTGTCGATGTGATATACACAGAATATCCAGGAGAACTCTTCCCTGCACGGCTCAGCTCTCTTGGTTCTATAATCTAAGGCCAAAGATTTTTTTACCGTAATTCCATAATTCAGTATTGTCTGTTCCCCTTGATTTAGTTGTATCACAGATGCATGAGCTCATCTGGCATTTGTTTTTCTCACCCTGACCGATTTTGCTTTACATGATGCCCTCCAGTTACAGCCAGACTGCAGCAAACCGAAAGATTTCATCTTTTCTTATAATTGCAGTGTATTTCTGTTGCGCATACCATAACTTCTTTATCCATTCATCATACATCATTGGAATGTTGGTTGCTTCCATGTTTTAGCTACTGTACTTAGCACTACAATAAACTATAAATGTGTGTACAAATATCCAGGAGTAGAAACAAGCTACCAGTGCTCAAAGCTTTTCTTCTTTTTTCTTTCTTCTTTCAGAACCTTTATATTAGTTGGAGCTCTATTCAGTAAGATAGAAGAAGACAAACTCAAACTGGATTCAGGAGGAAATGGGAAATAGTGGCTCCTGTAACCAGATTCATAAGTATAAAAGCCTCAGGCATAGCTGTAACATGGGCTCAAATCAGAGTATCAAGAGCTGGTTGATCTCCATATCTGCTTCTTTCTGAAGTAACTTCATCTCTCATGGTAACACAATGACTACTAACAGACTCAGACCCACTCAGAGACTAGACAACAAACTCAAATAAAACAGAGTAGGTTTGGGGAATGGAGGGTATGTTTGGGGAACACATTTAGATGCACAAGTAAATACATGCATAAGTAACTGATGCCTGATTGAGTGAATGGATGAAAAGCCATTCTAGAGAAATACCCTTCTAGCCACACAGGAAAAGGAGGGAGTTAATTTCATTTATATCAAGTGAAAACTTGGGGAAATGATTACAAAGGAGATATGGGCTCTGACTCTAAGGCTCCTTTTCAATAACACTTAAGCTTGGCACAATCAAGAGCCAACTCATGGAAACAACCCAAATGTCCAACTATAGCTGAATGGGTCAAGAAGTTGAGGCATATAACATAACATGAGACTGACACCCAAGGACAGTAGATACAAGGGCCAGTAATATTGCTCCATAGTTGGAAGCCTACCTCATGAGGATATAATGCTGAGTGAAGTCAAATGAAAAGAAATGGATAGATACAGAATGATCTCTCTACATGTCAGACTTAATACAACATAGTAACAAAAAAGGTCCAAAGGTGACATAATGGGAGAAAACTGTTCCATAAAATTGATTTGGTGGTAGTGATGGATTGGGTTTGAAAGGGAGGGGTGTGGGGACCTTGGGGGTAGGGATGTGAATACACTGGTGATGGGTGTGTTAAGGGAATTATGGGCATGGAAAAATCATTATTAATAGTACTTTAAATAAATAATCTCCACCAACAAAAAGATAATAATTTTTTTAAATGATACTGTCACTTTCATACCCACCTCTGGATTTCCTCATGGAATTTGCAGAAAATCCATGATCCAAAAATCACGACTTTTGGACAATCACAGACTGTCACTAAATTTAACCTGGTACAAATCATTATCCTTTATCATCATCAGATTTATCATGTATAACAAAAGCAGATGTCTGATGCTCTCTGCTGTTTTAGAACCAAGGAATTTATCTCCTGAAAATACTGCAGATACTTAGTAAGTGGCATTCCTAGAACAGATTCTAGATAAATGTTCATTGTTGCTTTAGGATAGAGGGTCTGAGAGTGTACATAGAAGCGGGTGAGGGTGAGGGGGGGGAAGGAAAAAATTGGTTTACCAGATATCCAAAACAGCTGATGGATGGATGAATGGATACCAAGGCAAGAAAACTTCTTTTGGTTGACCCTGAATCAGTTATTGTTCTAAAATTAGCCAGTACTGAATTCGATTGTAGAACCAGCAGGGATTTCTATGAGTGGACGAATCTGTTCTGAGTCCCACGATTTGAGCATCATCTTGGCCAACATTTTTCTGTGGTCTTTTTTTCCATGAGTTAAATTTTGCTTTCTCAGGGCTGAGAGATCACAGCCAACAAATGAGATCGTTAGGTGTCCTAAAATATGTGTACAGTTTTAAATTATCCCCAGGTTGTTTTCACTTCTTCATTTAGTAAAAAGGAGGAAAACAAACCACACAACACCTCTCTGTGCTGTAATTTTGTATTCAAGGGTCCCACAGAGAGAGCAGCATCACCCATTAAAGCCCCGACTTTCCCTGCACTGAAATTACTACCCAGCCCTAATGATGACAATTTGTAACTGGTGTGCAAACCTGGCAAATGAGTAAGTTCTCACATGCAGGGAGAAAATGGACTTGAAAACAGGATGGAGTAGGAGTTCACAAATGCCCACACAGCATTCCTTAAAACACGGGCTTCAAATTCCCCCAGGGCAGGAGTGGCCTCATTTGAAACAGAAGAAAAGAGGCTCCCAGAAGTAAAATGACTCGCTGTCACACGTCTTGGAAGAGTGGGGCTGTGAATTAAAGAATGTGCGGGACTCAAGATTTTTTTTGAAAAACTGATTGAACACAACACTGTCGAATTCTTTTCATTGGGCTGTCAGACCGAGTTTCCAGAAGCAAACCTGCCTGCCTGCCTAACAAAATGGTACAAGTGGGAGAAAAAATAGAAAATTCCAGTGGCAGGGGTGAGAAACTCTCCTCTAAAATTGGGGCAGAAGCCTTGACTCCAGGAATACCCTATGGTCCCCTAAAGCACTGCCAGGTGTAATTTGGGAACACAAGGTAAGCTTTGAGCACTGCTGAGTGTGGCCCCCAAACAATTAACAAAAATGTAAATAAAATAGACTTGGAGGAGTGTAAAGTGGTCGGTTGGCTTTGCAAAACTGTTTGGCATTGTCCATGAAACTATCTAGACATCCTCATCCATGATCCAAACCACTGCCAATAGAACCATGCCCACATGGTTGCTCAGATAAATGTGCAAGAATATGTGTAGCACCACTATATTCTCCCCAAACTGAGAACCACCAAAAACTCCCAGCAGAAATAGAACAAATAAACTGGCATATTCCAACGGTAGTGTTGCAGGCAGACAGATAGGACAGCACCCCCAACTCCTCCCCATCCCCATGGCAATGGAATTCCTGAGAAGTAATAAAACCAACAGCCCTGGGACTGAAAAAAGCCCATCTTGAAGACACAGGAACTAAGGAAAGCCTGATAAGACTTCACCTGGGGCCATCAAACCCAGAGAAGGCTGGGATACCGCCCTCCCCAACACCCCTCCTTGAGAGAAGTTCCAGCAGCAACAAAAGCCAAGGAAAGAAATTTCAAAGACCATCAACTATTCCCAATCCTTGGCAACCACCCTCTTACCTAGGTAGAAGCTCCACATGGGGCAGTTTGGGAGAAAAACCTATAAAAGCCATCTTGAACAAAGGAAGTGCACTCATACACTGCCCGAGCCCATGAGCTGCCTGTGCCCACATAGCCAAGCTCATGTGGTGCCTGTGCACATATGCTACCCACACCTCCCCTATTGAAATGTGTACTGGGGCTCTCTCCACCTTTGGAGAAGCCTTGGTTCTCTCTTGAATGTGTCTCTGTGTCTGTCTCTGTGTGTGTCTCTCTCTCTCTTGCTCACTCACTCTCTCCCGGTTCCCCTTACTCAAAAACCTACAAATAAAATCTGTTTTACCTCACTGCTCATCTACTCCTGAAATTCTTTCCTGTGAGAAAGACAAAGACCTGCAAGGATTGGGTAAGGCCTCAGGCTGGCTTTCCTTTTCTTCCAAGCCCGTCTCAGGGTGGCACAGGTGAATCATGAGAAAGCAACCATCTCTCTCCTCTATGCTTCACCTAAGCCACCATGGGGACCCATTACTTCTGATGGTTTGGTACACACTGGAATGTTGAGCAAAAGAAGCCAGACAGAAAAGAGTACATGCTGGAAGATAATATATTCTAAATCCTTATTTAACAAAAAATAAAGGGGTGGGGGTGGCAAAAGGATCTAATGTGTTGGAAATCAGAAAGGCAGTTCTCCTTGGGAAGCAGTGGTAGGATGGAAACTGGGCAGATACTGTTGGGTCAGCTGGAGAAAGAGACTCTGAAACATGCATATGAAGTTCTGCTGACAATTTCATATCTCCCAGAATCCCTGGAACCAACAAAAAAAGACTACGTTCCTGACTTTGGTGCTAGCTACTCACCCCCACCCAAGCCTCCTTTGCTTCAGTATAACCCCACCCCCACCCCCAAAAAATACAGAGGCTTGTGACAGCTGTCCTGGAGTGTTGTCTTTCCAATAAAGCCCATCTCTGCCTAATTCTCCTTTGGACTCTATTCCTTCCTTTCTTTAAACCATCCTAGACCTTTTGGATGTTTCTTGGGTCCTGGTGATATTTAGCTTTGTTTTTATTTTTTGGTTCTGGAGTCCACGCCTGGCTCTGTGCTCAGGGACCACTCCGGATAGGGTTCAGGGGAACATATGGGATGTGGTATATCAAACCTGGGTCGGCTACGTGCAAGTCAACTGCCTTCCCTGCTGTCCTATCACTCTGGCCTGATATTCTGCTTCTTGATCTGTGACTGGCTGCTAAGATCTGTCCATGAAAATTCATCAAGCTGTCCTCTTGGGACCAGCAGTCTTTGGCAGGTATATTTTTTAGGCATCAACACTCAAAAAGTTTTCTTTTTAAGTGCACACAAATTCACAGCTAAACAAGCTTCCTGAAGCCTATCAAAGAGATTTATAAAAGATAATGCTAGTAGCTGGCACTCTCTCTGAGGCCTGCTCCTTTTTATGCATTTGTCTATTTAATTCCTTCAACATTACAAAGTGAATACAATTGCCAGCCCCTTCTCAGAAGGGAAAACAAGCCTTGAAAGCTTTATTACCTTCCTCCAGATCATCACAGCCTGTGTGAAGGCAGAAACTCAAGCCAAAGAGCTTCTCTTTGGACACACTCTTCCCCGTCATGTGGCACGTGTGCTGCGGGGGGCATTGGGCACCAGGAGGATTCTGATTCATTGAAAAGTACTCGGGGAACTGGAAAACTAGTATAACAAGTAAGGAGAGATAGTATAGTAAGGAGAGGTAGTATAGCGAGTCAGAAGAGATAGTATAGTGAGTAAGGAGAGATAATATAGCAAGAAGAGATAGTTTAGAGAATAAGGAGTAAGATACTTGCTTTGCATGTGACTGACCTGGGCTTGATGCCTGGAACCCCATATGTGCCCCCCAAGCATAGCCAGGAGTGGTCCTTGAACACAGGAGTAAGCCTTGAGGACTACCAGGTGCAGCCCAAAAACCAAAACAGAAAGAAAGAACTTGGAACCTAAAAATTGGGAATAAGAGCTGGAGCCATAGGACAGTGAGTAGGGTGCTTACCTTGCATGTGGCTGACCCAGGTTTAGTCCCTGACACCCCAAATGGTCCCTTGAGCACTGCCTGGAGTAACCCATGAACACTGTCCAATGTGGCCCAAAGAGCAAAAAATAAAGCATTAAAAAAAAAACTGGAACAAATTCCCTTAAGTTGCCTCTGGAAGAAAAGCAACTGTTTAAATCACAAGCCCATTGTAACTGGGATGGAGAAAGGCTGTTTATCTCAAGTTCTCGGGCAGCCATAGAGAACACCACAAGAGCTATAACTCTCTGCTTGCCGAAGGCTCCTTTTGAATAAATCACCACTGAGATGACTTCATGGTGACTGGAGATGACGTGGATGGATGCAGTCCTTTGGGTTGAGCTAGAGGATGGTTAACATCTATGCAGAGACTTGACAATGTGCTGAAGGATGGTTGGCACCCAGACAGAGACTGGTATGTTTCATGTTTTAGGCTACGTCTTGTAAGTTGGGTGAACTCAGAGGTGAGGCAGTTTCAAATAAAAACAGAAGCCAACCCTCTTGTCCTGTCATTTGTATTATGTGCGAGTTTTTAAGGGGAACAACAACAACAAAAATTCAGAGATTGATTCTTTCCACAAAATGACCAGGAAGTCACTCGTCAGGCCTGGATTGGAACCCACAAGTAGTCAGCACCCACTGTTTGCTCAGTGCACTTGCTTTTCTCTCTCCTTCAAAATCAGAGCAACTGGGGGAATGTCCTCTAGTTCAGCCTTTCATGAAGACACTTCTCCAAAAACTAGGAATGGGGGATGGAGCGATAGCACAGCGGGTAGGGCGTTTGCCTTGCACACACCCGACCTGGGTTCAATTCCCAGCATCTCATAAGGTCCCCCAAGCACCACCAGGAGTGATTCCTGAGTGCAGAGCCAGGAGTAACACCTGTGCATTGCCGGGTGTGACCCAAAAAGCAAAAAAAAATCTACTTTAAAAAAAAAGTAGGAATGGAACTCCCATGAGATCAACAATTCTACTTCTTAGCATCTACCCCAAGGACCCAAAAAAACGCTATTCAGAAAAGACATTTGCACACCTGTGTTTACTGAAGCACTATTCACAATAACCAAGATCTGGAAACAACACAAGTGTCCACAACCAGAACTAGACAAAAAAATCTGTGGTACAAACACAGTGGAATTCTACTGAGCTCTAGGAAAAGATGAAATCCTGTTGCTATGTGGATGGGTCTGAAGGGTACCATGCTGAGTAAAGCTAGTGAAGAGAGGAACAGATACAGAGAGACCTTGCATATGATGGATATGAAAATCTTTGTATATAAGAAATTCACAGGGGAATAACACACACCCAAAGACTACTGATCCTGGGTACTGGTCTTCAGTAGAAATCTTACTCTGGGACTTGGGGTGGGGGATGATACTGAGATAAGGAGGAGGGTATGATACTACAACGTTTTATGTCAAACCTCACCAATGGCGCTTATATTTGTCTGTTTGTTTTGGGGTCATGCCCAGTGATTCTCAGGGCTCTGTGCTCAGAGATCATTCCTGGTGGGCTAGGAGGGGATCGAACCGTGTTCAGCAATGTTTAAGGCAAGCATCCATCCTATTTAATGTACTATCACTCTGGCCTTTTGATAACATGCTCAAAACAAGGTTTCTACAGTAAAAAAATATATATATATATGTATGTACACATATACATATTTGTATTTTTATTGAATCACCATGAGACACAATTACAAAGCTGTTCATGGTTGGGAATTTTTTTAAGTAATCAAAGAATTTTAAAAGGGAAGAAAATTGCCTCACACACTTGCCTGGTGCCTGCACGAGAAGGCTGAGACATTTGGGGGCTAACAATACATTCCCCTTCCGTGTGAATGACTGAGCTCCCTCCCAATATGGCAGCCTTGGATACTGACCCTAGTCCCGAGAAGACTGAGTCCCTCCCAGAGCAAGTTCACAGAGGCTCCGATCAAAGCTGCCAGGCCTCTTAAGAACCTATTGTTAGGAGCCTTCCTGCATTTCTTCTGGTATGTTCGATCAGTGGCACAGTGCCAGTCCAGCTACCCTGCTGCATTAGAAACCTAAAGAGCATGAATAACAGAAAGTAAGCTGTTTGGGCAGGGGGTAGCCTTGGTTATTCATGATCACAGGAGAATTAAAGGAGATTGTAAAGGGAATCCCCCATTCAGGCCTAGAGACTATCCAGAGGAAAAGTAAAGGCTACAGGAGCTCTGGTGAGAGGAGGGCAAGCAGAAATGCTTTGTGGTTCAGAGGACAGAGGAGAAGCTAGGTGGGCTGAGACTGTCCTCTGCTTGGCTTCACACTCATTCTTTGGGGCTAGCACTGGGGGTCTGTGCAAGTCACAATCCAATCATCTTAAAAGAGGAAGCAATGCATGGTGGGATATCCCATGTCGGATAGCCCAAGTCATCCAAAGGGAGAGTAGATGGTGAAGGGTAGTATCCAAAAGAAGAAAAACAAACAGCAGGGACCACAGAGTGACCACAACTTGACTCACAATCATGTCATGAGATGGCCCTGGGGAGAGTCCTAGACATAACTAGGGGCTTTCTAAAGGACCCAGGACGACATTTGAGCAGAGTTGAAGCAAAATGAACAAAATGCAGACATGAGGCCTTATATAAGCTCATTTATACCAACTGGGGTTTTGAAGATGTGAATTACCACTGGATAACATTTTTAGTTCAAGCCTAGTACTTAATGGCCTGCCCCTCAGGGGTGTAAGCATCTAATTGGAAAAATAAAATTAATATACATTAAATAATGGCAGAAGACAACATAAGAGCTGTCACTAGGGAGTCCCAAATAAACGGCTCACACGTTAAGTTTTATAGGAATAACCTTAGAGAAAGAAGACACTGAGGGCAGTAATGAATAAAGGGGCCTCCCGGAAGAGAGAAATTCAATCTGTGTTTTGGAGGATCATAAAATTGAATTAGGCAGAGAAGAGAGCAAAAAGCTAGAAATGTTTTTGAAAGGTTTTGGGCCCAAGACACCATTCTTTTCTCTAAACATGTTTAATTTGTAAATGTGAGTCATTTCTAGTATGGAATAATACAGGGAAGACTGGGGTTGAAATATCAATGGGGAAACTCAACATGTAGCAATGGAAATTGAAAAGGAGAGGGGGTGTTGTGGAGAACTTATTTACTTACGTTTCTCCTTGGACTTCAGAGAGAGTGAAGTCTCTCTTTGGGCTAGACCAGGAATTGTTCAGGCCATAAATATTTTCAATTTTGTGGACCATACAGTCTACGACAGCTATTCAATTCTGCCATTACACCACGAGAGTGGCCAAAGTCCACCAACATGAAACAGCACCATGGACCCATCAAACCAGGAGCAGCAGTATCCAATAAACTAAATGGAAGAGTCGAACCCCTGAGTCATCATGTCACTTGACATTCAACTCCCTCGGTGATTGTTTCCTGAAATCTCTATGGAATTTACAACAGTGGATAAGAACTTTGTACAAAAGTCATCCATGCTATAGATAACTGACTCTAGTTCCACATGGGCTTAGCCCTGATCTGGGGTGAGCGGGATCTTATACTGGACAGATGTGAGCACTTGCCACACCTACAGAGCACTGAGCCTAGGAGGGAAGCCTGGAGGAGGCAAGAAAAATAGATTCAGATCTAACTAATCTTAAGGAATGGAGGAGGCAGAAACGGCTTCTTAGAGGAAGTGATGTTTAATCTGCAACAAAATGACTCTCCTCCTTGGCTCAGATGTGTTGCAGAAATAGAGTTTTTAACAAGGGTATACGTCTTCCATCGAGTAGAAACAGCTGCTTCCAATGCAGAGGTAAGAGTGCATTGCACGAGAGAAGCTAATAAAAGTTCCATCTGACTGCCACAGAAAGACAGAGAGGAATAGGTGAAAGATGAAATTGTAGGTTTCAAAAAAAACTGGAAGCACCAGTGGTGAAACATCTCTGATGCAGAGCACAAACTCATTTCCTCTCCAACGTGATGTCGTATTACTGTTGTATTACTTGTTTGCCAACAGCTGAGAGTCTGTAGATGACAAACGCTGCACAACACTCTTACCCAGGGTGGGTTTCAGGGCTGCTCCAGGCCCATCAGCTCTATTTTGCTTTGGGGAAAAGCAAATAGGAGGTCTCAGAGAACTGAAAGCACCCAACATATACGCAAGTAGTAAAATACCCTGATGCGCATCGCAAACTCATTTTCTCTCCAGCATCACAGGGAGTTCAATGTCTACCCTTCACACATACCAGACAAGGAGGCAGTAATTTCCACAATATTTTAACCTCCATGAAACTGGCACTCCTGAAGGCAAACCTAAAGAGCACATGGAAGGGAGAGTTTCCCCATCAAAAAAGAATTCACGATTAATTGGAATGTGTTATCATCGGGTGCCCCTACCAGGTAAGTGAGAGCCACTGCTTTGGAATCTTCTAGAGACAATGCCACTGCAGCTTTGTGCCACCACTGAGCAGTATTTTCTGCCTTCCATGTAATTCTGACATTTTGTCCTTGGGCTCCAATTAACCCAGATACCACTTCCTCCAATGGGATGCAGTAAATGCTCAGTAAGTGTTCATAGGAACTATGGCATGCAAAAGCATCCAGCACACGATTTGTCAGGCCGTGGGTAGCCATAAATAGTTGTTCCATCTTCTCTTTCTTTTGGAACATTCTACTGTGCACCCCCATGGTACTGCCTTTCATGGACCCCATTTCACAGATGTCTGGGGTGAAGGGGTTATACATGTGCAGAAGCAAATCCCTTCTGGTTCCACTAAAAGGAATCGCCTGGTCTACAGGGTGAAAAGGGAAAGCTAAATGTGGAACAAGAAGCAGAAAGCATTGTCAGGGTCAAGAGCTGCCTGTAAGTGGGACTCTAAGCCCAGAATGGGAATTTTTACTTCCTCTGCATCCTTCCATCTCAGACAGAAGTTTTGCTAAGTCAACTCCACACAGAGGAGGCTGCTTAGTTTCCATTCCCTCTGTGGCCACGGGAAGAGGGGAAGCTGCAGAAGGAAGCATGCCATGCAATGAGACCCACTCGGTACGGAAATATGCTCGTTGGCATTTTATGCTGCAAATGGTCTCCTAAAGCTGACACAGAACTGGCAGGGAGAGAAGGAGTAGAGGGAGGGAGGAAGAAGGGAGGGATGAAAGGAGGAAGGGAGAGAGAGGGAGAGAGAGAGGGGAGAGAGAGAGCGAGAGAGAGAAACCAGATTAAAGCACAAAGAGGCAAGTATCTACCTTTACAATTGGGGGTGCATGAGACATCCCTGAATTCTGATCCTGTCATTTGTGCTGCTGGGGGAGGTACCTTAGTGATGTCTTTTCACTAATTCTGTCTCAGGTCCTCAGCCTCCTGATGAGGGCCTAATTGCAGATGGAAGTGATGGCCCCTTCCAGCTCTGAAGTTAAATGTTCTGGTGACATCTTAGAAGAAAGGAAGGAAGCTCTGGAATCTAAGGTAGAAGGATTCAGTTTCCTAGACTGGCTTTACTCTTTATAAAGTATGGTTTGGATCCATAGTCCATCCTTTCTGGGAATCAGGGCTCTTTACTCTAACAGGAAAGAGATGACTTGATCAGTTCTAAGTTCTAAGATGCTCCTGGAACAGTTCCCCTGAGCTCAGAGGGGTCAGATACCTGGATAATTCAAAAAGAATGAAGAGTTTTGAAACCACAGCCTTAATGAGGCATAGCAAGCTCTTGACCTTGTAAGTAGACAAGGTCATTGCTATCTTACTCTAACTGGGTTGTAGGGAAAAAAAGACAATAATTCTCTCACTCTGCAGGTTCCGTATTGCAGAAGGCAATAAATATACTACACCTGCTTTGTAGGAAAGAAAACACACACTGTTCCTGCTGGCCTTTTCCCCTAAGAGCAACAGAAGCATTTAAGACTATCATAAGTTATGTTTTAGGGGCCAGAGAAATAATACAGAGGTTAAGGTACTTTCTTTGCCATGCAGCGAACCCCAGTTGGAGCCCAGCACTGCATCTAGTGCCCTAAGCACTGCCAGGAGGGACCCTTGAACACAGAGCCGGGAGTTAACCCTGAGCTCTGGTGGGTGTGGTCCAAACCAAAACAGAGAAGAAAGAGAAGCATCATCTAGGAGGTCAGGTGACCTGCTGATCTCAAGGTCTCCTTCCTGTTTATCACCAAGTCAGCTCCTTCTCCAAGAAAAAGACACGAAGCTTTCCATCCCTCCTTCTACCCAAAGAAATAGCCTTTGAAATAAAGGGACAGAGCCAGGGGATGGAGCACCGCTCCTACTGCCATTTTGTTATGGGCCACAATAAAAAGTTTCTTGCCGAAGTTGGTGTGGCAGTGTTTGGTATTCTGGTGCAGGGACAGTGGGAGTCTCCGAAAGGTTGGGCAGAGATTATTGTTAATTCATTTTGCAAAACGACCGTCAGCCTGTGGTCATCTGATATTGGCCTTGTGTTTACCTGGAAATTGTTTTCTTTATTTTTATCTTTTGGGTAAAAGTGAGAAATGCTAAAAGGAGGAGAAAAGCCAAATGAAACAAAGAACACCTCTAGCTAACCCCCTCCCAACACAGCTGTGGAGAAAATTTTGTTTTATATTCTTCAAGCCTGTTTTTTAATATCTTCCAATGAGATGAGATGCAACATTTACTCAAATCATCTCTAACTTCTCCAAATTTCTGGGGTCAGTGCTTCAGTTAACATCCAAATAAAACAATTCATTTCCCCGGTATTAGAGCTGCATAACAATTTACCATAAATTTTTTAATTATTTTTTTAATAGTGAGACATCATGAGGTACAGTTGCAGACTTACACATTTTTGTGCTTGGGTTTCAATTATACAATGATCAAATACCCATTCCTCCACCAGTGCCTATTTCCCACCACCACGGATCCCAGTATCCCTCTCAGCCCCCAGCCCCCCATCCCACCCTGCTTCTGTGGCAGGGCATTCTCACAGTTTTTTTTTAACATACACAAATTAGAGGGTTAACCTACTGGCACTTTGGGTGAATTTAAGCAGTTAGCACTCTATGTCTGATACATTTTTGAAATGAATAATATCCCACTCTCACAAAGGTTTTGACTATGAGACATTGTCTTTGTGGTTTAAGACAAAACAGAAAATTGATTTTCAATATTAAAAATTTGAAGATTGAAAACATGTATTTGAGTAACATTTTGGTGAAACCATAATTACAATACTCTTGAAGAAAAGTTTACTAAGATATCTCCAGAAAAAAAAGGAAAGAAATTAAAGCCATTTTGTGTTTTGAGAGTTATTACTTACATTTGGAGGAAAAGGATATCAGAGACGGTAAAACATACTTAAATAAAAAATAAAGAGATATACAGAGAGGAATATATTCTGAAAATATATATCACAGAAGCCTTAAAACACTGTTGTTTAAGTAAAAGAAAACTGTGTAAGTTGGGAAGAATAGCAAAAGCCTATTAGATCCTTTAGCTCTACTGTGTAGCAGGATTCAAATTACAGTTAGTTTTAAATTTCATGATACAATGATTATTTTGCTGTGATTTTGGGGACCATATCCTGTTGCACTCAACATTTGCTCCCAGATCTGTGCTCAGGGATCACATCTGATGTTGTTTGGAGTTCGGTATGTGGTGCCAGAGATCAAGTCCTGGTTATTTCTGTGCAATGCAAGAACTTTATTTGCTATTATTTCTCTGTCCATATGTTACAAATTTTAGCCTACCTTGATGAATGAACTTCCAGAACTCAATAGCTAGACTTCTATTTAACATAAGTCTTTATATGAATTTTAGTTATTGTGTTTTCATTCCTTACTAGGATCTCACTAATTCATTTGGTTAATCGATATACAGAGATTTTCTGCAGAAAAAGTGACATTGAAGAATGATATTAATAATTTTCTTATAATTATATGGCAAACATATAATTTTTCATAATATAATGAACTGGTAAAATTAATATATGCCATTAATTATATTAGGTAATTAAATTTACTGTTTAAAATTATAATT
>JAOXYA010000018.1:5972636-5987016 GCA_028565675.1 Sorex palustris
GGAGAAGAGAAAAACAATATTTACAAGTCAACAGAGCACAAAGAAAGAAGTTACAAATAAACACAGAGGAATGGGATAGGAGCAACCCAATAAACCTAAACTACCTGAGGCTATGCAGGAAGGACAAAACAGTGTAATCCTACATATCCCCCCCCCCTTTTTTTTTTTTACAAAAACACAAAGTTTGAAACAGAGGAACAATTCAAAACACAAATCAGTCTCATCAGTTGTACTAAGATTTTAGTCCAACCCTGGACCCAGAGCAATGCTTGTAGTAAAGTGTCCAATTGTCCTGCACTGTCCAGGGGTGATAAGAGTCACCAGTGATGAAAATGGTGAAAGCCCATTGAAAATGGTGGAGCTCGTTTTCAATCTAGGTCTCCATGATTCCCAAACCAGTCCCCTAACCACTGCACCCCACCGCCTCCACCAACGTGTTTTCTCTGGCTGCTCAGGAGATGGGCAGAAGTAGCCTTTCTCCTAAGGGGCATTACTGAGTCCTGGAAATCTCCTAAAACCAAGCCTACTTAATAAAGTACTTCTATTGATGTTCTAGTAAATAAGTTCAAGATAGGCTAGAGGGCTTAATTTCAGATGGAACAATATATTAGGAAGAAGTGCCAGACTACTAACTTAATAAAGTCTTTTCACTTGGGGGAAATCTCTCAGACCACGTCAAAATGTAACATCAAAACTGAATGGAAGTACATGATTAATTTAGACTTGACATCAGCCCCTGTGTTTTCTGATCAGTGTTAACAACCATTGAGCGCTTCCTCCTGGCCAAAGATCATCATTGTCACATTTAATCCTCAGAAGAAGTTTCCACATGATCCCAGATGGTCTAAGACCTGCCCCCACCCAGACCCGAGTCTTAGAAACAAATGATTCTTCCTGGCTTGAGATGGGTATGCAGCAACTCTGAGAGTGGGGTGTAGAGGGGACCTGCCTCGTACAGTCTTGCTGGAGATCTGGGACATCACTAGTTGGCCTCCAAGACAGGAGAAAGCCCTGCAGCATCTTCTCACCAATTAAATGCCCAGGCCTAGTAGGGCACAGGTCTCTTCTGTACAGGCTGATCAGCCAGAGTTCTACGACAACGAGAAAGAAGTAAAAGATCTTCTCACAGGCAACTGCTCTTGCTCTCTGATTTTTAATCAGAAGAAGAAAGGCGGCCCTTCTGTGTGAGGTTGCTGGGTCAATCTTTGAGCCAAGACTTTGCCTCACTCTGTTCCCTCTCTGCTAGAGACAAGTCTCAATTCATTAATACACCAGAGGGGCTGGACAGATAGCCCCAAGTGATTAAGGCACTTGCCACACATGTGTTGGATTCTGGTTTGCTCCCTGGCACCACTTACAGTGTCCCAATAACCACCAGGAGTGATCTCTGAGCACAGAGCCAGGAGTAAGCCCTATACAAGAGATGATAATGCAATGGCAATCAAGCCATAAAGATATAAATAGGCAAGGCAGAGAGTTAGTATTGGGGTTAAGTCACTTGTGTTGTATACAGTTAATCTTCGTTCAAATTCCTGGTACCACATATGGTTCACCTTGGAACTGCCAGGAGTCACTCCGAGCATGGAGTCAGGAATAGCCCCTGAGTACTGCTGGGTATGGCCAACTATTCTTTCATTAAAAAAAAAAAGTACAAAAGAATTATTGCGGGGCTAGGGATATAGGACAATGGCCTTGCACAGGGCCAACCAGGTTCAATTCCCAGCATCCCATATTCCCCCCAACCCCGAGCTCGACAGGAGTGATCCCTGAGTTCAGAGCCAGCAGTAACCCCCAAGTGTCACCAGGTGTAGCCTCAAAACAAAACAAATGAAAAGAATCTTAATAATTGCAGTTGGGAGGCAGGAGATATATTAAGAGACAGGCACAGCTATGGGAAGAGACTTGACTCAAATGGAATCTTAAAGGCTGGGAATTGCATTTCCATTCCAGGGCAGAGGGGGAGGTCATTGCATAGAAATGTGAGAGCACAAGGGAAAAATCAGGATGTGGAATTGAGTGTGAGGTTGGCAGGGGAGAACGGGGTCTTGAGAACAGAAGTAAAGTCAAGATAGAGCTAGAGACAAGGTAGGAAGCAGATGAAAGGTTTTGTTCTTCTAGCCAGAAGGAGACACAAACAAGGTATTATTCTCAAATAACTCATATAACCAGTGAAGGCACAAACCCACTCAGTAATGAGTCAAAAGTCTCATCTTCGACAGAAGCACAGCATTTGTGGAGCACAGTGGAGCTTGGCACATCCCCATGGTAGGTGTTTAATAAATATTTATTGGACATTGAATGATTTCCAGGAGGAGTGCTTAGAGTGTTAGAGAGGTTTGAAGTCTACCCTGAGGACAAAACAGGAGGAAGTCCTGGAAACCTTGAGATAAAGGAAACCCTGTAAAGAGTTTTCTAGATTGAATTTGTCACTGAAGACACTAAACACGAATGAGCTGGCCTAGAGCCAAGGCAATAATAAAGCTGAAATGCTAGCACAAACTGTATGGTCAAGGCTTAGCCAGTCATGCAGTGAATGGGGGATGCCATATGGAATTGTTTTTATTTGCTGTGGGTAATTTTCTGTGCAAGAGCATATCCCTAACCCTGAATAATGAAGGCAATTATTTGAGCTTTACATCATCAGCAAGAAAAAAAGGAGGAGAGTAATGCCACCATCATAAGATACCTCCAGAACTGCAGTACACTCTTGACAGGATTCCACCAACTGGAGACTCACCTGGATGTGGGTCTTGACCACAGGGAAGTGGGCAGTGGTCATCTTACCAAGAACACTGACCAAGAGCTCGTGATCATTGAAAGGTTTCTTATCCCCAAATTCATATTTCAGGTGGAAAAAGAAGTGGGTTTCATCCTCAAGACAGAACCATTCTTGATGGAGAGTTTGCCAACGATGACTCAATGTCCTAAAAGTAGGTCTCCATCCCATGTCACTTCTTCCAGGTCACCAGGCTTGAGTGAATTCTGACCCGAAAGAAGAAACTTGAGAGATCCACAAGTCAGGTTGAAGCATGAGGTAGAGCAGTGATTTTAGTCATGCCTGCGGGGGTCATAATCTTGGCTTACTTGCTGAGTATGTTGATAAATATTTTTTCCTGGGGGAGGACATGTGAATTTCAGCATGGCCACTTGTCAATGGGTGGATGACAGAGGATCATTTTATTTGTCGGATCAATTTATTTTCACTAAATGCATTTGCAAAGACTTACTCCCACATAAAAATTGCATTCTGTGATCCTGGGGAGATCCTGTGTAATTGGGAAGAACACATCTCAACCCATGACAAGACCCAATTGCAAAGATATTGGATATTATCATGAAAATGACTCAGTGGCCATTGGAATGAGTTCTTATTTGTATGATTTAAGTTTGTTTTCAGATGAAGCATGTTCACATCAAATGGGAGTATTTGTGATTAGTATGAATGAATCAGTATGGCAATAACAGTTGGAAATGATCATTCTGGACAAAAACTGAATGTTAAAAGTAGGTAAAGATATATACATGATAAACTTTCAGTATCTGTATTGCAAACTACAATGCCCAAAGGGGGGAGGGAGAGAGAGAAAGAGAGAGGGAGAGAAAGAGAGAGAAGAAAGGTGCCTGCCAGAGAGGCAGGCTGGGAGGAGGAGTTGGGGTATGATGGGAGGGGACACTGGTGCTGGGAAATATATACAGGTGGAGGGCTAAGTGTTAGAACACTGCATGACTGAAACCTAATCATGAACAGCTTTGTAAGTGTCTGTCTCAATGATTCTATTTAAAATCTATTTAAAAAGCTTGAGAGAGAGAGAGAGAGAGAGAGAGCGAATGATAGACTAATAAGGGGTTAAATTAAATACCACAATCAAATTCCTATGTGGAAGTGCTAATGTCCCTGTAAGTAGCTCAGAATGAGATTATTTGGAGATCAGGTTTTTAAGGAGGTGATTAAGTTTAAAAAGGTCCTTAGGTTGGACCTCGGTCCAATATAACTGGCACCCATGGGAAACATGATTGGTGTTTCATTAGCTCGATTACACTCATTTCATACAGCATGTATCAAACCATCATGCTGTCTACCTCATGTACATGTGATGCAATCTGCAGCTCTTTGGTCTATCTTTTACCTTGGGACCATACCAGGTGGTTCTCAAGACTTCGTGGTGGCCCTACACTCGGGAATCTCTCCTGGTGGCCTTTCTAGCTTGGCATAGAACCTGGGTTGGTGGCAGACTATCTCTCTGGTCCACAATATGAAGCTTTTACATTGCAACTTTTATTTGTCAAGTGGACTTCCATAAAACTGAAAAGAATAGAGACCAAAAGAAGGAGAGAAAGGGATAATACAAGTAAGCACCAAAGAAGGACAAAGGAAGGACACAGGGAGAAGAGAGCCTACCTCTAGCAAGAAAAGCAGCCTTGGAAAACATAACCCTGGCACAGACTAGAATTTTGGATGTCTGGCCTGAAGAACTTCAATAAAGCCCTGGTGTTGAGGCCACCTGGATGCTGTTCTTTGATCGGGAAAGCTTTGGAATCATAACAGAAACCTTAATCATGTAAGGAATTGTGCCCAATAGGCACAGATGATCAAACTTGGAAGTGGAGGGAATTTTGATTCACACCAGGTACTTAGATTCTTGGGGCAAGAAACAAGATAAATGATGCCTTTTAGTAATTTGATGGTTTGCAAATACCAGCATGCTTGAAGCCCAGAGAAGGAAAGATTTAGAGTATCCCTCTTTGACAAGTATTGCCACCCTACATGGTCCCTATCCCTTGTAGCTGACAGATGTCAGTGTGTAGAGCTTTCATGTCAAGTTTGCTCAGGGAGAGTTAACAAGGACTGGGGAGTTTCTCAACCCCAGTACCACTGATATCTCAGGCCAAATAATTTCTGTGGATTTAGCCTGTATCTACAAAATATTTGGCAGCATACTTGGAGTCTACCCATTGCTTATAATAGGTACCTGCACCTCCCAACAAAAGTGACATTGGGGTTGACTTCCAGTGAGTAAAATCGTCCCCAAAACTTAGACTGAGATTTCTCATGCACTATGTAAAGGCTTATTTTGGTTTCTTAGAATGAAGGTCGGAAGGTGAAGAACACTTAAAAATCCATAAACGTTGGAAGAGAGGATGGAGGAACAGCCCTGCAGAGTACCACAGTATGGGGGGGGGGTTAGAGTGAGTGGATGCGGTCAGGAACTCGATACAAGATAGATTGTATATACTGGTACAGATGTAGCTCTGATTTTTGCTTCAAAAAGTAGATAGGGTCTTCCACACCCTTATGACAATTCAATGACATTTCTTCTCACAAAAGCCTTTTCCTCCCTCCAAAGCTGGGGAGAACCAGGAAAAGGCAATTACAGATGCGGCTTTGCTTTTTTCCTAATTGGTTCCAGTGTACCTGGCTGCTTTAATGATTGTGCTTTCCCTGAGCTAAAAAGCAGCCATTGGTTCAAAAGTCTTT
Organism: Sorex palustris; assembly: GCA_028565675.1. Taxonomy (NCBI): domain Eukaryota; kingdom Metazoa; phylum Chordata; class Mammalia; order Eulipotyphla; family Soricidae; genus Sorex; species Sorex palustris. The sequence continues at coordinate 5,978,113 of JAOXYA010000018.1, forward strand.
GTTCACTGAAATGAAATCAATGGGAATGTAGGAGGTAGTATCCTGACCTGCTCAAAACTAGGGCTCTGGTCTCTTCCTTTGGGCAGGAAGTCTTCATTTTTCAACTCTCAAATGGAGTAAAAATAGTCTCTCAGAGGATGTGTAGCAAGGATGCTGAGAAGACATGAAAAGCACTTCACAGAGACCCTGAAAAGGACTTGGTAAATATTTCTTCATCTATACCAGCAAATAGTGAACCGTTGGAGGAAGGCAGTAAATATTAACCTCCATGAGGAGTGATCAAACAATGTTTATTTTTCCTAAGAGGGAATTATGGAAACTAAAGGGCTCTCTTCAAGGCATCTGGGGCAGTCCTATAAGGAGAAAAGTTTTCCCAAAATACGTACAAGAGAGTTAGCAGGAGTAAGTATATTGAGTCTTAACGTGTCTTCCAACAAGTGCCCCAGTAAGACTAACTACTGGAGGGGGGACTTTTTGAGAAATGACTGAACAGAGGCTGTTTGGGAAACCTCCTTAGTTAAAGAAAAACTCCTACACATCCATCAAGACCCATCGCAGTGGTACCTATTGGAGAAAGCTTGTCCAGATGACCTTCATGATCTGTCTTGAATCCATAATATTGAATCTGATGCCTCCCACCAGGTTTTTAGAGTACTTTACTTGTTTGCCAGCCTTGTGCTACATCTATATGGTGAATCTCTCTGGGCGAAGAGTTCTACTGTTTATGTCTTTAGTAACATTGCCCACCAAGATGCCTGGAACTGAGCATTCACTCAGAAGGTGTCAAAAGGCATAAAGAATTGACTGGCCTGAAAAATTACTGACTTATAGAAGAGGATTGAAGTTGATGGCCTATACATTTCCTTTCAACTCAAAGAGATGATGGTTTCATGATTATATTTCCTAATATCCAACTTATTTTTTCCCAAAAGTCTTACCAGGATGAATTCACCAGTCACAAGCCAGCAGCCTAAAGCAAGAAGGGGACTTGAGAAGAAGAGAACATTGTAGTTCACTGTTTTTTAGTGTGTTTCCTGTTTTCCAAATCCATGTCCAACACCTTTTTGTATGGCAGGGATGACTATCCATGGTCAAGTTGACTGTCACCTGGCTCCCACAACTGGCTTTTGACCCACTTAGCTTGATTTTGATCACTAAGTTATAGTCAAAGATATGTTGGCAAATTAAGACTTGGAATGAAATAGATAGTTAATCAGACTTTTTAAATGGAAAAGAGTGCCTTCGTGTGGTACCCAAGCTTGTAAAAATCTATCCTTCATCTCTCCTTCCCAGGATGGGAGATGCATGCTGAAAGTAGACTACAGACCGAACATGATTGCCACTCAATGCCTCTTTTCCAAACCACAGCACCCAAAAGGAGAGAGAGAACAAAAGGTAATGTCCTGTCACAGAGGCGGAGTGGGATGGGGGTGGGGGTCGGAGGGATACTGGGATCATTGGTGTTGGAGAATGGGCACTGGTGGAGGGATGGGTACTCGATCATTGTATAACTGAAACCCAAACACAAAAATTTGTAAGTCTACAACTGTACCTCATGGTGCTTCACTAATAATTTTTTTTAAATTACTCATCATTCAGGTTGCCCTTACCTCAAGCTTATAACCTTATAAACTGTATTCTTTTAAAAGAATGAATTCAATTTTCATTTTACACAGAGAAAACTTCTCAAATGTAGTTTGAGGTGCTGTAAGGCAAACTTAGTTCTTTCGTCTCAAGCAACATTTCTCTTGCTAAGGTGCCCACGGAGATTCGAGGCCACCCAGTATCTTATTATGACTAAACTGCGTTATGGATCCAACATTGCCATAATATATTAAACCACAGCAATTTTAAAACTGCCTCAGTAATGTACTTTTTATAAAACTTACTGACAAGTATACTTTTTATTAAAAAAAGTCTTGAATTTGAAGTTTCTGGGATAGTTCTGATCCTTTTGCCTGTAGGTGTTACCTTACAGGATGGGAGAGGCATAGTCTTACTGTCACAGCCAAGTGATTATGAAGTGTGTGACTCTGCCCTTATAAATAGTTCTTAATAATAATTTATAGACTTGGATACTGAAATGCTCTCATAATACTTTCCAAGTGGTCAGAAATATGTACTTGTTAGATAGTTTAATAATACTGAGTTCCAAAAGTGCTCTCTTTATAAACAAAAAATTTCCACTTATGGGTAAGAGTAGATGATGTAAAATGTCACTAATTTCTTTTTCATAAATCTTCAACTGACATTTTTAGGCCTTATTGATAAAAGGGTGGTTGTATTGTGGGATTCTAATTCACTCTACTGTTAACATGGACACATAGTTTTTAAAAATGCCATATAAAAAATAATTGTTAGGCAGACATTACCCAATGTTTTTATGTGCATAGATAGTATAGCCAATAGACACGTATCTTGCAGCTCTTCTTGGATATACAATCTTATATCAACAAATATGATAAGTGAGGCATGCAAAAGCATTTGGTAAAATATTAAGTAATATTTATTCTGAAGCATGTCTGTAAGAGTGATTCTCAACTCATGCTCTACTTTTCCATTCATGGAAAATCTTTATTTTTTTTTTCCAGAGAAGCATGTAAATGCTGGAATCTCTTGAAAAGTTTATGAATAAATAAACTAATAAGTGGACGAAGGGTCAGATAAACTGTATTGCATAAAGCGCATGTCTAGCTTGTAGCCAACCCAAGTTCGATGCCCAGCATCCCATATGATCACCCACAATTGCCAAGAATGAAATCAACTGTATAGGAATTTTAACTCAACAAACTTAAGGACAATTTTAATCTTCCACCCAGATATTCCAATTAGTTGTGTAGGAATTCAGACAATGATAATTTTTAAATTCTTATGAGTGTCTAATGCAAAGTTTGAAAAAAATTATCTGATTTTATTAATATTGAAAAGCTTAATCCATCTTGATTATGGCAAGGTACTATGCAATAAAGGATAGCTTCCTAGACTAATAGTATAACCGCTAACTATTCTACAATTAGAACTATAATGTATTTTGCTTCATCAATATATATCTGTTGATCATTTTTGTGTAGGGGGTGTGGATTTTTCCACCCCAGTTAGTGCTCAGGGCTTATTTCCTGACTGTGCTCAGTAGTCACTCCTGAAGAACTCAGGGGAACATATGGGTTTCCAGGAATTGAAACAGTGCCAGCAGCATGCAAGGCAAGGGCCCTACCCACTGTACTTTTGCTCCAGCCCAACATCTATTTAATTTTAATTCATTTATGACTCAATACATTGGCTTATAATCTTTTCGCTGTGAAGATTATATCCGTGTATTCAACTTTACTGAAGAGTATTTGTGAACACTGGTTGCCCATGCCAATTTGCTAAACCCATTTACCTTGAGACAATATATATTTGAGGTTTGAATCATACCCAGAAGTGCTTGGGGGTGATCCCTAGTTCTGTGCTTCAGGATCACTCCCAGAGGTGAGCAAGGGACCTTATATGGCCCTGAAATTGAACCTGAATCAGTTGCATGCAAGGCAAATCCCTTACCAAGTATTAACTCATGCATCCAAGATAATATATTTCTTAAAATTAAGACAAAACAATATCTTAAATGTTTTTTAAGATTTTGATTCAATTGTTCAGGCAGTTAAGGCAATGTCCAATTGACAGGAAATGTATACTAGGCACCTACCTAGATACTAGATGGTATCACCACTCCTATACATCTAACTCAGAGCTAGCTTGTCACATCTTTCTCTTTCTCTTGCATCAAATTACCCTTCACATTAGCACACACTGAATTTTTTTTCTCTACGGGTACAATGACATGGCATAACTTCTTGATTTCTTTCAATGATGTTCCTTCACATAGGATATAAACACAAAATCCCAATAAATTGTATAGAGATCTGCAAATCCCGGTAGCTTGGATTTAGTCACATTTGATCCCATAGCAGGCCTCTCTCCTCATCCTTTTCTCCCAATTTATTTGTGTTTCAAGCCAGTTTAGTACTGACCCTGGGGAGAATAGGGAAAAATGATGAATAATGAATCCTATACTATATTACTCTGTGTTATGAAGTATGCTAATGCAGTGCTGACTTCTTAGGGATATAACCTGTGCAAAATAGCCAAATCCTACTCTGAGAAAGACCCCACTTATTTCACTTATTTAATATTCTACTTGTGCAATTTGAAATGCCTAAAAATGTTCAGTTATCTGGGATTATATTTCTTATGTCTTCTTGTGCGTTATCTTATTTGGAAATCCCTCAAAACAATAAGGCACACATGTATCAAGTGATCCGCCGAGCAGTACCCTTGTGCAGCTGTGGATCAGGAGCTCTGAATTGTAGTTGGTTCATCATGTCTTTGCTGCAGTCCCGGGCATTTTCAGTGACATCATCTCTCTCTGGAACACATTTTCTGTTCACTCTTGGTAACTCACTTTCCATTTTCTAAATTTCAGTGCATCTTCTGAGATTACACTCAATCCTTCTTCCCCATACAGAAAGCTTCCTCAATTCCTGCAAGAGGAAATATGTTTCCTCTTTTGTAGTGCTCTGATACTAACCTCTATTCCCAGGTCATAAAAGGCACATACAACTCTACAGCCAATTTAGGACCCCCTAACTGGTAGAACCCAAAAGAAAAGGAATTCTTTGGTTTATCTCTGATTCCCAAGGCCCTGTTAAGTTCTCACTTGGGAAATCATTGTTTCTCTGTGAATGTTCGAATTATAAATTTCTGGTACCTATTTATCAAGTGGGCTACCTGCTGATGGAGAGTTAATATACGGTCAAATGATCCTTCTTTTTCGCTTAAAAGCAGGTAGGCAGGAAAGCAACTCTCTACTTTTGTTAGGAGCCTATGAACTTATTACACATTTTTAATCATCCACCAACACTTACTCTAAGGAGATGTAACACCCAACCTTTCTCTTCATCTCCTTTGTTCTCTTTGTGTGCTACTTATTCCTATTTTTTTCTTTTTTCTTTTGGGATCACACCCAGCAATGCTCAGGGGTTACTCCTGGCTCTGTACTCACGAATTACTCCTGGCAGTGCTGGGGGAACCATATGGGATGTCAGGGATTGAACCCAGGTTGCCTGCATGCAAGGCAAATGTCCTACGTGTTGTACTATCACTCTGGCCTCCCTATTTTCTTTTACATGAAATTAAACATTTCAAATACACTGGTGACTATGTTTCTCCCAGATTATTGATTTTTTATGTTTCAAATGTTCACTCTCTGGCTTTTTTTGAAAATTTAAATCCAGCTGTATACAATATGGACTTCTTCTGTAATTTTTGTGCTATCCAAGCAGATTTATCTGAAGCAGCTGATGGCATGTATGTAAACAAAATCAAAATATCAGTTCAAGTTTTCTTAAGGTTCTGCTTCAACTGGATTTAAACAAAAGATTTGTTTTATTGTTGTCTGTTAATGACATAATTAAGATTATTCTGCCTGAAAAGTAAAAAATGTAATTGATATGATATTTCTAAAAGTGCGCTATGATGATATATTGGTATATCTGACTTGGGCCCCCTACAAGCAGCACCGGGGAGTACTCCCCTCTTGCGGGAACTGTGCAGAGGAATACTGTGCAGGGGAATAGCACAGCGAGTAGGGCATTTGCCTTGCACGCAGCCAACCCAGTCGACCCAGGTTCGATTCTTCCACCCCTCTCGGAGAGCCCAGCAAGCTACGGAGAGTATCTCGCCCCCACGGCAAAACCTGGCAAGCTACCCATGGCGTGTTGGATATGCCAAGCACAGTAACAATAAGTCTCACAATGGAAACATTACTGGGCCCGCTCAAGCAAATCAATGAACAACAGGACAGTGCTACAGGTACATACTAAGGAAGCATTTTTATCCGTGGTGGTTAAAGATGAAAAGCATAAAAACATGGTATTATATTGATGGAGTACATTTTATTGAGCAATTATAAATTTTGTTCTAAACTTAAATAATGACAACGTGTTTTTGACAATTTAGGAAGGCATTTATATTTATTAAGATGTAAACTTTATAATTCATTTACATGTAAGTTAAATCACTTAGGTTATTATTTCACTAATCTTAATATTTTTTTCATTGTACATGATTTTCTCAAGAAGTAATAACCATGGATATTGTTCTGTTTGTTTTTGGAACTACACTCAGTGATGCTCAGGGGTTACTCTGGCTCTGCACTCAGGAATCACTCCTGCCAGTGCTTGGGGACATATGGGTTGCCTGGGATCAAACCCAGGTCAGCCAATAGGCAAATGCCCTTCCAGCTATATTATAGCTCTGGCCATCATCATCATCATCATCATCAACATCATCACACCATCATCATGGTTTAAGATAAATGATTGTAGAACTAGAGAGAATACTTAGGTGTTCGGGCATTGGCCTTGCATTCCACTGAACATAATTCAAATATCTGGCACCATATATGGCTGTATCCCTGGAATACAACCAAGATTGCTCCTAAGCACACAACCAGGAATAACACTTGTGCACAGCAGGGTGTGGCCCAAAATCTGAAAGAAAAAGGGAGAGAAAAATTATTTAGCTTGTAAAAGGATGGATGACAAAGACAAGTTAAAAAATGTGTGTGTAAGTAGGAATGGGCATGAGGCGACTTCTTATATGTTTCCAGTACTTAACATATCTGTTAACGTCACTCTATGCCAGATATAGAGTTCCAAACAAGAGCCCAGTGAAGAAAGAAAAAGAAATGGATCCTTTCAGAGAAGAGTGTTTAGATTTTATTTAGTAATCACATAGTTCTGTATAAGAATGTACCTGGAGAAATGTGATGAATGATATAGAGACGTAAGCAAGGAGAACTGCTTGTATAAGGACTATTGCTGACACAATTGGATAAAGGGTACTGTGTGTTTCAAAAATAAAGGCTTCCAGGCTTAGGGTTAGACTAAAATGATCATTCCTTAGAGAGAGAGAGAGAGAGAGAGAGAGAGAGAGAGAGAGAGAGAGAAGCCCTCCATAGAATATTAAGAATTTAGGTCTTTGGAGCCAAAGAGATAGCTCAGAAGGCGATGGACATGTTTGGCTTGTGAGAGCTCTGGATTTGATGCCTAGTACTGCACGATCTCCTAAGCACCCCATGAGAAGTAATCCAGGAATGGCCCCAAAGAGTCACCATCTGTGGCTCAAAAGCAAAAAGAAATTTGGGCTGCCGTAGTGATACCAGAGGTCTTAAGACACTTGTCTTATAAATGACCTACCCTGATTCGATCCCAAGCACCTTCTCTGGTCCCCTGAGCATTGGCAGGAGTTATCCTGATTACAGAGGCAGGAGAGAGCCTCGGACCTCCAACTTTCTCTCCACCCTCTAAAACAAAGACAAATTTATTTTTATCCTTACAAAATATTTCATAAGCCCTTGTGTTTTTGCAGCAGAGAGAGCTGACTGGATTAGGCAAAATTCATATTGCTGCAGAGTGAAGACAATGAGAGAAAAGAGTAACCTCGCCTCTGGTTAACCTCAAGGCTCTCATCGGTACACAGAAGCCAAATACAACAGGGCAGGAGAAAGGTCAACGTTGGATATGACAGCACATATAAAACACTGATGGAAACTATGATTCACTTTTGACCCTTCCCGCCTTCAGACCTAAATGTGATCTGCATCATTTGTCAATGGTGAGAACTCTCCACACCAACAGTCGTACAGTAACTCCAGGGACAGCGAGGCCAGGGCTTTGTAAGGTCACGCAGCTGCTCCCTAGAATGACTCTATCCTATAGGCCACGCCGCAGGATCAGAAACCAAAACAAGTCTGGGCGTTCCTTCGTTAGCTTTGTGGAATCTGGCAAAGGCACACACGAAGAGGCCACTTAGGTTCAAGACCCATCTGTGTGTCGGCAGGAATGTATAGAAATGGAAGCCAGCTGAGAACTTGATTAGCCTTTGTAGACTCTGATGCAGGGTGCATATTTCTCTCGGACAGCATATTTGCACTTCTTCGTAATCAAAGGCACCTGAGGGGGAGAAACCCAGAAGTCATTTCCTAATTGGAAACAGTTTGAGAATTTAAACATGGGATTTCATCCACTCCCACCCTTCATAATGAGCTTCTCAGAGATTTTTTTTTTTAAAAAAAAAGTGGCTTTATGATAACCTTTTGCCAGAGGAAATGTCAAATGTCATGCAGGGCCAGAAGAAATGCAACTTATTCTCTCCTCTGGATTGCCCAGAAGTATTTCTGAAATGAACTTTAAAAAGGTACTGATGATTTTGACATAAGAAATATTACTATAGTATGATTGAGCTTTGGGAAATTTCATTAAATACTTAAAATATAATGGCCAGATTTGTCTGGTGAATTCTTTTTTAATTTATTTTTTTATGGAATCACTGTGAGATGCAGTTACACAGCTTTCATGATTGAGTTTCAGTCATACAATGCTCCAACACCCATCCTTCCACCAGTGGAAATTTCTCACAATCAGTATCCCCATTAATACATTTAATGTATGCCACATGAAAAACCTTCATTTCAAATATCAACCCTTGAATTGTATCATACCACATCTGCAGGAAGATCAGTGCATCATTGTTTAGTCTATACTACACATCCCCATTTTTTGTGGATACCCAATTTTACTTGCAATGAAGTTCAAGATGTAACTTCAGTTATTTCTCAATCCTTCTCATTCACTCTTCCCCACCTTCAGACTGCATGTTTTATACAAAATAAAGTGACATCATACTAACAAAAAGACAAATTTGAAACATCTTTCTCCAATCAGCTAAAATTTTGACTCAAGCAATAACTCAAGATTTAATTACGGTCCTCTTTTTTTTATTTTTCTTTTTGTTTTATGGAATTGTGTACATACAGTTTTTTTCCCCACCATCACTTCACACACAGAACCTAAAACAGACAAA
>JAOXYA010000018.1:5988722-6002489 GCA_028565675.1 Sorex palustris
TATGGGATGCTGGGAATCGAACCCGGGTTGGCCACGTGCAAGGCAAACACCCTACCTGCTGTGCTATCACTCCAGCCCCCCTACTTTGTCTTTTAAAGGAAATTCTAGACTGGTGGTTGAAAGAAACCAAAGGCTCATCTTTAGATGAGTCAGAAAACAACCAGTGTCTTGAACACACCAGCCACTGGCTTTAGGCCCTAGCCGGCCATGGGGTTGATCTCCTGTTTGGTTAACTATAAGCGTCTGGGCTAGCAGCACCTTTGTGCCCAGTTCCTACCTTCTTGGGGATTCCAGGACCAATAAGAGAAGGTAGAAACTGGGCACAAAGCAGGTGACTACAGGGTCTCACCGGGGCGATGTGCTCAAGGTGGAGCTACCCAGTAAGTTCCCACTCTCTAGTGCTCACCACACCTCTTGTAGGCTTACCCCATCTCATCCCAGTGCGATCGCTCCAGCCCCATTGCAGAAACATGGCTGAAAATCATACATTTAATGATATCAGCTCTTTTTTCAAAAACCAGAAGTCTCCTATTAGAACAAGGGGAAAATAGTCACTGTTCCATTATGCCTGTTGAGAACTTTGGCAAACTGTGAAGAATAAGTAACCTCTTTGGAAGAACCAGAGGCAAGCAGTAAGAATTCATTAAAAGGTCAGCAAGAAGGGTCCGTGTGAAAAGGTTAGAAATAATTGGGATTAGTTAGGACCGAAAGCAAAAGACTGCACGGCAACTTAATTACTGTCTTCATTCCTTCCCACAACGATACACCGTCCCTCCCTTCCATCTCCACTAATGAAAGAACTGGAGGAGCTCACTGACCTTAAAAAGAAAGCAAAGGAAATGGAAGCGCCATTCTGGGCACATTTCCTGCGATAAATCTCTCAAAGTTTACCTACACTGATTCTAGAATCTTCTATCCAGGAAAGCCTTCCTTTCGGGTGCGAAATGCCTGACATGTGGTGCAAAAGGGGAGGTCTTGTGACCTCTGAATAGAAGCTCAGGCACAAGCAAAGGGAAGGGGCAAGGCAAGGGGCATGCAGCACTGTGCTGATTTCTCAAACCTTGAATCTTGGTCTTGAGTCTGTGCCTCCATTCCTCCCAAGAACTGTCGCTGTGGTCATCCCCATGATGAGGCCTTTCTTGGGAGGTGAGACTGTTCTTCCACCAGAAACAAAGAGGAAATGGAAGGTACCCTCCAAAGCTGAGAATCAACTGTTTCTTTCCATCTTTGCAGTTTTCCCATCAGAAGGGCAGTGATTTGGAAGATTCCCCAGCCACCAAGGTCATGGGAATCTGAGTCATCACTCAGGAGGGGGAGAATGTCAAGACAGTATGAGTCTTCCTGCATGTAATGTAAGAAGGGGGACAGAGTGGAGGACAGGTCTTTAAATCACTGTCTCAAAGGTACCCACTAGAACCTGGGCACTTGCCAGCAAAATCCGAATGGTGTTTGTACAAGGCTAGAGACAAGTTTGGTTTTTGATAGTTGATTTTGATACATTTCCCTTCCTTTAAGGAAACCTTTTCCTTTTATATTGTCTCTACTTCCCATTCCTGTTTTCCTTTTTGATTTTTTTGGGGGCAATACCTGAAGGTGTTCAGGACACAGTCCTGGCTCTGTATTTAGGGATCACTTCTGGTAGGCTCAGGAGACCAGAGGGGGTTCCAGGAATTGAACCAGGATTGACTATGTGTGAGTCAAGGGTCCTATTCCTCTTCTTAACCCATGAAAACCTTTTTATTCCCTCTACTACCACTTCATTTCCCCCTCTCTTTCTCCTCTGTGAATTTAGGTGAGCTGTCAGTCTTTAGATTTCATCTGTATCATTTCCTGCTGGGTTGGGGATCAGGAATGGATTTCCATCCTTTTGTTAATTATCTGGTTTTAAAACAAACCTGTGAGACAGCCAGTCTTGAAAATGCTCAGGCAGGCTCTCTCTCAGCCTGCTTCTCAGTTATTCGCTCAAGTCTCTCCTTCAGTGCTTTGAAATTTCTTTCCAAATGGCTTGCCCTAAAACCTTTTATTCAAAGGAGGGGACATGGTGATGGTGGGGGGTTCAAATCCTGGGAGGGATAATTAAGAGGTTGAGAAAATGAAATCAGACTCCTCATAGAGATGATTGGACCAAGTAGTGAGCAGAGGAGATAGGAGCTTCAGAAGGCTGAGAAAACACCAATTTTATTCCGCAGTGACTGATGGAAGGAGAACAACAGTTGAAGGTGTGTATGGAACAACTCCATTCCTATCTCCAGGGAAGGAGTGAGCAGGAGTGTACAGGAGAAGATAGCACTCAGGAAATCCTTTGAACTGGAAGTGCATAAATCCCCACGGGTCATAGAAACAAAGTCATCCCACATTTTAGAGGTTCCTTGAATCACCAACTCTCCCAAGTAGGAATCTGTGAAACCCAATTTAAGGATCCTAGTTTTGAAGGAATATTCTAGCTTAGAACAGTTCTCTCTCTCTCTCTCTCTCTCTCTCTCTCTCTCTCTCTCTCTCTCTCTCTCCTCTCCCTCTCCCTCTCTTCTCTTTCCACCCCCCTCTCGTGGTGGAGGTAGGGGAGTTGATGTCATGTAATTCCAAGACTTAAGTGATGCCTGAGAAATAATCCAAAGGTACTAAAAAATTTTCCTTCTAACTAATGCAGACTCAACTCAACTGCTCTCAGAAGCCAGGCAGATAACCCTAATAAAGCAAATGCCATGACCTGGAGGACATTTGGCTGTTGGCAGCGATGGCCAAAGAGACAAAGCAGCAGCGCACAAGCTAGATGGTCTCTGTTTCTAGGAAGACCAGATAATGCAGCTTTCGGGTTAGACCCAGCTCTGTTGAGGATGTTTGCTTGCTTGTTTTGCTTTCACTTCAGTAAATCTATTTTAGAGTTTGAAAAGGTGCTACCATGATAATATACTACAGATGTGTTCTATTTTGCCTCTGGGGGTCGCTGGGTAAAGGTTACCTGGAACTCTGAACATTTTTTCATTTTCGGGGCAACATCTAGCGACTAATTCAAAAAGTTGAAAAATGAAAGCAAGAACTCAAAACAACAGTCTGCAAGTTCAGTAAATGGACAGGGAGCTGAGATTCATCTTGCTCTCCTCCAGTTTGGAAAGGATGCTTTGCTCCTGCAGAGATGTGCTCCCCAGAAGGCAAGTGCAGACAGGAGCCAGGCTGCCCAGGAGAGAACTTTTCCTTCTTCTCTTCTATTGAAACAACATCCATTTCCTTTTGGGCAAGTTGCTGAAGAAAAACAGAAAAAAAATGGGGCTGGAATTCCAAAGCTTCCAGAGAGATGAACTGCATTTGCCTCGAAAAGATTCCATTGAGACTAAAGACCCAATGGGATCTTGGGACAAGGTCGAGTGGAGAAATTTAAACTTTTTAGAGATTGTTGGCAAGGTGTTGGAGGTGTTAGAGCTTGGGCGTTATACAGAGAAATGACTTCATTTTCATGTCAGTGCACCTGAGTTTTCTTTACATTTTGGCTCCATCTTGGCTGAGAGCTCATCCATCTCCTGCCCCAATTGTCTGTAAAATGGGGATGATTTTATTTCCATTCCCCAAGGCTGAGATAACCTCACACAGGATAATGCCTAGCAGCAAAGGCACAAAATGACAAATGGCAGCGGTTGTTTTTGTTGCTCCATGGTGAGACCCAATCTTGAAGATCTGTTTTATGCCCTGGTAATCAATGCTCCATGTTTCTGGTATTTTTATTTCATTCATAGGTACTCATTATTTCTAACCAGAAAAATAAAACTTCTATCCATTGCCTCATTCTGCAGCTGATATGACCCACCTGGGAAAATTTAACATTTAACCAAATGCCATGCATCATAAACCACCCCAATACCACTTCATTATTCTTCTCAAAGCCATCGTTATTCCTTTTTCTTTCCCTTAATATTATTTGCTGTCTCTTTGGGATCATCCAAACATCAATCTTCTGTAAGGACAATTTCCTTCCTGTGTAAATTGAAGCCCAGATGGAAGTCCAGTGACTTATTTACCAATAATTGAAGCATTAATTGTCAATATTAGAACCATTCCTCAAAACCTATGTCTTACACTTTTGACGGAAAGAGAGATATGCCCACCGGAGTGCTCCTTCCCTCTCTTTCATCAGGAACAGTTTGTGTTTGGGGGGAAATGGGATGTACTGGGAGGTAGGTTTTTCTTATTTCTCCAACAGGATTGGCTGCCCAAGTCCCTAGGATGTCCAGCTTGATCTCCTGGCTCTACTTGCCTCTGACAAGGTTCCAGGCATGTTCAATTGCTTGTGGATAGACATAGAGTCATTTTCCTTTTCCTTGCCCTCTCTGATTGTTCCAACTTAGCTCATCTGGTTGACAGGTATGGGTGCCCATGGGTTCAGAAGCTCCAGATCCTGTCCAGAGAGCCTTTCCATGGAGCCTTGGACTCAGGCTCCCGCCTACAGCTTTTGATTCTGAATCTCTCCCCATTTTGGTTCTAAATCCTTCCCCATTTTAACTATTGCTCTCATAACTATTTGCCTATCACAGGTGATTTCTTCAAGCTCAGACTGTACTGTTCATCTTTGTATCTCAAAAATGTCAGAGTGCTTGGCACAAAAGGGAGTCCTCAGATGCGTGACAGAAGAGAGTCCAGTAGAAATGAACCCTACTCTAAACTTCAGAGAGGTTAGCTGAGTCCTTTTCTGCATGTTACTGAAAGTAAATTACCAAAACAATCCCAGGGAGATGGTGGTCAATCAAGAAACATTTGTAGAAGTGGAAGAAGTACTAGATGAATGTATGAACATAGAGAGACATAATTATTAGTGGTGTTAGAAAGGAGGTTTTATCTTCAGGTCATTTGGAAATTATTTTCATTGCTCCCCTTCTACTACTGAGCCCTTTGGTATAAATTCAGTGCTATGTTATTATTCAGGGGACAAAATAAAAGAGCAGTAGTTGAAACACATGGATTCTACATGAGGCCTAAAAATTTAAAATCAAACTCCCTGACTTCTCACCACCTTCATTTCAGAGGACAATCTGGCGTTTGTGAGCTCCTAGCTCAAGGGTCTCTCTCTGTAGAAAATGAAAACACCCATGTCCCCCTTTCAAATTTTCATTCTCCAAAGACCATTACAAGAGTTAAATCCGCCTATAGGTGGAAAGTAAAGAATAAAAATAGACAACCCCCTTACCCTGATTAGATGGCTACAATAGAAGGCAGGAAAGGGCCCCAGGGGTGGAACTGGGATGGGAATGAGAACTAAGATGGGTAAAGGTTCCATTGTAGAGTTGTGGAGGGCAACTGAACTTTTAGGGAATCATGACATTGTTTATACAAATTCTGAAATGCAGAGCTGATTCCTGAAATATATATCATAAGTGCACCAACTAGTATTACCTCAGTTTTTTAAAATGGAGAGGCATCGGAATTCAGGAAGAGGAACTTCCTCATGGGCATGGAATCAGATACAACAGAGGTGATGGGAGGTGCCCAGAGTTGAGAGAGGTGGTCTGAGACCCTAAGTGTATTGGGGTCTTGCCTTTGACACGTGTCAGAAATCCCGGAGTTATGGCAGACCTCTGGGAAGAAGGACAGATGTGGAGACAGGCTGCCTGCCTTGTGGCTTGCTTGGCCTTGCAGCTGGACTATATGCTGGGGCATTCAATCCTTTAGAAGATGAAATGGGGTGAGACGGGAGGAAACAGCTATTCTGACCCGGATGTTGCAAGTACACACACACACACATACACACACAGTGAGAGAGAGTAAGAGCTAGTGAGAGAGAGGGAGAGAGAGAGATAGAAAGAAAGAGAGGGAGAGGGAGAGGGAGAGGGAGAGAAAGATAGCAGGAGAGATAGAGAGAGAGGGAGGGTGGGAGAGAGGGAGAGATGCTATTTCTACTTCTCATTTTGCTATTTATCCTAGGTAGGAATAATAATGGTCACATTAATTTATAATCTATGATTAGAAATTAAATATGAGAGCTTCTGATAATCTTTCTAGGCAAACACACACACACACACAGAGCTCTGGTGACCACTGTGGAATCCTGAGCAACAGGAGACAGAAACCAAGTCCAGCAAGCAGAGGCCCAATGGTGACTGACCTCCACCTCTGGTGAGGAAGTGGCATTTCCGAAGTGGACATCTAAAGCCCACAGGAGTGGCTCATGCTCAGACACGCCCTCCGTGGTGAGCACCAAGTCCTGGGCAGCAGCTTTGTCAGCCCCATGGTTATTTTCTGCTACAGTGGTTTTCCTGGAAACAAATTGGGATGGATCCTATTGGGAGATACACTCTCTCTCTCTCTCTCTCTCTCTCTCTCTCTCATGGTCTTTCATGCGCACACAGAGGACCAGATTTCCTGGAG
Source organism: Sorex palustris (assembly GCA_028565675.1). NCBI lineage: Eukaryota > Metazoa > Chordata > Mammalia > Eulipotyphla > Soricidae > Sorex > Sorex palustris. The sequence continues at coordinate 5,995,074 of JAOXYA010000018.1, forward strand.
ATGGGAGAGTATTTTTAAACTTCAGAACATGCTTTCAAAGGCCACTGTCGAGTCTGACCTAAATGCTACTTGGCCCCGCTCATTATGTCTCTCAGCTGTGCCCGCTCTGTAATTATCAGCAGCAGTACAAAGGCTTCCTCTGAAGCTGCCCCATCACCAATGGGGCTGCCAGCTTCTTCCCTCTCCGTGGCCCAGATGAAGGGGAGGTCAGCAAGTGCTCTTCTGAGGGAGATTACATAATGGGGGGGTGGGGGCTTGGGAGGAGACCATCTGTGCCCCTGCTCCTAGGGAGCCCACTCATGTCCCTGCCTGTCCTCCCTACACATCACTCTCCAGTGGCTCTCCATATGCTGACCCCTGGCGAGATCTGAGGTCACCATGCAGAATGTCTCTCCATCATAGACCGCAAGGGGATAATTCATTCCACACTTTCCTTGGGCACGAAAGCACACACTGAGCTTTTCCTTCCAGAGGTTACCCCGAAGGGTCCTTCAAGTTTCAAAAACAGCAGAACCAGCTCACCCTTCAGGCCCCTGTTGTCTCTTGAACACGTATTTCACTACTTGTCTCTGTGTCTCCTTGATTGCCTATTTCCACTCTGGAGAAGCCTGTGTTCTCTCCTGAACAGGTACTTTTCCCTTTCCCTCCACTCACATCTTTCTAAATAAGTTTCAGTAAGAACCAACTTGCTTCACCAAAACAAAACAAAGCAAACCACAAAACCTTGATGCTGGGCTGTGTGACATGGGGTGGAGGGCGGCAGGGAAGAGGGGAGTGGACAGCCTGGGAGGGGGAATCTGTGGATTCCCCAGAGGTAGGAACATATCCCAAAAGACTCTATCAAGGGCTTCAAGAAGAATTACTTTCATCCCATACATCCTCCTCCATTCCAGTAAAAACAATCTGAAATCCAGGAAGTCTTTATGGTAAAGGGGGTTCCTTATTTAAAAAAAAAAACACAAAAACAAAGCAGAGGAAACCAATGAACACAGTGACATGCAAAGAGTATTTTTTTTGTTCACTTCTTCACTGGAACAACAGATACCCATAAAATAAAGTTTTCATAGCAATTGACCTAAAAAAAAAGCTTTGTCTTAATGTTTCCTTTAAAAAACAATATAAAATTGAATCTCCAGTAAATATATTGAGTTAAACTTTTTCTTAATGTACAATAAAGACAGCAAAGAACAAACTGAAATGTTCAAGGTGAGCTGCTTCCAAACTTGAGGATTCTGGGCAATTTAACTTATTCTCTATGATCTTTTTGTCATTTTCTGAATTTTCCATAAGAGACAAGTATTTATTTAAATGTTATTTTAAAATTGTAAATTTTGGGATAAAAGACAGAAGAGGGACTTCTTGCAGAGGGAGTGGGGTGTCGCATTCTCTACCATGACCTGGTGGGGTACATGGGTATACACAGAGGTACAAATTCCTCTGGCTGTATCACCAATGTCTGTGTATTCATTCCATAAACTTTATTTTTTATTTTCTTTTGGGGTCACACCCAGCAATGCACAAGGGTTACTTCTGGCTCATGCACTCAGGAATTACTCCTGGTGGTGCTCAGGAGTAATTCCTGAGTGCATGGGATGCTGGGAATCAAACCCGGGTCACAGCTGCATGCAAGGCAAATGCCCTACCCATTGTGCTATCACTCCAGCCCATTCCACAAGCTTTAAAAGTCACCTCAATTAAAAACCATACAGCATCCTTTAATAATGTAAAGCCCCCACTTCTCTTCCTCCCATAATAGTTGTGGCCACCCCCCTACTTCCATGGAGGTCCAACTCCCCCATAAGCACGTATGTAAAGAATATCACTGACTCCTACAGAGTTCTTCAAAGATGATTCTTACTTTTAGCTCATATTTTGTTACTTTTGAGCGATTCTAGATCCCTAACTGAATATTTCACCCTGAGCTAGGGGATAGGAAGGTACATGGTATAGGGTTACATAATGTAAATCAGAAATTACACGAGAAAAGAGTCTCTCACAGGATGTTAGACATCATGAGGCTCTGATGAGTAGACACAACTATTATTCTTGGCCTGATTCATGTCCTTTCTGGCACTGATCTGTGCTACTCTCACCTAGGCTTCAAAGCATACCTGCATACCCTCTTTCTCTAGAAACTATCCACAACCAGCTCAGTTACCATGTTTCCTATTTTTTCCATGTCATGTTAACCCTTAACCCCATGAACTTGCTCCATGTCATGATGAAGAGAAATGAGAGGTGTTGGTCATTTGCAACAAGCCAGGAACCCTGAGCAGTTCAGTTAACATCTATAATCATTTTACAGTAAGTTTGTGATGTAGGAATGATCGTCCCCATTAACAGATGAGGAAGTAGACTCAGAGGGGTAATTTTTACATCGCACAGTGGGACTGAAACCCAGCTCTGTCTGAAAACTGTACTTTCTCTTGTCTGTTTCTATTTATTTTTATGGAAGTATCATTGGTTGATAGCATTCTATGTTTCAGGTGGACCTCTTCTTCTGATAATTAGTATGCTAATTATCTGCCCTATTGGAGCACCTCCAGAAAATTAGCAGTAGCAAAGGACATAAGAGTCATTCACTCATTTAACAGTGTCTACAGAGTCCTGTCATATGTACCCTGAGCATCCCTTCTACTTCTTTTGAGATCTGATCAATATGCTCATACAATGCAACTCCCAGCATTCCCTGTTTTTCACCTGAAGATCCTTCTCTGGCCACCAAATTGTTCTGTTTACAGACATGACTCCAATGCTAAGACCCCCCTCCCCAGAAATAGGCCTCAATGACCAACAGGAGCTGGTGATATGACCCCAGCTTTATCATTTCGCAGGGGAGATAATGCAGAAGCACGTGTTTTACTGACTCGTAGCTTTCCCAAGAGGATTACTCTTCCGCTGCCTGCCCAGGGATAACAAATTTGATGATACATCGAATACAGATGGAATATTGTTTCCCTCTGGATGGATTTGCTAAAATCCAGCCTCCAAAGTAAATGGCAGTTTGAGTCTTTAGGTCACTAGAGTGGAGTCTTGATGAATGAGATTAATGAATTTCTCACAGACCCTTCTCCCTTTCTGGGAGGGGGAATCTGTGGATCCCCCAGAGGTAGGAACATATCCCAAAAGGCTCTATCAAGGGCTTGTCCTCTATCAAGGACATGAACCTGGAAAAGGATTTATCATTATATTTCTATTTTCTTTTTCAAGTTAAATACACTGGGCACATCACATTGCATATAATTCACATAGAAAACATGCTGCTTTTGATGTAGGCAGGCAGATAGGGAAGGCCCCCTTCCCAGACGTTGGGAGTGAGTTTCCTGGGAAGTAATAACTCTGAAGTTGCAAAAGGCCAACCTTGCAGAAAACAGGAATTAAGGCCTGATAAGACCCTCACCTGGCTCCAGAACCAGATTCATGAGGAGATTGGACTCCTCCCCATGAAGGGAATTCCTCAAATACCCTAACTTTAGTGATTCAGCCCAGAGAAGACTTCAGAACATTCTGGACCAACACATCCCCAGAAGATACTCTATAAAAGCCACCTTGAACAAAGGAAGCGCATGCATATGCTGCCCGAGCCCATGTGATGCTTGTGCCCACATGGCCGAGCACATGTGGTGCCTGAGCATATGTGTCGCCCGCATCCTCCCATCTTGAGATGTGTGCTTTCATGCTTTCATGTTTAATGCTGTAGTGTGTATAGGGGCTCTCTCCACTCTTGGAGAAGCCCGTGTTCTCTCTTGAAAGCATATCTCTCTCTTTCTCTCTGTCTCTCCCCCTCTCTCCCTCTCTCCTCCCCTCCACACCTCCAAAAAGCCCTCCAAATAAGAGCTGTTTTACGTCACTGCTTATCTACTCCTGAAATTCTTTTCTGTGAGGCAAGAAAAGAACCCTAAAAACCCTGGGTAAATCCTGGGACTGGTTTCTCCTTTTCTGCAAAGAGAAAATCCCCACTCCAGCCTGAGTCCGTGACTCCCCAAGAAATCAGGTGGTGGGGATCAACTCCTGTGCCAAGAAGACCAAACGGACTTCAGTTGTGGCCTGAAGGCCACCTGGTGGGGCTGGCGGGGCTCAGGCCTAAGCCTACCAGGGGTTCATTGCAGACTTTTCCAGTCCTAGTCTTCCCAGTGGGACCCGTGTGGCAGAGGCGAAGTGGGAGAAGGTGACCGTCCTTCCCCCGTCACGACTCATGTGAGTCACCTGTGGGGTCAGCCGACATTACTTTGACTCACTGATACAGAATCATTGTAGCCATAGTTAGCATCTCTATCCCACCACATCATTGTCAATCCTTTTGTTAGTGGTTACCTCAGACTTTCAGCTTCCATTATATGAGAAATGGACACCCATCGTTCAGAAGGGCCCCAGTCTCTAGCTATTGTAGCCTTTCTTGCACTGTTCCCCTTTGGGTCTCACTCCTATCTCCATACTGCACTTTCCTCCATCCCAGATAACCGGATCAACCCTGAATGCTTGAATCCTTGCCTCAGCATCTGTTTGAGAGGAAACCAAGCAAAGACAAGTAAATGCCTGTATTGGGCACCTGCCTGCATGCAGCTGGCTTCCTCGTGGGGGAGACCAGCCATAAATAAGCAAACAGTAAATAAAAGATAATTATAGAGTGTGAAAATTTCCAGGCAAGAGCCAAGATGATGTGAATAACTGGGCGGAGGAACCATTTGGGATAGAATAACTGGGAAGAAAGCGACCTTCCGTGAGACCTGGAGGGGACAGCCACTCCCACAGAAATGGTCCTCTTGGTGGGGAAAGGTGGCCCTTTCACTGACTCAAAGGAGGTTAGGGGGTTGTTATCTACAGAAAAACAGATTTGGAAAAAGAGGCTCTCTGGGCTTATAGGCAAGGTGAGAAGTTTGGAAGCACCAGAAGCCACTGCCACAAGGTAAGGCAGGTGTTGGCTTTGCACATGAGTTTGAGCTAGGCATTGAAGCAGAAACTTCTTCATCCTTCTTACCATGGTCTTGGATTTCAGATTCATTCACCTGGCTCCAAGGAGTGGGGTGGGGGGAGGCATAAGGAGCAATGGGAGGCTGTTTTTGCAGAGAAGGATGTCATAAGTGAAGGGAGCCTTTGTTTCATCAGGCTAGTTTTTCCTGTGATTCCCCAATACCTCTAATTCTGCATGTCACCAGGAGGTAGGTGTTCTGCAGCTCGGCGACAGCTTTCTCCAGTGTCTATGGCAACCTGCGGCTGGGGCCATTTTTCCTTCATCAAAAGAATGGGCTGGCTTTCTAAAGATAAGTAAAATCTCATTGTCGCTCTCAACTGGTAGAGAGGTAGTGTGCACAGAAGTAATAAAGATACGACTGAACACTGCTAACGATCTTGAGGAAATAACATGAATTAAAGAAATCATTTCTCTCCAGTCTAATAATAGATGCTTCAGGAAGAAAATGCAAGAAAGAGCCTTAACCTGGGACCTGACTTCTTATTTCAGCCATTATTTCTCCCAGTGTGTGTGTGCATGCATGTGCATATGGCACATGGCCAGGGTCCCGATATGTTATTGTCTGTTGGCTAAGAAAAGAGCTGACTTCCAGGTTGTGAATTAGAAGCACTTAGCTGTGCTCCCCAGAAAGGAACAATAGAGCCAAACAATGCGAGGTGGTTGCAGGAAGGAGCATTATTTAGCAACAAAGGTCTCCTGGCTTATGGCTCAGGTGGGCGTAAGGTTCTTTCTCTGCTCCCTGCCCCTTCTGACAGTTACAGACAGGGTTACCTTTCCAAAGGAAGACCAGCACAGTAGCCAGTAATATGCAAACCTTCCCTGGGCTACAGCAGAGCCTGGGAGAAATTCTAAGCTAGTTAGCTCAAGTCCTTCAACTTCTGCTCTCAGGATGCATGTTTGCACCCACTTGGCTGAGCCACTGATTTGCTTCAACGTCCTAGTGGGTCTGGCTCCAAAAGTTTCCTTGGTGCTTTCTTCCTGGCATGTCTTTCTTCCTTCTATTAAAGAATGTGTGCTCACCTTCTAAAGCTCTGAAAACCCTCCATCATCAAACTGTCCTCCTAGCATCTAGGGAAGACTTCCAGCTCTTGCAACCTATTTCCACCCTTACTTCTATGTGACAGACTTTGGGACTGAGTAGACCAACTCCATGCTTGTAGTGATCCCAATCTGTGGCCCATCTGTATTTGTACCTTTGACCTCTAACTCTATAGTTTCTTACTGCAAATGTATGACTTATTGATGAGAAAATATTGTAGCCAATCTCCTACCATGAGAGATTTCAGATTATAAAGCCCTTATTATCATTATATACAACTGGATTTAGACAACCCTTGGATCCCTGCCACCAGCACCACCAGTACAAGTCTGGATTGGCCTTTTGGCAGTATTAGACTCACATGGAGTGGACCAAGACCATCCTAGACTAACCAGTACCTCTAGTTAACCTTCTATCTGGTGAAGATACATGAATGAGCACATCCAAACTGGCCAAAATCCCCAGGTAGCCATAGCTTCATGCTTTGCTCTGATTCTCTTCCACTAGAAACCAAATGCTCTTATTCTCATTCACTAACAAGTTCATTTGCAGGCACTTGTTTTATGCTCACTCCTCGAAAACCTAAGGTCCTACCTAGGAAAATGTATAGGTTTAGCTGGTTGGCTGGTCATCGTCCAACCAGCTGTTTGAACAACCAGAGCAAATCTCTTATCAAAGGGGGAGGAGGGAGTCCATTGTTTTGTCATGCTAATTTTTTCTAACAGAGTAGATTGGCCCAATGTATGTTATAATCCACTCATGTCACAAATCAGATAAAGAACTCTTGCTTCTCCAAGGTGGACTCCTGACAGCCACAGAGACGGCAAGGCAAACCCAGACTTGAGCCTTGTGAGAGGAAGAAACTCTCTTTCTTGGGTGTAAGACGACAGAGGGAAAGGGAATGGCTCCCCCTACAGGATGTGTTTCGCTAACCATGACCAGGGATATAAGGTTGAACTCCCCAGAACCATCATCCACTCTCTGCTTTCCTGCTATGTATTTCTTTGCTTGCTTAATTCTGGAAGTTGACAAAGAAACTATGTCAACATAAAAGATTAGAAAGGAAGGGAGGGAGGGAGGATCAGGTAGAAGTGAAAAGGACTAAGAGGTGTCAGCGGGAACAAGAGGTGAATTGGGGTGGAACGGTCATCACTGACACCCCACCCCTTCCTACTGAGGCTCAGACTCCGGGAACCTGGCTTCATCAGATTGAATATCATCGTAGCAAAGGGCTGATGAGGGCCTGCCATATGCCTCACATCACACCAACTAACCGGGCTCTCCCAACAACTCCTGATGTGGGTTCCCAACTTCGCTGAACAGGGGAGGAAGTAACATCAGGACGGTAATTTACACAGAGGCAGGAAGTGGTGGGCTGAGATTCAAAGTCAAGGCAGACCTGCTC
>JAOXYA010000018.1:6038133-6049284 GCA_028565675.1 Sorex palustris
GGGGGGGGGGGGGGGGGGGGGGGGGGGAGGGATGATGGGAGCACTGGAGGTGGGGAATGGGCACTGGTGGAGGAATGGGTACTCGATCATTGTATAACTGAAACCCAAGCACAAAAATATGTAAGTCTACAACTGTACTTCATGGTGTTTCACTAATAAAAATTAAAAAAATAAGAAAAGAAAAAAAATTCCACAAAGGCTCCACTCTCGGCCACCTGAGGCAAAACAGTGACATCCAGAAAAGAATAGGTAATAGATTTCCCCAGTCCCCCTGAAAGCTGGGCCCCCCCCCCCCGAGGCTCTGTCTAATGTGCAGGAGGTACCAACTGATGAGGTCAATTTCCTTCATTAGCTCCATCCCCAATATGAGACTTATTATATTCCCTGGTAGATCAGGTGGCCAGAACAGAGATGTAGTGGTGACAGGGGGTGGTGCAAAGAAAGCGAGGGTGGGAGCAGCATTTTTATTGCCAGCTGGAAAGTAAGATGTTGGAAAAGTAGAAAAACGGGGAAGAGAGAATATGTGTGCAGAGCAGTATTCTCAGGTTAATGTTTAGCATGCTGCTTCTGTCTCCATACCCTGGTATAGCCTCCAGGAGTAAATTCCCAGGAGATCCCTCTTCCTCTCACACTCCATCTATAGCCTCTAGGTTTCAGAAATATGGCCAGCATCAGAGTACATTAATCATCTATTCATTAATGATCTCAGGGAAAAAGTCCACTGATTAAGGACAATTTAGGACATGGTGGAACATCTACTCACCCCGGGTATCAACAATTATCAAGTCTGCTAAACATTTTTTGAGATAAAGGAAGAAAATTAAAAAATAATCTAATAACTTCGACTAAAGATGTAGTACAGCACCTAACACATGGCATACGGTTGCCTAAACAAGACCAATAGGGACCTCTGAGCACCGAGCCAGGAGTAAGCCCAAAGCACCACCAGATGTGGTCCATAAAACCTGAGGCAAAAGAAACAAAATGTCAATAACTTGGGGGTCTATGAAAAAATTCCTATATTGTTAAAAAATGGGATATTTTACTCCAACTGCACAAAATTCTTAATTATTAAGAGAAAAACCTTCTCAAGCACACATTAGGTAGACTCTCAATAACATTCAAAGAAATGTAAATTTATATAGGAATAAATAAATCAAAGTACATTCATGTGGTAGATTACTAAGCATCAATTATAAATCATGGCTTCAAAGACTCAATACAGCCACCTGTCATTCAGTGACAGGCCTATGTTCAAGGAATGCCACATTATGATATTCCCTAGACATAAAAAAATGACATGTTTGCATCATATGCGTCACAAACATCATGAATGTCATAAACCTTTTAATGTCAACACAAACCTACTACACACCCAGGTTCTGTACCATAACCCGTACCACCAAGGCTGATGCTGTCCATCACTGAAACCTGAAGTCACAGCCGACTGTAATGATACAGAAAACTGCTTACAACAGAATGTTCTAGATTAAACAGAGAATTTAAGAACCATGAGTGGCAAAGAATCCCAGTCTATCAAGTGGATGTTTATAGTAGTTTCATTCACAAGAGCAACATGCTGGAAATCATACAAATGTTCTTCCATGGACAAATGGAACATAAATTCTACCACATGTCAGTGTGATCCTGAATGGATCTCAGAACTTAATGGACAGCAAAAACAAACAAACAAACAAACAAAACCAAAAAACCCTCCAGGCTGTGCATGCTGTGAGCCCATCCATCCATCCATCCATCCATCCATCCATCCATCCATCCATCCTCTTGAAATGACAACAATATCAAGGTGGAGACAGATTAGAAGTTGCCAAGGTACAAGAATCAGGTAAAAGGTATGACTACAGGTGCCTGAGGCATGCTCCTGGGACAAAGGGGTGAGCTCTGTAGCTTAATTATTGTAGGTGTTCCACGAATCTATACACTAGATAGAACTGTATAGAAAGCATAAGGTAAACACACACAAATAAATATGCATGTAAAAATAATGAAAACAGAATAGAATCTGTATCTAGGAGAAGTATTTTACAATATCAACCTTCTGGTTTTGAGATTATATAAAAACTATCAAATGGTACCACGAGGAGAAGCAGGGTGAGGGTTCAAGGGTCTCTATTGGGCTGTTTTTGCAACTTCCTGTGAGCTATATTTCAGTACAGGATCTGTGGGAAAATTTTGGCAAAGTAATAAAAATTTTGTCTAAAAGAAGAAAAACTCCATTTTATTAGCAGTGGTTTAAAAAATTATTTTTGGTTAATGGAAAGATGATCACATTTATATTCATCTGTGCACTATTTTGTATTTCTTAAACTCTCTGTATGAACAGGTCTCTTTTACTATTGGAAGAGATCTTAGTCATGTGAACTTTAGTGGTTAAAATAAAACTAGGGGGCACAGGAGGTGGCTTAAAGGGCTGAGCAATATCAGGATGCTTGTAAGAGGCTCATGTTTATCCCCAGCACCACATGGTCCTCTGGAGCACCACTGCATGTGGCCCCCAAAGAGTATTAACAACAAAATTACAAATAAAAAATATTCAAGGGGAAAAAATCTCTATATAATAGTGTTTTAAGAGAAAACTGGGTAAAAGGAAGAGAACAAAATGTTCAGAGATGATAGAAAAGTTGCAAGAAAATAAAAAGTGGGACAGCAAAATGAAATCACAAAAAGAAATCACACAGAACGCTATAGAATCTCAGTTAAAGATGGAGAAGCAAACCCTTGCCCTGAAGAATAACCAAGTCATGAAATCATCAGAATTAGGATGGTGATTCAGCCACTAACTGATATTCCTCAAAGACCATTACAAAGTAGGACAAATAAAAAAATTAGAGAGAGAATAGAGCAAAAGCACTTTCCCAATTTAAGGACAGTGGATTGGTTGTTCTGTTTAAAGTATGCTGGGTTTTTCTTTGTTTTGGGGTCACACCCAACAGTGCACAGGCGTTACTTCTTTCTCTGTGCTCCCAGTCACTCCTGACAGTACCCCCAGGGACCTGTTTGGGGTTAGAGGTCAGACCCAAGTCGATCACATGCAAGCCAAGCACCTTGACCTCTCGACTGTCTCTCTGGTCCCCTCAAATTGTACTTTGAATAGACTCATTGAATGCCATCATCTAAAAGTGACCATAGAGGGGCTGGAGTGATAGTAAAGCAGGGAGGGCGTTTGCCTTGCATGCAACCAACCTGGGTTCGAGTTCCAGCATCCCATATGGTCCCATGAGCACTGCCAGGAGTAATTCCTGAGTGCAGAGCCAGGAATAACCCCTGTGAATTGTTGGGTGTGACCCAGAAAGAAAAAAATAAAATAAAAAATAAAAGTGACCTTAGAAAAGTCAACCATGTCAAGGGTGAATTTGTTGAAATCATACTTGCATCCAGGAAGAAAATAACTTACAAATGGCTTACCCACAGAGGTGAAAACATTCAATCATCTTAAGCGTTTCTTCCATTTAATCAAGACTTGAGGAGGAAAGATTATGTCTCACTAACCTCCACCCAGACCCTCACTTGTGGTTCATGTGAGTCAATGATGACATCATCTTGGTAAGTGACAAGAAGCATTTTATAAAGTCACCGCTCACTGCTGTGCCAATGAGAGTTTAATGTGGCCTGGATAAAATGAAAGTAGCTGGGCACCATTTGAAAAAAATTAAATCAATTTTTTGCTTTATGGGCATCACAAAGCAGTATTCAGTACTCCAAGCTACGTACTCAAGGATCTGCTCTCAAGCAGCACTCAAGGGGTGCTGGGGTTTGAACTCAGTTTGGCTGCATGCAAGGCAAGTGCCTTAGCCACTGGACAGTTGCTCCTGGCCCATCAGTGTGGAGCATGGTGACAGACACTGGTGCAGATAAGACCTGACCTTGCAAACCAGCCCAGAAGCAAAACCTCACAAGAGGGTAAAAGTTGGCAAGAACAGAGTGTCAGCCAGCACCGGTTGTTTGGCCTTGAGCTTCACTCGACCTCCTAGTCACATGAGCCCTAGACACAGAAACTGTCACGTATGCTTAGCAGGTCATCCTAATCGCAGCATCTAGCCTTGATTGAGATTGGACCAGGACAAAGCAGAGTTGGAAATGTGATAGGCCAATAATGCTAAACTTTCTGTGATTGAACCATCCTCTTAAGCCAAGACTCTCTATAAAATATGTGTGTAGTTGGCAATAAAGTGAGCAGCCAACAGCTGCTTCCGGAGGGTGTTTCTCCACGCGCCCATTATCCTTCACCCAACATCTGCCTGGACCCGGTGCACCACGTGTCTGGGCACCATTGGGGGGAAAACTGTTCCCTAACACATCAGCGCTATTTTCAATGAACAAAAATCAACAGTCAATGTCACCTTGTCTATCAACGCTCAGACAAGGAAGCCCACAGCTGTCTCAGCAATCCAACAGGCATGATCAGTAAAGGGATGAGGAAATTCCTTATCACTTTAATATGATAAAAATTACCCACTTAGAAAAATAATGAGCCGGAAAACCAAGGGAAACTGCCAGTATATTTTGAACACAAAAACTGCAAAATCAATACATCTTTGTTTATCCTATTTGAAAGAAAAAACCTAGAAAATACCATCCTGAAACTGGCAAATAGTACCAGTTATTTAAAAAAAAAAATAGAATACTGGGCAAAACACACACACATGTACATGCACCCTTACACAAGTACACACATGTACACATGCATGATCACACACACATATGCTTGTGTCTGTACACACAGGTAGGTGCATGCACACATACAAGTACACACAAATCTACCAGATGATTTGAATCACTGTGTTTCCCAAATAGAAACACGGAGTATTCAAATATCACTTCTTTCAAAATTAATGCCTTTGATTTACATTACAATTGAAATTTTCAAAGCGATTATTCTAGAATCAGTAAAATTAGCCTGATGTTGATTTGAGGGCAGACATGGATGAAGAGAAAGCTGCATAAAATGAGATCCCACAAACAAATGGATGGAGATCATTGAAACATAAACGGCGCAGGGAAGTATGTCTTCAGACACAGAGAAATTAGCAGTGAGTAACTGCTAATTTAAATTAGAGGTGAGTAATCCTGGGGTCATTATCTATTTGCTACACAAAGGAAAACGAACCTGAACCTGATGGCACCCACCAGAATAAATTCAAAGCTAGTGAAAATGCAAACTGCAGCTAGATGACACCATGTGCAGATGTCCAATGACTTCCTCTCTGAAAAGGAAGAAACTGACAAACAACAGTCACAACACTCAACAGATTAGACCATGGAGAAGCTATTTAAACTGCAAAAATAACAGCACTAATAATAAAGCAACAAATTATAGCCCACCAGAAAGTTAAAGGATATTTAAGGCTGTGTTCTATTCTTTTTTTTTTTTTTCAGAAAAGAAAATCCAGTCGAATAGTGCCATGGGATGTGAATGGACAATTGAGAAGAAATTCAAGTGACAAACTGTTGTAAAGCATGATTGGTTTTGCTGCAATTGAGATCAACACAGTGGAAAGCAGGCCGCCTTTTCCCTAGCAGACAGACAGAAGTGTTAAGTGGCTCTGTCAACGAGGGCACTGCCAGCACCCGGACACAGCTAAATGCAACTGTGGTTGCTGCTGGCACAAGTGGGGGGGGGGCTGGCAGGAAGCTGCTTGGGAAGTTTTTCCAATAATCTTTAAAATAATAAAGTGGCAGGGCACTTGCTTTGCATGCAGTCAGCCCACCCTGACGTGAACCCCAAGCCCTCTGTATGGTTCCTGGATCACAGTCGGGAGTGAGCCCTGAGCACAGAGCGAGAAATAACTCCTGAGCACTGCCATGTGTGAACCAACCTGGACTCCCCCCAGATTCCATATTCTGGGCCCTGGGCTTCCTTTAGAGATCCACCTTAAGACAGTCCCACTGGGGCCAGAGTAGTACAGTGGGTAGGAAGCTTCCCCTGCATGTGGCCAGCACAGGCTCAATTGAGGACATCCTATCTGGTTCCCCAAGCCCACCAAGATTGATCCTGGAGTGCAGAGCCAGGATGATCCTAAGTGTAGAGCCAGGAGTGATCCCTGAGTGCAGAGAGCAAGGAGTGATCCCTGAGCACAGAACCTCCGTAAACTGACCTCACAGAAGCCAAGTAGACTGCTGGCTGCTGCGGGGTTGGGGAGAAATGCCCAAACTTCTAGATGCACCATAAACATGTCCTGGGGACCCAACAGCCAGCTTGGTCACTGCTATTGACTACACTGGGTTGTGGCTCAGAAAGTGGATGAGAGAATGGATCTTGAAAGTTCTCAGGACACAGACACAAACACACACTCATACACACACGGACACTCACACACATACACATTCAAATAGACACACATACTCATATACACACAAACACACAACTCTGTTTATGACACAGATGTGGTAGCTAACCTAATGAACCAACCTTCATCATTCACCATTGGCATCATATCATGCTCATATCTATGTAGATCAAACCACCCCATTTTACTCCTTAACCATGCAAATTGTCCACATCAACTCTTATCTCAGTAATGTGGGGGGTGAGGGACACGAAGACAGAGGCCGAACAAGGAAACAAGCCCCTCCCTCCTCATGAAATCACCCACAGCATCCAGCCATGCCCTTGAACCCCACCTGTTCCAACTCGGGAATTGAGTAGAACCAGAAAAACACTATTTCCTTCTGTGTCTTTTCTAACCCACACCCGAGGCTGAGTTGAGTATATGTGGTGCTCTTTGGGTACAGAATGGGGAGCAGGTTGCAAAAACAGTGCTTCAGGAGCCCCTCCTGGCCTGGGGAATGGTGGGGGCAGACAGCCGGGCGGGGCCCAGCACTGGGGAGGGAGCACCCGTGGTTTCCTCTTGTTTTCTTTCTACCTTTGCGGGTTACACAACCTGCCCCCCACTCTGTTTCGATCATCAGAGAAAGTACTCCCCATTATTCTCCAGGAAAGCAGCTCTCAGAGTTCAGCTTGACCTTGCAACTCTTGTCTCCACTTGTCTTTGGTTGGAGTCTGGGACATTTGAAACTCCTGAGGACAAAGCCACAGAAGGTTTATTCTGAGCCAGAACTGCCACATTGTTCTCAGCCACACAGTTTGAAGCCTTCTGTCCCAGCCCCGGGACAGGGCGCCCCTCCCCTCAGAGATACTCAGGCCAAGAGCAGGGCTGGGAAGGACCCTGTGTGCCGTGTGTTGTGTTCAAGTCTCTTCCTCAAGCTGTGCCTTATGGCAGGAAGGTGCTTGCACGAGTGTCTGTCCTGGAGCCCTGGGCAGAGGAACAGCCCCAGCACCTGCCCAGGGGGATGTCCAGCAGGAAAGTGACCCAGCTGTCCCAAGGAGAAAAAGGCAGACAACAGGGCAGGGTGTTCTCTCTCGGTACAGGAGAAGGAAGGGAGGGAGAGAGGGAAAGCAGGAGAGGGAGAGATGGAAGGAGGGAAGGAGAGAAGGAGGAAAGGAAGGAAATAGAGAGGGAAGAGAGAGAGAGGGGAAAGGAGACGGAGAGGGGGAAAGAGAGAGAGAGAGCACAAGATGGGGAGTGTGTGTGAGAGAAGTGGGGAGGAGGAGAGATTCAGAGACACTCATGAAGGGAGAGACAGCCAGGGAAAGGGGGCGATGGGGAGGCAAGAGGCAGGGCAAGGTGGTGTGGGTAGTGAACCCTGAAAAGGACCCGGGGGGAGGGGGAGGAAGATGTGACGAGATTCTTGGCTCATGACTCCAGATGCAGCTGACCATGTGGGAATGGGAGCCCCAAAATGGTGGGGGAGAAGAGGGAACAGCTCCAAGAATCCCCCCTGAAAGGAAAAGCTCAGGAAGCTTTAGGTTCCCAGCAGAGCGTGCTGGGCACCCCAGATGAGGCCTCCCCATTGAACCCCTGTTTCAGTCACGACTCCAGGGGTGTGGGGATCCCCGGGCAGGGTGGGTCACATGTCACCAGTCACCTCCCTCACCGTGTGATGGAGTATCATCATGCCATACTCTCCAGGCAGCCGATACCCTTTCCCTGGCACCTGCCTGGCAGAAACCCAGCCATGGGGAAGGTCTACATAGCAGGAGGCGTGCAGGGACACGGGGCTGAGAGGACTATGAGTAGCTACTTCTCTTCCCGGAGACCCCCAGCACACACACCCCCTCCAGTTCTGGACAGAAAGTGGCCTCCCAGCAAAAACTCAGGACAGCCTCACTCTCCACGCTCCCAGGAACATTGCTCCAAGCCAAATCCAAAAATAATCCCATTAGTCACATTCAAAGCGCTAAGCAGAAACAAAAAGAAATCAAAATTAATTTCAATACTTACAGTGACAGCAGCAATTAAGGTGACAAGATTATGGAAATCACCGCCACTGTCACCACCACTGGGAGAGCTTTGTCTAAGGGGGAAAAAGAACCAGCCACAGAGAGCTGGAGAGCTGTAAGAGGGTGACAGAAACCCACAGTCCAGTTTCTGCGCCACCAGCCTTCGGGCCATCTCCAAAGAAAGTCACGTCCTGAAGACCTACTATATACTGAGCTCTTTAATTAGACCTACCATGTACCAAGTTCTTTAGTTCCTCACTGCCCGTTCTCACAACAAACGTGTGGAGAAACCAAGTCACAGAAAGTCGCAATCAATGACTGAGGCTCAGAACATGAAAGGAGCAGAAGGAGACTGGACCCCAGACCTCCCTCCATCCCTGTCCCTCCAGCCATGCAACCATCCCACTGCCCTGAGCTCCGCAGTATATCTGTCACCCTCACATGCGCCAGACCCTGGCTCCAGGGTCACACCTGAAAACTGGACAGGAGCCATTCTAGGGAGTCTGAGGGGGCCACAATCTGCCTCGGGCTCTTTCCTTGGGCTTCTGGGTGAGCCCTCCACACGGGGCTCTCCACGACCCAAGGCCCAGAGAAGTGCCACATCTGAAATCTCCCCACAAAGCCAGATGGCTGACATCCTGCTGTGTGCACAGAAAGACCTAAACAATCTCTTGGGTCAAGCGGCCCTGCTGGGGTGGGGGGTGGGAGGGCGTCAGGCAGCACCGAGCAGCTTTTTTGTGGCTCTGTGCCCTGGTCCCCTCTCTTGGGAACAGTGCCCTTCTGGGGCTTTATATATCCTCATTGATCGTTTCTGTGGAGGCCCGAGATGAAGGCAGGCAGAAGCAATCTGGCTTGGAGAAAACTTGTGCTTTTATCAGGAGAACAATGAGTGGCTGTTCTGGGCTAATTATATCACTCAGTCCAATTGGGGACACGTTCGAAGGCTCTTAACACGAGGGAACAGGGACAGTTACCCAGAGCCTGGCGGAAGGCAAACACAACCCAACAATGATCATTATTACGTGATGCCTCCCACCCCCCGCCACTCCACGAGGTGCTATAGTCTAGGAGCCTCTTCACACTCCACACTTTTATTTCTGGGCCAAGAGTCCTTTCTTCCAAGAGTCTTGAGAGGAAGCTGGAGGAGGCTGTCTAAATTGGCTATCGTAATTTGGGGGGAGATATTCTACTGAGGTTGTCGAGAGGTTCTTCCCTGGGTGAGATCCACAGGAGCGCAGTTGCTTGCAAGTGGGGTGCTCAGTGAGCTGGCTGTCTCCATGGCAGAAAGTCCCACCCCCCCAGTCTAAGAACGGGCACCCATGGGGCCTGTCTTTGTTGTGGTTGGTGTTTCAATGACACCAACAGCAAACAGCATCTCCACTCGCTGCCAGATGAATCATTCAAGCTATCTTGGTCCCTCTCATAGACACCAAGATTCAGGATAAGGAAGTCACGGCAAGGGGCCAGGAGGACCGGTCAATGATTGGACGCTTGCTCCAAGTGTGTGTGGGGTGAAGGACAGTTAGGATAAAGAAGGAACCATATGACAATAATAGTTGGAAATGTTCACTTTGGACAGGAACTGAATGTTGAAAGTAGATAATGGAATATACCTGATAACCTTTCAGTATTTGTATTGCAAACCATAATGCCCAAAATAGGGAGGGGGGTGGGAAGGGGGTAAAGGAAGGGGGAGGGGAGAGGGAGCGGGGGAGAGAGAGAAAGTGTCTGCTGTAGAACTCTGACAGCCAAAAACCTCCAGAACCCAGCCACAGCCATGCTCAAGGTCACTTTCCATATGCTCGGACGAGCCTCATCCATGAAGGAACTGGCAGAGGATATGCAGGATCCATGGCTAAGATCTTCAAGCCTGCTCGGATCAGGACTGGGCCTCCTCCACTCAGCTCCCCAGTTTTCCAGTAGCTTGGCATTCACACCCACAAACTGCCCCCAGTGCCATGTAATCTCATCAACGGCCAAGATCCAGAGACTATAAAATAAAGCTCCCAGAAGAGAGCGACGCAGTATTTTCGAGAGTGTGCAACCACGACCTCTTACACTCTAGACCACTGATGTGCCTAAACTAGCACACATTTTTTTGGTTCTAACATACTTGCTTGTATTCTGTTACATAGCACAATAGTACTGTCCTCCCATTGTTCATCAATTTGCTCAAGCAGGTACCAGTAATGTCTCCACTGTGAGACTTGTTATTACTGTTTTTGGCATATTGAATATGCCACGGGGAGCTTGCCAGGCTCTGCAGTGCAGGTGGGATACTCTCAGTAGCCTGCTGGGCTCTTTGAGAGGGACGGATGAACCGATCCTGGGTTGGCCACGTGCAAAGCAAACGCCTTACCCGCTGTGCTATCATTCCAGCCCTGTTATATATGGGCATAAATGACCCCAGACTGAAATACAACAACCTTCACACACTTCCTACTTATTGTGGTGGGAAGATGCTTGTTGGTGGGTCGAATATTTGAATATTATCTGTAATGAACTATTGTAAACTACTTAATGAAAATAAAATGTATACAAATTTTAAAAAGTGTCTAAAGAGGCAGGGGGTCAGGGCAGGTGTGAAACTGGGGACATTGGTGGTAGGAAATATACATTGGTGAAGAGACAGGTGCTGGAACATTATAAACATTATATGACAAAAACCCAATCATAAACAATTTTGTAACTGAGTATCTCACTGTGATTCAAGTAATTAAATAAATTTGAATTAAAAAGCAAGAGGCATGTGCCAGCTGCCCCCGACGGGCAGCTCTCCGGCACGGCCACGGCCCCCCAGAAGCACAAGGACTTAACACAGAAAACCAGCGGCTTGGAGCAGAAAAGCG
>JAOXYA010000018.1:6049384-6075500 GCA_028565675.1 Sorex palustris
CTGGGCCCTAATCTTGGAACCTCTCTCCTTCTGTCTCTGACTCTGGATCTCTGGAGCTCGAGCTCTCTCGCTTCTCATTCTCTTCTTTCTATCCTCCTTCTCCTTCTCCTTCTTTCTATGTCCTTATTCAGAACAGATATTTGAGATTCACCATTTACAAGAAAACTTGACACATATTCAAAATTATTTCTTCCAGCTCTTAAACTGAAGATGGTGGCAGGAACTCAGATACAACTTGTAGCTAAAATTGTGGTTTGTTTCAAAGTTGGTAGTCAGCAAACTGCAGCCTCAGACCGATTGCCTGCCTTTGAGCAACCCGTGAGCTAGGAATGGATTTTATTTGTATCTGTAGTAGGGGGGAAAGATCAAAGAATACCAATATTTTGCAACATATATTTGTCCTCTGAAATTCAAATATCAATGTCTACAAATAAAGGTTTAATGGAATGCTGCCTTGCTCATTTGTTTGTGGTGATATTTTGTACAACCACAGACTTGGCAGACTTAAGTAGCTACAAGAGAATGAATGGTGCAAAGTGTAAAATATTTGTTATTTGACCCATCTAGGAAAAAGATTGCCAATTCCTGGTTAGGGATGGTAATTAAGAACAACTCAAAGAAATGTTTCAGGAAACCCAGAAAACCATAGTAGAATCTGTTAGCTTACATACAGAAATAGTGTCTGTGCCCATAGTTAGTACTAGGTGACAGGATGCAATGAGAAAATAGTGTATATGTATGTGTGTATGTGTATATATACACTAAGTCTACAGCATATACACAGTAATTGTGGAGATAACAATGTCCAAGTTTCTCACTGCCACATCTCTAGCACCAAGTCAATTTCTTAGAGCTAAGCAGGTGCTCATTAAATGATTATTGAATGAAGACAATGAGAGGAGAAAGAAACAGAAAGCAAGGAAGTAAGAGGTACCCAGGTTTGAGAGTAAAATAAGTTCCAATTCAGCCTTAAATTTACCTATCCTTGCACAATATTTACAAATTCCTAGAAGTTCCTCCTTTCTAATACCAGAGACATAGTACAGATAGTAAGACACATGCTTTGCATGCATGCTGACAATTCTAGCCCCAGAAAAACACATTACCAGAGGAAGCCCTGAGTACAGCCACAGAAGTTCAGGTAATCCCAGCCTGAAGTGCCCAGTCAATGTCACAGCAATTGGGATCTTGCAGTGAACTACTAGCCCAGTTCACCACGAATCTCTGCAAGAGTCCTGACCCCTGAGTACTGTTTGGAAGGCTCTTTCCAGAAAATTCCATACTTTGAAATTTAACAGAACAAATTCTAATTGTAACCCCAGAGGATTAAAGA
The DNA here is from genome assembly GCA_028565675.1 of Sorex palustris. Lineage (NCBI taxonomy): Eukaryota > Metazoa > Chordata > Mammalia > Eulipotyphla > Soricidae > Sorex > Sorex palustris. The sequence goes on from JAOXYA010000018.1 coordinate 6,050,718, forward strand.
AATGACTACCTATAGCTACTGCTAGATTCCTTCAAGATCACCTTTTTCATCCTCTTCCTTAGTGACAACTTACATATTTAGACTGGAGACTAAATTCAGACTTATGAGTAGCAAGAGGAAGGGAATTGAAAACAAAATTCATAAATAAACAACATCATCAGTCACTGTTGCTCTTTGATAGTGGTTCTTTCTGAAATAGGTCTCTCTCTCTCTTTCTCTCTCTCTTTCTATCTATCTCTCTCCTCTTTCAGGTGACACCCACCCCTTAGGTGATTCTCAACCCCCCTGGTGGTGAAGCAGAGAACGCAGAGTATCAAGTTTCCTTCCACACACTCAGTAAAGATCTAGGTACCACATACTGCGCGCCAGGCATGGTTCAAGGGGCTGGAGGGTGTGAATGCACAACAGCAGAGAACCCCAGGTTTGCCCACCCCAACATGCATATTATAGCAACATCTAAAAAGGAGAACAAGTGAAGAGGGACTGAGAATGTGAGCAGGAGGCAGGGGTAAAGTTTTCACTAGAAGGGTCTTGTGGAAAAGGTACTTTGGAGCTGAAAGCGGATGGACCGAGACAAGTGGGTGACTGGGCGGGGAAAGAACCAATAAACTGAACAATAATGTGATGAGATTGTTGGATGGCAGAGAAATGACAAACCAAATGAGCTCAGAGTGTAGGGGGTGGAGAGAGGGTCCTGAAGGATCCAGTCATCTACCGTATTTACAGCAGAGGGAGTGGTTGGTGCCCTACCTAGTAGTACCCAGAGTGTATTTCTGGCTCAGGATTCAGGAAAGATGCCTGGTAGTGCTCAAGGGACCATATATGATGCAAGGTATCAAATTGGGTTCATCCGTGTGCAAGGCACAAACCTTCGCCCCTGTACTATCTCTCCTGTCCCCTAGTCATCACCGCAAGCTTAAATTTCAGGCAAGAATAACACTGACTGCTTCTTTCATGGCTGGCTCAGGAAAAACAGGAATTATCCAAACTGTTGTTGTCCTTTTCCTTTTGGAGTTGGGAGCCCTGAAGCGCAGGAGGGTGACAAACCCAGGGTCACCGAAGGAAAAGGAGCAAGGCCAGGATTCTGGGAGACTTGCCAAGCGAATGTGATCCAAGGGAATTTGGCCCCAGGGAGTCTCCCTGGGGGAACTCCCCCTCTTAGCAGGAGGCTCTTCTGGGTGATGCAGCACCCACAAACAGCTGGCATTCTCTGCAGCCCTAGATTCCTGCCACTTGGTGCTAAGTGCCTGGATGAGCCAGGAGTGCACCTTCTTCTAAAGGAGCCCCAGGGATATCTAAGTCAGGTACCCCAGGGTAGGGAGCTGGAGGGGACCGTGAACAGTGCCCAATTACCCTCCTGCCACCACCTCATTTCAAAACTCCTGCTCCTGAAACTCAATTTGGAGCCAGAGGAGGGTCGAGTGTGTGCCATCGTAGACATCAGACAATCCCTTTCCAGGTGACCAGTGGCCTCCCCACTGGTGTCCGAGTGTGGGGGAGTTTTACCAATTGTTGCATTCTGGGATGGGGGTCCTGCTGAACCCGAAGACAGAGTGAGCCAACCCCAGGCCAGACGCAGGAGCTGGATCCTGTGTTTGAACCGACCCAGCGGCCAGAGCTCCCAACCAAACCTGCGCTGAGTTTTGACGTCTACACCAAGTGAGGTGCATTTCCTGCTTCCCCACGCCCTGACTTCAGATGGCCTTCTCATCCACCACTGCTGTCTCAGGTGCCCAGGCTATTTTAATGATCTTTAGTCTTCTTATTTGATGGTGAATCGAATGCAGGCTTATGGTGGGAATTCGCTTCTTGCATAAAGATGAAGTAAATGCTTTGATCTCCCAGCCTTTAGGGCAACCACCAATAAGTCGTGTGTCTTTCCACTTCACCTTTTATAGTTCTCCCTGCCTGTTCACTCTCTTCACCTCTCCAAGCCTTTGTTTCCTCTTCTGTAATATGGGGCTAAAAATACCTCCCTTTAAGGATATAATGGATGCTTAATAAATTAGATTACATCTACTATTATTCAACTTCACTTGTGTTTATTTTCCACTTGACATTCTATAATGAACATTTTCCATGTGTCATTAACTACTCTTCAAAACATGACTTTTAATGGCTGCATAATACACCATCATTTTAATGAACTGTAATTTATTTAACTATTCTCCTATTATTAAGCTTTGAAGTATATTCTAATATTTTTCTATTTCAAATCACACAGCATACTTTCTACCTCTCAGCTTCTCTTGGGATAGATGGCAGTGGGGGGAAGGGGGGAAGAATAAAGAGTATAAACATTTTCAAGTTCGTTCTCCATGCTGCCAAGCTATTATTCCAGGGAAGGTAAAGCACATGCTTCCAGTACCCTCACCGGCATTCAAAATCACCTAGAATTTCATGCCACTGACAGAGATAACTATCATTCAGCATACCAATTGGCAGCAATGATGAAGAAGAAGCAAGCTAAACTCTGTGACAGATTTCAAAACTAGCAAGTCGCTTGAAATGTAGATAGGGCATGAAATGCTGAGGGAAAGTCTCTGTATGACCAACCTCTTCTAACCAAGCTTGCACCTTGCTGAAAAAAAGCCCTCATCGGGGCAAAGACATCCTGCTCATTGGCAAGTTTCTAATATTAGTCCATACCTGGAAAAACCTTCCCCTCTTCTGGTCCCGATGCTTACACCCCAATCATCCTGAAGGGGGTTGATAATTGTGGCAATTGCATAAAATGATTGCTACCTGCAGAGCCAATCACTTCCCCTCCCCGGCAGAACTGATGAGCAATTCATTATCGAGGGCTTAATTGCTGTAAACCTGGAGGAAAAGGGACGGTTTGTCTGATTTCCAGGATTTCATGCGTTCGACCCTCCTTGGTTCCAAATTGACTTTTGGGAGCAGGAATTTTGAAATCAGGTGGTGGCAGGGGGTAATCACATAATGGAAGGGGCAATAGAAATATTTGCATAACCTGCCTTGAACTGGGATGCTAACTTCCAATGCGGTTCTGCCTCCAGGAGGGGAGCAGAATCTTTTGGAATGATGCTGACAACACTGGCAGCATGCCCACAGCTGGTTGTAAGCAGCCATAATGAAATGCTAGTTGAAAAAAAAACATTCACACAGAAGGCTTAACTTGCAGCAACAGCTTCGCAAACTCTCAGGCAAGGACTTAATGTCCCTATGGTGAGATACAACGATTTTCACAAATGTTCTTTCACTGAAGTGTTTTTTGATCATTCCACCAGCCAGCCATAGAAAATAAGTCATTGTGGGCCTGTGGATGTGGACAGGCTTGAGGAATGGTTGGGAGAAGTGAAGACAGTGGTGGGATTGGGGTTGAAATGTTGACTTGGAAATCATGAAGTTTAAATAAAGCGGAGGAGAAAAATAAAAAGCAACGAGCAAAAGCTACGATGAAGCAGCATTAGAACCCTGCACTCAGCTTCCTGGGTTCAAATACCATCTCTTCTCCTGGTCCTCACAGATTGAATAAAGTAAACACGTCCTCCATAATGCTCCAAGAAATGATGACATCAGTGCCAGTCTCCAATAACTGCTTCAGAGATGACCAGAGACTCTCTGTGTAAAGTCACCCATCTGGGACTCATAAAAGGTAATCAGTTAGTATGTCTAGGATATCTTACATAGAGCCCCAATTTGAATGGACCCATTAATTTCAAGTATATTCTATTACCAAGAGCTGTTTATTTTTAAAAGTTACCTGACAACTAACCCGGGTTTGATCTCCAGCATCCTAAGTGCATAGCCAGGAATAAATGCTGAGTATCACTGGGAATGGCCCCCCAAAACAAAAATAGCCAGGAATGTACCTGAGCAGTAGACCAGTTGCATTACACATGTAAGGCCCTTGGCTCCATATCTAACACCACCACCACAACAACAATAACAAGTTATTAGATCTCCTCCAGGGGAGGAAATTATGGTAAGAAAATGAGTTGTTTGCCACAGAGGTGCCACAGTGTTTCAGAAACACACATGCCAACATTTAACCTCGAATTTTTTAAGATATTGTTTTGCACTCATTTTGCTACTCTTATATTTACTCTCGTTGAGTCAGGGTTCAAAACCGGGGTTCCCATTCATTAACTCCACAGGATTGGGGCAAGAAACCTCTCCAAGTCTCTAGTTTCCCTCACGTATAAAATGGGAATTTAAACTATCCCCACCATGCCTCACTATGATGGCTGGCACCCAGAAAGTACTCGAATAATGCAGGAATGGATTGGTATTTCTTGACAAAGAAGCTGGGGTTCTTAAGGTAAAGTTGCCAGGGGCTCACTGGGACAGGTAAGGTTGCCAGACATCCAAATGTAGTAGTTGCTAGGCCGTGTGCGTCTTCCATGTGATTCCAAAGACAATATCCATTTTATTGCACCAAGTTGACAAAATGTACCAGTGTGATAACGATTCCTTCATTCTCATTATTTTGTCAATCAAATAAAATAATAACTGCCAGGACAAAATCCTGATCTTTTTGTAACCAGCAGACCAGCATCCTCTATGGAATGTGGAGTCTTTTGCTTTTGTGGCCAAATTGTTTTGAAACTTATAGATGATGAACACAATATGGGCTTACCTAATAGCCATCATTATTTTTGCATTTTATCTTTTCATCCCTCAAAGCAGACATGATAAACAACACACGAATTACACGGTGCAGATGATTGCTGAGTTTGGAAGTTTTATGTTGAGCGCTTTTTAAAAATGAAAAAACAAATAGCTTAGGGGCTACCATCTCTTCAATCACTGACCTTTATTGTCTACGGGAGAACCTGTTACTACGAGAACCTATTACTACGTGGTAGAATTCTGCCCTCGTTCGTGCAGCAACCCCATAGGCAGAGAGTGAGATGAGGGAAAGAAAAAGAGAGAAAGATGAACGTCATCATTTTCAGGGTACTGGGACAAGCACTCAGAGCATGGTCGTGCTATGGGGGACAAAATCATGTCCTCCCTTCCCTCAAGCTCCATGCCCTCTGACCAGTGCCGTTGGGCCCTCAAGCCACATAGACCTACCACAGCTTCCCTCTCCTGTGGCCAGGCAATGCCCACAGCCAGCCTCCTACACAACTCAGCCAACATCCCAGTTCCTAAAGGACTTCCAAAAATAGCAAATAGATAAAAATTTGTCCTTCCCCCCCCCCGCGCCCCAGAGTGAAAGGAGACTTAAGAGGGTGTCTCAGATTCTTACCTAACCACAGGTGCTTCTAGAGTCATCACATTATAGATATGGGGCACGTTTGGGTGGGTGGGGTTGGTCTGGGTCATACTGGGTGGTACTCAGGGACTACTCCTGGTCCTGTGCTCAGGAGTGACAGAGCTTGGGGCATCCTGATAGGATTGGCCTCATGCCAGGCAAGGGCCTTACCCCCTGTATTACCTCTTGGGCCCCCGGGGTATATTTTATGTTTTATATAGTCTTCTCTCAGCAGGGAAAGGAACCTTCAGTTGAGTTTCTCTTCTCATTGGTTCCAGCTGGTGTTCGTCTCCAATTAACACTGCCGCCCAGAGAGGCAGATAAGGCTCCACGTTTAGCCCCTGCTCTCTTAGCCACCAATCTGTTCACTCCTGGACCCCTGGCCCAGCAAGAACAGGTCTCCAGAGAGTAATTGCTCTCCTGCACTGACTGCCCCCTGCCCGCAATTGCACATTGCCCTCTCTCTTTCCTGTTTTTCTGTTTAGGGAAGAATGGACCACACATCCAACAAGGAGGGGGGGGGACCCATCTTTTTAAGATGTTCAGAGGGGCTGAAGAGATAGTAAAGGGGTGAAGGTATGGGCCTTGCACATGACTGACCTGGGTTTGATCCCTAGCACCTGGGTTTGGTCCCCTGAGCACTTCCAGAAGTGATTCCTGAGCACAACACCAGGAAGAAGCCCCGGTGTGGTCCAAGGACAAAAACAAAAGTTCAGACTATTGGCTACACTGTAAGCCAAGATGCCAAGGAAACATCTGGTGAGCCTGGAGAATGAATGGATAGGAATGTAGGTGACAGAATGCAATGAACTATTCCTTTAAACATTAACACATGTAACTATTTTCTAGGTCACTGTAACTGTCGCACTGTTCAAAGCATGGTGACAGGTGATTCTCCTGTTCACTGTGTTGGCCGGCGAGGTGCCAGTGGATGCTCGTTCACAAGTCAGCTAGCAATGAGTCTGTGACCGGAAGCAGTGCTCACAGATACGAACGCCCCATATAAAATAAACACGCCTTCGAGACCCACACCAAGTACCACGTCTCCGTCAACTGGATAACCGTGACCACTGCTGTCCACTCCGACCGGCTACTGCGCCCACGCGATAAACTACTGCATCTGGGGCCTTGCCCCGTCCATTCTGCTGTGTCCCCCCAGTCCCACCTCAATGCCCCAAAGTGGACTCCAACGCCAGCGGCGCCTCTCACTCACCTGGGGCCAGCTGAAGAAGGGAAGTAAGGCAGGGGACCTCTCCTCTTCATCCATGCTCAGACAATGAGGACCATGCAGGCTCGTAGCCCACCTGAGAAAGCGCTTGGCTGAAAAAACCACGCGCGAGAGTGAACCCTCTGTGGGAGAGACGAAGAAATCACCGTTTCTGACCAGCTAGGAGATGGGATAGGATGTTCTCGGAAATCCGCTGAACTTCTGATTCTCCACCTTCCCTTCCAGTGACTAGTGCGAGTCATTGCTGAGGGCTTCAGATCAGATCTGCACTTCCAGAGATCAGCTTTTGGTGCTTTGCAGGAGGCAAGTGAGGCCTCTGTGATTGGCCTTTTGAAAGACTCCCACCTGTACGCTATCTGTGGCAAAGGAGTAACAATTATGCCAAAAGGCCTCCAGGTAACACGCCACACGTGAGGAAAACATGTTTAAGAATCCACTACGTGGGTAGGAGGATCGGAGCGATATTACAGCGGGGAGGGCACTTGCCTTGCACGTGGCAGAACCAGGTTCAATCCCCAGCATCCCATAAGGTCCCTTGAACACCACCAAGAGTAACCCCTGAGCATCGCTAGGCGTGACCTCCCCAACCCCCTCCAAAAAAAAAAAGAATTCACTACATGGGAAACATTTAAAAAAAATCCCCCCTCTACTTCCTGTTATGGGTAGTTCTGCATGTTAGATTTCTTTTTCCCTCATGGGGATCCAAGGTACCTATGGATCTGATTGTACATAGAAAACTAGGGGACAGGAATCAGGTTTTGGTAATTTTTCCATTTTTATCTGTGTGAATTTTTCTTTCTTTTTGGGTCACACCCAGCGATGCTCAGGAGTTACTCCTGGTTCTGCACTCAGGAATTACCCCTGGCAGAGCTTGGGGGACCACATGGGATGCTGGGAATCCAATCCAGGTTGGCCACGTGCAAGGCAAACGCCCTCCCCGCTGTACTATCGCTCTAGCCCTCTGTATGAATTTTTTTATTATTTTTATTAGTGAAACACCATGTGGTATACAGTTGTAGACGTACAATTTTTTGTGCTTGGGTTTCAATTATACAATGATTGAGTTTTTAATATAAATGCGGGGACAGGGAGAGAGAGCACAGCAGGTAAAGGTCTTGTCCCAGCATTCCACGTGGGCCCCGGAGCACCACCAGGAGTGATTGCTGAGTGCAGAGCCAGGAACAATCCCTGAGTATCACCAGGTGTAGCCCCAAAATTACAGCAACAAAAATTTAAGATAAAAATGAGGGGACATAAAGCATTCGTGCAAGTTGTTTTAGCAGACATTTCAGCACTTCAATTTTGTAACATTTATAGATAAAACTTTTCAATTTTTCTGGAAAAAAATTACTGCAACTGGCAAACCAATATGATCTCATTAGTGTCCATCACAAACACGTCAGGCTGACTCAGAGAGACCCAGAAACTTCGGGTTTGCGAGAGGCACAGCAGCTGCCACCCCCACAGGTCACGGTGGCACCTGGGAGACTGGGTGATGCCGGTGGCACACATTCACATAAAAATAACAGGGCCAGAGCAACTGTAAGTGCTAAGACACTTGCCTTGCATGCAGCTGACCCAAATTTGATCCCTGGCACACTCTGAGCCCCACCAGGAGTGATCCCTGAGTGCAGAGTCAAGAGTAAGCCCTATGCACTGCCAGGTGTGCCCCAATCCCACCTCCCCACTGAAAGACCGTGACGAATATGATTGGTTATGTTGGCAAAGTTCTTATGAGGCATCATTCCTTAAAGAGAAACTAGAATCTCTGTTTACCACCAAGCATCATAAATGATGGGCCGGGGTCAGCAAGCAGGCATAGGTCCATGGCAGCAAAGGTAGAGTAGAGCTTCTATCAGTGAGATGGAATGACTCAGCTACAGAAACCTTTTGGAAAAGAGAGAGCTACTAAAGCCTTCAGTGATGACTATGAGGGTCAAATTGTTAAGTGATAAAAGGCAAGGAGGAGATGAAGGACTTGAGGAGAGGTCTGTGGGCTGGCAGCTGAAAGCCACGTGGAATTCACTGAATTCCAACAAATGCTTTAAACCTAAGACAGTTGCGGAGGCTGGATCTCAGGCAGTAGGTCTGGGAAGGGTATTTGAGCCTCCAGGTTAGGGCTCAAGCTCTGAGCAACATCAAAAGGCAAAATGGGGCAGGGCCATAGTATAGCAGGGTGGACATTTTCCTTGCGTGAGGCAAGCTGGGTTCGATCACCGGCATCCCATATGGTCCCCCGAGCATTGCCAGGAGTCATTCCTCAGTACAGAGCCAGGAGTGACCTCTGTGCATCACCGGGTGTGACCCAAAATGAATATATATACATATAAATATATTGGCAAATATAAGGGACCTGCCCCAGCATTATTGCCCTGGCTCTGCACTCATATATAACCAAAGGAAAAGGGAATTTTTCTAATTTTTCTAGCCCCTGATTTTGATCTGTGCAAGACAGCATGCAGATCAGGCACCAACAGTAGTTCCCTATCTGGCAGATACAGTGGGAAACTTCTGGCATCTGCTTGGGTTTTCTGTCCCTGAATGTGTCCTTAACTTCCTTCTCTCTCCTGTCCCTTCCCTTCCTACCAACTTGTCCTCTGTCTTCTTTGACTTTATTCTCACATCTTCTCTTCCATAAAGTATCCCCCCATCCTCCCAAGAAGTTGGTCTTCCCATTCTCTCCCCAACCCCTAGATAGACCTCAAACGCATCAGCATCAATGCCTCTGCTAGCCTGGATCACACCTGTTTCTGTGTGTCTTTGCCTCTCTTAACTTTATTATTCACATTTACATTTTTAATGATAAAAATTTTTAATAATAAAAAAAATTTTACCGATGTCCTTTGCCAAAGTGTCAAAAATAAGATGGACTGGACACATAATTCAATTCAGAGATGACCACTGAATTAGAGCTGTTACTGACTGGATTCCACGGGACGTCAAAAGGATGAGTGGCTGCACACCTACGAGATGGTCAGACTTCTTCGTCAAAACCCTGAACAGTTTGAGGCTCTTCGTGTTCCTAGAGTGAGAAGATGCCATTGGACTACACTAGCATGTGACAGGGACGAATAGAGATGTTACTGGCGCACGCTCGAGCAAACCGAAGATCAATGGGATGACAAGTGATATAAGTGAATGAGGGGCCAGAGCAATAGTACAGCAGGTAGGGCATTTGCCTTGCACGCAGCCAATCTGGGTTCAATCCCCAGCATCCCATTATGGTCCCCTGAGCACCGCAAGGAGTAATTCCTGAGTGTAGAGCCAAGAGTAACCCATGAGCATCGCTGGGTGTGACCCCCAAAAAAGCAACAAAATTTTTTTAAATGAGTGTCATTGTGGTCACAAGTTTACAATAGTATGAACGATTTTTTTTTGCCATACACGGTTCCAACACCTCACCACACAAACATCCCAAGACCTCCCACCGATGTCCTTATAGTTTGTTGGTAAGTAAAGGATGCACTGAATGGCTTTAGGTCACTGGGCTCCATCCCACCTTTACAAAAAATCTCATGGGAAGCACTGAAACCTAGGGTGCCCGAGTTAATCCCTGCAGTTTCCAGTTTCATTAATTGGGGCTCACACATTATCCTGCTCATTAACTTTCTTGGCTGCTGTTATGTGCCAAGGATCATCCGATCTACAGCTACAGCTCAGGCCATGGCCAGCGCGAGTCTTGGAATACTAAACACGTTGTCTTATGTTCCTTTACATTAAATGCTTTGAACCTTTAGCAAATTTCTCAACACAATTATTATTGTGTTGAGACACCAAAATGCCATTTCTTCCTATAATACTAAAAGAAAATCCTAAAGGTGAAGGCTAGCTGTTGACTTCATTTGTGCATGAAGCTTGTACCTACCTCGGGAGAGAATTTGTGGCCCAGATACAAAACTCAGAAATAACCACCACAATAAATCCCACAGATTCTCCCTTCATGTTTGAGTCCCGAAACTTCTCTTTTCTGCCAGAACCTGAAAACTTTTCATCGCTCTGAGTTATTTTTTGTAAAATGGGATGTGGAGTCTGCACAGATATTGGTATGAGATCCCCCCACACCTTTTCCCACCTGTTTTTCCCCTGGTTTTGGGGTCACACCTGGTGATGTTCAGAGGTTAGTCCTGGTTCTCTACTCAGGAATCACTTCTGGCAGTACTTGGGGGATCATATGGGATACTGAGGATTGAACCTGGGTCAGCCACGGGCAAGGCAAATGCCCTCCCTGCAGTACTATCGCTCCAGCTCCCCTTTGCTACTTGTTTTCATTGGGATATGTTCCATTGTGTTGCTCAGCTACAAAGATAAAAGGAGACTTTTGTATCAGATCGATGATGATCTGAATTGAAGACCTTTAGCCGTTTTTCTGAGATTACACTGAAGGAAAAGAAGCTTAAACCGTTCTCATTATAATGTGGTGTTCAAACCTCCAACTGGCCCAACTGTCCGGGATTTGATAATCTGAAAACAAATTGGGGGTGCTCTCTTATTAATAATATTGATCCCATTCACTTTCTGGACCATTAATGAAGACTCATATTCCCTTTCTTGGTATTTAGTTTGACCTGACAGCTGCCTTTTGTACTGATTTATCCATATTCGAATAGAAAGGCAAAAGTTGGACTTAATGAAAGCAGACAGATTTTTGTCTTTCCTCTTTATTGTTTTGAAAGTCTAGACTGACCTTCTAGCAGCCTCAGTGAGAGCTGGCTGGGTGGGATGAACCCATCTCTTGCACCAAACTCTCTTCTCTAATGAAGATAATCCATCATTTAAACGACAGGGAATGGAAGGAAGCTGTACTAACCACGATACCGCCAACATGCCGGCCACAGGGAGTGACTTGCCCATACCTGTCCCATCTCCACTGGAAATTACACCGACCTTCCAGAGCCAGGGTGAAAATCAAGGGGCTACAGATGCAGTTCATTAGCACTAGGCATGGCAGAGGCAAAGAGGAAAGATGGGAAACATTGGAATGAGGAGACCAGAGCTGGAGTGAGCCTCAAGAGGTGGGCATCAACTTTTCTTCCTGAGCATGTAGGGACATGCCCTCACCGCTACTCTTAAGAAGGCTGCATGTGAAGAGTGTGGATGATGCTGAGATGTTCTTTCTTATTCTCTAGATAAAAAAACAAAGGCTCTGTCAGAGACACTGGTTCTTGGTCAAAGAATTAAGGAATGTTAAGCTACCTGGAGTCTGACTCACAAGATGTGAATTTAATACAGTAAAGGAACTGCCTGAGTTATTTTGACCTTCAAAGCCCCAATTTCCTAACCCATAAAATAAAGCTAAAAGAACAAGCAAGAACCTACTCCCTCTGGATTGTTGGTGATTCAGTGAAATGACATGGTGTTCCCCAAACTCTGATCCTCTTCAAAACACAGCATGATTTATTACCTTCCCAACCCACCACTTGGAATTCATAAATCTCAATTCACTCACTCAAAAAGGGTAAAAAAAGACCATCCAGATCTATTTTATCACAAGAAATAATCATGTGTGAAATCATGATTTTTTTCATTTCAAATGATGTTCTCCCCCTCCCCAATCTAGTAAGGTAACCAGTAAAAAGAAAAACCCTACATAGCACCAAAAACCATCGTCAGCACCCTCTACGGCTCATGTTATCATGCTTTGTTGGGGGATGCTAAGATATTTGTGAGGGAGGTTTCTAGGTTACAAAGTACTGTGTGGATGCAAGGTGGAGTTTTCAACTCTGCAGCCAATGATGAGATGGGTGGACTTCTTGGTGGGGGGCGGGGGGAGTCACTGGAGAAAGTCCATGTTCCTCAACATTTTGCTGTATCTCAGGTAAGGACCCTCCCATCTCTTAGCCCATCACCCTAGGGCTTGAAGAGCTCTTCCTTATGTGCACAAGCATCGTGCTGATGGAAGATGATGAACTGAAAGGGCAGAGCAAATTGAAGCCAGTAGGAGTGTTCTCGACACTAACAAGATGCACCTGAGCTTCAGCTCGTTCCTCTATTCATCCCCAAACAGGTCTTACTCCAGAAGAGATCCATCAGTGATGTCAGCCCAGTGCCTCCTCCAAACAATATCCCATCAGACCTTTGCCAAGATCTGCCTCTGGCAAACCACGCCTTCGAGGATCACCCTTGTGGATCTTTGTCTCGTCTGAGAATTGACACAGTCCCCTGGACCACCGCTTCTCACAGAGATTGGTGGCTTTCCCTTCTGTGGGTATTGATCTCGGCTTGCCCCACTCCAGACTAATTGAATCATCGTCATGGGAGGTGGGACTGAAGCACAAGTATTGTAAAAACATTTCTGCTGGAAAAATCCAAACATGCTTCCATGATGGAGAACATGGTTTTAAAGGAAGGTGGAAAAAAAAAACAACAAAATCCCTTGACATCTTTAGTGTCCCTAGATCCAGCAGTGCTCTGCCTTAGAGATAAGAATGCACCGATTTCAATTCTAGGAGAACCCTGTGGCCTTTTATCTGTTTCCCAGGCATTAAAAATAAAGCTCATAGACCGACTTTCCCTCCTTTCCAAATGGCAGCTCATTCTGTTTTCTGTCTCAAGTTTCAAAGCAGGGAATAAACAAACCCTGTGGCATGAGTGGTGCTCGACCATGCTGCAGTTACAAAGGGTTTACTTCAAAACCTTTCTTCGTGTCTGACATGCAATTCACTGGGTCTTCCTTAGGAGTCAGTTGCTTGAATAGTAGGAGAATTATCAGGGGCTCTCTCCAGCACAACTACAACTTCCCATATCTCCTCCTCACGGTTGACTGAGACCTTGAACCCACCCTTCAGCCAGCCAGGATGTACCAGGACGCACCATTTGGGGCATAATATTACTCTCATGCCCTTACAAATAAGCAGACTAGGGTTCGAGACACACCAGGTCAATTCATTACCTCCCTGATGACATGGAATTTGAAAGGGGTCGAGATTTGGAGAGACACCTAAGGAGAATTGGGCTGTGTGTATTATCGAGTCATATGGAAGCCAGAAGTGAATGCCAGCTATTATTTCTGCTTCCATTTTGTGGGAAGCAAAGAAGGCAGCAGTAGACAGAGAACAAGAAGGATGAAGCCAAGAGAGAGAGCAGCTCAGTGATGGAAGATAGGCCTAGATGGCACTCAAGTCCCTCATTACTGCCATTTTTTCTGAGCCCTCAACATGCTCTTCGGCTCTGTGAGCTATCAGTATTCTGATAAAAAAGATTCCTCTCTTTGCTTAAGGTGATCTGTATGTATTTTTGCTACTAGCAAGGCAGATACATCAATATGACTATGCATGAATATAAGCAAAAACCTTTTATCAGATCCCAAAATAGCAATCCTCCATGCAAGAAATGATAGAAAACTCAGAGAACTGGATTGGGACACAGGTCAGCTGGAAACCCTCCCTCACCAGCTGTATTAGCTTGCATCACTATTTTATCACAAACCACAGTCTTTTCACCTCTGCTAAGGAGACTAATACTTCCTTTGGAGGCTGTGAAAATGAATTGCTGTTTGAAATTTAATTTGATTTTTTTGGCTTTTTGTGTCATACCTAGTGATGTTCAGGGTTTACTTCTGGCTTTGCACTCAGGAATTACGCCTGGCAGTTCTCGGGGACAATAGGGGATGCCAGAGATCAAATCTGGGTTGGTCGCGTGCAAGGCAAATGCCTACCTGCTCTACTATTGCTCCAGCACCAAATTAATTTTTTAATAAAATCCTCCGTGAAAATTAAATACAATTCCCTCTTCCTCATCCCCTCAACTAAGCAGAATGCCTTTCTCTGTCTAAGGACTAGAAGGAAGCTCATGGAACCAAGAGAAGCAGCTGAGGGCTTGTCTTCCAAGACCTGCGCCTTACCAGAGCTTTCTGGGACCACGGTCTTCTCTTCCTTTGTTCATGGCTAAGAGAGAGGAGGGGTAGAGCCAAGAAATCAACTTCCCTCTCCAGGTTCCCCACAGCCCCGAGGGCATTCAAGCAGCCAATTAAAAATTTTATTTCTGAAAGTTCTCGGTTTAGACAAATGAAGAGGTCACGGAGCTAGGAGCATCTAAAAAACGAAGAAGATGAAGACATAGACGAAGTTCACAGGGCATGGGCTTAAATCACCTTCTCCAAAATGAAAAACAAATTTAAAAAATAATTTAGGTCACTGAATTGAAATTCATCTGGATCCTCATTAAAAGTTCAGTTTTTCTTGGAGCTAGAGCAATAATAGAGTGGAGAGGGCTGCCTTGCATGTGGCTGACCCAGCCTCGATCCCCGGCATCCCATATGGTCCCATGGGCACTGCCAGGAGTAATTCCTGAGAGCAGAGTCAGGAGTAACCCCTGTGCATCGCCAGGTATGGTGCAAAAACAAATTTTAAAAAGTTTTCTTTTCCTCCTATGAATCCCCAAGAGCAGAGGGATGTGAAAATGACGTTAGGTTGTAGAGCCATGGGCCAGGTTTGGACTTTGAGACCAGACAGGCCTGAATTGAAAACGTGACTTTGTTGATTCTGGGTTTAGCCGGTGCTGGTTGGTGAGCAACGCACATTCCTATTCATTTCCATCTCAGTTTGTTCTCCAAATGCACAGAATTTAAGTGTCTGTTTTATCAAGTTGAAGACAAAATTTAAATGAAATTCTTATCATCTCTATAAGTGCAGCACATGTAGATGCTCAATAAAAACCTTCCCTTTCTCTGCCCCCTACTTTAGTGTACCCTGAAAACACAGGCATTTCAGGGTCTGATCGTTGTGTTGAGTTCCACTTCTGATGTGATCTCCCATATGAAGATAGTGAGCTTTTTCAGACCCCAGTTTCCTTCTTGCTTAGAATAGACCACAATTTTATCCATCCAATACATGGCACTTTCTGTCTCCCGCATGTCAGCACAGTTTTCTGCAGCTACAATGAACTCTCCCGGCTTCTTGGTGGGGGAGGGGAGGGGACTCACCCTCGGCTCCAAGACTGATCTGGTGAGTCAGAAGCATCCTTAATTGGTTCAGCTGATGCAACTGAAGCCAAAGAAACAAGAGCAGACAGTCTCCAGGTCTTCTGAGAAAAGCTACCTCCTTCCAAGTCTCTGAGGAAAATCAATACCAACTCTAGAAAAGAAGGCAAAGAGGTGGCTGAAGAGCCAGGATTTAAAGCACTGGCCTTACACATGGCCAACCCAGGTTCAACTCCCAATCACTTACAGCGCAGCTAGGAGTGATCCCTGAGCACAGAGCTGGGAGGAAGCCCTGAGCACTTCTGAGTGTGCCCCAAAAACTGTAAAGAAAGGAAGAAAGCAGAAGATTTCAGAAAGGCCTTGGAGGAGCCAGGGAGATAGTACAGGGGTCCACACCCCGTCTGCAGCCTCCTGACCATTACCAGGTGTGGCCTCCTACCCCGAGCACCACCCAGATGGCCCTGGAGGCTCCTGGCACTGAGCAGTGCTTCATCCTGAGACCCTGGCACTGAACCACCAGCAGGATTGGCCAAGCATCATCGGGTATAGAACCTGGACCCCTGCTGAGGACTTTCCACACACCCTGCAAGGAAATCAACAACAAGAAAGACTGGTCACAGGTGTGGGATTGAGCCCGGTCCAGTACCAGATCCCTGTGGCCCCGCAGGGCTGGAGCAGTGATATACTGAGTCAGTGGCTGACTCCTGGGTACCCTACACACTACCTGCAAGGCATCCCACAAAGACCGAGTGTCGTGCCTGAGTTTCAGATCCCCAACTGCAGAGAGACCGAGTCCACACATGATAATGCAAAAGCGAAGGAACTTTATTACTAGCCCAAGCCAGTGATAGCCTGAGCTAGGGTCCAAGTCTCATCCAACTCAGTGGAGTCTTGACAAGGACCTCAACTCCAAATCACAAGCAGTATATATAGTTTATATAAGAAGCAATTTATATGCTGGTTTGTTTTTAGCATCAGCCCTATTACAATGGTGGTCAGCAATTAGGCAATGGTTAGTAACAGTTTCTAAGGAGGGTGCAGTGACCCTTCATGACCCACCAGACCCAACTGCTCAATTCCCTACCTTGGCAAATTACTCAACTGGGAGTTTACCAGCAATTTCAAGTCCTGCTTTGGGAAAACAGAAACTGAGGCCATCTGAGACCTAATGTTAGATGAAGCTTGCCATGGCATCAGTTTGGCCCTCACACAAGCCTGGATCCTAAAACTACTGTCGGTCCCTTGAATCACTGAAGTCTTTGTTAGACGTTTCGACTCCAGGTGATGAGAAGTGACCTCTCCTTGAAGCAAGTTTCTGTTATTTTCATGCCCAAAGAGTCCTGATAGAAGTCAAGTACATCACAGGCAAGCCTAGTACACACTGCCACCCCTCCACCCTTAGCACACAAAATAATGATCAGCAGTTATTGCTGATGTCAGCCTTATCATTGCATAACTTGCCAACAATAATATCAACGAGTGGTACTCCTAGATGTAATTGCTCACCCATTCTATGTGCCAGGCACAGTTTAAGTGCTCCACCTGCTTATTTAATCCACATGGCCACCCGTCAGAGAGATGTCCCCATTTTGCACTGTTATAGAGGGAGAAGATGAGGATCAGAGAGGTTCAACTAATGTCCTGAAGGTCACACAGCTGTAGGCAATATGTAAATATGGGCCTTCTTGCACTCAAACGATGATACAGAGGCTTGAAAAAGGTGGCGAAGAAATGGGATTTGACCTGATGTGGCCTCTTTTCTTCTGCAGTCTCTAAGAAAAGGTGGAATTCCCTGGGGAAGGAATGCCTGGGGACCGGACACTGGGGCAATCAGGGATGGGTGTGGGCGTTGGCGGAAGACCCTACCGGAACTCAAGGGGACCTGGCCCATGAGGCCCGGCTTCTTGGGTCTGTACACGGGCTCAGCTCAGAACCTGAACAAGAGTTCTTGGGATGAATCCGCTCCATGTGGGAGCGTTTTCCTACCTTCCTCCCACCCACCCAGTGCCTGTTCTGTCGCATTGAATGCCACGAAGAAGGCTTATGGGGACTGTCTCAATGCAACGTTGGAGGCAGTTGCCACCTTAATTTGAATCCTTTGCTCCGCTAGCCCGCTGTCGAGTCCGATGACAATTCCCTTTCAGGCCTTCATTGCCTCACCGAGGCAAATCTGACTCATTAGCTCCATGTCAGCACTCAGTACTTGAAAACCAGCTGCCATGATCAACTTTCCACACTCTGGGTGGAATTGGGGAGGGATTGAATTCCCTGGGCAGGTCATTAACACTGAGGACAGTGGGCAAGGATGCGTGGCCCAGCCACGAGGAGGCAAGGGATGAGGAGGTCATGGAGGGCAGAACTGAGCAGGCCGAGGGAGAGGGCACAGTGCCCCACTCCAGGAACAGGACCTCACCAGCGCACAGGATCCAGACTCAGGCGGAAGTGGCTCGAGTCCAGGGAACCTGGGACAGGCTCCCCGGTCCTGCTGGGGCTCTGTGTGCTTGGATGGAGGATGCAGTGCCCAGGTGTGAAGCACAGCAGACTCTGTCCAGAGACCAGTGTCTTCTTGTATCACATGCCCAAAAGGGAGCAAGTGTCCTGAGGGCAGCCCCTAGCAGCTCTGCAGCCCCTGCCCTTCCTTCTGATTTCCAACACTTCTGCTTCTGTGAAGCCCATGAGATCCTTATAGCCCCATTTCCACAGTCTCCTGCTTACTTCACATTCAGTTGCTCTCAAGAAGGGGTTAGGGGGCTGTAGCGATATCACAGCTGAGAGGGTGTTTGCCTTGCATGCAGCTGACATGCCTTCAATTCCCAGCATCCCATATGGTCCCCCAAGCACCACCAGGAGTAACTGCTGAATACAAAGCCAGGAGTAACCCATGTGTGCAATGCCGGTGTGACCCAAAAAAGAAAAATAGAAGAAGAAGGGAGGCTTGGAGCACCACACTGCTCTCTTCCTGCATGCCCTTACTATATCATTCCTTATGCTCCCCAATCCACAGAAATTATCCACCCAACAATGGGCCCAGAGACATGAATTCTGTCTTCCCTGTGATAAGAGGTGGGACTGTCCCTGACAGGCCAACTCCTTCCCTAGGACTCTTTCCTCTCCTGTGACTTCCCTTCTCTACTGTCCCTTCTGTGTCCTTCATCCACGCTCCTCTTCATGGATCATTCCCATGCCCCAGCCAGTATATTGGAGTCATTCAACATTTTGTAGTTCCCCTTCTATGGAGGCCACACCTTCTTCCATCCAGCTCTCCTACCCACATCTCTTTCCTACCCACAGTAGCACACCTCCCAGCCCAAGTTCTTTCCACCTCACTAGAACTCCAATTTTTAGCAAAGTTGCTTAAGAGCTTATGGGCCAGAGAAATAGCATAGCGGGTAGGGCATTTGCCTTGCACGCAGCCGACCTGGGTTTGATTCCTCCGCCCCTCTCAGAGAGCCTCGCAAGCTAATGAGAGTATCCCACCTGCACGGCAAAACCTGGTAAGCTACCCGTGACCCTATTCGATATGCCAAAAACAGTGACAACAAGTCTCTCAATAGAGATATTACTGGTGCCCACTTGAGCAAATCAATGAACAACGGGAGGACAGTGCTACAGACAGTGCTTATGAGCCCATGGCACCAAGATGAATAGTCAATTCTCAGTCCTCTTTGTACAAGTATTCTCAGCAAACTCAGGCATGTCTGGCCCTATTTCCTTCTTTACAAACCTTTTCTTCTGAATTTGGAAATATTATACTATTCATGGATATTTCTCTTCAGTCTCTGTTGACGGATCTTCCTCATCTACAAGGGTCTAAATGCTCAGCGCTCTGAGGGTCAGTCCTTACCTGCATCTCTCCCCCTGCCCTCCTCTCCTCTTCTGCCTTTTACTTTCCCATCTTCTTTTCTTCACTACCTAGAGTCATTCCGTAGATGGCCACATCCATGATTAATATCTTAAAAGATATTAAGGGGCTGGAGAAATTGTAGAGCGGGTAAAGCACGTGCCTTGCAACCAGCCAATCAGGCTTCTATCTCCTGCACCACATGTTTTTCTGAGTCCCACCAGGAGTGATCCCTGAGCACATCAGGGTATGGTCCAAGAAAAAATAAATTTGAAAGAAAAAAGGAAAAGAAAGAATCTTTAAAAAGAAACTTTCTCAATTGATTATTGATAATGAATATCCCAAAACTAACATTGCCAGCCAATCTTTCCATAGCTTTTATCACTTAATTCTCTACTTGTTGCTTCAAAATCAGTGTTTCATCATCCTGTAGACATTTTAAATTTCTTAGGTCAAAAACAGGATTTTTAGGCTGGAGCAATTCTACAATAGGGAGGGTGCTTGACTTGTAAGCAGCCAACCTGGGTTTGATCCCTGGCATCCTAGATGATCCCCCGAGCACTACCAGGAGTAATTTCTGAGTACGGAACCAGGAATAAACCCTGAGATTTGCCAGTGGTGGCCCCAAAACCAAAATAAACACACAAACAAACAAAAAACAGGACTTTTGATTTCTCTGATAAAAGCTACTCCATGTCCCAAATACTAACTTTATCTCATCACTTATTACTGCCTTCACTGGAACTCAAAGTCTAAGAGACGGGGCATCCACTGATGACCCTAGAACAAATCAGATCTATTTGCTGCTCTGCAAATAGTCTTATTGGAAACCAGCCACCTTCCTTCAGAAGCAAGTTGCTTGTGGCCACTTTCATTCAGTGGTGGCAGAAGGGAAGAGTGGGGACAGAAACCATATGGTCCACAAAGTCTAAGATCTTGATCCATCACAGAAAAAGGTAGCTAATTCCTAGTTTGAGCCACTGCTTTTTCCTGTCTCTGAGACAGCCATTGCCTCCCACATGGTCATCTGCCTTCTATTATCTTCCTATTGCTTTCCCAGAAATCAGAATGAAGTTCTGTCTTGTCACTCTCCTCATTAGAAACTCTAATGATTCCATCTATTCGCAGTAAGGGCCATGCTCTCTATTAGACCCACAAGGTCTTCATAGATCCGACTTCTTTCTTCTCCATCTTTATTTTCTATATCCTTAATCACAGGCCTGAAGCAACCTAGCCTCCGAACCGTTCCTCAAACAGGCCCATCCCTAAGACTCTTGCACCAGACTGGCTTCTGCCTGAAGCACTTTTTATCCACCTATCCCTATGACAGCTTCCTTTCATCATACAGGTCCACTATCTTCTCTTCCCCTCCAAGAACACCATCTCCTATTTAATAGGTATTTTTGTCTCTCTCATTTGCTGCCATGCCCTTAGTGCTCAGCATCATGTAGATTCTCAATATGTGGCTGTTGAACACATGGATGAATGGGCCCTGGGAAGACAGATTGAAAGAGCTGCCTTGAGCACAAAGCAAGGACACTTGGTTTATCCCAGCAGGGAGAATGAAGAAATCTGGGAAAGAAGAAGAGACTGGAAAGAAAGGAGGATTTCCATCAAGAGAGGCAAACATGTGGGAAGGCAAGAATTTCTGTAGCCACACTTAAATATTTTCAGAATTTCTAATGCAACAATCTCACTTCTGAAACTCCATCATAAGAAGATTCTGGAAAGCCCGGAAAGAATTACAGGCACCAAAATGGTCACCACAGTATTCTTTACAACAAGACTAAATTTACAACGGGACTAAACTAATGTTCTATAGAAACAAGGTGTTTCCCAATATGTGGTACATCTATTCATTGTACTATTACGCAGTTATTAAAGATTGTGTCTTTCCAAAGGGAGAGAAAAAAGGAACTGAGAGTCACAAGTGTTAAAATGTGTACGAGGAAATTTTTAAACTATTTTAAATGTTTATGAGAAAATTTTGGATGGCAGCGTGGTTAATCTAGACCCAGATTATGAGGGTAATACACATTTGCAACATTCAGAACACTGTACACTAAACTGGGTGAATTTGCTGCATGTAAATTTATCTCAAACATCTGAAGAAATTTAAAACTGATTTTAAAATTTAAAACTATTTTTTGATATTTTAAATTTCCCTGGAAAAATGACATCTGCAATATAAAATAATATCCAATATCACAGAACTGTAAGGAGAAAAAAGATTGGAAGAAACTATATCAAAACGCTAATATTGTTGATTCACTCTGGGTTGTTGGAGAACAAAGGTGTTTTTCACTTTTTAAAGTTCTTTTCTGAATTTCCTTCTGATGAAGGCCACTTGGCTTGAAAATGTGTTCAATTATGGAAGTTTCTCCAAAGTTCCCTCCAATTTCCTTTGAGTTAGGGGCCCTTCAAACCTCACTGTTTTCCCTGCTTTTATCTGTAATCTGCTGGAGAGGAAATAATGGTGAGTCTCATGGTCATCTCCTGGGTATTTTGTTCGGTGATTTTAACATGAATTTGGTGTGAGACTTGAATGGGAGCCCAGATGTAATTCCTCAGGTCGAGAGACACAGTGCTGTTCTGGAGGGCTCTGATAGAAAATCCTTTGCTTGCAAAACACACATCCCCAGCCCCAGTCCCCTTCCAACCCAGGCTTTTGTGAACGAACATGAATACTCGGGGAGCATGAGAGAAAAATGGTGTGATTATCTAGACACTTGAGATAGACAATCTCTTCAAAACCATTTCATAAATCATATCTTAGATCCTGTCAGAAAATACATATTGCAAATAACAATACCAATTGTCTCCTTCAGAAAATGTATTTTAAACTTCCAAGTCCCACAGAATCTTCCTGACCCCAGAAGAGGGTGTGTCTTTGCCTCCTCAGCTCAATGGGATGAGGGGTTCAAGGGGTGGTGAGAAACAACACTCTAATGAGGACAAGCCCAGAAACGAAGAAAAAGATGGAAAAACTACAATAAATTATAGATTTTGATAAATTACCCCCATACTGTTGAGTTTCAATTACAGAAACACGCAGTTTACACAAGTAATTATGGAAGAAATTACCACAGAAGCAAATCCATTCATTGAATTATAAGGCCTCCATTCTCTCCTCTGATTGCATCTGCAGTTCCAAGGATGACAATCACAGCTTCACACAAAACTTGAATAGCACAATCTTAGTTTATTCTCTATTAAAAACCACCACTGGGTGCAAAACTGTGTGAAGGAATGAGAAAAAAATAAAAAATAAATGCTGTAGCTTCATATTGATCAAGAAAATGATTTCAATAAGTTCATTGCTAGGGAGTGGAGCAACAGCATAGTGGCTAGCGCATGTGCCTTTCGTGTAGCTGACCCATGTTTGATCCCCAGTACCCCATAGGGTCTCTCAAGCCTTCCAGGAGTGACCCCGAGTGCAGAATCAGGAGTAAGCCCTGAGCACCACAGGGTGTGGCCCCAAAACAACCCCCCAAAATGAGTTCATTGAACATTGAGGACTTTGACAGCTGGAAGTGGTTCATTCCCTGTAAACATGAGCTCTGACTAATGCCGAGGGAGTCTTGGACATCACTGTGGGACAGGAGAGATGATCCTGGAAAGGAAGATCCTCTGATGATGTCAAGGCATCAGGTAACATTAGGATCAGATGGATCTTAATGGGCTTTCAATCTAAATTTCAATTCAGTACTTAATGTTTTCCCTCATGTCAGTATCCAAGTTGCAGCTACAAAAACATTTAACTTTAATGTGGGAGATACCCTGAATGTCCTTTCAAGTTCCCACACCCTTTTTGTCGCTGTTTTTTTTAATAACTTTATTTTAGATATATCAATATAAATGGGCACCAATTAAATGCAGTGTCTTGAGTTTGAAACACGGATCTAGGTGAAAATTATTCTGTTCAACCTACAGACTTCATCTCTCACTGCAGAACATTCCCTCATAACCCACTCCAGCCAGTACTTTCCCCACAAAACCCCAGAAGAAAATCCCTTTCTGTATTCTGTCACTGGGCTGGAGCGATAGCACAGCGGATAGGTTATTTGCCTTGCACACAGCTGACCTGGGTTCAATTCCTCCGCCCCTCTCAGAGAGTCCGGCAAGCTACCAAGAGTATCTCGCCTGCACGACAGAGCCTGGCAAGCTACCTGTGATGTATTCAATATGCCAAAAACAGTTACTGTCTCACAATTTGTTGTGAGACATTACTGATGCCCGTTGAGCAAATCGATGAACAACGGGAGGACAGTGCTACAGTGCAGTGCAGTATTCTGTCACTAGAATTTGACTTTGTGAGTGAACGTGAATACTGTCACTAGAATTTGACTTTGTGAGCATTTTCAAATATTTGATAGGAATAAAATTATCAGATTCACCCCTTTCATAGGTCTTCTTCCCAACATCATGATTTTGAGATTCATCCATGTTATTGCATATAATTGTTGCTTTATCCTTTTCTATTGCTCAAGAACATTCTTTTGCATCAATGTATCACAGCTGGTCCATGCCTGGGTGTGTTAATGGACAATTGGGTAGTCTTTGATTTGGGGTTTCAGGGACAATAATCTCTTTACAAGATTTACAAGATTGTGAAGAGCTGAACTGCTACTTAGTCCAACTACCGATGAATGAAAGGGGAGACTTGAGAGAACTAGAGGGAACCCTATTTGCGAGTACACAGAGGTCACTCAGGAAGGGTGGAATACAGAAAGGCATCCAATATGAAGAGTAGAACTCTCAGGTTGTGATCTAGTGGGTTTAAAAAGGTCCCCATCTGCCCCTACATGCCCCAACAAATTTCATGTTTTCCAAGAACCCCCAAATGTGACCTCTTTAAAAATAGTCTTTGTAGATGTCTTTAAAGCAAATTTTGAGATGAAATCATGAAAATGAAATCAGCTCAGATGAAGGCACATTCCAAATGCTACGAGTGTTTTTAATCAGAGTGAAAAGGAAGCAAAGAGACACCGCACAGAAGACAAGGTGAAGAGGCAAAGACACTGAACAGGCCAGAAAGTGTAAGACTCAGAATGTTGAGAATAAGCTACTGAGAGTATCTTGCCTGCAGGCAAAGCCTGGCAAGCTACCCATGATGATCTCCTAGGGTCGTCAGAGGAAAATGGTGCTGTCAGTCTTGGCGTGAGAACTTTGGTCTCCTCATCTCTGTTGCCAGTAGCCGCCGTGCTGGTGGTTGACAGCTGGCAAAGGAGGTGATTATATAAACATCTGTTCAGGAGCAAGAGACAAACTTTTACCATCTGCATTTGGTCATCACCTGCAGAGAAGAGAACCATATCCCCGTTGTTCGGTGAAGAAACCAGATCTCCAAAAGGGGCCGTGTCTCACCCAATGCCAGGCTGCTTCTAGTTGCTAAAACGGTGCTGTGGTCTCTGTCACTACTTCTTGGTCCCAAACCAAGAAGAACCAAAGATGTGAAACTCATAAAGAATTAATAAATTGCTCCTTCCTCACAATTCACTTAATCACTTAATCACTTAACTTCCCGTTAGTCGTCGATTTGCTCGAGCGGGCGCCAGTAACGTCTCCATTTG
>JAOXYA010000018.1:6085897-6100791 GCA_028565675.1 Sorex palustris
TGCCGTGTGGGCAGGCTACATTCGGTAGCCTGCCAATTTGTCCAAAGTAGGAATGAGATAATAAGATGTCATAATAGTAATGTGTGCTGGATCCCGGAAGCCACTTGCTCCCCAGTTCAAAATCGCTGCCATGACCCTGGCTAACTCCACCATCTCTGGACAGACCTCACCAAGATGTTAATCTGCTGAAAATTTGGGTATACAGGTTTTGTGACTGAAATCTCCTGGCTTTCTTGGAGTCAGGAAGGGCTACCTCTCCCCACCTCCCTGTTCCTCCGGAAGTCCAGACACACCCCAAAGCTGCCACCCAGTTAAAAAAGAAAAGAAAAGAAAAAGAAAAGTTACTTCAGCTGTTCCTTCCCGATAAAAATACTGAACACCCTGAACAAACACAATGACCTCTTAGCACCTGCATTGCAAACCATATTGCACAAAAGGAAAGAGGATGAGAGAGAGAGAGAGAGAGAGAGAGAGAGAGAGAGAGAGAGAGAGAAGAAAAGGGCACCTGCCATAGAGGTAGGCGGTGGTTTGCGGGAGATGGGAGGGACACTGGAGTCACTGATGGTGGGAAACATACACTGGTGGAGCGATGGGTGTTGGAACATTGTATGATTGAGACCCTATCATGAACAGCTTTGTAATGGTCTATCTCACAGTAATTCAACTTAAAAAAAATAATTGAATAAACTAAATAAAAACACTGGAGAGAAAGCACAGGGATTAAAACGTTTGCATGGTCCTCGAGCACTGCCAGGAGCAAACCCCGGCACAGAACCAGGAAGAGCCCCCAGCGGTTCTAGATGCAAACAAATAAGCCTCAGTTGCTGGGCGACCAATCATAGTAGCATTCATGGTCACGGTCACGGTCCTCCCGTTGTTCATTGATTTGCTCGAGCGGGCCCAGCAACGTCTCCATCGTGAGACTTCTTGTTACTGTGTTTGGCATATTGAATACTCTCGCAGCTTGCCAAGCTCTCCGAGAGGGGCGGAGGAATCGAACCTGGCTAGGCCAGCCTGGCTGCACGCAAGGCAAATGCCCCACCGCTGTGCTATCACTCCAGACGGAAAAAATAAATATAAATAAGCAGGACTATATAATAACCTGACTCTGACAAAAGTTTCTACCTAAGATGATGGGATGGCTCTAGAAACGAGCCTCTGAAATAGGAGATGCACATTAACTCAAAAGATTTGGGCCAATTCGAGGCATCTATCGATGCCACATCCAAGTCCCTGAGGTCTATTTCTTGGGAAATGCCACCAGTGACTTTCCCTTGTAGCTGAGGTATTGCTTTCCTCATGAACAGATTTGCCAGATAACTATGCCCACCTTCATGCTAGCCTCCCAAGCCTTGTCTTCTGGGTCACTAGCCCTCGTCCTGTTACTGTGAGTTTAATTGGATGTTTCTATTGCTGTGCTGTGACTTCCCTCCAACCAAATCACACTGGAAGTGCATGTAATTGACTTTGATCATAGCAGATTTTCTCAACTACAGGAGAATCAGCCCTTTTTTGTGACCCAGTCCACATGTGACAGATACATTATAGGTGATGAACCTAAGGAAATGGATGGTATTAGAGGCACTAAATGTTTCGCTCAAAAAACTAAAACGTGGGGCTGGAGCAATAGCATAGTGGGTAGGGCGTTTTTCTTGCACGCGGCCGACCCGGGTTCAATTCCCAGCATCCCATATGGTCCCCCAAGCACCACTGGAGTAATTCCTGAGTGCAGAGCCAGAAGTAACCCCTGAGCATAGCTGGATGTGACCCAAAAAAGCAAAAAGAAAAAAACTAAAACGTTAAATTGATCAAAGCTGAGGAGATAGTTCCAGCATCAGAGAGCATGTCTTGGTGTACAGGGTCCCAGACTTAGTGCCCAGCTCCCCCGAGTCCTCCAAAGGCCTGCTGGGATTGCTCTGGTGACTTCTGAGCACTTTGGGGTTACAATGGCAGCTGTCCAAGCAGCACTGGATGTCTGGGTCCAATGCCCAAACCATTAAGCCTGCGCCACAGTATTGCGGGGGTCTCTTCCAGATCCCTAGCAGGAGACCCCTCATGTGGTAATTAACTTATTAGCTCAAAAACTAGAGAAAAAATATTTTTTTTTGCTTTTTGGGTCACACCCGGTGATGCACAGGGGTTACTCCTGGCTCTGCACTCAGGATTACTCCTGGTGGTGCTCAGGGGACCATAATGGGATGCTGGGAATTGATCCCAGGTCGGCTGCATGCAAGGCAAATCCATTGTGCTATCCACTGTGCTATTGTTCCAGTCCCAGAAAGAATAAAATTTTTAACAAAAGGAAAGATACAATAAAGATTATAGTATAAGGTAGTACAAGGAAAAAAAACACTTTCAGAATTCTGTTTTAAAGCATAAACAAAATAAGCAAACTAGTAGGTAGGGGATACATGGGGAGCAAGGGAAAGAGAGCTAGCTCAATGCGCTGGGATGCATGCTTGCATAGGAGGCCAAGTTCAATCCCCAGATATCACTGGAAGTGACCTCTGAGGACTGAGCTGAGTGTAGAACCGAGCATTGCCAGTGTGACCCCAAAACACATAAAAGCGTGGACCACAAATGCATAAACAAGAGGACAAGGGAAATAGCTGAGAAGATGGGGTAATGCTTTGTATGTTTTCCCTAGCACAGCTTGGGATAATCCCCAGAATGCTGAAGAAGGCTTATCCCCTGAGCACTGCTAGTTGTGACCCCCCCACACACACACACACTTAAATGCTTAGGAATAAGAAGAAAAATGCCAAGGGAGATGATAACTAGAATAATAAATTCTTTTAAAATCATTACAGTTTTTCTTAAAGAACTAAATACAAATAAATTCGAAAAGGAATAATATTCTAGGAGTATTGAGAATGATGCCAAATTTGACCATATTAGAAACAAAGACACTAAACCTAATTACTTTGTAAAAGAAATAAAGAATACTGTAAAAGTGAATCACTCTGAAGGGAATGCCAAGGAACTGTTATTCCAATGGATAATTCCTTTTTTCCCCTCTGTATATGCATATTTTTTTAATTTTTATTGATTTGTCATTGGAATTTTAGGACACCCCTATGAATGTACAAAACTCAGTGCACCAAAGTCCCAATGCCAACCAACTTCCCCAAAGGCCCCTCTATTCATTCTTCCCATTCCTTCTCCGATTCAGTTGGAAATTTATACCCAACGTTTATACAGGAAAACAAGAGCTAGCCCTGATGTATAAACTGAGATATTCAGAAGGCAAACACTGCAAAACTAAGACAGAGTCTTTCAGAGAACAGTATGTCTCCAGAGCACAAATATTAAAACTGAAGAGGTACCAAAAAATAGGAGAGAATCATCATAATGAAACGTAACAAAATAAGAGAATCTTGAAACACAGAGGAATCAAATGTCAAAATAGACCTTACAAGAACAAGGAGATCATCATCAAAGAAATTAAATTGTAAAATTTTAAGTAGAGACACTGAGCATGAAATTAAACCTTACATGAAAAGCACAGCAAGTGGATTCAATCTTGCTGACGAAAAACTATCATATCACAAATAAAATGACACTAATGAGGCAAGAGAAGAGCAAGAAGCTCTTCTCCACTAAATAGAACAAATTAACAAAACAAAACCCCTTAATCCAGGTGACAAATAATGTTATAGTCTCAGAAACAATAAATAAAAGTAATATGACACACAAGAAAAAAACAAGATATAATTGTAGAATAAGACCAATACATTTATATAGTCAACTAACAAAATGTTGATATATACATAATATACTTATATTATACATCTCCTGCCCCCACGCCTGGCTGTCCTCACTGGGGCCCCTTAAAGGGGGGAGGGTTGAGTTTCTCTCCCCCCCACCCTGAGCAGCTGAGGACCTCCGGAGCCAGCCATGGCCATGCTGGGACCACTCTCCACACGTCCAGACGGACCTCATGCATGAAAGAACTGGCAGAGGAACCCAGGCATGCAGGTCCTGGGGCTGAGGTCTCCAAGCTTACTCAGATTGGGACTGGGCCTTCTCCACCCAGACCTCCCATCTTCCAGTAGGTAGGCGTCACACCCACCAGCTGCCGCCAGTGCCAGGTTGGTCCCAAGATGCAGAGACTATAAAACCCAGCTTCCTGAAGCGCGTTGCCGTGCAACATCTTATTTTCTTATTTTTCCTTTGGAGAACCTGCCAGGCTACCAAAAGTATCCTGCCCGCATGGCAGAGTCTGGCAAACTTCCCGTGTCATACTCAATATGCCAAATACCCGTAACAATGATGGGTCTCATTCTCCTAATCCTGAAAGAGCATTGAAATGGCTCTTTTAAAATCTCAGGGCTGGGAAGAAGGAGACGTTACTGGTGCCTGCTCGAGGAAACCAATGAACAACAGGATGATCATGATCGTGATCCATCCGACTTTATTCATTGCAAAGTGAGGACACAGGAAATGCCCCCCCCAATCAATGCATGCCTCTACATGGCAAGTGGTCATGATGTCCGAAACTGCCCACCTGAGTTCTGGGCCGTCTTGGCCTCATGCCTGCCAACTTCTTGTTCTGTTCATTTATTTGCTTGTGCATCCTAAGTGCTAAGTGTTAGCCCTGCAATGTGAGCATGAGTCTAGCCAGAGGGCTGTGGAGATCTAACCTCCACAGTGCTTATTATACCCTTGGCATACCAGGCCCACCTGTAGCATCACAAATTCACAGAAATTGGGAGTTAGAGAGCACTTTAAAGGGGAGCTCTAAGAACATCCTCAAGATCTCCAGACATTCCATTCCCCATGCTTGTCCCTGTTCATGCATGAGCACCTCACCCCTCCTCACCCCACGTCAACCCTGTATTCTAGAAGGAATGAGTTTTGTGGCCAAACGAGTTTTCATTTTTTACCCTCAGGACTACCTAGCAGATGCACAGCCTAAGTTCAGAGGCCAGAGCTTGCTGCAGCTAATTTCCCTCCCTGAAAAGGCACCAGGAATAAGAGATTTCTATCTCCCTGCACTGTTGCTTTTGTATATTTAAGGACGCAGTCCGCGTCCTTAAGAAACTCCCTGCTTATTATTTGAATGTGCGTCAATCTCTGCCCCCTGCCAAATTTCTCCTAATGAGGAGCATCCAGGAAGCACCCACTTTCTTTGTGTGCACCCACAATTCCTGGCATTATGTTTGATCTCAACATCCCATTGAAAATTGGATATTGGTAGTTGCCTGCTATGATAATGAACCATTCATGTTTCAATTTGAAAAGGCATTTAAGACACCTGTTTCATTAGTAATTATAGATAATTGCTATGGTGGAGGTTTTTTTATATTATTATTACACAGTAAAGATCTTTCAAGCATGGAACAATTAATTTCCTGTTACCTTACCAAGAACAAAGTACTTTGTTAGCCTCACTTGAGGAAGTATTTGTAGGTAATTGGGCTCAGCTGCTTACAAAGGGGAAAAGAGTCAAACTCTTGACATCACCCACAGATGGAAAGTTTCTGAGGTTTTATTTGTTAATGTTTTTAATGTTTTATTCAGTATTTCCCTATTCACTCATTCCAGGAATATTTGAATGTGTTCTCTGGGTCAGGTGACTTATTAAACAGTGACACTATGATTCACTTTCTTCATTCACTCATTCATCCAGTAATTAGATGTTTACTATGTGGAAGGTACTAGAGACTCAAAAATGAATTACAATTTTGAAATCCTCCTTTGTAGTATGAATTCACCCTTAAAACATGTTTCCGCTCTTGGGGGTTGGAGTAATAGCACTGTGGGTAGGGCATTTGCCTTGCACACGGCTCACCCAGGTTCGATTCCCAGCATCTTATAGGGTCCCCTGAGCACTGCCGGGAGTAATTCCTAAGTGCATGGGCCAGGAGTAACCCCTGTGCAATGCCGTGTGTGACCAAAAATAAATAAATAAATAAATAACAAAGAAATGTTTTCACTCTTGAAGCTTCAAGTTTCCCCTGAAAAAGTGTTCTTAAAGAGGTTCTCTTTAAGTTTGAAAAAATGTGAATATTTATTGAGTAATAGGTCTGGAGTGATAGAACAGCATGCAGGGTGCTTGCTTTGTAAGTGGCCAACCCAGGTTCCATCCCTGGCATCTTATATGGTCCCCAGAGTCCACCTGGAGTGCAAATTCCTGAGTGCAAAGCTAAGAGTAATCCCTGAGCATTGGCAGTGTGGCCCCAAAACAAAAAACAAACAAAAGAGTAGAACAGTAGAATGATTAAATGCTCCGTGATAATCTGTAGTCATTAAGAAACAGCTCATATAAGAAAGGAGAGGAAGAAATGATATATTTAAAAGAGGAACATTTGCCAAAAATATAAATAAATAAATAAATAAATAAATAAAACAGTAGAAGAACATAAACCTAAATGATCTAGCCGTCCCCGACCAGGCATTTACCCAAAAATAATGAAAACAGAATCCTTGGGGGCGGGGGGGGGTTGTATTGATGCTCCTTCACTGGGTCACTATTCACTTGCAGCCAAGGTGCAGAAACAATAAAAAATGTCCATTAAAATGTGAATGAATAAAGAAAAGGCAGTGTCTTTATGCAATGGAATATGGTTAGCTGGAAAAGCAGGAAATTCTAAAACTTGCCCCTACATGCACAGATCTTGAAGACAGTAGGCTAAGGAAAATAAGCCAGCCACCAAAGGCAGGAACCCACTTATCTGAAAAACAAATGGCCAAAGTCAGAAAACAGAGATTAGATTTATGGACTGGTGGTTACCAGGAGCAAGAGCGGGGTCAGAGGGAAATGACTTAACACAAAAGTTTCTATTAAACCCAGTGAATAAACTCCAGGCCATCACTACAGGATAATGTCCACAACAGAGTTAGAATATCAATCAGCTCCAGCTCAGAATATAAGTGTTCACAGAAAGGCATAGAATGCCAAGTGAAAATGGGTACCATGGAACAGCCATTTTGTTTGGAGTTCCTGTAGGGTTTATCTTCTCCAGAGTACTTTCTAGTACTGCAGATTTTCCCAGGATGAACATACATTGCTTAGGGGGAATCATAACATTAGCGGGGAGAGGAAGAAGAGGTGGGGAAGTGAATAGAATGTAGAAGGTTCCACTGAGAACCGTTCTTGGGAGATTATGAACTGAGTTTAAGGGGCTGGAGCAATAGCACAGCAGGTAGGGCGTTTGTCTTGCATGCAACCAACCCAGGATCGATTCCCAGCATCCCATATGGTCCCCCAAGCACCGCCAGGATAAGTGTATGAGCCAGGAATAATCCCTGAGTATCGCCGGGTGTGACCCCCCCCCCAACAAAAAAAGAACTGAGTTCAAAAGAGACCCCCCACACACACCCTCCCCAGCCTCCATCACAATGATATATAGTGAGAGTAACTTTGAGCCCTCAGCTTCTGTACCCTGCATCTTGGAGAACCAACCAGGCCAGCAGAGACCTGGTTCTGAAATGCCAATATCCATCCCCACAGCACACTCTCCTCGAGGGAGTTGAGCTGGGCTGCGGCAGGGCCTCCTCACCAGAAATTCTCTGGTTTGGTCGCACCTCAGTATTACCTGAGAGGCTTTACCCAGAATGCCGATTCCCAGGAGAGTCTGTTCTAATTGCATTTGGGGGGAGAACAAGTACTATGCCTGCTTTCTATGGAGACTGCCAGATCAGTGGTTAGGGGACCATGTGTTCCCAGGGCTGGAACCCAGGGCTCCTGCATGCAAAGCCTGCTCTCTGACCCTTTGTGCTCTCTCCCTAGCAGCCTCCTGATCTTTAGAGCTTTGCAAGCAGCTCTCACAGGCAACCAGTCAGCCAGACAGTCCTCTAGGATACCCGGAGCTTAGCAGAAAAGGCAGGATTTCTGTCCCCACACAGAGCTGCTCAAACAGAAGCTATTGGAGACTTGGGGAACTCGGTTGCATACGAATGTCTGAGAATCTCTGCCCGAGATGATTTCAGATGGGGAGCAATGAGTCACCCATGCTCTTCCGTGTCAAATGTCCACACTCCTCTCTCCCTTCCCTTCCCCCTCCCCTCCTCCTGAAAAGAGGGGGAATCTAATTGAGGGCTGCGGCAAGGTTCCTAGGGCCCTGTCCTTCCCAATCTGCAGGCAAACCTCACTTTATTGCATTTCTCCTTATTGCCCTCCCCAGACACAGGGCATTGGACAAGTTGAAGGTTTGTGGCTGACCTGTATTGAGCAAATCTATGGCCTTCTTTCTTTCCAAGAGCTCAAACAAGGGCTGGTGTTTCTGAGCAATATTCAACAGTGGAGTGAAAATGAGAAATAGAAAAAGCAAAGGCTAGAAGAAGGCTATGCCTAAGTTTCGGTTCCAGAATTCCTGGAATTGAGTCATGATTTCCCCTAAGTGAGATAGCCATGGTGAGGTCAACTGAAGTTACCAATCAGGTGTAGGTAGGAAAACCCTTCACCCCCATGTACACCTTATGTAACCCTTATGTAACTTCAATTTACAACCAATCAGCTAAGTACAAGTAGTGAAAAATCCCTGAGACTGCAGCCAATAGGGTGGTCCGGGAAAGTCCCTGTTATATAACGCTATGATATAAAAGCCCCTCACTTTTTTTTCTTTTTGGATCACACCCAGCGATGCACAGGGGTTCCTCCTGGCTCTGCACTCAGGAATTACTCCTGCCAGAGCTTGGAGGATCATATGGGATGCTGAGGATCAAACCCGGGTCTGCCATGTGCAAGGCAAGCACCCTACCCATTGTACTATCGCTCCGGCCCACCCCTCACTTTTGAAACTCAGTGCCACTCGTTGGGAAAAGGCTGCCACTGTGTCAGTGAGCCATGGACGAGGGATCTAGCTCGGACCAGCCAATAAAGATCTTTTGTTTATTGCATCGCAATTTGTCTTCCTGTGATTTCTATAGAGAGATCTCAGCCGGGTTGAACAGAAACATAACTTTGATGCTCTCCACCAAATTCATGGGTCTCATTTGCCAACGGTATTGGCTTTATGGAGGTGCTCTGGAACGGAATCCACATCGCCGAGGTGCGCCTGCCTGGACAGCCTTTCAATCCCCCATACACCCCAGCTTCCGGGCAAGCATCTGCTCTTGGAAGCTGGAAGGCGCAGACTTCTTTAGGATTCCCAGGACCACATGGAGCTGGAATAAAACAACCCCCCAAAGAGGCCCTTTCACCGCCCATCAGATTCAAGGGGCCTCCCCGGGGTCCCCCCATCCTTCACAACAAAGTGAGCAGCTTTCAATCAGCAGCTGCAACCTCATCTGTTCATGAATATGAATATGCAAATCCAGGAGGTGGGGCCTCCAGGACTTGGAATAATTGGAGCTTTTACACTTGGCATTCTGGGCTACTGCTCTCTGCTGCTGTGATTTTTCTGCCTGAGCAATCTTGAGAGAAACTGGGGTCACCGCCAGCGCCCTGGGCTCCTCTATACCAAAAGGGAAGAAGCGGGAGGAGGGGTGCTGGAGCGATAGCACAGCGGGTAGGGTGTTTGCCTTGCACCCAGCCGACCTGGGTTGGATTCCCAGCATTTCATATGGTTTCCTGAGTGCCGCCAGGAGTAATTTCTGAGTGCATGAGCCAGGAGTAACCCTGTGCATCACTGAGAGTGACCCAAAAAAGAAAGAAAGGGAAGAAGGGATGCATTTTAAAGAGCTCAGTGTGAGATACAGTTATTTTTTGAGACTATTCCATCGCTGCTGGGGCTTGCACCCTCTTTGGGTCAAAGTTTCACAAGTACCCAGATGTATCATTAATTTGGGGCTAAGTCACCCCAGGCTTGCTTCCTGGTGGGACAGAGACAACCTGCGTTTGCCACCTCATTCTGTAGCCATTGTCCACTTTCGTGGTGGACACACACAGAACTTCTCAAGCTCATGCTTGAGGGAGGCTGTTGAGGGCCCAAAAGCGTCCAGGTGTGACTCAAGAGCTCACACTGGTTTTGTCATCAACATCACGGCTTTTTCTTTGGGGGGTTTGGGCTACACCCGGCGATGCTCAGGGCTCACATGTGTCTCTTCACTCAGGGACCACTCCCAGAAGTGCTCAGGAGACTCTAGGGGCTGCAGAGGAGGGAACCTGGTCAGCCGCTGTACTATCTCTCCAGACTGTTTTCTGTTTCTGCTCAGGAACCATTCACTGCCCTGGTTCCTTTTACAGAGAACAGATTTTAGCTCGACCAAGGATGGCACATGACTCGGAAGCAGCCCATCAGATTCTCCCAGCTGAGAGAACAGGCCGGGAGGGCCCTGTCAGAGGCCAGAGAACCTAGCTGGGGCTGCTGCAGAAGCATGGAGCCCTGTGTGGACCACTGGCATGCCCAGACTTCTTGCCAAACAATCCCTTGGCGCTGCTGAGGGAAATCCGCCTTCCTGTAGGCACTGGTTTGGGTTTTTAGACCAAACTTGGAGTCGCTCAGCGCTTACTCCAGTCTCGGTGCTCTCTCTGGTGCTGTTCAGGGGACCCTATACTGAGGCGCCGCTCTAGTTCTTCGGCCGGAAATCCACCTTCTTTTAGTGACTAAACAGAAAGCACCCCCCTTTTGTGCTGAGACTCCTGCCACGGCCCTCAATCACTGCAGCACCCGAGTGTGGGGTAGTGTCTCCTCTGGAAAACAGGGATTCAAGCAGACTGCCCACAGCCATCTGACCCCTATAGGAGACAGGGCCCACTCGAAGCATCCCTGGGTGTGTCACCAATCCCTTCCCCCAAAGTTGAAATGATCAAAGGTGAAATGGTCGTTTCCAGCGGTGGATTGCAGCCACCCACATTGCTATGAGGGTGGGTGTGTTTGGTGCTTCTTACAGCAAATGTAAGAATGTTTCCCTCTGACTGGTATCCCCATCCCTCTCCCAATTTACAGGAGGATGAGATTATTAGCACTTGTCTACACAATGCAGCTTTCCCTGGTGTCCCTGGGGAAGTGTTGCTGAGAATTTCCAAATTCTAAAAGTACAATTCCAAGGCCATTTCCCCCAGCCCCCCCACACTTACTTCTGTCATGGTTCAGAAAAGACCTTAATCATTCTGAGTGACCCACAGCCCTGGCATATGGATGAGAGTACAAATTAGAAGGTAAGTTAGGAATTTCATTTCCACACAGAGTATTTCTGGGTATCTCCAACACCTTCTCCAAATAATAAAATAAAATTTACAAATGCTGTCACCACTAAAAGCACGATTCCAAAGCTGCTACCCCCCTCGACTCCCCCTGCCACACACACACACACACACACACACACACACACACACACACACACCTCTACTCTTTGTTCATGGTTCAGAAAATGCCTTAATCATTCTGAGTGACCCACAGCCCCAGCATACGGATGAGGGTACAAATTGGAAAGTAAATTAGGAATTCTATTTCCATGGGCAGGAAGGAGGCTCTCCAACTTCACGGATCCCTCGGACCCAGCACCTCTCATCTGGGAAGCGTACAAAGGCATATGTGGTCACCTAAGGAAGCCCAAATCTAGTCCTCTCCAGGATCATTCTGTGTTTTTTTGTTTGTTTGTTTTGCTTTTTGGGTCACACCCAGGGATGCACAGAGGTTACTCCTGGCTCTGCACTCAGGAATCACCCCTGGCAGTGCTCAGGGGACCATATGGGATGCTAGGAATCAAACCCGGGTTGGCCGCGTGCAAGGCAAATGCCCTACCCGCTGTGCTATTGCTCCAGCCCCGGATCCTTCTGTTTTATGTATGTCCTCAACAGCACAGGAAGCTCATGGGGTCCTGTGGCAGCTCTTGTTGCCCTTGCCAGGGTTCCTGGTGCTTAGCACCTGGCACAGATTTAGCTCTGGACAAAGTGAGTTGAATCAGAGAAACACTCTCTACAAGGTGTGGAGATTGTTCTTGCTTATGAAAGAACAATGAAATATACCTAAGGCCCAGAGCCTGGTGCTCTGCTATACATAGGCTGAGTGCCCTGAGGATTCCAGTCAAGCTAATGAATGTGTCATCCCCTGTCCTCATGCCCTGGTGAGTCTAAGGTCGGAGCATCTGAAGTCACCTCTTTGTAAATACCCAGTGTTCTCTTCAGTGTTCTTCACAAAAGTCTTCTCAGAAACACCAGGGACAATGAGAGCTCCCCGCCTTCGTTCTTGGGAGCGGCCCACAAGACTGTCCATTAAACATGTCTGCCCAGTGCCAAGTATTGGCTGTTTAGTTCTACTAGAAAAAATCTAAGTAGGTGCATGTTAGATAACATTGTATTGTCCTTGCTCCTCCCACAGGGAGCTTAGGTTTATTGAGCCACTCCCATAATAGTGCCCCTGAGGCACACCCAATTCTATCAAGCACTAATAATACTACATTGCTTTTCTCTTTCCTTTATGTCACTTGCGTGGCTTAGCAATGTCCTTTTTGTATAGACACAGGAAGACAGTTCAAGCTATGCTTTGCAACATGGAAGTTAATTGACTCCAAAATAATATTTACTCCTGAGCATCCATATTTACTTGACTTAAGCCTCAGTTTCCCTTAGTTCCCAGCACTCCAAAAGTAGGGTCCTGACAAAGGGACTGGATGGACCCAGGGCTAACTGTAAGCTACCCTGGCATCAAAAGGAAACAAGTTAAGCATCATAAGTATAATAAGTTAAGAGCATGGTCATGGACAAACTCTGTCATGACTCAAAAAGACATAACTGAATAAGCACCCTGCTGGGATTAGGAAAGACTCACCTTGCCTGAGGACTGTGATCTGGAATATATAGCAAGATGTCCCTAGGAAGGGTCAAATTTTGAGCTTAATATATCTCTTACTGTAGCACTGTCCTCCCATTGTTCATCAATTTGCCCAAGCGGGCACCAGTAACATCTCACAACAAATAGTGAGACTTGTTGTTACTGTTTTTGGCATATCGAATACATCACGAGTAGCTTGCCAGGCTTTGCCATGCGGGCGAGATACTCTCAGTAGCTTGCTGGGCTCTCTGAGAGGGGCGGAGGAATTGAACCCAGGTTGGCTGCATGTAAGGCAAACGCCCTACCCGCTGTGCTATCGCTCCAGCCCATCTCTTACTGTAGTCATACAAAATGGCATTGCTAGAAATATTATAAGAAGTAAATTTACTATAATTGTTTAAATGGATTACTAGCTGAGGAAGGGAGAAAGCAATATACCCTGGATGAAATCCTGCCCTTGAGCGGATCTCCTAGTAATCTGGAGTGCTGAACCCTCAGATGAGATTTTTGTCCTTGAGTTAATCTCCTAAAGGAGTGGCAATCTCTTTGTTGTATGATAATGTTCAACCCCACCTTTGTATTCGCACCCTTCATAATTTCTAAATAACTATGCTGTAAGGGGTAAGAGGGACTAGAAAGTCAATGACTAGCCACTGAAGACTAGAGGAGGAGAACTGGGACTTGGGGATTTTGGGACTTTGTGGACTAGAAGGAGGACTAGATGATGACAATGACTAGAAGTAGAGGATTATGAGACTACTACAAGACAAGGAAGAAGATATAATGAAGTAGAGAACTTTGTGGTCTATGAGGAGACTAGGATGATGGAACTATGATAACTGGGACTACAACCAAAACTACAATTATAATTGCGCTGTAAGGGGGAGAGATCGGACTACACTGGGAAGGAGAGAGAAATAAACTGTCTACCGATCAGACTGGGGCCCGGTTCCAATTTCTCCATTCCCCCAGTCCCTCGTCCATCTGTCACTACTGTTGTCTGGCCAGGAGAGGTGGCTCTCAGCAACCGAACACTTGAGTCCTGTGCATGCCCAAGTCTTTCTCTTGAAACTCACAGGTCCAGCCTTGGAGACTCCATCAACAACTCAAGGATGAAAAATGATTGCAGAGACCAGTGTGGTCGGTTTCTGGCTTCTGGGCATTGAGTCTCTGACCATTCTGCCTCCCTGAGCTTTCATTTGCTTTCATTTCCCCTAAGCACTATCGAAACTACTCCCAATAGTGCTCAGGGGAACATTCACAGGCATTTCTGGGAATTGGACTGGGGTCAATTGCATGCATTGCAAGTGCCTGGGCCCCTTACTATCTCTCCAGCCCCTGTAAAGGATCTTTTTAAAACATAAAACATAAGCACTCTAACTGAAAGGCACAGGCTAATCTCTTTGTTCTGAGCATTCTGAGAATATTGAGTCTGAAAATAACAAGCAAAATTCCACTAAATCCTGAAAAGTGAATACAAAAATTCAAACAGGGCATAAGTAAAAGAAGGAAATGCATATGTATGACTAACACACACTCACCAAAAACAAAGCAAAAAAAAGAGGTCAGATATCTAAAATAGTAATAATAATAATACTGGACAAAGAATATTGCCAGAGGAAAAGAGGATAATTTCATAGTGATAAAGAGATTAATTCAACCAAAGTCATAAAAATCCTAAAGGTGCATTTGTTGATAAAAGAGTTTCCAATTATGATAAAACATGGATAAAACTTAAAGGAAAAACAAAGTTCTTAAAGGTAAGTTTGCAAAGGCTTTCAATCAATAATTAGTCACAAAACAGGCAGTCAGAAAATTTGCAAGGTTATAGAATATATGAACCAAAATAACACTTTAAACCAATGTGGCTAAATTGATATTTTTGGAATTAGCTATCAACAGCAGAGACAAATTCTTGCCAGGGACACAGAGCCATGGAGGCCACTATCCTGAACATAAAAAAGAAAAAAAGAGTTTCAATAATTTCAATGCAAAGTACGCTCACTGAATATGGAACTAAATTCAAAATCAATCATATTAAATCATCTGGAAACCCCTACATATTTGGAAATGAAATAGCAGACTTCTGATTAACAAATTGGTCAAGCAATTAGATTCAAGCACAGTGGTAGGGCGTTTCCCTTCCACGCAGCCAGAGTTCGATTCCTCTGCCCCTCTCAGAGAGCCCGGCAAGCTACCGAGAGTATTCGATATGCCAGACACAGTAACAAC
>JAOXYA010000018.1:6121066-6138421 GCA_028565675.1 Sorex palustris
CTTTAATGATAACAAGTCACAGAGGGGCTATTTTCCCAACCTTCCAAATCAGATTTAATGAACCTACATTTTAAGAGGACAGCACTTCAAAAAAATTACACAGACCCTCCAGAATAAACTCTGATCCTACTTGTCTGGCATAAGCGATTGATTTAGTCTCTGAGTGTTTTCTTATTTTGAGCATCATCCATTTCACTATCCAAAAACACCCAGTGAACTCAGTCTTAGACACTGCCTATTAAAATGTTAAGCTTCACCTGATAAAATATAATTATAGCATTCCTGACATTTTACACAGCACACACATGCTTCATGCCAATTTTGCCAGAGTTAAGATGATTCCTTTAGATGTGTGAATTCATGATGAAGCTGTAAAGAAATATCATTATGTCAAACTCTAAAATAGTTGAGAAAATGAATCCAAAATAAATAAGAAACCAAATCAGAAAACGCACAGGAGTGAATACAAGTGGATGAAAATGGTGCCAACGTCCACCAAGGTACTTAGAAGATACCTCAAATCACACAATTGAAGACCAAGAGACATCCAAAGACTAGTTGCTCAAGATTTATAAATCAATAATTTCTCACTTTATTGCAGCAGTGGTTTATTACCTGGAGGATTTTCACATTTTCTTTTTCCCAGACCCCACTCCAGAGTATGAGTCAGAATTTCTGAAGGTCTAAAAAATTTATGAAAGCCTCTGAAAAGCTACACTCCCCGGCTGTTTTATATGGGGTCTTGGTCAACAGTCATACATAGTGAAAACCCGAGAGTATTTATATTAGATTGGCTTGATTCAACATTACCTCTAACAACCTCCCCCTAACACAAGCAACAAAAATACTTCAGATAAAACAGAGACCAGGGGGATGATGTATTGGAAGTACTTGGCACAATGCAGCCCCTGAAGGTCTTCATGACCACATTAGGTGGTGTTGGGGGCCCCCAGAATCACACTCCACAACATTCAGGAGACAAAGTCATGCTGGGAATCAAACTGGGCTCAGCCACAGGCAAAGTAAGTGCCTTAACCTACCAACACTATCTCCCCTATGTACTCAATTTGATTACCACTGAAAATCCAGTATCCACCCTCCAGCCAACAAATAATACCTTGTATCCATTTTACCCCCACCCTCTGGCCCCCTCTCTCCTTCTGGTAACCACCAATTTTTTGTCAGAATCTAAAGGACTATTTTTGTTCTGTTTGTTATTTTGCTTTGTTTATCTCTCACATGGGTAAAATCTTATAGTACTTGTATTTCTCTGATTAGCATAATCCTCCCATGGTCCATTCACTGTATCACTATATGCTTGAGCCCGCCCAGTAACATTGTGAGACTTGTTACTGTGTTCGGCATACTGAATACTTCATGGGTAGCTTGCCAGTCTTTGTCGTGCGGGTGAGATACTCTTGGTAGCTTGCCGGGCTCTCCGAGCAGGGCAAAGGAATCAAACTCCGCTCGGCCATGTTAGCTGCGTGCAAGGCCCTACACACTGTGCTATAGCTCCAGCCCAGGGTCCATTCATAGTGTCTCAAAGGGTATAATTTCTCCTTGCGTGGCTTAATAGTATTTCATTGTGTATATCACATTTCATTTTCTTTAGCTACTCAATTTCGTTAGCTATTGGGCCTGTGGGTTGTTTGCATATCTTAGCTATTGTACATAGAATGTATTACACAAAAAATATAGATGTGCATCGTTTTTCAAATAAATGCTTTCATATTCTTCGGATATATACCCAAAAGTGGAATAGCTGGAGCACATGATATTTGTAGAATATCTTAATATTTTTTTATAAATCTCCATGGTGTTTTCTAAAGTGGCTCTTTCAATATGCATCCCTACTAACAAGCATGAATATACAAGTATTCCCCTTTCCTCACATCCTCACCAACATTTGTTATTCTTTGTCTTTTTGGAGAATAACCCTTCTATTATGGTGCCAGTGAAATGTTTTAAGTTTTAAGCTGAGTTTAGAATCATTTGTTATGTGAAATAGATCAATAGGACAAGATCTGGCCTTGGAGCAAAGACACAAGATAATTGAATTGGCCATGGGTCTGTCACTAAGACCTAGCACTGTCTCCAACAAGGGCCTGATAGTCAACAAATATTTGTAAAATAAATGAATGATTGATTGAATGATCATGTCTCAATGACAGAAAAGTTGTTCCTCTTCTACCCCGTGCCACAGAGCATTAGAAATCCCCCTCTTGTAATTATCACTGAGATTTCTATCTGCTCAAAGCTTCAAGTTTGAGAAACTGAAGTCTCCAAATCCACAGAAATGTGTCCCTGTTACTGGAAGCAACATAGATTATGTTCTGCTTCAGCTCACTAGAAAATGCCTTCTTGTTATTTTAGTCCCTTTGGGAAATCTTCAGTGCAGTGAGTACCATCTTCCCAGCTCTTCATTTTGTAAATCAGCGAGACTTTCCTTGCCTCGACAAATTCTTAATCCAACTTGAAGCCATGCAATTTCCCTTAAATAACTAATTAATTCTCCCCGTTTTGTCACAAGTGGTACTTTCCGTGTTGTACCCACCACAATCGGCTTATCTTCCCACCAGTCTTTTTTTTTGGGGGGGAGGGGTAGGGGGAGAGTAGTATTACTCCCGCCATTATATAAAGGCCACATAACTCCTAACCTCCCCAGCCCTTGGGTGGAATTTTATTT
Organism: Sorex palustris; assembly: GCA_028565675.1. Lineage (NCBI taxonomy): Eukaryota > Metazoa > Chordata > Mammalia > Eulipotyphla > Soricidae > Sorex > Sorex palustris. Next base: position 6,123,753 of record JAOXYA010000018.1, read on the forward strand.
GTTCTCTAGTTCTTCCAAGTGGAAGCAGTTGTTTATTTGTTTGCGTGGGGCCACATCCAGAAGTGTTTGTTCATGGCTTATTTCTAGCTCTGCACACAGGGATCACTCCAGGCAGGCTTGGTGACCAAAGGGAGTGTTGGTGACTGAACCCAGGTCAGCCGCATGCAAAACTAGCACCTGACCCGCTATACTATCATTAGAGGCCCCTCTTTGGTAGATTTTGGCAAATACCTATATCCATATAAAAAATCATCCAAAGAAGACAGGAAACAATCTCATTGCCCTTTTAAAAATTCCCTTATATTCCTGATGCTTAGGGAAAAAAAGGAAAATGGCTGGAATTGGAGACACCGTTTGCTTTGGAGAATCAAGTTACTTCCATACCTCAGCCCCTGCAGCGTGTGAGCCCACACGAAGCAGGGTGAGCACTGATCTGACCAGACAGAGGAGGAGAGAAGCCAAGACAACAGCCCACGATGAAAGGAAAGGCTTTTCCTGGCTGGGTCGGCGAGCCCCCTGTTCAACTCCGCTGGCCAGCCAGCCAGACTGTAACTCCCTGGGAGCCTTGGCATTCAGCGAGCCAGCCAGGCAAACACGCGCAGCACGAGTTCGTGAGCATATTTCTTAAAAGTCAACTTGATCTACCACATGGAGGGGAGGCTGCGAGTCTGAGCACCAGTCACAATAGACGAGTCAATTTCCTGCCAATTTCCTGCCGGGAGTAGGTGGAGAAGGAAGCCCACTTGCGTGCTTTGAGGGTATCCTCCTTGCCAAAGGGACAAGGGCAGAGCATGTGTCTCTGGCCGAGATGCCCATAGACCCACGCCCCTTCCTGGAAAATCAGCCCTGACCCAGGGGTTCAGGACAGATGGGGAATTAGCACAGGTTAATGGCTTCATAGGTGTGAGTGTGGGCTGGGAATGCATGTGTGGGCAAGTGGAGCTCTGAAGCCATCTCAGCTCTAGTGTTTCCTGGCCAGTTTAGGAATTAATTGTTGCCCCTGAAACAGCTTCCGAGTTGGAGACAGTCAGGTGCGGAGAGGTTCAATTTGGCTTCCAGTGTGCCAGCAAAAAGCTGTGGGGAACGGGCTCTGTGACTGCAGGTACTAGAGGGTGTGGATAAATAGCTCTGAGGAGCCCTGAGGAGTGGAAGGCAGTGGGAATGCAAAGGGTTAGACTTTGGGTGTATACTGGAGTCTGGGTTCTATCCCTAGCACCCAACAGTGCCCTGAGTAAGCCTTGGGAACACCTGAGCATGGATCCCTGAGCAATAATAGGTCTCACCCCAGAGTGAAAAGAGTGAAATTCAGAGAAGATACATTATCAAACAATTGCGACACTTCCCAGTCACACATGCAGTCCAGAAAAAGGTGAGGAATCAGGGTCTTTTCCATATCTCAGCCTTTTTCAAAACCACACAGTCACTTGGAGTGACAGTTTCACTGGGGGCCACTTCTTGCCTGACCAATTTGACCCCAGCTGCTGACCTGGAGTGAGTCCTCCCCTGCTGGTGGCGGGCACCTTCTCTTCATGTTACCCTAGAATGGAATGTCTCTATTTGAACTCTCTCTTCTGAAGGATGATGGTGATAAAGACAACGAGGAGGAGGAGAAGGAGGAGGAGGAGGAGGAAGAGGAGGAGGAGGAGGAAGGAGGAGGAGGAGGAGGACTTGGGTTTCAAGCCACACCTGGTGGTACTGGATATTACTCCTCACTCAGTGCTCATGGGTCATTCCTGCAGTGCTCGAGGACCCCTGTGGTGCTGGAAATTGAACCTGGGTCTCCTATAAGTAAAGCATATCTCAGCCCTATGAGTGATCTCTCTGAGACACACCTCCCCTGGGTATTTTTATTCATTTTTTTAGACTACACCCAATGGTGCTCAGAACTTTGAGCTCCTGGCTCTGTGCTCAGGAATCACTCATGGCAGGGTTTGGGAGATCCTATGGTGTGCCAGAGTCAAACCTGGGTTGGTGGTATGCAAGGCAACTCCCTACCTTTTCCTTCCTATTCACCCCCCATCCCCAGATAATTTTAACCCTTCCCTGTACTTATTTCATGTTCCAGAGGCTTCTGTTTGGAAATGAAAATGTACCCATGGCTTGGCCGCATCTAAGGTTGAGCCCAGGGATAGGAGTATGAGTTAAGGACTGATGGTGACTTCAGGCCCCCTGTACAGTGCATGTATAGCTGAGCATCTAAACTGTCCTCCTCTCCATCTCCCTGGCCCCAGAACTGAGCATTATTCCCTTAAAAGCATTTTTAATTTTTTCACCCCAGGCCTTGATTTATATGATCAAATGTATCCAGACCACATTTGTTATCTCTAGAATGCCCAGGACTCAGAAAAGCAGGTAAGACAAGGAAAAACTCTACCCAGGTAGACTAGACTAGCCTTAGATAAAAGGAAGATACATACTTATATCCCTTTTAAAATAACAAAGGTGCAAGGATACTTAAATGACACTGTTTCTTCAACACATTTTAGTTGTTCAACAGAAAGAACTTGGGTGTTTTGAGGCATTTATACATCTGGAAGCAAGATTCCCAGTTTGACACTCGTAGTAATTTTATAAGTGATTCTTTTGGGGGTTTTGGACTGCCTGGGTGGCACTCAGAGGCTGCTTCTGGCTCAATGTTCAGATGATCATGTGGTGGTGGGGACTGAACCCAGTGGTTCCACATACAACGTGTGCCCTCCAGCACTTTGAGCCAGCACCCCACACCCCACACCAGTCCCAACCAGGCCATTCTTACAGGACTCAGAAGCCACTGTGTTAGATCAGTCCTGCTTCGACTTGGAAAAATTAGAGAACAAATGAAATTCCACCCAAAGGCTGGGGAGGTTAGGAGTTATGTCCCCTTTATATAATGGCGGGAGTAATGCTACTCTCCCCCTGCCCCCCAAAATACTGGTGGGAAGAGAAGCTGATCCTCTCTCCCATGAAGCCCCTGCATCCTAACCTTTTCCTCGGTACAGACAGAGACCCCTCGCCCACATTCCACCCTACTCATTGGAGAATTCATTTCTATGCAGGTTGTCCCTATGTATGTAATTAAATCTATTCTTCCTCTTTGTAATCTGTCCGATTACAGTTACTCCACCAGCTCAATTAGAACTTGGTGGTGGAGGGTGTCGAGAGGGATTTTAGCTCCTCAACCACATGGATAAAGATGGGGAAGTAACAAACACCTCTTATGTCATAAGAGATCTTAAATGCAACTAAAAACACGACCAAGGTGGCCAAGGAGAGCAGCTGAAGCCTTGGAAAAGAACATCACAAGCAGCCAGCTGATTAGAAAAGAAAGAGAAAGGAATGCAAGATCAATGCAATAGTGAATTTCTGGTTGGCCAGTTTTCCCACCAGTATCCCAAACCTGAACTCAAAGGTATACCAAACCCCACAATTAAGCACTGGGTGGAAACAGTGGGAGCTCCCAGAGGGCTCTTCTTCTAGTATAAGAAATGAGAGGGGGGAGTTGCTCTAAGGTCTTGGGAAAGGGGTCCTTACCGCGATTTTTCCTTTCCCCTCCCCGCTTCCCCATCCCCCTGCAGAGCTCAGTGTTGGCTGCAGTGCAGCAACTCAGACAGAGCCTGGAAAACAGAGGGTGGGCAGGTCCAAGACTCCTTCACTCTCCCTCCTCCAACCTCTTGGTCTTGAGCAAGAGACCTCAGAAAAGGGAAAGTCAAGATCAAGTCAAGTGTGAGGGGCATGGAGAGAAGGAGGGAGACCAGGAGAACTCATGGAAGCAGCCAAGAGAATTCTATGATGACCTGGTCCTGCCAAGCCCAGCCCAGTGCCGGGGGCACCAGTTTGTTTTCCCCTCATGAAGGTGTCCCCAAATGCTCTAAAGCTTGTCTCAGTGCTGCAGACCCTGGCTGGCTTTTCAGCACAAGCCCCCCAACTCCTGCCAAAGCAAGATCCTAGTGATGGCACCACCCACAAGTATGTGGGGAGCACAGTGGTTCCCATAGAGCCACTGAGGGTCACTGGTGAGCCCCCCCAGAAGCCCATGGGCCCCCAGCTCCCAGTGGATGCCCAGATGTGGGTGTTGTGTACTCTAAACCTACCCTGGTCTTATCACATGCCTCATGTTGATGCCTGTTCCAATGGGCATGTGGGTGTCAAGCAGCACCTCAGGCTGTGGGGCATCTAGAGGCACACACACCTGACCTCCCTTCAGCCTGAGGCTGCAACTTGAAGGGGTCCTTCTTGTCCTGAAATAGAATGAAGGCTGGACGTGGCCCCTTGACCTGTCAGGAAGCCCATACAGAAAATCCATCTAAGAACTTGCAGAGAATGACAGGCAGAAGGAAAATTTCCTCAGGCGAAAAAGACACTGGTAAAGAAGGGGCCAGCAGGCCTTGATCCAGAGCCAGGCTCCCAGTGTTGCCCTCTGTCCAGGTTTCTGTGCCCTGCTCCCCACCCATGGGAGTCAGGCCTGGGATCACCTCTGCTGTTTGCTCCGAGGGTCCTGCATCCCCCTGGGAAGTATTTGCTGAGTGGCTGTTATCCATGGCATAAATTCTGGGCACAAGACTGCAATCTGCAGAGACCCCACTGGAGGGCTACACAGAGAAGACACCTTAATTAAGCATGTAAGGGCTTAACGACTGCCCATGGAGTTGACCATAGGAGTTGTCATTGAGTTGGCCATGACATTCGTCATAGAGTTGGCCATGACATTCGTCATAGAGTTGGCCATGACAGTCATCATGGAGTCGACCATGGCAGCAGTTATGGAGTTGACCATGACAATCACCATGGAGTCAGCCATGACAGTCGTTATGAAGTTGGCCATGGCAGTCGTCATAGAGTTGGCCATGACAGTAGTTACGGAGTCAGCAATGGCAGTCATCATGGAGTTGGCCATGGCAGTTGTAATGGAGTTGACCATGACAGTAGTTATTGAGTCGGTCATGACAGTAATCATGAAGTCAGCTATGATAGTCATATGGAGTCGGCCATGATAGTGGTTATGAAGTCGGCCATGGCAGTTGTCATGGAGTTGGCCATGGCAGCAGTTATGGAGTTGGCCGTGATAGTGTGTCCTGTGTGGCCTCCCTGTGCCAGTGTCCAGGAACTATTCCTGGACCACATCTGGTGCTGGGGATTTGAACCCAGATTGACTGCATGTAAGGCAAGAACCTGAACTTCTGTACAATTTCCCCTACCCCTGGGTTTCTATCTGAGCCTGTGTTCTCCCACCCAATGCTTTCCAGCCATCCATCCCCAAGCCTCTTCCCTCCATAAATTTTGTCTGGGAAAAACAATTCTGACCTCTCGCAAATTTCTATGTGCTGAGAGTCATGGCAACTGGGTACCATGGAAGTGGCCTCTGCGGTGCCCTCCCTCACCACCATCCCTTCTCTTTACTATGAGTAATGGTTAGAATCCATGCTCAGTGGGACATGACCATAGAAAATTGCCATATTGCAGACCTCACTTGCCATCTTTCGACCATCTATATTTCTGAGCAGTGTTTGACATTTCCAATGATTAAAAACTTTTTTAATAGCATGAAAAAGGATCCCTCAAGTTCAAATGTCTAAGAGCCTCCAGGTACAATCATTTGCTCCCCTCTTTCCAGGCATTCCCATGTGGACTAACTCCAATTAACCCCAAGACTTCTAAAGACCAATGTAATTCATTGAATAGTTAGGGAAAAGGTCACTTAAGTCAATCAAACTCAGAACAGAAAAACCTAATTTTGATGGCAAAATGGGTTTCATGTCAACAACCAACTAACATTTTCCTGATGCCCCATTTTTAATTCTTCATCTGAGACCTTTTCTTGGCGTGTTAAGCAAAAGATCAAGAGGCAATTAAAAGGCAAAGAACAATTATTTAAGATCAAAGAGCTGAAATTCAAGGTACACAGGCTCAGATAGAAACCCAGGGGTAGGGGAAATTGTACAGAAGTTCAGGCTCTTGCCTTACATGCAGTCAATCTGGGTTCAAATCCCCAGCACCAGATGTGGTCCAGTAGTCATTCTGAGCACAGAGCCAGGAATAGTCCCTGGACACTGCTGGTGTAGCCCTCAAACTATACAGACATCAAAAAAGACCTAAAGAGTAACCAAAGCTTGGGGGTTTTAATGTAAAGGGAAAGATGCAGTGAGTTAACGTAAGTGGCACCATTTTTATAGGCAAAGGGCTGGTCTGGGAGAAGAAATAGGATCTATTACTGGAGCCAAACCAGACATCTGAATAACAATGGAACCAGTCAGATTATCTAGCCCCACTGGGCTTTTTGAAGCTTCCCCCAAAGAAATCAAGAGTGAAATTTAACAATTTAAACCAGAAAACCTGTTTGGGCAGGCATGGTTGAAAAGATTGAGACTGTCTCCTCTTATCTGGTTCTCAAGGATAAGAGGGAAAAAAACCTTAATCAGAAATTTTGATTTGCAGCTAGCTCAAAGTGTGCTCCCGGGAGTAGTCCCCAAGTGAATTTATTGATGATGCTGGCACTCACCAGTCCACAACACATTTGTCCCTTGACAAAGCACTTCCGTGTACTATTATTTTCCTACAAAACTCACTCTTTGTGACCATGCAGGCAAAGAGGTTACTTTGAGGACAAGTATCCACCATCTTTCAACCTGCCAATAAAGCTCCTTATCATGCTAACTTCGGCAGCACATATACTAAAATTGGAAAGATAAAGAGAAGATAAGTATGGCCCCTGAACATGGATGACATGCAAATTTGTGAAGTATTCCATGTTTTTAAATAAAATTTAAAACTTAAAAAAAAATCTCCTTCTCTTCCATCACCACATCTCTCCATTGTTGCAGTAAAACCAGATCTTCCCAGTAGATCTGAGAACCCACACAAGATACAAGTCCCAGCTCCCACTGACTTCTACTTCGATCACCTCTCATTGCATTGAAAAATCCCAAAGTGCTGGGCTGGAGAGATAACACTTGCCTTGCAAGCTGCCAACCCAGATTTGATCCTCTTAACTCTTGTCCTGCCACCCCCACCTCCCACCCTGCCTCCTGACACCACCAACCATCACTCCTAAGCACAGAGCCAGGAATAATCTCTCAGCACTGCCGGGTGTGGCCCCCAAACCCAACAACAACAAAAACCATACAGCAGAGACAATCACTGAAAATATCAGAAGTGTCTGGATTTTTCTCAACACCCATGTAAATGTCCCTTCCATCAGCCTCAGGTATAGTGGCATTGTGGATACTGACACAGTTCCCCAGGGGAACTCCTAACATTTTCCCCCTCATATTACCCAATAATTCTCACTATATTGCTTATGGGAGTTTTCTACTTCAATTAGCAATATAAATGTGATTGCCTGCACTTGATAATGAGCTTTCCACATGGCAAGGGAGGGGCCTGGCGCTTGAGAGCCAACGCTGTCTGCTGGAGGCCAGCAGAGTGTGGGAAGGGGGCTGGTTGTTAGAACCATGTCAGGGGTTGATTGATAAGCACCTCCTAAGACAACAGTCCTCTGAAGGGGGCAAAGTCTCAAAAATATGCCCCCTCAAAAATATGTCTTTTTGACACAAAGATCATTTTGAGCCAGTTATTTTTAAGATGCTACAGCTCTGAAAACTCAGTAGAGGTTTTCCCTTTTGGAAGAGAAATTTGTTTTGTGTTTTAAATGTTTTTAAATTTAAAGAAATGTGGTTTACATCAACAACTGTGTAAACCACGGTGTTTAAATAAAGTTGGGGGGGTGGATGGGAAGGTACCACCATAATTTACAAAGTTATTGATAATTGAGTCTTAGAATTGTAATATTTCAAGGCCAATCCCACCAGCAATGTCAGCTCCTCTCCACCAGTTCCCATACTCCATCCCCCACCCCCAGGCCTGCCACCTTGATAAAGCACATTATGTTTTCATAATTGTTGAGTCTGTGCTTTAATATACAGCTATACAACTATCCCACATCTTCAGCATAACCGAAGTACCCACCCCTCATTTCCCCATTACTTCCCTTTCTCATGTTCTTTCATTCCCCCCCCCCTTGATTTCTTTTCTACTCTATCATTTTTCTCCCTAAGCTCTAGGGTCAACGGTGATCTAGGCATTCCTTATTTACTACATTACATTTTTTCCCACACAGTTATTCTATATACCACAGAGAAGTGAAATCATTCTGTGTTGTCTCTCTTCTTCTGGCTTAGAGAAATTTGTGTTTTTAAGGGAAAACTTCATATCTTGGGGTGTTTTCTCAGTTTCAGAAAGGAAAATACTGTCCTTAGAGACTCAGCAGTGGAGAAGGCAGGACTTAAATGTGCATATCCCTGGGGGCCAGAGAGACAGTACAGGGGTAAGGTGTCTGCTTTGCACAGCAAACACTTGTTCTATCCCTGGCACTGCATGTAATTTCTTGAACACTCCCAGGAGCTGCCCCTAAAAACAGAGGATCAGCCCCTAAAAACAGAGTGAGGAACAATCCCTGAGCACACCCAGGTGTGGTCCAACCTAGCCCACCCACAACCCCCGAAAAACCTACCCACCCACAAACCCCCTTTACTACGCTTTACCTGGTAACCTCCTCTCCTCCCCCACCCCCAAGCATCTTTATTTGTTCATTATCATCGTCATCATTATTACTGCTTTTGATGTCATACCCAGCAATGCTCAGGGGTTACTCCTGTCTCTCCACTCAGGAATTCCTTCTGGCGGTGCTCAGGGAATCATATGGAATCTATGGATAAAACCAGGGCTGGCCGTGTGCAAGGTAAATGCCCAACTCACTGTAGTATCGCTCCAGCTCCTTTATTTGTTCTTTAGCTAGAGCTGTATTTAAGGATCTAGCCTGGGTCATTTTGCGGCATTTTTGCTGGGTCTTTCTTACCTAAACAGGAGTTGAACAGTGTTATTAAACTTCTGTTATTTTCCTCCAATTCATGTGTCTTATTACACAGCACCTCAGCCAAGAACCCAGAAAATATGAAAACTTATATATAGCAGCCCTGCTCAGCCTTATGTGTCTCCTACACACATAAACGGCAAACTACAAGGCCTAGCATGCCTTGCATCTCTGAAGGGAAGTAAGTTTGCTTCCTCACCCAGGCAGAAGGAAGAAAGAGCACACGGCGCACAGCACAGCACCTGCTTAGTAAAAGACTAAGAAATTGGAGCACTGTAGCACTGTCCTCCCGTTGTTCATAGATTTGCTCGAGCGGGCACCAGTACCGTCTCCATTGTGAAACTTGTTGTTACTATTTTTGACATATTAAATACGCCACGGGGAGCTTGCCAGGCTCTGCAGTGCGGGCAGGATACTCTCGGTAGCTTGACAGTCTCTCTGAGAGGGACAGAAGAATCAAACCCGGGTTGGCTGCGTGCAAGGCAAACACCCTACCCACTGTGCTATAGCTCTCACCAAGGAATTAAAAAAAAAACCACACACCAAACTCCCCATTTCCACCTATCAACTCTTGGGTTTCAATAGTCCCTCTAAAAGCTATAAAGTAGGGGCTGGAGCTGTAGCAGAGCGGATAGAGCATTTGCCTTGCACACTGCAGACCCGGGTTCAATTCCCAGCATCCCATATGGTTCCCTGAGCACCGCCAGGAGTAATTCCTGAGTACATGAGCCAGGAGTAACCCCTGTGCATCCCTGGGTGTGACCCAAAAAAGAAAAAAAAACTTAAAAGCTATAAAGTAAGCTGGTTCAGACTCTCGTTCTAGGGGAGTAGGGCAGGTCCTTATTCCATCTACACTCTCTAGGCTGTCTTTTACCAGTATATAAAATAACTGGTGGATTTTTGTTTGAGGTCAACAATGAACAAAATGTAAATGATTTTTCCTCCAGAGGAAATATCTATCTGGAGGAAGTTCTATTTGTTCAAAGAATTGTACTAAATAGGTAACACCCCAGTTTTCTATCTCTGAAAGTTCTAACCACAACAAGAGCTTGACACAGCTGGCTATAGGAAAGTCTTTACCTCCTCTGACTCTTTCAACTTTCCTTTCTTTTTTTTAAATTTATTTTTTTTATTTTATAAAATAGTTCACAATAGTTGATTACAGTTACTATTCAAACACCAATCCCACCACCATTACACCCTCCCACCACCATAATTTTGATTGTTTCCATCCTGAATTCCATCCCCTTCCCCAAAGCAAAAGCGAAACAATATATTTTGTATTGTTTGTTATGAAAAAACACTGAAAATGCTACCAAAAAGTTTCCTTAGAGGAAAGAATGTGAAGATTGATGTATTTCACCCAGAGGCCATTAAGCCCTTCTATAAGAGATGATTGCTAACATGTTGTTAAAAGTTCAGCCTTGTGTGCTTTTAAATAAATATATATAACAGATATATATATCTGTATATATACAATATATATTTACAGATATATATAATATATATTTTTACAGATATATAATATTTATTATTTTTTTCTAAAATGGGCTTCCTCTTATTTTAAACCCCATCAAATGTGGTATGGTACTCTTGGAGTATGAGTGGTGTGAAGTATGAGTTGCATTCGTGGCTGAATGGTCCCTGAATAGGTTCACTCATGGATGAGGCTCAGCCTGAGTGTGTGAAGAGTGGCCATGAGCATGGCAGGGATTGAGTTCTGGAGGTTTTCAGCTGCTAGGGCTGGATTATTTGGGGGGCGGGGAGGAGCCTCACCTGCCCCCCTCCAGAGCACCCCAAATGAAACATCCTGGTGTGGGGCCCAGCAGCATTCAACTTTCCTTTTGAGTGAGAAGAATAAGAAATAACTTCATTCTCTAACCTCTCCAGAGGAGCTGCTTAGACAGTTACTACTATGATGTGGCGATTTGATTTATGAGACTGATCAGACTGTGTCTTTTAGAGAAAATTTAGTAGTAACAGATCCAAGTGATGCCAAGCCCTGTGATTTCCTGGGGTTTGGTTTGCCTGTTTGCTTTCTTCCATTTGGGTCTATCAGCGGTGTCCCTGGTGTCAATACACTAGGAAGTCATTTGCCAATCTAGAGCTTCACTCTGCCTTTCCACCCTCACGTTTTACCTTTACTTTTGACATCAGTGGGTTCCCACGGGTGGCTTATGTGAGATGGGGGTTGGGGGAAGATAATCACTTTCTCTGGATCCATCTCTGCCACCTTCAGCACCGGATGGGAAGGCTAGGACTCATAAAGTCTGTGATGATCCCTTGCACAGTCAGTCCCAGGCCTTACCCAAGGCTTCAGGGTCTGTGTCTTGCCTCGTAGAAAATAATTTCAGGAGTAGACAAGCAGTGAAGTGAAAAACAGATTTTATCTGGAGGGTTTAGAAATGGGAAGGAGGGAAAGAGAATGGGAGAGAGTAACACGCTTGAGAGAGCTAACATCTTCTACACATCTTCTCCAAAGGCAGAGAGCCCCGTCATGCATCTCAGTGTTAGATACGGGAGCGTGAAAGTCCACCAAGCACAAAATTTGTAAGTCTACAACTGTACCTCATGGTGTCTCACTAATAAAAAGAAAAAAAAGAGGGGAGCTGTGGGTGTCACATGGGTACAGCCTCGTGGGCACAAGCAGCACATGGGCTCAGGCAGCATATGCGCATCCTTCTTTTGTTCAAGGTGGTTTGTATAGGGTTTTGCTTGGTACGAGTCCAGTCAAGAGGGTTGAGTTGGAAGTGGTGGATGACCTTTGAAATTTCTTTCCTGGCATTTGTTGCTGCTGGAGCTTTTCTCCACAAAGGGGGGGCGGGAGGTCGAACTTCTCTGGGTCTGTTACTGGCAGCCAGGTGAGGGTCTTATCAGACCTTAGTTCCTGTGTTTGAAGCCTTGGCCCTACTGGGTTTTCTACTTCCTAGGAATTCCATTGCCCTAGGGGCACTTTCCTGTCTAATTGCCTACATCATGTTCACTTGTTTGATTCAGCCACCCTGGTCTTGTTCCATCCCACCTACATACCTCACTTCATGCTGTTCTACCCACCAGAACACGCTTTCCTCCTCCCTTCTAACTCCCATCTCTCCCATCCCTCGATTCTTCACATCGATTCACTTCCTTGGAAATGCCTCACCCGCCTTCAGGTCTGAGTGAGTCGCCCTGTTTTATGCTCGCTTGAAGCACCCACTAGTTCCCCTTCCGGGAATGAAGCTCAGGGGTAATCACATTGTCACACACCTGATCTTTTTCTCTCCGAGCCTCTCTGCCATCCGCTTGTTATTTACTCTTGAGTAGAGACCACATCTGTCTTGTTCTCCCTAGAAATGTAGTCCATGGCCCGGGCTAGGAATTTCATAAGTAGCTGTGGAGTGAATTTGATGGAAAGCGGGAAGGAAATGGGAGACAACAAAACAGACACCGCGTTTAAATCATTTTAGCACAAAGAGAGAAGAGCTTCCGACAACACAGGCAATGAGCTTGATGAGGAAAATAGGACAGTTATTGTTTTTTTTACCCCTTCCTCCATCTCAGTGCTACTTGAAATACAAAGACATTCTCACAGCGATCTCCCTGGGCTTCCACAGTGTTTTGAAATTAAGGACCTGACATTGTCTCTCCAAAGGCAGGTTATGATCAGGGGACCGAGGTTCATCAGGTTCCTGTAATTCTGGGGCTGGAGTATAGCGGTTAGGGCATTTGTCTTGCACGCGGCTGACCCAGGTTCGAGTCCCAGCATCCCATATGGTCCCCCGAGCACAACTAGGAGTAATTCCTGAGTGCAGAGCCAGGAGTAACCCCTGAGCATCGCTGGATGTGACCCAAAAAGCAAAAATAATTTAAAAAGTTCCCATAATTCTGCTAATAAACGGCAGCACTCACATTGGAAGCCAGAGTGGGGGGGGCACTTCTTTTATTGGGCCCCCAAGTGGGTCTCCCTCCAGGCTGGGTCTCCATTCTATGCCAAAGGAAAATGTGCAATATAATTTTTCAATGCTTCTTCACCTGCTCCTTTAGAAAAGAGATTTTTTTTGCCACAGAAGATGTTAAAATTAGGAGGAGTTACTGATTTTGCAGGTACTGTAAATAAAGATGAGACCTGGTTCTGGTTCCTGAAGGCAAGTGAACTTTAACTGCAGCCAGAACAGATCTCTATGTGTGAGAGGTGAGTTAGAGGAGCGAGAGGATTCAGAGTGGAGGGGGTACAAGGTGGGGAGAGATGTACAAAGTACGATCAAGTAGGTCCCTGATCCCATCCTCCCATCCTCCTTCTTTGCAAACACAACCAAAGCCCTGTAGCACCTGAAGACAAGGGATGGTCCTTTTTTGAAGTGCAAAAGAGACTTTCTTGTTGCAAGGCATTCAAAGGAACTTGTTTACAAAACCTCCTGCAAACATTTCTGCCTTCCTTGATTCACCTGCCTTCTGGCTGTTTCCAAGGCATTTAAAACAGGGCATTCGTGAGATCCATTTTTATTGAATCCCTAATCCTGACCAGACACTGAAAGCAAAGGAAAAGCTTGCCTTTATGATACGCACCTACCTCTTCTGGGACCACTGGGTACTGCAAGGGCCTGCAGCTCAGCCCCTCAAGGCCTGTCCCTGGATGTTTTATCGCTCTTTGTTTTCTCTGCAGGGCAGGTGGGGGTGAGGTGAGGTGCAGAGCTCAGGGCTGGAGCCCCTCAGCAAGGGATGGGTCTGCTTTGCCCCTGGTTAGTGCTGGAGACCACCAGGCTCCACCCCAAGTGGCTGGTGGGGGAGGTGTGTGTGGTGCGGGAGATAAGATGGGACTTACCTGTGCTCAAAGAGCATCTCCTGGACCCTCCTTTTCTCTTAACACAGATGATGGACATAGCCTGTGCTTTCCAAAGGATTTTATTATGACCTTCTTTTATTGCCTGCCCCAGTTTACAGGAGGACCAGGTCTGGATGGGGTGGGAGAATTTTGTCTTTGTTCCCTGATGTATCCCCTGGGTCTAGGGGGAGTGTTTGACATAGTCTTTGTTGAGCAAAGATTAGCTGGATTAATGAATGGATCATAACTGGAGAGAGTGGCAACCAGCAGGCTGATATATACATATATGGCTTAGATATACATAAATACCACTCTATCACAGACAGATTTTTGTATATTTGTCTATACACACACATATGCATATGGTGCACATTCATAGTTGGGAAGCAAGAAAACAAACAAGAAAATATATAAGGTAAATAATACTTGTTATCTATATAAGTAAACAGCAAAATACATACATTTAAATATATCAAGGGAAACATAAATAAATGAATAAACATAGTACCATAAAATACTTCTATTAAACACAATTTTAAAGAAATAGAAGCCTTTTCCATCACAGCAGGTCTGAATTGGTTCTTGAGATCCGTCCTTGGCTTCTCTATTCTTGTTAGTGGCCGCAGAGCTAACCAAAGACTCCCCCCCTCACCCTCCCCCATGCTCTCCACTCCATAGCTGTCTTTTCTCCTAAAGCAATGTTCTTTGACCCATCCCCACCCATTGGTACTAGCCACAGGTTTGGAAAGTTGGTAAGTTGGTGACAACTGGTCTACCACCTTGGTTATCACTGCTGGTTCATGGTCTGGTCTGGAAGTGTCACCACTGTCATCACATTGTTTGTTGATTTACTTGAGCGGGCACCAGTAAAGTCTTCATTCGTCCCAACCCTGAGATTTTTTTTTAAATTTTTATTAGTGAAACATCATGAGGTACAGTTGTAGACTTATAAATTTTTGTACTTGGGTTTCAGTTATACAATGATTGAGTACCCAACCCTCCACCAGTGTTCACTGATTCCCG
>JAOXYA010000018.1:6162217-6184033 GCA_028565675.1 Sorex palustris
CTTCTGAAGTGTCTAATTTTCTCCCTCCCTCCCTTCCTCCCTCCCTCCCTCCCTCCATCCCTTCCTCACTCCCTTCCTTCTTCTTTCTTTCTTTCTTTCTTTCTTTCTTTCTTTCTTTCCTTCTTTCTTTTTTCTTTCTTTCTTTCTCTTTCTTTCATTCCTTTCCTTTCTTTCTTTTCCCTCTTTCCTTTTTAAGTCAGATTACTTGCCAAAATGTCCACACATTCCTAGCACTGTAGCACTGTCCTCCCATTGTTCATTGATTTGCTTGAGCAGGCACCAGTAACGTCTCCATTGTGAAACTTGTTGTTGCTGTTTTTGGCATATCGAATAAGCCACAGGGCGCTTGCTCAGCTCTGCCGTGCAGGCAGGAGACTCTTGGTAGTTGCCGGGCTCTCCGAGAGGGACAGAGGAATTGAACCCGGGTTGGCCGCGTGCAAGGCAAATGCCCTACCCTCTATGCTATTGCTCTGGCCTACACATTCCTATAACTATATAATTTTATATATTTTATATTTAAAATATAAAGTTTATATGGGACAGATATAGAAATATATTTCATTTTGGAACCACAGACTGCAGTGCTCTGGGCTCCCTTCTGACAATGCTTGGGGGCCCAGAGGTAGTGCCCAGAATCAAACTGGGGTCAGCTTCATGCAAGCCAAACAGCCAAACCCTTGTACTAGCTCTCCGGCTCCGGGCACTGTTAATTTAAGAGCCCTGAGTCCTAACTTCTCTTGAAACATTAGAGAGTTCATCCACACCAAACCTCTGTGCCCATCAGCTGGGGGTGACAAACCCTCAGGCTTTGAATGGGGTCACTTCTCCAGGCCCCTCATTTTCCACCCAGCCCCTGGCCTCAGTTAGAACCCTGAAGGCATCATAATGTGGGGTCCCTATTCCTCAGAGAAGATCCCCTCTCTGACCTCAACTTTCCAGAGAAGACAGAGGAAACATCCAAGATGGCCACCCTCTCTCAGGGAGGCTTCCAAAGAGATTTAAGCTTGACCCCCATTCTTCCCCGACTCCCCTCTCCAGAAGGGGTATCATTCATCTAGTTGGTGAGCTTCCAGTAACTCTCACTTTCCCTCAAAAGCAGCAAAGGTCTCTGCTTCATGGGTTGGTCTTGTCAGGCAGTGCAGGTGGGGGGGGGGGAGGCCGCGTGGGTCTTTGAGGTCTAAACAGACCTCCCCTGGAAATAAGCCTCACCTGGAGAAGGCTTATTCTGTACATCCTAAGGGCTACCCCTCAGTCACACAGATAGCCCTCAAGCAAGAACGTCAGGACCCCACCCTGCTTCACCGAAGTTCCATCCCCAGATCCAACCCCCCAATTCCCCACCTCCCAGGATCCCTGCTGGTCACTCTGCACGTGAAGTCCGCAAGACACTGAAGAAAACAGGAAGAAAACAGGAATTCTTCTTGCCTTTTAAGAAGGCAAAAGAAACCATCAAACCCAAACTTCGTTCTCCTGCCTGTTTCTGACAGGGACCCCCCTGTCTGGGGCCTATACAGGGCTTAAATAAATACATACATATACATGCAGGACTGGAGTGGTATTACAGTGGGTAGGGCGTTTGCCTTGCACACTGCCAACCAGGGTTCAATCCCTGGCATCCCACATGATCGATCCCCTGGGTAACCCCTGAGTAACTCCTGAGTACAGAGTTAAGAGTAAGCCCTGAGCATTGCTCAGGTGTGACCCAGATACCCCCCACCCAGTAAAAAATAAAGACATGTACACAGAAATAAATACATGAATGAATGAATGAATGCACGATATTTCCTTGCACAGGATCTCTTTTTATCAGCAAAAAGTAGCACAGGGAGCATCAGGACCTCCATTTAAATCTCCAAGTTTAAATCTCCACAGTTTAAAGCCACATTTCCCTGTGGCTGGCGGCTTCTCCAAGCCAAGGAGGAGAATGGTTGAGCTCCGGGGGCTTTCATTTTTCGCCAAGATTCAGTCACCACGTGTTATCGCTCAAAAGAGTGCCTGAGTGGAGTTCATGTCCAATTCAATCAGATAATCAGTGGCTGAATAAATAGAAGTAATACTACATAAAAAAAATGAGTACCTGGACTATGAAACAGCCACACACAATTATCAAAGTATCCTCATTCTCAGGCTGATCTGTGCTGTGCCATGGGGTCTTCCTATATGAAATAAAATAAGGGTGCACAGAGCATTCGCAGGCAGGAAAGCAAGAAGCGCCTTCGTGCTTGCAATCTCTTGGGGAGAAACCAGACCTGCCTTTGGGTGAACTGTCAGTGGGAAGCAAAGGTGAGGATGGCGTCGTTGTTTCCCACATACCTGGTGGAAACCCAGAGGGATGCCTGAGCTCAAACAAAAATTTCTCTGAGTGTATCTTCTGAAGTCTTGCACTGGAGATTTGGTTTGTTTGTTTGCTTGAGAGTCACACCTGGTGATGCTCAGGGATTTCTCCTGGCTCTCATAAATTACTTCTGGCATTACTCGGGGGACCATACGGGGATGCCGGGATAGAACCTGTGCAAAGCAAGTGCCCTACACACTCTACTATGTCTTCAGCGGCATCACCTAAGATTTTTAACAAGGCTTTCACTATCCACAGTGTTTTCCCTGCTATTTCATTGTCCATAAAATTCTCAGCCCTTCTCCCAACTCAGATTCCTGCCACCTATGTGTTTAATGTTTGATTTCCTCCACTCACACCCACTCCCCACAACAGCGACCCCCTCACAGGGCCACAGATGCACCTACACTTATTTATCTGTCTCTTGATTTTAGTCTCCAACTTTAGGTGGCTTTATGCAGAAAAACAACTTACAAATGACATTTCTAAAAAAAAATGCCTGGGGACCTCAAGGTCAGCCAGACACTGGCTGGGCATGTGACTCAGTGATAGAGGAGGAATCTTGTAAGTGTGAGGTCACCAGGTCACTGTCGTCGTCGTCGTCGTCGTCATCATCATCATCATCTTTTTCATCACATCACATGCCACAAGCTTGAAGACTAAGTATGAAACCAGTGAAAACAGCCCAGGTATGAGAAAAATTCTAAATAGTCCAGGGTCTGGAGTGATAGGACAGCAGGTAAGGCACGTGGCCAACCTGGGTCAGTCCCCAGTATCCTGCAGGGTTTCCCAAGTCCCACGAGGAGTAATCCTTGAGTGCAGAGCCAGGCATCAGCCCTGAGCACCACTGGGTATAGTCCAACAACCAAAAAAAAAATTAATAAGAAAAAAAAATTTTTTAAAGAGGCCTCAACAATTACTTCCTATTCACAAGAATTTTGGTTCACCACCTTCTTCGGAGCTGGTCATGGTGGTGATTCTGTTCTCTCTTATTTTTCCCTGCTTTCAAGTTACAGGAGAAGACAGCACCAGGTTTAAATCATGAACTCCTCAGAAAGAAGACTTGGGAGAGTCAGAGCTGCAGGGCAGCTCACTGGGCTGGAGATCGGAAAGAGGGATGGTGAGTCCAGCGGCCTCCAGGAGAGGCCACACATGACTTCAGAGAAGGCCAGTCTTTGTCCAGTAAAGCCTTTTCTTTTCAGTGAACTGGATGGGGCCCCTCCATCCACTTTCAAGAGGTCAATCTGCTTAAACAAAGTTCATGACATCAGTGTCCATGTGCAGAGAAACATCTAGAACAGCTTTTCTCGATTCGGGGGAGGGGGTCATGTGCCCCAACCCATAAGCCCCCAGGATATTGGTTTTCTTTGGAATGGAGACTCCATCATTGGTGCTCAGGTGGCCCCAGGGGTGGGGGCCCCACCAGTCTGTCTTGGCCAACTTGGCTAGAGCCTCAGTGCCTGAGGATGCAACACCACTTGGGCCCTTGGGTACTAGAGGCACCTGGGATCCCCAGTACCTACGATGGTGGTTCCCAGAACCATGTGGTGTCAGGAACCAAACTTGGGTTGATGAGTGCCAGGCATATGTTCTAACCACTGTATCTCCCGGCCCCACAGGATGGTTTTACAGCTCAGGAGGATGACTTTTAAGGAGATCTGGGCCTGTGTTTTGTCTGTTTTGGGAAATTCAAGCCCTGCGGAAGGAGAGCAGGAGGGAAAGGGCTAGGAGATGTCCTGGGCTTTCTCTGTGCCTCCCTTAGAAAATCCAACAAGGTCCATGTCAGTTGGACAGAATCACTGTGTTCGTATTTCTGAGACTCTCCACAGTCTTCTGGAGTTTTCTATCTCAGCCCAGCCCAGACAGGCAAGTGGCAGCCACACACGCGCCCTCTGATGCACCTTCACAGGCATCCCAGGGCAGAGCGCAGAGACAGTGACAGGCCACGGAGCAAATCCCAATCCCGCTCGGGGACTCAAACCTCTGTCCATCTGTGCCTCCCATGTCCAAGCCCCTTGACAGCTGTGGCAGCCAAGCTGGTTCCTTTCTCCACGATTTGTCCCTCTGCACTTCCCATGTCACCCCAGGCCCTCCAGGCTGTCCGTTCTGTTCAGCCCATCAGCCCAATTCTGCGCCGGCTTTTGTCTGCTTGCCGGATTTCAAGAGCTTGTGACTTGAATCTCTCTGGTATGCCCTTAAGAGTTTATCCTGCTCCCTCATCCCGCCTCCCTACCGCCTGTCACCCATCACAGGCTCTCCAAGTGCCCTCCATGCTGCCTGGCTCCCCATGATATCACTAACTTTGGGTCTCCCCAAATTGGCTTTATTCCTTCCCTTTATCCCCCAATCTCCATGCAGGTCGATATGGCTGGGTTTGCTAAATGTTACTGAAACTCCTTTTGTCTCTCAGTCTCCCGAGTGGCTGATGCCTTCCTGTGGCCTGTGTCCAGAAGGGAGTTGCAGTGTTTACCCCCCAATCATCTCTACAATGCTACCAGGTGGGTTCAACGCCTCCTCATCACTGTGGGGCCCTGCCCCCAGGGGCAGCGAGGACAGAAAGAAAACTATCCAAGAGCTCCCTTTGTGTAAAGCCCTGAGGATAGTGCCCCTTTGGCCTGGTGAGGGTCCTGGGGAACGTGCTGTGGGGGAGGGGGCCTGAGGATGGAGCTCTGAAGAAGGTAGACTGGGGTGCTAAGGAGGATATGGGTACAGTGGCCAACCCGTGCCCACCTCACCACACGCCTGATTGCAGAGCTCTGCACTGGGGCCAGAGGGTCTGGGTAGGGAGGAGGATTCCTCCCCCTTCCTGAGGAAGGCCCCCCATCTCCTGCCCGGGTGCTTGCTTCTTGGCAAAACAGCATGATGCAATGAGGGGGGCATCAGTATTGGAGTCTCAGCTCTATGGATGATGCTGGAGGCATTCCTGACTTTTTCTCAGTCCTGCCCAGACCCAGGCACTCCCCCTGCTATGCAACAGGAGAACACTGTTTGTTGTTAGGGTTTTTTTGTTTTTGGTTTTAGTTTTTTGTTTATGGATGGTGCTCAGGGCTTACTCCTGGCTGTGTTTGGGGATCATTCCTGGCAGTGCTCAGGACACCCTTTGCTTTGCTCGCAATCAAACCAGGGATGGCCGTGTGCCAAGAAAATATCTTAACCTTTGGACTGCCTCTCCAACACCACGGAGATCATTGTTATCTAGAAAAAAAGCCTGAAATAGTGAAGTATACTAACACAAAGGCAGTCAGCTTCATCAAGAGAACCCCCACCCCCAAAAAAACCATCCCGTACAAAACAACCACATTGAGACATCCCCCCCCTCCTCCAGCCCCCACCAAGGGTTAGCTAGTGCCATGTTTTCATCTTTGCAGTGATATGAGAACATCTTCATCTCCACCAAGTGGAGGAAATTGAGGTCCAGATCAAGTGGGCCACCTTGGCTGAAATTACACAACTGGGGTGTGGTGGGTTGGGAGGCAAGAAAGCCAGCAGTCAGAGTTCAGAGTCACCACTTCTGTCCCGGCCAGACGGCATCTCTTTCTGCTGTCCAGTCAGAGACATCCCTGGACTTGGCCAGTCTCCAGGCACTCACTGGCAAACTGCCACTTTTGTCTCTTCCCATTATTGGATTCAAAGTTTCTGCTCCATCCCAGTCTGGCGATCAGTACAAGTTTCTCATTAACTCTGGACTCTTCTTTTAATGTATAAAACCTTATTACTTAAATCAACCACATATGTGATGACTCCCCTTTTTAGTCCCTAGACTGTGTTTGCCAGCCGAAATAATAATTCATGTGATGAGGACAAGAAGGAATACTGCCTCCTGGCTGGAATTTATCCCAGTCCCGGAGATCAATATCATCCAGTCCCATACAGTCTCGAGCTGATGCGATTAAGACATGCTGTGTTTGTTTTCATTTTTTTGGCATAGATTTTACTGGGTGCTTTTTGTTCTCCGCAAATATCTTTCAATAGCCAAATCTGCAAATCCTACAGATAAATAAATTTTTTGAAAACAGAGTACCCACCCCCCCCGTCATGTTAATCATGATTCTTTGGTTGCAAGTGACAGAAACTCAATTAGAACTGACTTCAGCCCAAAGCAAGGGGTGGGGGGAAAGGAGTGGCCCTACCCGAAGTTCAGTGGGAGATATAGAGCTTCTGGAACCTTCTGACATGGTGTCCCACTCGTGAAAGCAGGAGATGATTGGCAATTCCTTTACAAAGGCATCCAGGGGCCGGAGTGATAGTACAGCGGGAAGGGCATTTGTCTTGCACACAGAAAACCTGGGCTCGATCCCTGGGAAGTATGGGAGCACCGCCAAGAGTGATTCCTGAGTGCAGAGCCAGGAGTAAACCCGAGCATCACTGGGTGCATGGCCCCTACGCAGCCAACCAAAACAAAAAGTCAAATGCACAGGGCTGGGAGACAGTTCAGAGCTTAGTAAGCATATTCCTCACCTAGGTTTGGTTTCAGGCACAAAATCATCCCCTGGGCATTGCCATGGACAGTTGGGGGGAATGCCCAGCATTGTGGGAGTCCAAAGCAGGATCACATTCTTGGCACATGACATTGAACCACCAATCTGGTTACCTTAGACTTGCTGGTGGAGCTCCCGACTTTCTGAGCAGCACTTAGGAAGTTCCCCCAAACAGTTAAGCGTTACCTTGTCAGACACCCCAAATCTTTTCACTTCCGGGTATTTACCAAGAGAAATCAATGCACATGTCCCCACCAAGATTTGCACCCAGACACTCTGAGCACGTCTATCATAGCTAGAGACTACAAATGTCTCTCCCTGGGTAAACGGGTCAACAACAGGCCACTGACTTGTTCATCACATTCACTTGTCTTCATTCCAGTGAATGCTTGGAACATGACACAACAGGAAAGAATCTCAAACGCATAGTGCCACAGAGAAGAGGCCACTCGACCCCCCACCCTCCCCTTGGTGGGTTTATTCGGCATGGTTTTACGTCTGTGTAATTCTAGATGAAGTGACTTGAGGAAACCTCAAGGTGTGAATGGATAGGTTTGTTCTCTCCATGGCAGGGCTGCCTTGCCTCAGACTTTGCTGGCCTCGGTGAAGTTTCCTCTCTGCAGGGCAGAATTCACGAACCATGTAGAGAGCAAAGCCAGGAGGGAGACGCTGGATTGCCCGACAACAGGCTCCATACCAAAGAGAGACAGAGCTGGTGACGGGAAGAGGCAGAGATTTCAAGGGCAAAGGAGACTGTCATCTTCTGTCACTGCTGGGGGATCCTGTGCTGGGGCTCGTGCCAGCCAGCTGGGCACAGGGAGCATCTGGGATCACCTCTGACAATGTCAGTTTGAAACACCCCTGCTCCAAGCCCTCCCATCCCTCCCCCAACACCAAAGGACTAATCTTCTTTTGTCACTGATCCCAGAGACTGAGCCCAGGGGCTAGAGGGCACCCATATGGGACCTCACTCACTCCAGAGGCAGGTGGCAGGTTGTTGGGTCCAATTCCAGAAGGAAACTCTTGTGTGTGGGGAGGCTGTTCTGACTCCCTCACCCTCCTCGTGCAAAGGGGTAAAATGTCTATATCTACAGGCAGGCAACGTTTTACTGTCCTGGTCACACTGATAGGATAGAAATAGGTTGTCTTTATGCTACTGATGAAGAATGATTCAGAGCAACCTGAGCAATAGGACAGAGGGGAGGACACTTGTTTTGCTTGTGGTCCGCACCACATAGGGTCCCCTGAGCCCCACCAGGGCTGGTCCCTGAGCTCAGAGCCAGGAGTAAACCCTGCAGGCTGTGCCCCCTCTCCCCCCAAAAAGAATAATGTGGGGTGAGTTTTTTTCTCCCAGACTGTGGGCCCAAGAAGACAAACCATGGACTGGAGAGATCATAAAGGCAGTTGTCTTGCAAGCAACTCCGAATTGATTCCTGGGCCCTCAATGATAGGAGCAGGAGTGATCCCTGAGGACAGAGCCAGGAGCAACCGCCAAGCATCACGAGGTCCAACGCAGGTCTCATTAATAAGCCCAGAGTCCAGCCAGCCTGCCATCTTGCCTTGGGGCGAAGCTTCCTAGGATTACAATTCTCTCCATCCTCCTTCACCAAGCTCCCTTCCTGGAGTAACTCTAGGGTCTTCTATCTGTCTGGGATGCCAAGGCACTGCCTCCTCCCACTGCCAATCAATGTTCTCAGTGAATCTCCACACCCAGACATCACTGCATCTTTGCTGTATGCCTTCGACCCATTCTCTTGACTTTCTGTGCCACTCTCTGAGCCTGAGAATTTGGATGAAACTTTCGGGTACTCCCCACTGAGCAGACATGATAATGAAATAAGACACACAGGCCCACTGAAACCTAGTGAGCAGGTTACCTCTAATGGCTGGGGGCCATGTCCATTTCCCTGGAGTGATGGAGTCTGCCTGCCTTGGGCACCGGCTGCATCCCAGACTCCTTGCCTCCTGGCCTGTTCGTGTGCTTGTCTTTTTGTTGCCAGAACCAGCAGTTTCAAGCCTCTGGGTCGACATAGCATCAAAGTCTCCATCTTGTCTTCCCCAAACCCCCTCTCATGGCACCCCTGCATGGTCCAGAACCTCTCCCTATTTTGCAAAAGTCTCTTTTGCCATCAAATATGTGCATGTCCCAAGGATTATGCCCAAGATAATGTCTCTGCTTCTGCCTCTGTCTCTCTCTCTCTATATCTGTGTCTCTCTATCTCTCGGTGTCTCTGTCTCTGTGTGTGTGCGTGTGCGTGCGTGTGTGTGTGTGTGTGTGTGTGTGTGTGTGTGGTGGGGAGGTATGTTATTTTTGTGGGGTGCATTATTCCTGAAGAATTCTGCCAGGACAGAGATTTAGAAAGCATTCTTCTCCCTGAAAGGGGTGGGGGTGGGGGAGGCAAAAGGAAAAACATCTGGGAGGCAGAATTGCCTTGATTTGCCATTGACCACTGTAGGAAAGGAACCAAGCAGATTCTGTCACCCTTCCTCCCTCCTCTCCAATTAGTTGGTTCATTTTCCACTTCTATTGAGGCCCTGTGACTTACAGTAGTGCTAATGCTAGCAGACCATGTTCCACTGCCACCCTTCCCACCAATGTCCACGAAGTTCCACCAATGTCCCAGCAGTCTCTCCTGCCTTCCATCCGACCCTTTCAGCCAAGAGTCTTCAATTGCAATCTGGTTTTGCGTGCCCCTAGGAGTGCTGGTACTTATGGTCTGGGGCACACACTTGCCTCATGTCCCACCACCAAAGCGCCAAGACTCTCAGCCAAGGCCCTCTAGTTGCCTCCTGGCCATCTCCTCTCCCCACCCCCACTCGCCACCATCCCCCTTGTGTTGATTCTCTAAACTCTACTCATGAGGTAGGACTGCAGGTATTTGTGCTCCTCTCTGCCCTATTCTCTGAGCCACACAAGTCCCTCCAGTTCTATCCAGATTCTGCATCAGGAAGAGGTGAGCGGGCTGTGCATGAGGCCTAGCAGGCATTATCCCTGCTACTCCATTGTCCCTTGAGGAGGGACACCCACACCCCCACCCCAGAGAGATTTCCCCTAACACTGAGTCGAGCATGGCCACAGAAACAACACCCCCCCCCCAACCCTGCCCGCCATCCTCCAGAGGCAAGGCTCTGCAGTTTGAGGGAGATTTCTAAACTCTCCTTTGCAATTCTGTGATAAAGCAGTTCCAAGAAACCCCATCAATCGACCTGGGTTATGTTTGTTTCTTGTCCAGGACGCTTCTCCGGGGAGATGACACAGATAATGAAACAATTGTCATCGACCATTTGTTCTGGGTGAGGGGTGACGGGGAGACAGGGATGAAGACCACAGTGGCAAATCATCTAGGCGCAGATAACCAGGAAACATGCTGGAATATTTAAGGCTCCAAATCCCTGGGTAATGGATTATTTCAGAGACTGCCGATGTAATGGGTTTGTGTTGGGGTTGGCACACACACACACACACACACACACACACACACAAAGAACCATGATTATGCATTGCTCCCTCTACCAAATAAAAACACAAAAGAAAGCAAAACAAAGTGGGGGCAGGCGTCCCCAGAAAGAGTCAATTTCCTTCCCATCACGAGCCCACTCAGCAGGTAAATATTGATTACATTTTCCGGGTGCCTCGGGCCATTATTTCTGATACCACTGCCTGCTGTCAGATATGAAGTCACAGCAACGCCCCCCCCCCATGTCCCCCGCTCCCCGCCCATCTTCCTGGGAATATCAGAGACAGCGAGGAGGAAAAATATCCCGGAAAAAGCCTGGCAGAGAGGCACTTTCTCATTATGACCATTGAATTCACATGCCCAGTCCTGGTGCCCTTGGGAATGAAGGCAAGAGGCCAGTCTGGAGGTCATTCTTCACCGGGGGCCACCTGAGGTTCAGAAAAACCAGCCTGACACAGAAGAAAGTAGGAACAGAGCCAGGATGGGGTTGGCACACTGCACCCTGGTACTGCAGATGCTCCTAGGAGTATCTCATGCAGCTGTGGGCATCGGCGGGATAGCTGAGGTGTCAGGGGGTGAGAAGCTGGAAGGCAGGTCACCAGGGGATTGGCAGCAGCTGTTCATTCATCTGCAACCCCGTGGCATGAATGTCGCATGCCCCATGGCCACTGGCAGAAAACCATTGTCAAATACATCCCTCACCCCTACCCCAGAACGCATTTTGGGACATTTCTGCCTCAGTAAGTGCCTGGAGGCCCTTCCCTAGCCTCTACGCATGATCCCGGCAGGGGAGACCCCCACGCCCAGAGCCTGCCCCGCCACAGAGCTCAGCATTCACCTCTCTGGAAGCATAGTCTGGGTGCCTGCTCAGCTCAGGAGAACACAGAAGCAGCATCCGGAAGAAACAACCCCCAGCCCAGGTCCCCGCCTGTCCCACCCTGTGACAAGGACACACTGCAGTGGGAAAGTGGCAGAAAGCGGGGTTCCTGGGCACCCAAGCACAGTTCTGCCTGGAGCACTGGGGAACGAACGCTTCCTTGGCGTGGCTGTCTTCCCTCCCCCCTCACCCCCCAGGAAGGCAGAATACAGAGTTTCTTCCCCACCTCTCACATGCCACCTAGTGACTCCTGGGAATGGGGGAGCCATGGCACTTTGGGGCCCAAGAGAGGGGCTGAAGGCTCAGTGCTGGCAATGGGGTCTGTGCCCCCAAAATGCCTACTGGGCATCCTTTGCCAAACTCTCTGGGTTTAACCCACTATGGCAGTTTGGACGGCTGAAGGGAATGCCCATCTGATCTGGATCACAAGATGTGAGCTTCTGTCCCACACCTCCTGCCACCCTCAGACTACAGAGTGTTGCCCTCCATCTCTCAAGAGTTAAAGCAGGGCTGGGGAGATGTTGTTTGCCTTGCACATGGCAGACTGAGGTTTGATCCCCAGCACCCCACAGGGTCTCCTGAATCCTGCCAAGAGCGATCCCTGAGTAAACCCTGAGCACTGCTGGTTGTAACACACACACACACACACACACACACACACACACACACATACACTTAAACCAGAAGGATAAAGAGAGATAGTACCCTAGTTGTATATGGTCCCCAAGCACTTCCTGAGAAACCCCCAGGTGCAGAGCCAGGAGTAGCCCTGAGCAGCTCCAAGTGTACCCTCCAAAATTATTAAAACCCAGAGACTTCCTCGTCTGGTCTCTTCCATCTGCGTTCCCCCAACTGCCCACCTCAAACCCTCCTCCCGCACCCTGGTTCATTCCACAGTCTCTTGACAGACCTCAATGCCCAGACGTCCAGTCACTGTCATGGGGGTCTGCAAGAAGAATCATGCTGCGACCGGCAGACAGGAAACACTGCCAGGAGAGCCACGTGGGGACCAGTGGTCAGGGAGAGCAGGTGGCCCTTCCCTAAGTGAGCCTCACCCCATCAGGGCCTCCTGAGGGGAGCACAGTGGGCCTGACCCCCTGCGAGTGGGGGTCAGGGACCGGGGAACACAGATGTAGGTATCCCTCTTCAGGGTCCGACCCAGACGCCAGCTCCCACAGGCTCAATCCATCTGCCTGCTGCTGCCTCAGTGCTTGCCAGGCTCCCCGGGGAGCCCACACACGATCCCTCACAGTCCTCCCTTCAGACAGTGGGAGAGATTCCAACTCGCTCCAGACACAGCCACTGCAGAATCCTCTGTACTATATCTCTTTGGACTACATTTGTGGGTTTTGTGGGGGGCACACTCAGGGCTTACTCGGGAGCACTCCTGCCAGGGCTCAGGGGGGCCCTAGGTAGTGCTGAAACTCGAGCCTGGGTCAGCTGGGTGCGAGGCAAGCGCCCTGCCCACTGAACAATCTCTCCAGCCCCGGTGTACTCCATTTCTTCTTCTTTTTTTTTAATTGAATCACTGTGAGATATTGTTACAAGCTTTCATGTTTGACTTACAGTCACACAATGATTAAACACCCATCCCTCCATCAGTGCACATTACCCACCACCAATATCCACAGTATACCCCCACCCCTTTCCCACCCTCCCACTGCCTCCATGGCAGACAGTATTTCTCATACTCTCTACTTGGGGGCATTGTGTTTGCGATACAGATATTGAGAGGTTATCATGTTTGGTCCTTTATCTACTTTCAGTGCACATCTTCCATCCTGACCAATTCCTCCAACCATCAATTTCTTAGTGATCCCTTCTCTATTCCAGCTGCCTTCTCCTCCCCACGCCCCCCTTCTCATGAGGCAGGCTTTCTACTATGGAGCAATATTCCTGGCCCTTGTATCTATTCAGTGTCAGTCTCATGTTATTTTATACTCCACAATCGGGCTTACTCCTTTTCTTAACATAGTGAGAGACACCTATGCATGTCAGATACAGCATGCATACTGTTACAGAGGTATGCACTTGTATATCCTCAGAGATGGATCCCAGATGTCTAGATGGATGCCAGGCAAGCCAAGCTGCCAGCCTCTGGGACCCGGCAGCTGGGGTCCCTCTTCTACAGTACCCCTTGGGAACCCAGTCTTCCTTACATAATCTTGCTTCTTTTCCACCTCCTTCTCCCTGCATGCAATTCCAGAAACCTCCAAGCTCCAGTTGAATCAAGTAAGAAATGGTAGCCAGACTCCCCAATGAGGCGGTTCTTCTTGGTCCTTCTGGCTCTTCACCCCTATCTCTCCCAGGCTACCTACCACGCATCTGCAGCACCAGACTATCCACTCCCTGGGTTGAGCCCACCGGAGGAGTTGAGAGTCTTCAAACCCATAGCACAGCAAGTGGGAACATACCAGGAGATAAACCTATGTCTTGTGTGAGCTGCCAAATTGTCCCACCTGGAACAGAGACCAAATGGATCAATAAAAGCAGTTTCAGACATGCACATCTGAGAAAAACTGTTAATTTTGGGTATTACCATCGATATCTATTCATTTGAGATTTCTGTTCCACAAAGGCAATTGCCTGGCCCTGTTATATAACCAAAATCAGGAGACTTTACAAAGAAAGACAAGGGGAGAAAAAAAAATACATTCTCAGCTCAAACTCAGACAAAAGAATTGAAAATTGAAGGGAAAGGAGACAAGTGATTTTTCTGGGAATTTACTGAGACACATCAGCTCAGGGAAGCATATGAACGTGGTTGGTGTTGTCCCCCAAACCCTCACCTCACGGGACGGCGTTCTCTGCATATAAATTTCAGGCTTGAAAGAGCCGGGAAGCAGACCCTTTGAAGGGAGTTCTCCACCATCAAAAGGTTTCCTCCCTATCAAAAGGGATTTCTGTTCTTAGCTGAGCCTTCAAACGTTTGAGTAGGAGCATCACAGAGATTGACAGGTAAGACTGAGGTTTGTGGCGGCTCCCCAGACTGGGGTTCAAGATCACTTCGGGCCCCACCCTAGCTTGGAGGAGCTGACAAAGAACTCAAATGTGTTTTTTCTCCCATGCCCCATGAAGGTGATGTCAGGCCTTGCCTCCAAGTGGCATGTAAGGGGGGAATCTGTGAGGCCCTGAATAGTACTTCCGGCAGCAGTTTTGCATGCAGGGGTTTTAGCTATGCAGGCCACGGAGGGCCGGAGATGCAGGAAGCCTCACTTCCCTGCAATCCTTTTGCTTTGTTTTTGTTTGGGATCACATCCATCAATGCTCAGGACTTACTCCTGGCTCTGCACACAGGGATCATTTCTAGTAGGGCTGCAGCCTGGGTAGGGGGAGGTAGGGGACCATACAGGGTTCTGGGGATCAAACCTGGGCTGATATTCTATGCAAGTACTTGCTGTGCTATCACTTTGCCCCCCCCCACAATCTCTTTGAAAAGGCATAAAGATAAAGATCCATGGGAAAGAAAAAATGAAAATGTGTGAAATCAATAGAATCTGGGGCATGGAGAGATATACAGGGGTTCAGGTATATGCCTTGCATGCAACCAACTCTGGTTTAGCCCCAGTACCTCATTGTCTTCCGAGCACTGCTGGGTGCGGCCTGAGACCCCAGAACCACCAGGGTGACCCTGGTAATCTGGTCACTGCAAGGGCAAGCAGTAACAGCCCCTGAGACCCTCGGATGGAACCTCAGCTTGCTTGGCTGAGAATCACCACAGAAACACACAGGCCTCCTGAGCACTGCCTGGGAGGTCCCAAAACAAAAGGAAAAAAAAAACAAGATCTGAACCTACACTTGGACGGCTCCAATTCACTCTTTCCTTCCCAGTGCTAATCCTTTCAGAGATTAATACACAACGGGAACCTTCTACCACCCCTTGTTCCAGAGAGTGAGGGAAAATGGAGAGGATGAATCCCAAGGCTCCCTTGGGACTCGGAAGGAATAGTTAATGATGAAGACGGAGGGTTTCGTGGCAAGAGGCATCACAGTGATTTAATGACTGCTGGCATATGCCGGAGAGTATATTCCATGATTTTTGAACTTGTGATCTCACTTGAATGGTGCATCTGTCTTCATAGATAGGGAAGAGTTTGTTTTCCTCATGTAGCATTGCTCAGACATAAATATCAGTGAGGATGAGAGTGAGCATAGATGTAGCTAGAGATGATGGAGATAGAGGACTAGATAGACCTGAGTTGTAGGTGCTGGTGTAAAGTGGCTGTAGCTATAGTCGAGATGGCTTTGCTTTATGTAAGATGCACACTTCAGAAAATCTGCTGAAGGCAAAACAAAACTAGATAGTTGTTGAGTCGGTAAAGGGATATGCATGATAATCTTTCAGTATCTGCACTGCAAACCATAACACCCAAAAGGAGAGTGAGAAAGGGGAATAAAGAGAGAGAAAAGAAAAGTGTCTGCACAGAGGCAGACAAGAGGGGTGGTTGTTGGGGTGTGGGAGGGAAACTGGGGATATGGGTGGTGGGAAATGTACACTGGTGAAGGGATGGGTGTTGGAACATTATATAACAGAAACCAAATCATCTACAACCTTGTAACTGAGCATCTCACTGTGATTTAATTTAAAAAAAAGTTTTTTTTTAAAAAATGACTATTACAAATCTCCCCTAACTCATGATAAGGCTACATGCCAAGATACCCACCCTAAGCAGAAAATATCCTAGGTCAAAAGAAAATGTGTTGAATGCAGTTACCCAATCACCGTAGCTTAGCAGCTTACCTGAAATGTGCTCAGAACACCTACATTAACTGGCAGTTGGGCACAACCATCTAACACAAAGTCTATTTCACAGCAGCAAATTTAGCAGCTCATGTATTTTGCTGACTACTGAAAGCAACAAACAAACAAACAAACAATAAACCAGAAAAGCCTAGGTTCAAAATGTAAAGTTTGTCTCCCACACACTTATACTCAGAAAATTGTAAGTCAAACCATTGTAAATTGGGGATCACCCGAATAAAATTCTCCTGCATGTTAAATGCATGCACAATGTTCATCAAGCAAACACTAAGTACCATGAACAGTAAAAGCTGGTGTTTCCAGGGAGGGAGCTGATATATAAGATATAGAAGAAGAAGACATGAGCTCTACCACACCCCTAAACAGATATTTGAAAATTAAAATACTTCTCCCTAAGGTAAGGAATGATGGTGTTCCATTTTGGAGTCTTTCTGGAGAAAGCAGCATTTCTGCTGGGTCTTGTTCAAGTTTATGAGAAAGATTAGGGGCAGGGTGAGGTGGGAAACGGTGTCAAAAATCATCCTGCTTCTTTCTAAGGGTATGGTGGAGAGATCTAGTCCTAGAAATACTTGGAGTCCTTGTGTGCTAAGAGTGTGACCATATTCTTCCTTTCTGTGTTCTAGAATATTCCATGTGATGGATACATCACATTTTGGTTTTTATTCATCAGTTAGTTGCTAGCCATTTGAGTCATTTGCCCCTTTAGACTAATGCAAAAAATGCATCTATGAAGATTCAAGTATAGCATTTTGTTTGCCATCTGGTTTGCATTGTCTTGGGTGTTAACATATAAGCAGAAGTGATGGTGTAAGGGCAGAACTGACATCATGACAGGTGGCAGAAAAATCAGGTAGGCCTCAGGTTTGGTTCCTGGAATAGAAACAGTCTCAGTTTACCAGAAATGAAACAATGTGTAACTAGCCAACCTGAATCACCTGGGGAAGTTCCTGGGCTTGGCAAGTGGGACTCAATTAATCAAACACAATGCCCCAGAAATTGTCTTTTGTTAACCCTAAAAGAATGAGTAGCTTATGTAACCATAAACTGTTACTGGAAATTATTTTTTAACTATTACCTGACCACTGTTACCCTAGACACTTGCCAAAACACCTTTGTTTGATAACTAAGTTAGATTTTTTTCTGAAACAATAAGGCTTATGTAATCTTATGTAATTTGATTACTGCTTATGTAATCAAACCCTATATAAACTTCCTGAACTTGTAGATTGGGGTCGCTATGAAGAGACCACTCTGTGGGTGAGACAGTGATCCCAGTTAACTGGAACAAAACTCCTGCTTTTGCATTATTGTATTTGCATCTCTGTCCATCTTGCCACTTGAAAACCCATAGTCTTAGGCTTAACAATGGATCATGTGATACTTTTATCTTTACCTTTTTTTAAGAACCATCTAATACATTCCCAACTAACTGACTAAAAGGGCTATTCAACTTTATGGTTTCCCCTTCCAGAGAGATCCAAAAAGGTACTGGTATCAAATCTCATCGGTCTATCTCAGGTCTTGGGTCCCAATACGGACCTATCGATCATCATGGGCAGGAAGACAGGACATGCAATGGGTGAATGCATGTCCATCGCCATCAGAAGAAAAATCTCTATCAACCCATAGGTAAGAATCACTTGGCATGAGAAGGAGCAGACGAAGTGGTTGGATTTTCAAAGGGAAATCAAAATATTGTTGATCAAAGAGGAGGATAAAGAAAGAAATGGCCATCTCACCAAGGAAGTCAGAAAATAATTGCTTTTGATCACAGCATGGGGTCTGTTGGCGATTTCCTGTTTAACATTCATCAGGCATTCTTTGAAACGCTTTGCAAGCAGGGATTAGTATCCCTATTGAACAGATGGGAAAAAAACAAACAAGGTTCAGAGAGAGAGCTTACCTAACTTGTTCGAGGTCACACTGTTGTGACCTGGGGCTCAACCACACATAACACCAAGATCCAGTCCTTTCTTAGACACACTGCTGGTATTTCACAGAGTACAAGACATCAGGCATGAAATAATCTGCATGACTGCTTGGCGAAGGTTGAATGTCTTGTATTCACCATTACAGAAACCAAAGGCAGTGTATGCACATGCACAGAGAAGCCACCCAGCTCCATGCATGGCACAGACATAACTCTATCTCCCAGCGGCCAGCACATAAAACACAAAGTAAAAGGCTTTCTAAAAGGCCCCCTAAAATGAACGACTTCTGTCCTTTGCTAGGCTGTGCCTCTCTAAAAATGGTCCCAACTTCAGAATTCTGGTTGGAAGACTTCTCCATGGATCAGGGAGGCTGAGGACTCTTTAATGAACATGGACATTGCATGTTCTCACCAAGGTTTCCTGGACCCATCGGATGTGTCACTAAGGTGGCTAAGCCATAGTTCCTTCTCTGGAACATCAAAACATTTTCTCCTAATGCATTTAATTTGACTCAACCCCCAAGGACTGTTTTTGCAGAAGTGGCAGGGATCTGCTGATCTTTCCATCTTCTAGGCGAAATTGCAGTCCTGTTGCTAACGTGGTACCTTGTCTCCCTCCTCTGTCTGAGCTGGGAACAAGAAAAAACCTTTTACAATGACAGTCTCATAATAGGATTGTATTTTTCCTGCGCACTACATCTCAGGGGATCATTGTCATTTGTCTCCTGCAAATGACAACCCAGCTTCTCTGAGCCCCATAGCTGCTTGGGGAGAAATGCTCCTGCACAGCTTGTCTCCAATGATGTTTTATAATTATAGCAGAAATCCAACGCTAATAGAGCTGTCTGGGAAAAAAGAGGTATGGGAGGCTTTCTTTGTCCACATCAGCAGCCCAACGTCTTGAAACGGATCTGATGTATCTTCATTCTGATGTCATTTTGCATATATGTATTAAAAAATAGGAATCAGATTTGATCACCACAAATAGGAGATGAACATCATCTCCAAGGGAGGAAATTGCCTCTTTATTCTCCACTGAGTCTCACAAAAGTCCCTATCTCCTAGAATGTGTCTGTGTGCTTCACTTTCATTCTTAAATATCCCTCTCCTTATCACCACGTATCCACATACATCCTTCAGCTGTCGTCCAGGACCACTCCAGCTTCACAATGATTTCACCCTCCAGTGGCATTTGACTGCACCTTCCATTTGGCGATTAATCATGAACTTCCTTGTGACATTGTCTCTGTATTCTTCAACTGAACTCTTTTAACTGCTCACATTTATTGTCAGGGCCCTGGCCCTGGTTTAAACCTTATCCTGAGTTAGAGGATAATGGGTTGTTAGAGGACAAACCCATGGATCATGCAGGCTGAAAATTCACCCTCCCTTCCTCTCTGGCCACTCCCTTCAACCACCCCTCTTCCCCCATCAAACCTCTGATTTTCTCTTCAGCCAGGAGTGCCCAAGCAGTTGTTCACATGAACCACAGGACATCTAACGCTCCTGAGGGGACTGAAAATGATTTCAAACCAAGCAGAAAAGTAAGAAAGGCCAGTTAATGATAAAGACCGTGAAGAGAAGACAAGAACCTGGTTGAAAGACATCATCGTTTTGGTTTGATTTAAGACTAATCTTTGGAAAAACAACTCTCTTGGTAGCTGTCCGTGGTTCTGAAAGTTTTATAGCCAAGTGCAACTTACTACCTATCATTGCCTTGACCCTTAACCTCTAGTCTCAGATCCCATTGATCACAGCTTTTTTGCCCCATCCCATGCTTAGGCCAAGTTCAACTAAAATATTCTTTTAACGGTCTGGGTCCCAGATCGATAGTCTGAAGAAGCTACCATAGTTATAGCATGCATCATTTGTCCAACTTAGGATAGAGATGGACTTCACAGGGGTTTGGGGAGAATTAAGAGATAAAATCTACATGATTTAGCAGAGTCCCTGACACATGATAGCTTCTTGGTGAAGTTAGCCTTTTATTGTAATAGTTATGTCTTTGGAACCTTAACTCTAGGTAAAGTATTAAAAGAAAGAAACTGGATCTTTTCCTTCATGATACCCTTTAGTGGCTCTAGAAAAATAAGATGGAGAGAACCTTTGAAGTAATTCAGGCCCAAATCCTAATTCTATAATGTAGTAGCTGCTCAATAGTAAGTGACTTACTTGCTCCTTCTGAGTTTTCCTTTCCTAACTCATAAAATGGAGTAAACACTGCCTATTTTTCAGAGATGTAAGTGTAGACAGCTGGACTGAAATAGATGTGCAATAAACAGTGATCATTGTGTTTCAAATTGTGTTACAAATGTGAGAGGACTGTAGGATGATTTTATTATTTCTGCTCATCTATTACCATTCATCAGGGAGGGTTCAGAGTGGAGACGGAGGACAAGGAGTAAATGCTTTATCCTGGGAAGCCTATTTCCCCAGGACGACTCTGGTCTACTCTTGGTATATAGAATGAATCCATTGTGTTGATGAAGCCTCTAATCATCAACTTCTTTTCTACTATCAAGAAGGGGCTGTCATGTTGAGAGATTCTCTTAGCATCAAACTATGTAACATGAGTAACAGGTCAAACTGGGACTATAGAAGGACAATAAATGATTCTGTCTGGGGGGCAGGGTGGAATGATCTAATTGTGGGTGAGAGGCTAGCAGAGAGTTTAGAACTCAGTGGGTCCAAGGTTGACGGTAGCTCACTAAAAGAGTTAGGGAGAAAGTCTGTAAACTGTCAAAAACATAACTTCTGGCATCCTTCCCAAGTAGATAAAGCCCACCCAAAGTACTTTCTTTTGGAGACATTCCTTGGGAAGTTGAAGAAATAATTGTCCCCTGCACTTCCTAGTCAGCCACGTATTATTAGTAAATGGACCAAAAAGGTGCCTCTGCTTGGTTGACTGACAAGTCCAGAAGCTTCTGAAGCATCACAGGGTTATTTTTTCATCAGGCCCAGCCCTCCATTCATCAACTTACTCTATAGAATGAACTTCAGGGGTGTGTTTAAAGAGACAAAGCCTCAGACAGTTCCTGCTGTTCGTTCTTCTACCCTGAAAAATCATTTTCTTCTGACACTAAGCAAAGCCCCACTGCCTGTAAACAACCTTCTTGGCACCCTAAGTCTCTGTTTGAACCTCCAAGTCTAAGGTTGCAGTTGCCCTTGAGACAGTGAAGTTTCCTGGGACTATGCCAAGATTTTTCCCTTGAAATAGCTTCTGCTTTTGCCACTCAGCAAGAAGCCAGAAAGCTCTAAAACATCTTAGAAGGACAGAACTGGGAATCCTGTTTAACAATATGTCTCCAAACAACACAGGGGTTTGGGAAGAAGTCAGAAGGTGATGGAGTCAAGAGTCAAATCAAGGGATGAGGGGCCTGGGGACAGACTCTCCTGCTGTTCCCTTTCACCTCTGGCCACACTGATTTGTTTTCCCATGGCCTGGCCTACTCTTCTGAAAACAGGAACAATAGCCATTACCTCCCTTGAAGGGCTGTGAAAGTTGTACATATGTATCTGTACATATACACAGTAGGTGCTTAGCCCAGAGCAAGCCGATGGCAAAGAGTCCATAAACTGGTGATACAAACACTATGATGAGATGCAAGGCATGATTTCATTAAGTAACTCAAGCATCTGAAGTCCATCCTTCTTCCAGTCTGACATCAAGAAAACTGCTCATGAGAGAGGAAAAGGACTTGGCTTTGGATTCTATGGCAAGGACTTGGAAAAGCTATGATGTAAACATAGTGTGACCCGGACAACCTTAGCCAATTAAATCAACTGTTGATGCAAAGTGATCGTTGATGTCAAGAGAGGGGTTCAGCAGGGTGATACCATTTCACCGAAACTCTTCAGAGCCACCCTCGAGAACATCATGCGACGACTGGAATGGAAACGAATGGGAGTGAAGATAGATGGTCGGCAACTACACCACCTCCGCTTTGCTGATGACATTGTTTTAATAACACCAAAC
>JAOXYA010000018.1:6187491-6199388 GCA_028565675.1 Sorex palustris
GTTTGAGGCTCTTCATGTTCCCAGAGCGAACAGATGCCACTGGGCTACACTAGCACGCGACAGGGACAAATGGAGACGTTACTGGCGCCCGCTCGAGGAAATCGACGACGGGAAGTTAAGTGATTAAGTGATTAAGTTGATGCAAAGAAAAAAATGCAAGCTCTTAAAAGCCCTAGAGCCCAGTCACCTAACCTTCATCCAGGGATAAATGCAGTCAGAGCAATGAACTCGGAGAAGGGCATGGATCTCCACATGGCAAAATGTAAACATCCACAGAAAATTTATAAGCCAATACCTGTAGTGTTCAACCCACCAAAAAGTGTGTCTCTGGAGATTTTATCATTCAATCCACCAGGTAAAGCTGGGGAACAAACAGGGCCAAAGAGGTTCCCCCATTGTTGGCCTAAATCACCCAACCAGGGGTTAGAAGAATTCAGCTAAAATTGTTGAGCAGGAACCCCAAGGCCAATGGTGGACTAGAGTGAGATTACACCCCCCCCCCCCGAATGAGCCACAAACAGCGCCCAGGGAGGGAGGCTGCAAATGCCCACCACCAGCTCTTCTCTGGGAACCTCCAGAAGAAAATGGGAGAGAAAAACACACGTGGGATGGGTGCCTGCAAGGAGTTTTCCTTGGTGGGGCAGTCCAGAAGATGCTAAATCACACTCCCCATGGATCCTTCTCTCTAGCACATCAAACCCTCCAGACATAGTAGTGGGGGCGAGGTGTGGGCGGGGGGAGGGAGCTTCTCTGAGATAGAGGGAGGCTGACTACAGTAGGAGAAAGAAAAATAATCTAGCCTTCAAGCTCCCTGATCCTAGCCGCTGGCCTTTGCAAGTTTGAGGCTCCTACTGCAATGCTCCCAACAGCCCCGCCCCCCACACACAAACACACAGGTAAGGATCAAAGGTAAGAATTTTGGCACCTTCAATTGTTTACACCCCAGGAACTCCAGGCTTTCTCTTTCTTGCCCTCACTCCAGTAATTTTGCACTGCAGGCTGCCATTTTTCCAGGCCCCAAGCAGAATAAGTCAAAGCTCATTAGAATGCAAAAGTTCCCTGGAGATGGGGTGGGGGCATGGGGGGGAGGGGGACTGGTGAAAGGGGGGGAGGCTGGCAGCCTGCAGAGTTGGGGGGGGGGGGGAAATCGAGCATGCTTCCATGCTGAGTCAGTGCAAACAGAGGCGGATCTGGAACCGAGTTCTGGGTTCAGATGGGGGGAAGCAGTGTGTGCAGCTGCCAGCACGGGGCGTTGCATTGCCAAAGAGACCACGATTGTCTGGGTGCCACATGTTCCTGGCTTTGTATGGGGTAGCATTTTGTGTTCCCTTCCATCTCTTTTTTCTTCTAAAAATGATCGGCTTTCGGAAGAAAACCAAGTTTGAAGCAGATGAAAGTCTTTAACTCTTAATTAAAGGGTTCATTTCAGCTCTCAACCGCCACTCCGATGGGGGTCCCCAGCTATGGAGGGGAAAGGCTAAAAATAAGTCGGCTGCCCACGGGGGTCTATGCAGGCCAAGCCCCTCCCGGACCCCAGGAGAAACCCCCGCTGTGGTGTTCGTGTGGACAGAGACACAGACACCCCTGCTGTAAGCCTGCGGGAAGGCAACCCCCACAAAAAAAGACCCCAGTTTAGTACATCTACCTGGACAGGAAGTGGCAGCTCTGTTCTCTTCCCTCGGTCTCCACTGCTGCATGTTGAAATTTCATTCAGATCTAGCTCTGCAATGGTCTAGTACGTTCCAGGAGGTGGAATCCTTGGACCCTCATCTTCCCATTTCTCCCACACACACTCCCGTGGGGACTATTTGAGATGCAACTTGCAAGGGAGACCATGGAGTATTTCTCTGGAAGCCATTTCACGTAAGCAATACTTTCATCACATGTACACGGTGCCAGCATACCTTTTTAAAACTCTATGGCAGTTTGGTGGCCCCGATTTTAAAACTGGAAATCTGGTGGCCCCAATTTTTTTTTTTGCTTTTTGGGTCACATCCGGTGATGCTCAGGGGTTACTCCTGACTCTGCACTCGGGAATTACTCCTGGTGGTGCTCAGGGGACCATATGGGATGCTGGGATTCGAACCCAGGTTGGGCGCGTGCAAGGCAGATGCCCTACCCGCTGTGCTATCGCTCCTGCCCCATTTTAAACAGGAGTAGCCTGATTCAATGACTTTATCAAGGTCGCACATTTATTTTCCTTTGGGGTTGTGGGTCTTTGTCAGGCTTACTTACAGAAACGCTTTGTGTAGGTGACTATTATAGACCTACCCTCCTTTCTGCATAATTAGAGAAAGACCCGTCTGTCGCCTCCAACTCTTCCTGTCACACTTTCTACCCACTGAGCTACACATACTAATCACAAGAACATGTAATTGAGTAGAGAGCAGCCTCTTACTCTGTGTAACAAATTATTCTCTCCTTGTCCCCCTAAATTAACAGTTTACGGGCCAGAGAGATGGTACAGGAGGTAAGGTATTTGTCTTCCATGTGGCTGCCTCAATCATTACCCTAGTTTGATCCCCAGCACTGTATGTGCTCCCCTGAGCAGCTCCAGGAGTCACTCCTAAGCAGAGAGCACCTCTGGGGTATGTCCCCAACACCCTCCAAAATAATTTTTAAATATGCAAATCAACAGCTTAAAAGCAAATATTTTTTATTGCAGTTACCAGACAGCTGCCACCTCAGATTCCTTTAGGAGGGCAAACCTATTTCCCATTTGTTGGCAAGCCACAGCTTTCTCTGGCTTGTTTCCACACCATGTGGGCAGTTCCACAGAGATGCCCACAGGAGGGCAGCTGGCTTCCCCATGAGTGAGTGACCCAGGGGCGTGAGACTGCATCCAAAATGGAAGCCACCACCTGCCACAACTCAATTTTGCAAATGACCTCCACGACTGACTGTTGGTTACATAGACCAGAGCAGCAACCACGTGGCAGCACATTTCCTATCCCTGCAGATAACCACAGGGAGGCAGGGCTTGCTGGAGCTGCCTCTGGGGAATGCGGGACCCCAACCCCTTGCCATTATCCCTATCCATTATTCACTTGCTGTGAAAATATACAAAGACTGAATGACGCTTTTGACAGGAACAGAGAAACTCCAGTCCTCAGTCTCAAGGATGAATTCCCAAGACTTGTCTTGGGGCTTGTGCTTTCCAAGGAGCCCTAAGTACACAACTGATGCCATAAGCAACAAAAACATTCTCTGTATTTTAAGAACAAAGGTTTATCCAAGGATATTAGGTAGCTTGTAGGTTCTCCAAAAGGCAATGGAGACATCATCACAGCTTGTATGCCCAAAACCACCTAAACCGGGACACCAACCTCCCTACTGTCACCTGTGAGTGCCCCTGGGTGATTCTAGGTGACACCGGGATGAAGAAGTGGTTGCTTCTTGCCAGAAAAAATTCTGCCTGGCCCTTCTTCTACACTAGTTTCCAATTCAAGGTCCTCGGCAGGTCCATTGGCCAAGAGAGTCAAGATGTGACAAAAGGCTGGATCTGTTCTTGGTTGAGAAGGGAACTCAGCAAAGAAGATGTCCACCCACCTCTCTGCAGGAAACAGGCCAGGCCTCATCATCAGGATTCCCCCAAATGGAAGGACACAGGTTCCCAGCAGCCAGCAAGGATTGTAATGATCAACCCGCACAGCTTCATCAGAAGCCCGGCTGATGAAGATGGGAAAGAGCTTAGACATAGAACAACCCAGAAGGTCAAGGTTATCATTTTATAGATGAGAAAACCAATGTCCTGAAAAGTGAAAGGAATTGCCTAAAGTCACATAAGAAGTCACAAAGACAAAGACTTTTCCCTGTGGCTTTGGAGCCCCCAATTCTTGAGGTAAACTCCCACTCTACCAAGGAGTTTTTTAATCGCTTTAGGGGTAGAGATCACTTGGGCAGTTTGGCAGAGACAATGGTCAAAACAATCATTTTCAAATAAAGGTAATAGAATACATCAGGTTGTAATGCATTGTGGAAGCAAACTGCATTCAAATGTAGTTAGAGAAAAATTAAACTGAACTTCTGAGGCAATGATACTATAAGCCACGTGCATTGTTCTTTATTGGCACATTAAGAAAAAGACTCTAGCATGGGTCTAACCACACTGTAATTGCAGAGAACTGAGGAGCCTAAGGGGTATTTGAAGATTTTGAAAGAACTATAATGAGACATGAAAATAGTGATGATCTCCAAAAGTGGTCAAGTCACAGGAATTGTTCATTCTGCTGTGGTTTGTTGCCTACACTCACACTTGAAGAAATGTGAAAAATCAGTCAGAAGCCAGTAATAAAAAAACAAGTTTCCTCTCCAAGTTGGCTAATCCTCCATAGTCTATACCCACAGACCTTCAGGAACTAAGTTATCCACCTCTAACTAAGAACCCCAAAGTATATAACAAACATTCCAACCTTCTGAACCAGCAGGGAATAGGATGGACAAGAAGCAGTGTGCAAAGGCTGACAGAAATAGATCAAAATTGAAGTGAAAGGGGAACCTACAAATAAGTCCTATATGAACTAGTGAGGTAGGGTGGGTATGGAAGAGTGTGTGTATGTGTGTGCATGCGCGCACGTTTATGTGTGTGTGTGTGTGTGCGTGTACAAGCATGTGTGTCTGCCTCTTCTAAGATGATCTCATAGTTACAGACACAAAAAGACAGCATGATAAATAAAGCACCTCACAAGACAACACGCAACGATAATAACTAAAGTATACTGAGCACTAGCTGTAAGTCAGAAGCTTAGGGAGATATTTTCCATAGATCATTTGGTTGAATTATCTTCCCCACACCTTGACAGAGCTGTTTTATGATCACATTTCATTGACAGGTAACATGAAATAGGGAGCAATGAAGTCGCTTGCCTAGAGTCACAGAGTCTCTAAGTGGTAGAGATTGCATTCAGATCCACAGTCTTCACTCGGAAAATCCAATTCTCGGAATATATTGTTCAAAACTACATGTGGATAAATGCACAGGAATGGTTAGGGGATGCTAACTTCCTTGATCTCTGACAGTGGTGACTGGGGAACAGGCAGAGAGGAGAGAGACCTTCTCCTTTTGAAGAATCCAAAGAGACCAAGGTCATCTTTAATGGAGCTCCGTGCATCCATCTGGGTGGATCTGACAGTCCACAAAGAAAATGTACTGTCATGCATTGTGAAACTAGGCAAAGCCAGCGGACATTTTCACTCACACAAAGAGAGTGAAGAGTAAAACAAAATGCAGAGGTAATAAATCGTCAGAATTGGAGGAGGGGATCAGGAAAATGAATCCATTAAGCTTCCAGTGTATAGGGTGTGTTTCTTTTCTTAAACAGAGTGATGAGTATGGTTGCCCCTTGCATATTTGAATACAATATAGCGAATATATCTGGCTGTTATGTTTGAATCATTTTGTAATTATTTTAAGAGACAAAGGAATTGCTAATAATAAATGCTGACAGAGCTGGAGAGATAGTGTGGGGGGTTAAGGTGCTTGCCTTGTGTGCAGCCTACCCCAGTTTAATTCCAGGTCCCACATGTGGGCCCCAGAGATTGTCCCCAGGTGCGACCTCTGAGCACCGCCAGGTGTGTCCAAATCCAAACCCCTTGTAAAAGAAAATAGTAACACACATACTCCATTACCCATCCTTCATTTTGATGTTGTTTGAATCTTCACGCTGTGATTTTTTATATTTTGAGGGAGAGCTGGTAAAGGAGGGCAGAAGAGTGATTATGCCGAAGAAGGAGGGAGGAAGCAATTAATGGGGAAAGGGCCCAAGAGTGCTTCTGGCCCCAGAGCAGTTTTCATTCATTCACCGGGCCCTATGGCTTCACGCATGTTTGCCTGTTGCTATTTCATCAAGCTTACCATGTATGGTCGATTTCACTCTTCTGAATATGTGTTTAAACATCCCAATAAAAAGGCATTTGCTTCTTTGTAGATGAGCCAGAAGGAGGGACAGTGAAGCCATTTTTGTCTCTTCTTCACTGCTGCTCCCATATTATCTCCGGTCAGACCCTCAGCGGCTTCCTCCCCTCAGCCCACAGGCCATTGGCACCAGCCGAGCTGGGGGTTGGGGCTCTGCAGCCCCAGAGCCTTTTCCAACCGCTCCCTGGGCACACCCCAGCCAGCAGCCTGGTGGTTGTCCGGCTTTTGTCAAAAGGCTGTCTGCATCCCAGGCATCCAGAAAAACACTGCCAGATGGCAAGGTTCTTAAGTGGGGAGCCTGAGGCAGCAAGAAAGAAAATTGAGTCTCCAAGTGCCACTTAGGATCATCCTCATTTTTCTGAGTTTTTTACATTGTTGTCTCAAAGTCACAGCAAGCTTTGCATTCTGTTTCTACACTTGGGCTGACGTGCTGGAGGCTGGAGAGGCACAGCCCGGTCCTCCTGCCACCCCTCCCCCGGACTCCCAGCTCCCAGAGCCCACCCAGAGCCCACCCAGAGCCACCCAGGCCTCATTCAGAGCAGCAGAACTCTCCTGCTGCCTTGGAGAAGCATCTCGCTGTAATAACAAACGTCCGTTGCTTCAAGGTCCTGCACTTGGGGATGGCTGGCTGGTTCAGCAGCAGGAGCTTTTCACCTCACCAGGACGCAGGTGGCCACACTTCTTTCTTCCCCCTCAGCGCAGGTCCCATGTCAGAGCTGCATCCCAGGATTTGGGGGAGAGAGTCCTCTTGATTTCTGGGGAGTGTGTTCTTATTCTTGTTGGGCATGGTTCCAAGAGCAAGAGGACACATGCCAGGCCAACCTGAGACCTGACCAAGCACAGCCTCTGGAAGGCACTGTCACTTCTGCCAATTCCCCTTGGCCAAATGAACTCAGAGGCCCAGCCCAGATGTTAGGGCTGAGAAAGGAGCGTCCCCCGCTCTGGGGGTGGAAAGCCACCACAGATCCACTGAAGACAGCGGGTCAGAACTAGGGGAGTCTTACGATGATGCCCCTGCACAAGGGAGTTAGTCCAGATGTTGCTCACTGTCTCTTGAGGTGCGAGTCACTTCCCCTTGCCCAGTCTCCTTCCCCTGCCATGGAGAGAGAGGCCCAGTCCACCCCCTGGATATAATCCAGAGAGTCTCACTGGAACCCAACCACTTCCGTTCTTCTGTGGATTATATCTGTGATGTTTTGTTGTAAAGCCAAGCAGTTGCAAAGAGGTTGCTGGAAGCCCAAAGTAAACCGATTTACAATATGACTCTTTAAAGATGTGCTGAGCCCCTGAAGCACCACATGGACCATCAGAGCTTCTGGGAGGTTTTTCATTCTAGACTTAGACTCATGGATGAGGAGTTTCCCACTCCCCTTCACCCAGTCCTTGGCCACTCTGCAGGTTTGATGATTCCAATCCAGCTTCTCCCATGGGGGCTCAGGACGGTACCCCCATCTCTTGCTCCCCTGAGGGATGCAGTGGGGGCTGGAGGGTGTAACAGTTTGTGCAAAAGATCGATTCTGGAGCCCAAGTGTCGAATGAATCCTACCAGCCCAGCACTCATGGGGCTATGAGCAAGTTGAACTTCATTCCCTCCCTCATAAGCCCGGCACAAGATTTATGAATGGATCTTGAATATTCTATATTCCTCTTTGCTTGTCCTACCTTAAAGAACCTTCACATCCCACTTCGAATGAGGAAGCAGAGACTCAGAAAAGTAGTAACTAGCTGGTGCCCACAGAGTAAGGAGCAGAGCTGAGAAGGTTCTGCAGGAAGCAGAGCTGAGCTTGGATGGTTCCGGTGGGGGTTGTCCTTTTTGCTCTCGTTGTTGTTACTTCTCTCCCAATCCTACATTGTCTTCCTCCCCGCATCCTGCAGGAGGCTGTGTCCCAAGCCATTCCTGTCCCCAGATTTGACACCCAAAGACCAGGCCAACTTCAGGAGAAAATTCACCCCTTTCTATTCTCTCCACTTGGGGCCGACAATCTATCGTCACTTTCTCTACCTTGCCAAGGCCTCTTGCACCAGCTCTGAGGGCTCCCACTATCCTGATACTTGACTGCTTCTAGTTCCAGAAGTCAGTCCTTCAAAGCAATTTCACTGGATTAAAATCAAGATGTCAGCCAGTTATTTTCCTTAAACTTCCGGTT
This sequence comes from Sorex palustris, assembly GCA_028565675.1. Classification (NCBI taxonomy): domain Eukaryota; kingdom Metazoa; phylum Chordata; class Mammalia; order Eulipotyphla; family Soricidae; genus Sorex; species Sorex palustris. The sequence continues at coordinate 6,195,553 of JAOXYA010000018.1, forward strand.
GGTAAACTTCCTGCTTTCTGTGGTTCGGCATGTCCTTCCATCTTCAGAAGCAAAAGTGGCTGGTTAAGAATTTCTCCTCACACTGTCTCTGGCTCTTTCCTCCATTCGAGAGTGTGGGGTGGAACCCAAGTCCTTCCACATGGAAGTTTCTGCCTCTCACGTCCACACTGAAGGGAAGTGTCCTGATGATTCCAAAGGCCCATGATCAGTGCGGTAGGATAATCTCTGTCTTAAACTTGACTGGCCTCCTTTCCATCTGCCACACTGATTCCCTTTGCTGGGAAAAGCCAAGTCATTCAAGGTTCTTGTGAGGAGAATGTGTGAGGGAGTCATGATGTGTCCACTCTTGATTTGTCCTCCTCCCCTTGTGCCCTGAAAGGTAAGAACCATTTCCAGCCTCCTAATCCTCCAGCAGCTCAGATCCAAGCAGGGAGCCACTGACATGTGTCTGAAGTAGTTCCAGACCCTCTTCACAATGAGCCTTTGTATATGCAGGGCAGCCTCTGAGAGCTACTAATCCCAAGAAATCTTCCCGTGTGACACGTGCACAGGTACCCCAGAAAAAGCAAGGTTAGGGGAGGGATTCAGACCACCAGGTCTAAAAGGATGAGAGAAGAGAAATAGAAAGAATGGAGGTGGAGAGTAAGGGGAGGGAGAATGTTTCTCTCCAGCCAGGCTGCAGAGACCCAGGCTGAAAGAAGAGAGAAACTAGGGAGAAAAGATGAAGCCACAGGGCTTCTGGCTGTCCCCAAAGGTAGTTTTTTCCTGGCTGTCATCCTAAGTCCTTGCATGGGGACACTAAGTAGCAGCTGGTGGAGGCCAGGAGCTGGGGCTCAGGACAATCCCCACCCATGAGTACAGACTCCCCTTGAGGAACTAGACTGGCCTCCAAAGCCAGTTGAAACCCTGGGACCCTCTATCCCGTGGACTCCCACCCACCCAGGCCTCTGAGCCTTGAGCGTGGTTGCAGCCAGACTAGTGTCCTGAGAGCCTCCTGACTGAACTGCAGGCAGAAATTACCTCTCCAGGAAATGCCCCCACCTTCTGGAAAGGCGGAGGAGAATAAACAGTACACAGCCCAGGAGTCCAAGATTTTCAATGCAGACAAACCTTTTGTGTCTCCAAACACACACAGAGTCAAACCGCCCAGAAATTATTGTTCCTAAAACATAATTTGATTCATGCCTAGGGATTAGCTCCCCACCCCACAAATTATTTTTAAGCAATTGTGTGTAAGAGTCAAGTAAAAGTAGGGCTGTTGAGGTTCAAGTTGGAAGAGGAGGCTTTTCCAGAACCCTACTTCTCTGTCCCAATTCTGTCACTGACAGTAAGCAGAGAATCATGGACCCAAGCAAAGCAGCCATCCACTCTCTCCCTTCCCTGCTACAAAGAAAAAAGTTCAAGTGCTGGGTTTTCTTTGAGGTGACATCTCCCAAGTTTGAAGAATCAATAGCAAAAGACAAGAGGAGGTGAAAACAAAAGTAACCCTCAACCAGGAAAAATCCTAGTCTCAGTGAAACATGCAATGCCACATGTTCAAAGCTCAGCTCCTCGATACTCCCGGCTATTTTGACAGATTGCTCTCATCTCTGTAAGGTTTGAGCAGGAAAAAAATGGTGACCGCCCAGGACCAAATGGTGACTGGCTGATGAGACAGCGACATTCCCGGAATCAAAGATCAACCTGGCCCCAGCGTGGAGGACAGAACTGAAAATCCATCTGGCACCAGGAAGCCACCAGGCTGAATTCCATGCTTGCTCACATCCATCCCCTACAGATAACAGAAGACCAGACCAAGCACATTGGCTCCACCCATCTCTGCTCCCTTTTCCTGCCCAAGACAACTTAAAATCTTGCTTAGTTTCTCCCAGGGTGTGACTCTCCCTTGGCCTCACCAGGGACCTGTAGGATCTAATGGGAGTACACCTCAATGAACTTCTCCTTTTTCTTTACTTCGTGCATCTCTGTCCTTCTGTCCGTCCAGATGAGGTCAGAGACCTATCAATCTCCATCATTCTGGGGTCTGTGGGTCAGTGAGCTATTGGTGTCTAACAAATCACTCTCAAATAATGGTTCCAGCCAGCACTTATTTAATTCTCTCCTCAAGCCTGCAATTTGGACTGAGTTTAGTTGGGTGAACGGCTTAGCTGATCTTGAGTGTGGTTCTAGCAATTGTCTCTGGTTAGGTGATGGTCTAGCCTTGGTGCCTGGGAGTCATCACCCCTGTGGCCTGTGATTGTCTGGCTAGAGCAGGGACAGGAAGGATGCCTGGCCACTTGTCTTTCACCATCCATTTGCTAGCCTGGGCTTGCTCACATGACAGTAGATGGTCCCCCCAAACATCACAGGGATGGGGAGGGTTCTAGGCTCAACTGTTCCTGTCACTTCTACCACTACCACTTTCTATTGGTTTAAACAAATCACTGGCCATGTCCAATTAAAAGGACAGAGAAATAGCTCAACTGCTATTGGAGCATATGGTCAGTTTTACAATCTACTGTGGAAGCTCAGGCCAGAACTGCTGGGAAGGAGACTATTTATCTTGGAAATCCCTATTGCCTGGTGACTTAATGATTCGCTTCTTATCCATCAACCTGCATCCAAACAATTGAGGTTACAGAACTGGGTTCCCAAAGGTCCCCTCCCTTCTGACACATCCCGAATGACACAGGGCAGTTCTTTGCCTCAACTAGTTCCTGCCACCCGCAAGGATAAGAAACAACTCCATTCTTCCATCAAATCCCAGGCCCCAAGTATCCTTCCTTCCCCTGTATACAGAACAACTTGACATCCAACCCCACATTCTGGTTTTGTTGGAGGTACTCCTTGTCCTCACCTTCTCCATGTCAAACCAACACACACAAATCATGAGAAATACCAAGAAAGCTGATGACAGACTGAGAAAATACCCAATACAGACCATTTATCCAACACAATAATGCTCCCCCACCTAGTGCCACACATGAATTATTGTTTAAGTTGGCAGAAACATTAAGGACAATTAGTAAGCACATCATAGTTCAACTGGTACATGAAGAATAGTGTTGGATTATAGTTCTAAACATTTTAGGTTTATTTATTTATTTATTTATTTTGCTTTTGGGGTCACACCTGGCGATGCACAGGGTTTACTCCTGGCTCTACACTCAGGAGTTACCCCTGACGGTGCTCAGGGGACCATATGGGATGCTGGGAATTAGAACCCAGATTGGCTGCGTGCAAGACAAATGCCCTCCCTCTGTGCTATTGCTCCAGCCCCATAAACATTTTAGGTTTAACATTGGTTCATCCTTTCTCCTCTGCCCCTGCCACAAGGAGCTTAGGTTTATTGGGTTACACCCGTCACAGTGCTTCCAAGGCACTTCCATTCCTCTCTGTTTATCTTTAACCTCCCCTCTGAGCTCTGCTTCCCCTATCTGTTAATCCCCAATATCCCCAAATCAGACCCTGTGATTTGTAAGATTATATCCTTCTAAGGACTCTGGATTTTGTATTTGTAAGTGAAATATTTCTTTTCTCTTTCTCTTATGTCCTTTACATAGTTTACTTTAGAGCAATGTCCTTTTTGTATAGACACAAGAAGACAGTTAAAACTTTGCTTTTGTAACTTGGGAGTTAATTGACCTCAAATAGTATTTACTCCTGGGCATCTGTCATATTTACTCAACTTAAACCTCAGTTGTCTTTAGTCACCTGGGGCTGGAGCAATAGCACAGCGGGTACGGCATTTGCCTTGCACACGGCCGACCCAGGTTCGAGTCCCAGCATCCCATATGGTCCCCCAAGCACCACCAGGAGTAATTCCTGAGTGCATGAACCAGGAGTAACTCCTGTGC
>JAOXYA010000018.1:6207663-6220254 GCA_028565675.1 Sorex palustris
TGTATAACTGAAACACAAGCACAAAAATTTGTAAGTCTACAACTGTACCTCATGGTGTTTCACTAATAAAAAATTTTTTTAAAAAAAGGACAAGGATCATTGCTCTTGTATTGTGGATTAGTGAAGGCTTTGTTTTCTTGCAAGCAACGAGAGCCACTTCTAGCCAGCTTTAGGGTAAAGAAATAAACTCAAAGGTCCAAGAGTATCTAATTAAATGAGGGAAAGCAGGGGGGAAAGAGAGCAGGAGGAGAAGTTGGGAAGTGGGGGAGAAAAGGGCAAAGAATTAATCTCAAGGAGGATCGGAACCAGGGCAAGAAGATCAGGGTCAATCTCCTCCAAAGAAAGCTCAAAGCTTCACCTCAAGGACGTCATAAACATCTCTCAGCCTCAATGGTTGATGGGCTCTGTCTGAGTCAGCTTCTTCCCCTGAATCCAGCAACTGTGACCCCCAGAGCAGATAGCTGGAAAGTGATGCCTGGAAGAGCCCCCTTGCCCCCACAAAGAAAAGAATTATTATGAGCCTATTTTATCATAATAATCCTTATGAATGGCTATTTCATTTTTAACATGAATTTCCAAGGTTCCTAAAGACAGAAGACCATGCCCAGTTCATTCGCTCACATAACCCACCACTCAGCTAGCCACTTGAGTAACTGGTAGTCAAAAGATAGCTGAAGTCATTGATTGATTAATTCATTAATTTATTATTATTTTTGAGAGCGTCTGGACTCTTGCTTTCAAATGCAGGAGGAGACGAATAATTTCCTATCCATGGTGAGAAATTTCAGCTATAGGAGCATTTGGGATTATGTGCATGCTGTGTGTGTGGTTTGTTGGTTGTGATACTGTGTGATACTGACAGTGCTCAGGAGTACCTTGCAGATCTGTGCTTAGGTGTCACTTATGGTTATGTTTAGATAAACACAAAGTATTGGGGATTGAACCTGGGCCTCCTGCATGCACTCTAGTTTTTATCTTTCTGGCCCTAGACTTACTATTTGGTTTGTTTGTTTTGGTTGCTTATTTTTTTCATAAAACAGGAAGGAAATATAATGGCTCATAATCATTCATCTTACTTTATTTGCCCATCAATTCTAGGTCATCAATTTCTGTATCACATACCCCCAAAATATAGTGGCTTCAAACATCAGTCACTGATTGACTCATAAATGTAAGAATTGAGCAGAGGCATGAGGAATGGCTCACCTAAGTAGCACCAGTTGGATCACCCACTTCCAAGGAGACCAGCAAGTTGATGCCACTTTTCACTTGAGGACACTGACCTCCAGGGACCAGGACCTCAGTATCTCTCCCGCGGCATCTCCCCATCCCTAACTTGGGCTTGCTTCAACCTAGTGGCTAGGTGCCGAACAGGAGTTGCTGAAGATAGTTACCCTTGGGATTTTCATGGTGCAACTTCAGAACCCATCAAGAACCACTTTGGGCCATTGGCCACTCATCAAGTCTGTCACAAAAGTCCATTCATTTCAAGGAAAATGGACATGAACCACACCATGCTATGAGAGAAGTATAAAGGTTTTGTTAAAGACACGATGGGATGTGTCAAGGGTACTGGATGTGAGGACCTTACATGGATTTGATCCTCTGCACACATATATGCATGTGTGTGTGCGCATGCACACACACACACACACACACACACAAAATGAGTTGGACTCACCTTTGGCAAAGATAATCTGTCTCAGCCCTACCTCCCTTCTTTTCGGGAACAGACCAGAAAATTGACTTTCATTCTTGCAACTTGGCCAGGCCACCCCTCATTGATTTCTGAGTCAGTCAGGCTGGACACAGAATTAAGTCCTGCAAATACAAAGAGAAATTTAATAAATTAAAAAAAACTGGCTTCCACTGAGGAATCCACAGATGGAGAGGGAAGATGAATAATGAGAATCCAATGTGATGAGTGATTCAGCCCAGGTCTCTACAAGGCTGTTGGCAGAGAAAGGAAGCATCGATTCTGCCTGTGATGGAAGCCAGTTTGCCAAAATACTTGGCTGGACTTTAATTCCATCACATTGGTTCCCTTTTAAAGTTAATATGGATTCTCTAAGGAGCAGGTGGCTCATGGATCACCTTTGCTGGACAATGTGGAAGTGACTCCAACCTCAACCAAAGGAAAAGAGGGGAAATTGGAACCAGAACTCACACCTCGTACTTAATTGGTCCTCCAAGGAGCCTTGACATTTTCACAGAGGCGAGAACTCCAGAAAATAACAACTGTATAGCACAACGGAAGGGCGTTTGCCTTGCACACAGCCAGCCCAGCCGAGGCGGGTTTGATTCCTTCACCTCTCTCGAAGAGCCCAGCAAGCTACCTAGAGTATCTCACCTGCACGGGAAAGCCTGGCAAGCTATCCGTGACATATTCAATATACCAAACACAGTAAGAATAAGTCTCAAAAAATGGAGATGTTACTGGGCCCACTCGAGCAAATCGATGAACAACGGGAGGACAGACAACTGTCATGATAACGTGGGGGGGGGGAGACTACTTTTTTAGAACTTTTTGATTTATAGAGAATTTGAAACAACAACCCACACAATTCCTCTGTAGCCTGTGTCTCACGTTCCTTATTAGTTAGAAACATCGTCTTAAGATAATTTGGTGATTTCTTACAATTACTGAGCCAATATTGATAAGCAGAAGCCCAGGATTTATTCTAATTCTCTGAATGTTTAACTTGGCCTTTTTTTTCTGTTCTAGGAATCACCTGAGGTTTCCACATTACATGTACTGTCTTCTATGCTCCCTGTGATAATGTTCTCATTTCACCCTTTCCTTGCTTTGGATGAGTGTCACAGGTTTGGGGAGCACTGGTCCTGCATTTTATAAGATTGGCCTCTCTCAGGAGCTGTCTGGGCTTGGGGAAGAAAGACCACAGAGTTATGCTACTGTTTCCATTCACTCATCATCCTAAGGACATACAGTCTCCATATGGTTTAGCCTGAGGGTCTCCCTGGTCTCCTGACTGAGGAGGATCTATCAAATTTCTCCTGTTTAGAGATTACTCTTTTCTTCTCCCTTTTATTCTGCTCTCCTTGGAAGGAGGTAACCAGAGGGAGCCTTTAGAATTCTTCTGCACTGGAGATTTGTCTCCTTTACCCCCTTTATTTGCTTACTCCTCTGTTTATAACAGTAATAACTCATGGACATTTGTATTTTGGTCCAACACTCGCTCAGTACACTAGCTCTCAGTCCTGGGAAATCTTTCAAACGGTCCCTCCGTCCTCTTGGAGCACCACCGTCATTACAGTATAATGGCGACTTTTGGACCTACATGGGAACATGTACTCAGATGAAAAGGGCATGTGACCATGTGGACTTTTTCTTTTCATTTTTTTAAAAATTTGGTTGTTGTTTGGTGCAAGGAGGGGAACATACCACACAGAGCTCAGGAGCCACTCCCAAATCTGCACACATATATCACTCCTGGCTATGCTCAGGGGACCCTATGCAGGATTGGGGAGCAAATCAGGGTCAGCTGTGTGCAAGCCTTAGCCTCTGTGCTCTCGTTCCACCAGATCCTATGGATTTCTAATGGCATCATTGCAGGAAGCCTCTGGTGTAGTTGCTCCACCTTAGACTTTAGCTGAGATGCTGAGAAGGTCAGAAAGTTCAACAAAGTCATAGAGGTCAGCAGTGGCAGCACAAGGGGGTCACCCCAGGCAAATCCACCCTACTTTACCCCCTTCCCAATTTGACTAACTGCAAAAGGGAACTTGACCAACTTGCCCAAATACTAAAGGAATGACTTGCCTCAAGTTGTTCTCCAGCTTGTTGAGATGCAGATTTTGGTAATCTTCCCCTTGGATATCAGAGAAACACAAGCCCACAGACAGTTTCCAATACCCCCACCCCACTCACTCCATCCCAGCAGCAGCCACACTTTGCTGCACCTTTTTTCTTCTTTATTTGGGGGGGGGGGATCACTAGCTCAGCACTCATATATACTCCTGGAAGTGCTAGGGGACCCATAGGATGCCAAAGATCAAACCTGGGTCAGTTGTGTGCAAGGCAAATGCCCTCCCCACTGTACTACCGCTCAGGCCCACACTTTCCTGCACCTTTGTCCTCCCATCCCCACCCCTTCTATAGGCACAGTCAGAGAAAGCCACACATGGATAAGGGCCAGGGCCACCCATGAATGCACTGCACCCCACCAAGATGCACAAAGATGTGATGGACCCACAGGGATGGTATGAATTTGGAAAATCAAAGTACTAAGATTCGGGGGCTGGACTAAGTCTTCTCCAAGTCCCTTCTGAGACCGTGTGCCCCACCCCTCACCCCAACACCACCACGCAGAGACAGGCCCAACATCCTCCCTCTCCTATATGGAAGAAAAACTAACTGCAGGTTCCTATTCTCTGAGCCTATTCAAGAGAGTCAGCTGGGAACTGCATGTTTTACCAACAGTGTTAGCATAAATCCCAGAGCATAAGGGGAAAACATAGTTCCAGTTACCTGATGGAAAGTCCCCAGAGGTATGAGCTCCCGAAGACCAATTCCGGAGTCCCCAAGGCTGTGTAGCCAGGGCTTGGAAAGATCAAGGAGGCAGGTTTCACTGCTCCTGTCTCCACAGCCTGAAACCATCCCCCTGGGTTCAGTCCCAGGATGGTCTGATACCCAATCCAACTCCCTCAAAAAACCTTCCAAAGGATCTGTTAATTTTCAACTGATCTGGAATTGCAGGATCCTGAACACCTGATGGCCACTTATCTGGGCAAAGTCTCAGTGTGGGGACAACTATTCTTTACCTGTTTCTGCCTTGGGAGAGGCCAACTTTGTCCTTGGGATTTCTTCAAGAAGTAGAGCACAGCCGAATTAGTCAGTGGCACTCCGCCGGAGTCAGACTCCTTGTTCCAGTCGCTGACAGACTCAGAAGGTTTCAAGGACAATACCTCGCGGTCTACGCTCATTGACATCTGTCGTGCCCAAGAAAACTAGGCCAGGGATATAATGAGAGGGAGAAGTTCTGATAAATGGGAGAGGAGCATGCGAGAGCCCCGCCAGCCTTTGCTTCCTACTTTTAAGAATAAAATTGGCTGGAAGCTGTGGTTTCAGAAGATGGCAAATGCCCCACCACCCTGGTAGGAGCTAGCTTTGTTTTCTAAATTTAAAGATGGTACAATTTTTATTATTTGTCTCCAATAAACTGATGTTCTTCCCCCCCCCCGCCCTTTTTTCCAGTCCTGGTTTTGTCAGTAACTCACTATGGGAACGTATTAACCCATCCTTGAAAAGATTCACTTACTCATCTGTAAAATGGGGCCAGGTGATGGAGAGATTGCTTCCACCTGAAGTTTCCCCAAATAAGCACTGTGAGAAGATATATGATCGGATTCCCCAGATTCCCAAGGCTCTCCAAGAGAGGCTATTTCTAGCCTTTGGAAGCTTTATTCCACAGCAGAAAAATGGCAGATTTGCACGGATAACAGAGGAGAAACAGTATACGCCTCATCTGATCCTCATTTCTGCCTGGCCAATATCCTTTCCAGAAAAAGAGCTGTTAATTCGTTTCAAGGCAAAGGTGGTTATTTTCATGCAAGGACACTTCCCCCTGGATTATGTCGAGGCTATTAGTCAAGGTTAAAGAATTCCTTGACCCTGAGCCGTGCTCTTCTCCACAGTCCTTCTCCCACTGGACCGTGACAGAGTGACCCAGGAAGAAAGGAGACAAATCAAAATGAGCTTATTTCTGGCTGAAAGAACCAATAAGAGCAACGATGTTCAAAGATCTAATTGACTCATTTATTTTTTTTATTCATTCAGTGAACAAATGTTTACTGAGCTGTATGAGAACCAGTCAAGTACTTTCTCTGGCACTGAGTCCCCAGCAGTGAGTAAGGTACAGCTGGGTGAGGAGATGGAAAACATTTCTAAAGGCAATCCCAGCACGGTATTATCAGTTCAGGGTTTAAGGGGAAAAGCAAGAGGCATTGAGGCGGTGCAAATGAGAGCCACCTCCTCCTCTTGCATGAAGCAGTCAGGAAGGGTTTCCTGGGGGGAAGGGTAGAATAGGAGTCCAGCATCTGGACAGAGAGAAGTTGACATCTGTGAACTAGAAGGGAGAGGGATGAGAAAACAGGAGAGGGAACAGTGGGTACAAATGGACAGTGGCAACAAGGTGATGGGGAGCTGGAGGCGGGAAAAGGCAGGGAAAAGATGCGACTATCTGGGCCTATGAAAGGAATCCGTGGAAAGGACAAGCTTGAAGGAGAAAAGGGAAGGGTCTGATGTTGGTTTGAGGAGGAGGCCAGTTGTAATTCGTGGTGATATCAAATCAGGGTGTGCATCTGTGATCTGGTATGAAACGTTATATACGTACCCCCATCTTTAACTCTGACAACAGGAGAAGGGCACTAGCAGGCAGGACCCCTACTTCCACTTCTCAGGTGTAGAAACTGAAAACACAAAGGCTGTACTGGCAGGCGAAATGGGAGAAGTCTTTGTTCTGGGGTCTGACCTGAGCATCATAGGATGTTGAGCAGCATCTCTGGTTTTCTACTCACTAGATACCAGCAAAACACTTTTACCAAAAGTGGGAACCAAAATTGTCCAAAGACACTGCCGGGTTCCCCTTGTGAGACTCTCTCCCCTCTCTGCTTCAGGGAATCACTGTTCTAACATCTCAAACCTGGGGCCGGAGCAATAGTACAGTAGGTAGGGCATTTGCCTTGCATGCAGCTGACCCGAGTTCGATCCCTGGCATCCCATATGGTTCCCCGAGCACTGCCAGGAGTGATTCCTGAGTGCAGAGCCATGAGTGCAAGAGCCAAGAGTAACCCCTGAGCATCACCGGGTGTGACCCAAAAAGAAAAAAAAAACAAAACCAAACAAAAAAATAAAATATCAAACCCTGGGCTGGAGTGATTACTACAGCAGGGAAGGCACTTGCTTTGAACAAGGCTGACCCATGTTCAGTCTCTGGCATCCCATATGGTTCCCTGAGCTTTCCAGGAGTGATTCCTGAGTGCAAAGCCAGGAGTAACCCCTGAGCACCACCAGATGTGGCCCCCAAAACAAACAAAAGAGCAATCCCACTAAACACAACCTCACTTCCTTGCTGGCCATCCCTTCCATGGCTTCTGCCAGCTCATCGCTCACAAGCATTTGCCTCTAAATAATTGAAGTTTTCACTGGGAAGCACAAAAACGAATGCGTTTTGGGCACCATCTTGGCCTCTCTGTACATGAAAGAAAGGACTTCTTATTCCTCTTGTAAGCTAGAATTATTAGCATCAGAGAACTATGGCTGCAAAAGAGTCTCCTTTCATCACGCATGCTCTTCTATCTACTTCCTTGCAGATTGGTAGAGCCCTGGCAACCACACCGAGCATGATTCACAGACCACTGGAATCCATTTCTGCCCACTTTCCAGGGAGCTTGTCCCTGTCTTGAGCACTGCCATCCATCGGGTGATCCAAAATTTCGTTTTATAAATATGCATTTTTTAAAAAAGAACCCAAATCATTCTTCTCTTGAGGCTGCATCAGAAAGTTTTTGCCTTGTGATTAAATCTGCAGATGTAAAAATAAAGATGAAATTTCACAGAATGGTACAGACGGCAAGAGCATGGTCAAGCCAATTTCCTCTGCTCCCTCTTTCTGTGAAAGTGTAGCAGGCAGGGAAATTGTCTTCCCCTCTCTCAAATTACCCTCCCAGACAAAGGGATTTTTTTTTTCAGAAGAGTCTTGAGCAAGTAATTTTATTACCTTAGCACCCATTTTCATATAATTCATGTAATTTCTTCTGCAGGAGAAGATATTTTTCTAAATGCCTGGTGGAAACCTCAGAGTGGATGAATTTTTGACTCTCATCAACCCTCATTGTCGAATTTTCTACTAAAAGAAGAAACATTGAGAGGTGCTCAGCACAAATAGCGTTGCCTGGGTGCCCAGAGGATCTATGGGTACATTACAGCTTGTTGGTTTCTAAGGACCCTGAATCTCACACCAAATGTGTCTCCAGTGCCACCATCTGAGCAAGCCTGTAGCAAGGTCTGCTTCGGCGGGGCTCTCGACCCCTGCACTCTTGCCCTTGGGGACTGGGTCGTTCTGTGCAGTGGGGGCTGATCTTGCCTAGTTTGGGATTTAGAAGCATGGCTAGTCTGATAAATCACCATTTGAGGCCAGTCCTCATCTCCCCAGTTCCAACAACTGAGTGCATCTCATTCATTGTCCAATATGAGAACCGGTAAATTTTGCCTTTGTTCCAGTAACTCTGACCTGTTCTGGAGACCCAACAACATAGTGAAGAGGAGAAAGCGAATTCATAGTTTAAAATGAATGTACGGGCAATCAAGAGTTGCTGATGGTTTTCCCAAGAGGAAGGAAAAGACCTATCAATTTTCCAGGATGCAACTACAACTTGTAATGATCCTCCAGAATCTAATGGTCTACCTGTAGGAAACAAGGCTTTCACTTTCCTTTGTTTTCTGTCATTTCTTTTTCTTTTGGGTCATACCCAGCTATGCACAGGGGTTAGTCCTGGCTCTGCGCTCAGGAAGTACTCCTGGAGATGCTCAGGGGACCATGTGGGATGCTGGGAATCGAATGTGGGTCAACCACGTGCAAGGCAAACACCCTACCCACTGTGCTATTACTCCAGCCCCTGCTTTCTGTAATTTAACAAACGTCTCCATAGATCCCATCTGGCACTCTTCTAAGTGCAGCAACTACACATTGAATTCTTACAACAACCCAACAAAGTAATTACTATTGTGACTCCACTTGACAGATTAGAAAAACTGAGGCCCAGAGACAAGCAGTGTTCATAAGAAACCAGAATTCAGATGCAGGTCTTTGGTTCTGAAGCCCAGGCTCTTCACTCGAAAGCTCTTCTGAGTGCACTGGGCCTAGAAGAAGGGGAATTCAATTTGGACTCATGTCACCCAGACTCAACTCCTGACTCTGGCATTCACTAGGAGGTATGCACCTGGGAAAGAAGTCACATGTCTCTGAGCTTTGACCCATTAGGCACAAAAGGAGAATAATTCCCACTTCAAAGAATTATAGGGAAGACTCATTCAATACTGAATTTGGTACCCAGACACTGTTCCATGAAAGTGAGTTATCTCTCCCACCTGCCATTTCAGATATGAGTCACCATGACAAAGAATCTGTGGTCTCTCCAGGGAAGATTCTCAAACACAAGGACTAGATCTCATGGTTTATTCTAAACTGCCCTATCTCTGTCAGGGACAATAGCCCTGCACCATCTCTCTGCTTCTCCTGTTGCCCCCCGCAGGAGATTCTCCACCAAGCTGCCTGTTATCTTTGCCTTCCCTGCCTCACTACCACTTACTCTCCTCCTATCAAGAGGTAACACGCATGGATCTTCCCATTCCTCCCATCTGATCTGGCTTTGACCAAAAGAATGTGGTATCAGTCACGATGTGCCAATTCTCTACTTTCTCTTAGAGTCCTTCCCAGCCACCATGTGGCTTGCCCAAGCCAGTCTGTTTCAGAATGAGTGGTCACGTGGACCAGAGTATAACTATCCAATCCAGATCCCAAGTGTGGGAGAGCCCAACCCAGAGGAGCCAGACCAACAGCAGAGGATGGATGGATGAGCCCAGTCAGGAGGAGAAGAACCATCGGTTGAGCCCATCCTAAATCCTGAGTACAAAGCATGAATAAAACAGACGGTTATTTTTATCTGCGAAGTTCTTACATGGTTTCTTTAGCAATGGTTCTTGGAACTCTTCCCCCCACTCAAGCTCTGGCTCAGGAGGCTCAATCAGCCTTCACAAAACCACAAGTTAGGGAGCCAGAGAAATAGTACAGTGGGGAGGGTGCCAACCTGGGTTTGATCCCTGGGACCCCTTGTGGTCCCCTGAGTCCCACCAAGAGTCCACCTGAGTACAGAGCCAGGAGTCAGCACCGCCAAGTGTGGCCCAAAAACTGAACCAAAACAAAACACACATAGACTGTGACTTATAAAGAACAATGAGAAAACTATGTCCTCGAGAACAAAGTCACATTAGACTTGAAAATCACCTCACTGGCAGACCCATGTGTTGAGGTCTCATAAGCACCATGGAGAACTGACCGCTGGTCTCCCATTGCCAGCTCAGGGGAGGAAAAAGGAGAAAACCAAGTCTCACTTTCCATTGGTTCATGGGGTGCAGAGGGGGGTATTGAGTCTCCCTCTTATTCCATGAATGTCTCCCATCTGCCAGTCCTAGACATCACATTTCTAAAGAAGATATTTACAAAATAGACACCACCCTCATTTCCATCCTCAAAGGCTCAGACACTTGCAGTGACTGAGGACATTTGCAGCCCTCAGGATCACGCCTGATGGAGAAGTGACTTTTCCTTATCTTTATCCAGCAGTAGGGCTGACCCTTGTAGCCACAAGTCACAAGGCACATCAGAACATGAATCCCCCCACTCACAGGCCATATGTTGCAGGTCCCATCTGTCAGCTTCCAGATCCACGGAGAGCCCCAGATGTGTTTTATTGTACCAGCAGTATTTTTAAATGTGTTGCCAATGTTTAAAAATCAAGAAGATTTAATGTGTTGCCAATGTTTAAAAATCTGTCTCTATACTCCCCAGGTGAGGGAGAGCATCCATTCCTTTTCCTCCTTCTGGCTCTTCCTATGAGGGGCACCATGTAATTCCATCAAAGGTGTTGCAAAACACAAAGTACCATTGAAAGGCTCCATTCCCATGAACCACCCAGAACAGGCAAATCCATAACAGTGCCGCCAGGGTCTGGGAGCAGGGGAAAGTAGGGGAACATGGAACAAGGTGTTGAGTGGTGCTGGGGTCTCCTTTTGGTGTGCAACAAATGTCTTGGATTAGATAGAGGTGTAGGTTGTACAATCTGGATAAATGTTGCTGAATTGCAAACTAGAAGTCAGTTAATGCTAATTCTACATTATAGAAACTATGCCTCAGTGTTTAAATATTTTTAGACTCAATGTTTTACAAAATAAAGAGGTCACCTCCATTCCCTCTCACCCTTTTCTATTTAGATCCTCTTCTTACACACACACACACACACACACACACACACACACACCCCTAAAAGTCTCTTTTTCTAACTTGAATGCTATTTTTGTTTTATCCTTCCATTGCCTCTTTGGGATCCATGTTCAAGTGGGAGCCTCTTAAGTGTCAATTCACTTGGAGTATCAAACCAGAAGATTGAGTTGCCAGGAGGAAGAACCATCTTCAAAGTGAACCCAAAGTCTCAACATGGAGAACAGAACAGATTACATGAACTTTGCAGCAGCCCGAACTAAAATAGTCACCTATGCATCTTCCCCTTTATTCATGTCCCTTACTAGGGACCAGCCCATTATTAATAAATTCCTGGCCATTTTTTTGTGTTTTTTTTTATATTTGTCCAACATCAGCCTTACCTTGACCTGTAATTGGAACAGTCCCTTTTCCATGTTCCCACTCTGTCTTCATCCCTCACACACACAAAATTTGTGTGTGTTAATAAAACAAATTATCATGTTAATAACCAACTCTGAAATAGTAGATGCTTCCCCACTGCTATTAGGACCAGATTCAAACTCAACAAGGAAAGACCACTGCAAAAATATTTCAAGCCCTACCTTAAACAGTGGTTCAAGGTTTTGGTACATTGTGATCTTCCCTCTGACCCTAAGATCTGTCTCATCCTTTCTGTCCCTTGCCTGTCAATAGTGTGAGAGCACAGGCTGAGTCCTATGCTCCAAGCCTATCTCCATTTCTGTGTCAGAGCAACATCAGTTGGCTTGATGTGCTTTTGGTAAAAAAAAAAATCTCAGGCAACTAGAAATATCTTGCAAATGAGGACCTTGGCGAGCTCAAAATCCCAGCCCCTGATATAATGATGCATGCATGGATGCCAATGTATGAGTTTATTGAAATAAACTGGTTTGGAAATTCTCAAGGACACGCACAAAAAAGTTGATGCAAAATATCTTGGACTTCCTGAGCCTTCTTGTTCCTGTAAAAATGAGACCTGTAGCAGAGACCTTGGGAACTAATTAAGTATGAGGACATTTGTGGGCTGAGACACAGGCGTCTATGCACTTCAGTGATACTCCCACGGACTCGTCCTGGCCGCCCATGTTCTTCTTTCTTAACTCATTAATATTTGACTTCTCTGGCTCTCAGATACTTTGAATACTTTAATTATGGAATCTTATTACATGCCCAGGAACTTTAGAAGAAACACAACATTTTCATAAAAGTTTTATGACTCGACTCAATATGCGAATATATTTCACTCCAATAAATACTGATAATAATTAAAGTGGATGGTATACATCCTTAGTACCAAGCATCTCTCATTTAATCTTGAGGATAGTTCTAATGAGGATAAGAGAAGTTCAGGATTTACCCAAGGTCACAGAGATTCTAACTTCACCAACACACTTGGTCAATTTCCTAAAAAAAAATTGTCTTTTTGTATAGTCGAAGTGACATCTGCACTTGTTTGTTCATTGAAGCACTGTTTACAATAGCTAGAATCTGGAAAAAAACTGAGTGCCCGAGAACAGATGACTGGTTAAAGAAACTTTGGTATATCTACACAATGGAGTACTATGTAGCTGTTAGA
>JAOXYA010000018.1:6323798-6333919 GCA_028565675.1 Sorex palustris
TGTTACCATGTTTGGCATATTGAACACGTCACGGGTAGCTTGCCAGGCTTTGCCATGCAGGCAAGATACTCTCGGTAGCTTGCCGGGCTCCCCAATCTATATCTATATCTATCTATATATGCACACTGTTTATCTAACAAAGGTAGATTATTTGTTAGATTCTTCCATTCTCTAGCCTCTTCTTTCTTTTGTCACTAAGGAAATGTTTGTATACAAGAATGAGCTCACTTCTTTGTATTAAGTGACACTATGGTTTTTTTGCTCAAGGTTTATTAGGCCCTGGGGATTTCTGCAGAACCCTGGGATACATCCTTGTATTCCTGTTTGCACTGCCTACATCAGGAGAGCAGATACTGCAAAAATGTAGCTGCCTTTTTGCATTAAGCTCACAGGCCATTTGGCTACAAAAACAAGTCTGCTTCTAGAACCTCAACAGGGCAAATTCAGCAAAGCTGCTGTAAATTAGGTGTTGAAATTGAAATCACCAGAATCAAGAGAGTAGCAATTTTATTTTCTTGTTTTGTTTTTGGGCCACACCCTGGCCCACAGTTACTCCTGGTTACTCAGGAATTACTCCTGAGGGTGATTGGTGGGTCATATGGGATGCCTGGAATTGAACCAAGTCAGCCACATGTAAGGGGTGTGCCTCCCTGATGCTGTACCATTGCTTCCTTCAGCCACAAAAGTGTAGCAGTTTTAAAGAGGCATTCTCTCTTGCTTCCCTTTTCTAGTACTGAGGTTATAGGTTAGTACTGAGAATTAAAACGCCTGCTGTCCTTGAGAATATGTATATGCAACTTCCTTTTAAGAGTTCTGCCTGGTTTCTAGATGCTCAGGCTTAGAAACTGTGATTCACTATGTGACAATGTGACATCATCTTAATACAGAATCAACCTAGTTAACCGATGACCATTTCTTTTCAGAGAATGCTCTTAAATGAAAGAAGAATGTGTAAAAGACAAATTAAAAAGGTATTTTGACTTGGTATAGATAGTACTAGATATATCTATCTAGTTTGGGCCCACAGCCCAAACCAAAGTTTGGCCCCACAATGAGCATGCTTTCTGTTCATTCACATGGATGGGAAGGACCTGCATTGCCTAAAGGTCTGGTTAAGCATATTCTCATTCTCTCTCTCTCTCTCTCTCTCTCTCTCTCTCTCTCTCTCTCTCTCTCTCTCGTTTCTTAGACTTTCTCCCAGAGATCTTGAGGAGATAAGTGGCATAGTCTCCTGGCTTGTTCCTGAAAGTCGTGTTTATCAGATGCTGGCTGAGCTGATAAGTGAAGCCTTGGAGTAGAGTGATGTCTGCAGGGCCTGTGCTCACAGAGAACCTTGAAGCTGTTCATGGGTCCATCGAGCTGAGTCGTGACTTCTAAGCATCAGTAAGTCTCTGTATCATTGAAATATTTTATTATCTTCACTCAACATTTCTCAAACATTTGCCCCCTGTGGGGACCATAGGATATTCCAAAGGGGGCACCCACTGGTAAAAGATGGGGCCACAGGGGGGTGAACAAGGTCATGGTCGGAAAAAGGTTGAGCAACATTGATCTAAATTGTTGAGCAGTCACTTTATAAGCCAATTCTTCTTTTTCATTTATTTAATCAAAGCAAGAAAAGAATTGCTGTGTTTATACTTTATTATTTCTGGTAGTCACTGTCACTGTCCTCCCGTTGTTCATCGATTTGCTCAAGCGTGCCAAGATAGGATATATTCAAATATATGCTTTGAGAGATCTTGCGAATTTCACAAGCTCTTTCCCTGAAGGGTTTAGCCCACTCAGAAACTTGAACTGGGAGCCCCCCCCTTTTTTAAATTTTATTTTAATGAATCACCATGAGATACAGTTACAGACTTACAAACTTTCGTGATTATGTTTCATTCATACAATGTTCAAGATCTCTACCACCATAGTTCCCAGTGTCTCTCCTGCCACCCTTCTCACCTCCTCCCTCTGTGGCAGGCACATTCCCTCTGACTCTCTCTTTGTCCTTTTGGGTGTTTGCGATACAGGTACTAAGTGGATGTCATGTTCAGTCCATAGTCTGCTTTCAGCACACATCTCGCATCCCGAGCGAGCCCTCCAACTATCATTTATTTGGTGGTCCTTTCTCTATCCCAACTGCCTTTTCCCCCAGTACGTGAGGCTGGTTTCCAAGCCGTAGAGCGATCCTCCTGGCCCTTATCTTTATTGTGGGAGCCCCTTTCACTAACTTGCGGAGCTGCCTACCGAGGAGCTCTCCCAGAGACAGGCGTGATGGGCACCTGGCTGTGGCTGGCATGCCCGCTGGCACAATAGCTCATGCTTAAGTTGAGCAACAGGCACACTTCTACTCTGTCCTCTAGAATTTAGGGCTGTCCAGTACCACAGTGCTCTTTGTTGGTCCAATAATTAGGAGTGGAGGAAGGTGGAAGAAGAAGGAGACTTTTTTTTTTTTAGATGTGAATGCCCAGAAGTTAAACCTTACTTTCATGGGAATCTTGAGACTTTCAGAAAGTAAGCAGCTTGCTTCAGAATGAACAGTTGCATACTTCTTTCTTTTTCTTGGAGTGAAAATTACTGGACTGGGTGTCAGAGTGGTAGCGCAGTGGGTAGGGTGCCTGCCATGCATGCAGCCAGTTTGGGTTCAATCCCTAGCATCCCATATGGTCCCCCAAACCTGACAGGAGTGATCCCTGAGTGCAGAGCCAGGAGTAAGCCCAGAGCACCACCGGTGTGACCTTAAAACAAAAGAAAACAAAATTATTGAATTAAATAGGAGCCTGAAGAGGTCGTCTTAGACTTGCCTAACTCAGACCATGCTTTTAGTCAGTGCAGAGTGGTCTCTCTCCCCATCTTCTTGCACAGTTGCCCATGGAATTTTGTCTGAAAGGACAGTTGTCAGAAAGGAGAGATATTTACTTTAAGAATAAAATGTCAGGGGGCTGGAGCCATAGCACAGTGGGTAGGGCATTTGCCTTGCATGCAGCCAACCCGGGTTCGATTCCTAGCATCCCACATGGTCCCCCGACTGCCAGGAGTAATTCCTGAGTATATGAGCCAGGAGTAACCCCTGTGCATTGCCGGGTGTGACCCCAAAAGAAAAAAAAGAATAAAATGTCATAATTTATATCTTTAATTCTGTCAGATCTGAAATATAGGTATGTCTTGATTAGATGTATTGTTCTTTTATAGATATTTTAGACGTGTGAAGTAATAAGATGCTGTTCTTTCGCAAATGGAAATTATAGTCGTTCTGTTTGAAAAATGAGGTCTGATTTATTGTTAGTGTGTTAGAGTGTTCTTAAAGAGAGGAAGTTACAGAAAGTTAAATGCTGTCATTCTGTCTCTTCCAACGAAGAACAAAAGTAAATGATTGTGAAGTATTTCAGTGGGTTGAACCTTAAGTTAGAATGTGCCTCTTCCAGTATTATAAGAAGCACTTTGCCTAGTTACTATGGAAACATTTCAATTATTAAGTTGAAAGTTATGATGTAGCTCTCAATACATATCTTCTGTGAAGGATAGATGTTGCCAACTTAGAATCTTAATGCTGTCTAGCAACTAGTTCCAGAGCACTGTGAAGGAGGCCAGGCCAACACCCGAGAAGACACAGTTCTCCCCAGTCGGAGCTCAGGTTCTTCCTGGGAAATGAGAGTGGGCACAGACTGTGTGTGTGTGTGTGTGTGTGTGTGTGTGTGTGTGTAGCAGGCAGCATGTGCAAGGCACAGCAGGAGTTAAGGCTCTGGGGGACGTGAAGGGTCATGACGTTTGCCTGATGGACAGGAGATGGGACAGAGACAGTGTTCCCACAGCGAGACTGAGGGGGCCAGACTTCGAGGAGGTCCTTGGAGGTCCTTAGTCTGTTTTTCAAGACAGGTTTCTTTTTGTTTTTTTAAATTGCTGTACATCTTCTTCACATTATTCAAAAGTGTCGGGGGAGTCTGAAGTATTTCAGTCCCTACGCCAGTGATAGGTAGATTCAGGCGTTAGCCTGCCAGCCTCTCTTGTGTCAGTCTGTGCCATTGTAAGTTAAGGATTTAAAGTCTCCAAACCTTATGAGCACTTAATGAAACACTAAATCTGATGCATAGAGCTGTGAGTTGAACATTTAGAAAGATTTAAGTAAATGTGAATTGCTCTTTTGGGGACCAGGGGTCTCCCAAATGGTGCTTATGGGCCACTTCCAGCGATTACAGACCGTCAGTGATTTAATGAGCGGGCCCAAGGTTATGATACTGTTTGTGCCCTGTAATGCTGGGAACCACCAGGGCAATCGGGTCATTCTTGGGGGAAACTAGGGCTACCCTCAGTGACACTCGGGGGTGTGCAGTGCCAAGGATTGATCTGGGGCCAGGTGCAAAGAACATGCTCCTGTTCCCTCCATAGGTCCCCATAGAGTCCCTCCGTACAGTGTCTCCTCTGCCTCTCCTCGCCGTGGATTCATTAATAGCATCAGTATTATTCATCTGAGTTTTCTGGCAACTGGAATACTTGTGCAACAATGTGGGTACTATATTTTTAAAACTTGCCCACTCTTACTGGATTACAAATCTTTCTTTGTGGCTGCCCCATTCTGAACACCTTCTAATGTGCACAGTTTTGGATTCAGGCTCACACTTTGAGAGCTAGAATAGCTTCAACTTCCAGCTTAGTTGAGAACAAACGTAAGATAGTGTATCCTCCACTGTGCTGCGTGGCTGTCTGTGACGTGGTTCGGTTTATTGATGAATAAACGGGCTTACGTGGCTTTGTTACTGTTTTCAAGGGAATCTAAGTGTAGAATGCTCAAGAGAGGGTGGGGGTACCAGTTGGGCAGAACCAAAGAAGCCAAAAACCCAGAAACAGTCATGGGAGAACCAGGCAGTGACCCTGCCTGATGTGAAAGGGGAGTAGTGCCCGGTGTGTAATTTCAGGGCTGCTGCCAGGACGCTCAAAGTCATTGAAATGGCATCACTTTGTCAGGCCTCTAAGCGAAGTGAACGCATGTCTGTCTTTCCCCTTTTCAACCATAGAGGTTTACACTGTCCCTTTTTGAGAGTGGTATTTGAGCAGCTCTAAGGGCTGAGTGTTAGTCATGGGGTGTTAGTCAAGGTTGGGGGCAGGAGAGATGCTCAGTCACCCTCATTTTGGTCTCTCACAACTCGCCAACAAAGAACCAAAGAGCGGAGAGCGGATGACTGCTCCCACCAGCAAGGCTGGAGACCAGGAGGAGATGGAAAGGTGAGCTCCTTTACCCGAGGGCCCGAGACTCTCACAAATGGACAAAGATGAAGACAAATGTGGCGCAGGTGGGGCAACCTGGCGAGAAAGGTTCTGCAGTACCTTGCAAAGCGCCCCAGGGAGAGAGCACACACAGGCTTGGGGGGAACCTAGAATGGGACACACTTTCCTTTTCCTTTCTCCCAGTGTCTGCTTCCCTGAGCTCCTGTTCCAGTCACTGCCACCACTGCCTTCGTTCCCACTCCTGATTCTTCTCTGGGCCCCGGGCCCCCGGTCTGGCCATCCCCCCAGAGCATGTGTTCCAGGTTGGAGCTTGCAGCAAGCCTAACTGCCTCCACTTGGCTTTGGTCTCCTAGAGCAGCGCTCCTCAGCATGGGCTCGTAGGATATCCCAGGTGGGCCTCAAGTGAAAATCCCCCAGCGGGGTGGTGACGGCACAAGACTGGGAGGCCAGCTGTGAGGATGGGGCAGCCACAGGAAGAAAACAAGGTCCGAAAAGGGCTGTGGTTGGAAAAGGTTGAAAAACACTGTCCTAGACCAGAGCCATGTGCTCCTCTTAGCTCTGGATTTGAAACAACAGCAGGGCCTGATGCTGGATGCTGTGAAGGAACTGGGTGAGGGAAAGGTTGGGAGCATCCAGGAAATCTGAAAGTAACACGCTCTGTATTTGCACACCTGAATACTCTTTCCTAACCAAGTGTATGGAATCCTCGAGCATGCTGGACTCTGGGCTGTTTCGGTGAGCTGAAATAGTAGCTAGCATGCAGGAAGGAGTATTCTTGGAAGCACGAAAGGTTGAATTTCATGAGAAGCTTCAGTTCATTTAGTAACCATGGATAGAAGATTTCTAAATACAAGTGGTAGCCATTGAATTATGCATGGAGAGAGCTTACAGCTGGTGGACAACGTAATCCTCTTTCTGGGTACGCACATGTAGCTGTGGAAGTCCTTATGGAGAGACGACCCCGGAAGCTTGCTTTACCTCTCCTGCAAAGAAGTGTGGGGGGGGATATTGAAGGTCTTTGTCCTAGGATATAGCTCCTTGCTCCCCTGGGACTTGAGATCCTGGTACATTTTTTTACAGGTAATACTTATTTTTGGTTCAGTTAGAATGTGAAGAGCTATATTTAATAGTGAATTTGGTTTGTGTGTAAGCGTCTATGTGTTTTAATCAAAACAATTTCATAACAGCAGCATCCATACAAAGAAATATACAGAGGAACTTGATTTCTGGGGTTTTTCAAAGCAAAAAGTCTCGATGTCTGTCAAATACTGGAAGAAAGTATGAATCCCTTATATTGAATACTCCATTTTAAGCTTTGTTCACAATTTTGTTTTATTAGTCTCTCCTGACTTACTTGGTCAAAACATCAAAATTATTGAAAGAAAAGTTTGAGCTTTCAAGAATGGAAGCTTAACTATCTAAAGGCTTAAAATATAATTTCTTTATTGTTTCTTAGCAAGTCCTATAAAAATACAGCATTATTTTTATACAGGAAGCTGAAAAAGCAGGCTGTTCTAACGGAAGCTATTTGTGTAGTTCCTTCCTTTTCAAACATTAAACTGAATGCTTTTCCTCACTCCAAGTTCAAGGGCTTCGTTTACGTGCATGAAAATAAACTGAATAGCACCTGCCACTTGGTCACAGAAAAGATGGTGCTGAGGCTGCAGAGGAAGCAGATGTACTTCTCAGTTTATGTTTTCGAGCTAGTTGATGTCTGTGGTAAAATATTAAATTTCAAAATGAATGGGATTCGGAAATAAAATTAGAAGACAATACAAAGCAGAGATCAAGTTTGCTACCTGAATTGTGCACACTTTGCTGGTCACACTTTTCTTAGGGGCTGATTCTTGGGAAATTTGTCCTTGAGAGACCTTGCTGTCTCTGACTCCTGGGACCGTGACTCGAGACATTCAGAATGGCCACATGCTGCACGTGCCACCCTAAGGCCAGCCCGCCAACAGCTGCTCATGGAGCGGGACAGACTCACAGCCCCGGCCAAGGGATCATTTGCCCTTATACTGCCTGTGGTGCGCTGCCGGGCTGGCCTCCGGGGTCCTGAGCTGGCATCCAGCAGGAAAAGACATGGCAGCAGGCCCACAGGGGTTCCCTGTGAACTCAGATGCCTGTGACAGAAACAGAAAGACTTTCCTGAGTGAGCAGAAAACATGTGCTTGTGGAAGTCCGGGCAGAATCAGACAGCTAAATTTTACAGTGGAGGTTTTGTGAGAAATCAAAAATCAAAAGTCGAGTCCTATTAAAAATTAAGAGAGCATAATTCCCTTTCTTTTTTCTCAAAAGATTTGATTCCATTTTATTTTGTTCTCAATTTGTTTGGATAGAGGGGTCAAAACAAATAAAAGGGAGATTATGCCCAGAGCTTTACTCTTGTTTCTATACTCAGGGATCACTCCTGCTGGTGCTTGGGGACCATTTGCAGTGCTTGGGGCTGAACCTGGGTTAGCCATGTGCAAAAACCCACCCCGCTACCTCGCTGGCCCCAAGGATTTGGCATATGTCCATAGTTTATCTTAGAATAACATGGGAGTGAAGAGTAAAAATAAGGTCCAAATCTGCCACAGTTGTATAGAAATGAGTTTAATCTTCCTAGTTTCTGGACAAGAAACATTACCCCATCATCATAATCCTGACCTTGACTGGAAAGTTAACCAGGTTCCTGGGTTCTTGCAGGCTCTAGCAGGACTGGCCAGTCTTCACCCTCCCTCCCAGGGCCACCATGCTTTCAATAAACTCATTTGGCTTGAAAGGAATTTTATGCTGACAGACATTGTTTATTTGCATTTGTATTTCTCAAATAGAAATGTCTCTGCTTGTGTTAAAGCTGCAGAGGGAAGCTTCACTCAGAAGAGTCAGAGAAATTGTATTTGCACCTGGTATAAGGATCTCTGTGGGTATTGTCTAGGCTCTTTTCTTTGGACTCACATCTGTCCTTCAGATTAGTCAGAAAATCTGGGTCCATGAGGCCTCCACATGGTAGTAAAAGAAATTAAGGACGTTCCCTCAATATTATATTAGTCATGCTGTGGTGCCAAATGAGAGATTTTTTAGTTCCAATTGCACATGCATATACTGATTATAATGCCAAGCAAAATTATTGCCACAGCATTAGAACTAAAATTGGTCTTCTCGACACTTTCACATGTTTGTTAAGCATCTACTTCATGCCAAGCCTTGTTCTGACTCAAAGAGAAATATGCAAAGGACTTTCATTTGGGGCACTGGAAACAGTTCACAAAGGCTAGACAGGGAGTGCCAGAAGCAAAAGGCAGAGTACAATACAGGAAATGGAGTAGCATCACAAGAGAATCTTCTCTTGACCAAAATTCAGGTGGTCAAAGACCAAAGTAATAAAGCACAGGAAATATCTCCCCATGCAGTTCATCCTCCATACATTTTTTTTTACAAAGATTCAGTGTTGTTGCCGAGTTGGTGAGGGGCAGATTGGAATTACATGACTATGTCCTGAGCCAATGGGAGGACAGGACCTGTTCACTTCAATACTCAGATAGTATTTTTTTTTCACTGTTGTTTCCTCTATTTGGTGCCAGAGGCACCAAATTTTTAGAAAATTAGATTCAATAAACCTGAACATTATTTTTCTGCTCAGGGCTGCTAATGAAGTTTTGATTATGGCCTGATTTGTGGTTCATATTTCAAAATTGAAGTTACATCTTAGAGGAGGTATTTAGATATTTGGATAGTCAACAAAAACAGAGATGGAAAGTTGAGCTAACTAATGAAGTTTTTAAAAGTCATGCAATAATGATAGGCATCAAAATATAATAAATTTTGACAGGTTATATAAATATTCATTGTCATTCTTACAATTAATTTATAGTTAAAGTGTAATCCAGAGGCACTAAGCATCTAAGCATTAATGGTTTTGATTACATGATAATACTTTCCTCAACATCTCTATTATGAATTTATTAAGGATTTCTTAAGAATTTATTAATTTATTAAGAATTAGGGCTTATGATATACATGTGTGCAAAAGTTTTGCATTGCTATCACTTCATCTTATATGATTTTTTAAAAAGTCAGAATAATTTTGTCTCAATTTCAAGATTTCAGATTAATTTTGGTAACAAGTATATTGGGCAGGTACATCAAGACCCAGTGCTGGTCCTTAAGACTTAACATGTTTCCTATGAAAGCCTGTCATTGACAAATCAGTGAACTGTGGTTTCCACCAGGTACAACAGAACACTGTTATTAACAAGAAATAATTAGGGTCAAAGGTCTTTGTTGGTCATTATATGTAATATAGCACTTTTCATAAAAACAAAAATGTCATCATTGACTCAAATTTAAGGAGACATGCCATTATGGGGTTTTTCTTTCACTGTGGTTTAGTTCAAGCATGATATTGAATCCCTTAGGATAGGGATCTGGTATTTGTACTTGTGGCTACAGCATGTGGGAAATAAAATTTCAATATAATTCTATCTCAACTTTCTGACTGGTTGAACTTAACACCACCTGTATTATATCTATTGAACACTATGTCATCTTCCCTCCTATATTTGATTCCATAAAGGAAGAGTATGTAAGTATGCTTCTGACATTGTATATTATAGTCAAAGTAAAATTTATTAGCTTTGCTCAACTCCTTCCTTTTCGGTGATTTAAGTGAGGGACGTGACTGACTATATCTTATATTAATAACAGAGCATGTTATGCTGAAACTTTAAGGACATTATCAGGTCTCCTTTCATTGAATTGTGTCTTGGGGTTTAGATATTCCATAATATCTTTAAAGTAAAACTTGTGGTGTGCTTGCTTTTCTGATTATAGTCATTTTGAGTATAACCTTATCATTAAATTTCAAGACATCAGTCTTTTTTATAAATGAGTAACTTAATACTATTAAATTGCTATAAAAACTTTTAAAA
>JAOXYA010000018.1:6344968-6355705 GCA_028565675.1 Sorex palustris
AGGGAGAGAGTGAGAGGGAGGGAGGGAGGAAGGGAGGGAGGGAGGGAGGGAGCTCAGTGGGCTCCCAAGCATATGCTTTGCCTGAAGGAGGCCCATGTCAATTCCCAGTTATGCTCTCCTGAGCACTGAGCCGAGAGTAGCCCCTAAACACTGCCAGGTGTGGCCCAAAGTCAACCAAACAACAAAAGTAGGCTCCTGTGGAATCTTTCCCCAAAACAGCCCTACCGTGGCTAATTTTTCAAAGAAGTTTTTGTTCCTGGATCCATAGCAGGTAGGGCATTTGCCTTGCATGCAGCTGACCTGGGTTCAATTCCCAGCATCCCATATGGTCCTCCAAGCACCGCCAGGAGTAATTCCTGAGTGCATGAGCCAAGAATAACCCCTATGCAATGCTGGGTGTGACCCAAAAAGCCAAAAAAAAAAGTTTTTGTTCCTTTTTGTTGTTGCTGTGACCAGGGGATCACACATATTCCCTGGGGTCACACTGCCTCTAATATAGCGCTGCATGCCTTCTGCCTCTGGCATTTGCTGGGGCTCACCACAGTGCTCAGACGCTCACCAAGGGTCATGCTCCTGACTTGGTGCTCACACATCTTTTCACTCCAGTGCCGGCTGAGAGTCACATGCCTTATTAGTTCTGGTGCTCTTGTGCAGCTGGCCGTGATGACCGGAGCTCACACCTCTTTGCAACAGGCCCCAGGGCCTCCAGATGGTAAAGCGTGCAAGCGGCACCAGGAGTCTGACTCTGTGAACTCACTCCCAAAGGCAGGTGCTTTTCACCTCTGAGCATTCCCGGGCCTCCCACCTCTGCATCTCTGAGAAACGTGGTCATGTAAGTTAGATATCTGACATTTGCCTTTTGGCTGTCTCAGTTACCTCATGCCGTCTCACAGAAATGGACCATTGTTTGGGGTTTTTTTGTGGGGGCGGGGGTTTCCTCCATTTCAGAGTAGCCAACGGATGCAGATATTTTATTTGTTTATTTATTTTTGGTGAAGTAAGGTAGTTTTCATTGAAGCTTGGTCAGAAAGATGTGAGGGGACCAAAAGGGAGCAGTGCATATTGGGAGAGAACACGGGCTTCTTCAGAGTGGAAGTGAGCAAGCACAGAGGCAGACAGTAGTGGGCCGCATGTTCAGGACAGAGCGCGAGGGCTTGGAGAGCAGCCGCAGAGAGTTCTCAAACACAGACAAGACCCTCTGACCAGATTTCCATTGTGTTTCTACATCCAACTACCTTCTACTCCCACATATGGACCCAAACTGGTAAATAGCCAAAATTAAAGTACAAATTTTTGCCAGTAGAGTTTCTTCCCTGAATAGGTAAAGGCATTTCACCTTATAAGGCAGGTCTTAGTTCTTTCCATTTTATAAGATCTATAAACGGGGTCAGAGAGAGTAAATAACGCTAGGACAAGCAGCTATTGAGGAATAAACTTTTAAAGATAGGGTTGGCTGGAAAGTATTATTACAACTGGAAACAGTTTTATTTGGAAGATTGTTAAACTCGTTAGACTGTTATTTTCAACTTTTATAATAAAGTAGTTGCAAAAGGTATAAGTGTGACTACGCGTAAAGCTAGAATTCGAATGTTAATATTTTTGAACAGAGCAGTTTCTACTTTAAAGCCTGTTGAAGATTCAAATTTTTCAAATCTAGAGTCATCGTCTGTCTCATTAATCTGTCAGGAATGCCTTCTGTTTAAGTTTAACCAACATGTAATTGGTGCTTTTTCATGTGGATGTTCATGCAAATAAAGAAAACCTCACAGGAACGTTCAGTATTCTCTTCCCCTGTAGTATTTCACTTTACGCTCTTCTCATACGTTGCCAAGCCAGGAACTTTCCTTTAGCCCAGAACTGCCTGGGGCTTCAGAGCAGTCTCTGTTCGGTCTAGCCCAGTGCCTTTGAAGGCACTCTGCTAATGAAGGAAGAAATTGTTTCAATTCCTCTCCTGGAAGCTATCCAAATAGACTCTTGGTTCTTTGTGGCCATTAACAAATTTGCTAGCAAATTTGAGAGCCTAATGATAAATCACCATGCAATGCAATTTAGTTCATAATCAAGTATTTGGCATTTAAAGACTAAAGATTTACTTCTAGCTCTGTAAATCATTTGTATCCCTTCTATGGAAAAATGCAAATGGGCATTTTCCCCTCTTTTAATTTCCTAGAGTAAGGTATAGGAAACAACTTATAAAAATAACCTTTTTGCCTATTCTGGGGCTGGAGTGATAGCACAGCGGGTAGGGCGTTTGCCTTGCATGCAGCAGACCCAGGTTCGGTTCCTCCGCCCCTCTTGGAGAGGCTGGCAAGCTACAGAGAGTATCTCACCCACATGGCAAAGCGTGGCAAGCTACCTGTGACGTATTCGATATGTCAAAAACAGTAACAAGAAGTCTCACAATGGAGACGTTACTGGTGCCCACTTGAGCAAATCGATGAACAATGGGAGGACAGTGCTACAATGCTACATATTCTTAACTTCTGAGCTTCAAGCAATTTATTGACTTTTTATTTAAGAACAATTTCTGAATAAGCCAAACACACCTGACAGTGCTGATATGTGTCATCTTAGAACATTCTCCTGGACACCACAACAGTTGTTATCTCAAAAAAAAAAATATGTTGATTCAATAGACTATTAAGCCCATAGTCTGATTTGTATTTTTGTATTTCTTCACTTTCCCTAATGCTGCCCACCCCCTTTTTTTATTCGCTAGGATCTAATGAAGTAACGTGTTTACTTGCCTTATCCCTTCAATCTTTGATCTCGAACAGATCTCCTACTTGAGTTTGAAGGACTTCTTTTCGGACTTTATTATGTTTCAGTTTTATAGCAGAATTAAGACAGGAGCATAGCATCCCTCCTCCCCCCTCCCCCCAGCAGTATTATTCATCAGAATGGCAGGGTTGGGTTCTTTTTTTTAAAACCAAGAGTGACTCTTTGTTAGCACATCATGATCCTTGCAAGTTCCACGTGTGCCTCAGGGTTTATTCACTCTTGGTGGTGGACATTTTGTAGTTTTCCAGCAGTGCGTCCCTGACACGGATCCATCATCGTAATAGTGTTTTCACTGCTAAAAAGCCGCGATTCTGTCCCTCCATCTCCTCTCCTGTCGTCCCCTGTCCCTGCAGCAAGCCCACGTGTCTGGATGCTGTCCACAGTGCTGCCCTGTCCGGCCAGCCACATGGTCGGGCTCATGCACCGGGACACCTTTCAGAGAGAATGCTTTCACTTAGCACTTCAGCTTTCTCCAGGTCTTTTCATGGCTCATTTCTTGCTTTTAGAAAAAAATTAACTTTTCATTGATTGAGATACTGTGATTTATAAGACCGTTAACGATGATTTCGAGTGTACAAAATTCCAATATCACAGCCCTCACCAGTGCACCCTCCCACCTCCCCCAAGCTCCCCAATGCCCTTCCTTTTCAGACCCTCACCATCCCCACACAGAAACTCAGTTCTGTTCTCAGTTCCCCCATTGTGTTGCCTTCTGCCTTAGTGTTCCCTTGCTGTATAGTTTTTAGGTCCCACAGGTTAGAGGTAATTCCACATCCATCCCCTTCCTTCTCACTACTTCACTTAGCATGGTATTCTTTGGTATATTCTTTGAGGGCTCAGTTCTTGTGAGCACTAAATGATGCTCTGTCCTTTGAACACATCCGTTTCCTGCCTGACTACCTACATGGGAGGTAAATATCTGCCACCTCCTGGGAAGGACATGGCGGCTGCTTCCATGACTTGGCACTTTGATGAGTCCAGTCCCGTTCTCCTGCAGCATGATCCTCGGTTGGTCTGTGTGTGTCTTTATGTTTGCTGGTGGCCACAGTCCAGAGGCACATTATGCCTCTCTGCCTCGCGTCAGAAGTGGCCAGATGTGACAGATGGTCAGACGTGGCCATCTGTCCTATCACTGGTGACTCAGATATTGACCACTGAGTAGAGTTTTCGGTGGCCTGGCTCTCCTATGTAAACTTGCCCTTTCTTACAATATAATGACAAAGAAAATTTATTTTGAGAGTACTTGTCTATTTTTCCTCATATGCTACTTGTGATTTTAACACTTATTCTCGCCTAAGCTGTACAAACACTTGGAAAAGATGATTTTCTGATTCTGAAATTTCCTCTTTGTTAGCTGGCCTTCTTCTGGAGAGGGCCATTCCTGAGGGAAGTTTTATGGATTCATAGTGGTTTTTTTTTTAATTGGGAAAGAACTCCCTGTGACTGTCATAAGTTTTTATTACCCCAAAATTGGCTGTTGAGTGTCTGTTCAAGGTGCCTTTATGTCCCTTTGTCCAGCTTCCTTAGATATCAGCACCTACTTTCTGGCACAGGATATTTCAGGATCTCCTATCCTCTATCTTCTGTCCTTTGATTGAGCCCATCCTGAAATTAACCCTTTAACCCTGAATATAATTTTAACCCCATCTATGCCAACTTTCCTCTCCTTCTTCCATTTATTGTTTGCATATATTTATTCCCATTTACAGTATATTTACTCATTTCTCAGTTCTGTAATTACAAAATAATTCCAGAATTCCACTCCACATCTATTATTAATCGCATTATACACACAACACTACAATTAAGTTTAAGACTTTTTCATGGTTCATTTTGCCATTGAACCAATAGGCAGACGTTTGTTGGATTAATTCTTTGTTTTCTTTTTTATGACATTGTTTTTGGTTTATCACATAATTGGGTTCATTTGTTTCTGCTTAATGTCAGTTTTAATTTGCTCCTCATCCTTATTTAAGTTTTTTAGTTGGACTGGGGGGCCTTTGGGTGCCACACCGGGTGGTACTCCTGGCTCTGTCCTCAGGATTTACACCTGGAAGGTTCAGGGGGAAATATGTGGGGCTGGATTCTTTTTCTTTTTTCCTTTTTGGGTTTGGGGCCACACCGGGTATGCTCTGGGCTTAGCCCTGATAGAGCTCAGGGTACCCTATGCAGTGCCAGGGCCTGAACGCTGCTAGACTATGCACAAGGCAAATGCTTCACCCGCCGTACTAGCTCTCTCGCCCCAGTGCCAAAATTCAAATTGGGTCAAGCAGTAATCAAGCTACACCTTGCCCTCTGCTATCTCTCTGGCCCCTAACTTAGTTTAGTTTCTTTTATAATTATTGTACCTCCAAGGTTGGACCCCTACAAAACGAATATGAAGACTCACACTCTCCTCTTCTCCCCTACCCACAAAATGCAGTTATTTACAAATGCATTTTAAAAGTAACTAACTATAAGCAGTCATTTACAAATAAGATTCTTCTTCCCTACTCCCTCTTTGCTTTTTTTAATCATTGTTCCCTGTACTTGATTATCTTTTATAATTGAAGTAGACACCAATTTCATAGTGTACTTTTTTTTTTTACATTTTTATGTCTTTTGGATAGTTTTTCTTGGAGTCCTGCTGGAAACAAGTCAGGTAGAAGCATTTTAAAAGCTTAGAAAGATGTGGCTCTGCTTCTCACAAACTTGCAGAGAAGTATTTCAGTAGTTTATTTTAATTTTCAGAGAAACTAAGCCTGACTTCTGTGACTATTGCATTTCCCAATATTTTAGTTCTCTATCAATTTATCCTAGATTAAGCCCTAGTTACATTTTTAATTAGTAAGGGTGTTTGCTTTTTAGCAGTGCTGCTTATTGATGGGTAAAGGCCCAGGGAAAATCATTTCCCAAATAGTTTCC
This sequence comes from Sorex palustris, assembly GCA_028565675.1. Classification (NCBI taxonomy): domain Eukaryota; kingdom Metazoa; phylum Chordata; class Mammalia; order Eulipotyphla; family Soricidae; genus Sorex; species Sorex palustris. The sequence goes on from JAOXYA010000018.1 coordinate 6,350,654, forward strand.
ATGGGTTTATTTTGCCCTTGAGGAGCCTTTGTGCTTGCCTCTTTCTGATTTCGCCAGAGAGTGTAGGTGTCACCAAGAATGACTGGAGAGTCCGCGCCCTTGGTGGCTTCAGAGAAAGTTGCTGCTGCACATGGGACTTTGCGTGATTCAGTCACATTTACTCCGCCAGCAATCTCAGAAGATAGGTAGAATTGCCTTCCTGTTTCGCACACAAAGGGGAGGAACAGAAATAGGGCTTTGCGAGATCTGGAGTCAGAACCGAAGGCACTGGACTAGTAGTGGCAGATTGGGGTGTGAGTGAACCCAGAATTTTGTATCCCAGGTCCATACTCAACTGGTAGCAGTCTTCCTGTTCTTAAAGTTGTATTTGAGTGAGATTTAGGGCTTCTGTGAGGAAAAACTGAACACAGACGATAATGGATTTCAAATGGTGTCTTCCTTTCTCCTCAGGTCCCAGGTTTGAGATTTGAGCTTGCTGCTCTCCAGCTCCTGGGAGTGTTCATAGATTTCATGGTGCATTTAGATTGTTTTTCTACTAGGAAAGCTCCCACTGGTTGTAAGTTTCTGTGATTTCATTGCTTTTGATTGTGCCAGAGTCTGGTCAGCCCTGCCTATCGGAGATAGATCTCATGATATAAAAATCTGAGAAACTGCAGGAAAAATAATTTGGATCTTCCCCTCATCCTGGCTGCTGTGGAGAGCCGCAGTTGACTGCTGGCCTGGCCTGCTCTCCACCCAGCTGCCAACGGACCTCTCCACTGTGTGTGTGCACACACTGGGATGCCAGGCCACTGAAAGTCCCTCCATGTGGCCTTTCGGACCAAGCCCAAACACATCTGTTAGGGCCGACCCTTCACCATCCTGCGCCATGCCCTGCTCCCCATCCTTGCTGCGCCACGGGCCCTGGGGACCCTGTACACTGCTGGTGTGTGATGCTTACTCCGCCTTCTTCCACGTGTGTCTTCTCACCTCCTCACCCTCACCTCCTTGCTCCTGTGCCTCCACCTGACAGTGATCCTTCTTGGCGCACTCACTGTACCCCTCGATGCCTTTCTGCCAAGCAGATGATGGGGAGTGAGCTGTTCATCTGCCATTCTGAATCACAGACTGGATCACAGTCTTTGCCCTGCCTGTTACATCTGAGAATGCAGTTGCTAGAATGAGCACCACTCAATTCCGGTATAATTTACTACATAAAATGGTTAGTGTCGCGGGGGAGGGGGAAAAATGGTTAGTTTTCCCTGGTTTTCAGATCTTGTCCTTTATTTTGTAATTTAACCTTCTCACAGTGTTTTGCTCAAAGTGTTTTACTCAAAATGACAGGAGATAGTTTTCCTGCAATTAGAGCCATATGTTTCTGTTTCTTTTTCCCCATAGTTGATAGTAAGAAGTAGAGCATAATAATTTTGAAGGAAGAAATTATAATAATATTTGCTTTCTCCGCAAAACAGAGCAGCCAATTCCAAATGTATGTGTCAGTCTTACTATTTAAATTTAACAAGAAATTAAAAGGATGCACTGTGGGGGGCCATTATTTGTATTTTCCTAATATTTTGTTTTAAAAAAGTTAAACCAAACTGAAAAGTTGAAAGAACTGATTCCTAATATATAAATACTCATAGGATAGACGCCTGAATTCTATAATAAACATTTTCTGTGCTTTATTATTTATATCCTCAATTTACTTATGAGCCCATCACATATTTGGCCATACCTCAAAAAAATTGTGGACATTAATGTAATTCACCTTCTAACACTGCAGAACAAGCACTGTTATGTAAAGTTCTTGCACTCAGCATCATGTTTGCGATTCAGTGGACACATCAGCACTTCATTCTTTTGTATGTAGTAGAATTTTACCGTATGAGTATATCACAATTTATTAATCCATTCTCCCCCTTGTGGCTGCCTCAACAGTTTCTGATTTGAGGCTGTTCTGAATAAAACTGCTGTTAAAAGCACTTTTCAATGTGTTCGTTGACCATTGGTATGAAAGATGTAGAGCAAAGTTTTTAAAAATTGTGTGGTGATCACTTGTGTTCTACCTTCATATTTACCATGCCTTTTTTTTTATTTCATGCACTGTTCTGCACCCTTTAAGCCAACAGTTTTATTTTTTACACTTTGTAAAATCAACTGCAGACATCTCCACCCATCTCTCTACAAGCTTCAACATGTTTATCATTCTGAGCTCAATATTTATTTCCAATGTCTCTGTTTAGAGGATGGATGTCCATAATGATGCTGCTGCTGCTGCTGAGTTTTTGTTGTTGTTATTGTTCTTTCATTTATTTTTGTTTGGGGGCCATCCTGTTGCTTGGGGGCTCCCTCCATGGTGCTCTGGGGTTGTTCCCATGGTGCTTGGGGACCATGCAGCACCAAGGGACCCAGGGGTCCCACAAATAAAACCTGTGCCCTCCTGCCCTCAGAGCTCTTCCAGATGCCTACTCTTTCAGCCCCACTATATTCTGAGAGGTTAGACTCTCTCATACTTGACTTGATTGTAAATATCTCTGAATATTCTGAACGATAGTATTATACAAAACAGATGGTAGGGGGGCTTTGCTTTGGGGGCTACAGCCAGCAGTACTCTGGATTTACTCCTGGCTCTGCACTCAGGATCACTCCTGGAGCGGGGCTCAGGGACTCAAATGGGGTGTCAGGAATCGAACCTGGGTCAGCCACGTGTAAGGCAAACAGCCTACCCACTGTACTATCACTCCAGCCCCATATGCTGGCGTTTTTTAGCAAAAAAAGAAGAGAAAAGAAAGAAAGAGAAAGAGAGAGAGAGAGAGAGAGAGAGAGAGAGAGAAAGAAAACGAAACTGGGTGGTTTGTGTTTTTTATAATGAAAGTGTTGTTCTTTGCGTGGCTCTGTGTCAGGCTGTCTGTTTGTTCAGCTGATTTGTTTCTTAATCTTATGCCAATTCTGTAGTCTTGTTTACTATAACTTCTTAGTCAATCTTGAAATCATGTAGCATCCATCTTCCAACTTTGTCCTCCCTTTACAGGACTGTTCTGGATATTCTAGTTTCTTTGCATTTCCATTTTTTTTTATTCTTTTATTTTTCCTTCCTTCTTTCCTGGAATCAAATCCAGGGCCTCACACATGCAAAAATGTGCTCTACCAATGAGCCACACCCTGACCCTGCATTTCTACTTTAGAATAAAATTTCTTTTTTAATGTAGGACGGTGATTGGAATTGTGCTGGATCAATAGATGATTCAGAGTGAATTGACATTATAAGTCTCATGCATTAGTATGATCCCTCCCTATGTATATAAATTGATTTTTCTTAATTTCAGCAGTATTTTATACTTTTTTGTATGTAGCGTTTTTACACACTTGTGATTGTATTGTCATTGTGATTTTTTAAATTTATTTTAGTTGCCCTGATTTTATGACCTAAACACTGCTTTCAGTTTGGCTTTGTTGATGATTTTGTTGGCTTTGAGCTCAGTCACTGGGGAAGGAAGGCACATTTTCATTTGTTTCTGTAAAGCAGCGAGTGGAAACCCCAGTGAAGGATTTCGGTGTACTGACTCAAAGATTGACCTTTGCCAAAACTGTAAGAGTTTTGTGCATAAATATTATGGTCATAAGTGTGTCTATAGGTATGTCTATTTTTTACAAAGAATTTATTTTTATAGGTTTTTTTGTTTGTTTTTGCAATATCAGGAACCAAACCCAGGGCCTTAAATATAAGGGAAGCACCCCGCCCTGAGCTCCAGGTCCACCCAGCTTGATAGCTGTATTTTTAAAGAGAACATAGAAGGCTGCTATTTTATCAGAACATATCATGGTGGGTACAGTTTGGCCTGACTGGTTTCATGATTATTGTTTTTTAACATAGCAGCCGCCCTAGCATTGAGCAGAGTCCAACCTTTAATACGTATTTGCTGTGTTAACTATGAAACAATCTTGTGTTTAAGAATTTGACTTGTTGTTTCAGACTATTTCTAAACTAGCCCACTTTCCCAACCTTTTTTCTATGTTTATTTGAAAGTTGAAGTCCATAAAAGCAGCAGCAGTGTACCTGATTGTGTTCTTTTCTGAGGGTTTGTAAAGCCTTTTTAAAGCCTTCCCTTTAAAAATATCTGCATATATATATATATACATATATGTGTATATATATATATGTGCCATGATTGTCTAAATATATCGTTTGAATACATCTCTGCTATCCCACTCATATTTTCCTAAATATTTTTTTGTAGGGCCCAGGGAGATAATTCAGAAGTCTAGAGTGCTTGGAAATCCCTGAGTTTGATCCCCAGAAACAGGTCCCTCTCCTCTCACTGTGCCATCAGGGGTGCCCCCTGGGCCTATGGCAGCCTGTGCCCAAGCAGTGTTATGTCATCTTGTTGTTCCTCAGCATTGAAACTGGGTGGAATCCTTGTGATGCTGAAAAGTTGCTCTTTAATCTTGTTAGTGCTTTTCACATGGATTCATTCTGAATGCTTTATAAAATGTCAGGCATAGCTTACTTGCCAAATAACATAGAGAATGACGATAGTGTGTAATGCATCCGAGTCATTTCCCAGAACAGTACCAGAAGCACGGGGAGTATGGAAGTGCCTATTTTGTTAAGAGTCCGGAAATAATGATTTGCTGACAGGCCTGATGAAATAAGTTGTTTCTGCTCAATTAAAAAATCCATAGAAATGGATTTTTTAATTTGTGAGATAGTTACCTACTTTTCTTCTTTTTTTTTTCTTTTTGGGTCACACCCAGTGATGCTCAGAAGTTACTCCTGCTCTGAACCCAGGAATCACTCCTGGTGGTGCTTGGGGAACCATATGGGGTGCCAGGGAATCGAACCCAGGTCAGCCACATGCAAGGCAAATGCCCTACCCGCTATGCTATCGCTCCATCCCTATGTACTTTTCTTAATGGCTGTCTTGCTGCTTTATTTTTTTTATAGAAGAAGTATATATTTGCTTATCTAGAATTTAAATTCCTTTATACATGCTTGGGGCCGGCTGCGATAGCACAGCGGTAGGGCGTTTGCCTTGCACGCAGCCAACATGGCCGACCTGAGTTCGATTCCTC
>JAOXYA010000018.1:6397001-6410732 GCA_028565675.1 Sorex palustris
ATCATGTTCGGTCTATAGTCTACTTTCAGCATGCTTCTCCCATCCTGGGAAGATCCTCCCAACACCCTTTATTTGGTCCTGCCTTTTCCCCTAGCATGTGCGGCTGGCCTCCAAGCCATGGAGTGAACCTCCTGGTACTTACCCACTGCATTTTCAAAATAAAAATGCCTTATTTTAAAATTATATAAAATATGATTCGGTTTTTCAGGGCCCCCCCCCTGAGATACAGCGCTTTAAATTTGGATTTTCATTAAAACATTTTTCTGTCTTTACATATTCCAATCGATTTTTTTTTAATGATCATATGCATTAGTATTGAAACCTACTCAAGCTTTCCTGTGCTGTCTACGCAGTGTATGGAGAATCTGCACAGGGGACCCGGGCAAATGTTCGTTGAATTTGAAATGCTGATGATCTAAATTAAAGGAACAGTGCAGCAGAAGAAAATAAGTTCTTAGCAGCAGGATTTCTTGGCTAAAGGGAATACATGGATGTTCCCATGGCTTTTTAAGTGCGTTTAGAACATTGCTTTTCAAAAAATAATTTTTTGTACATTGCTTTTTAAAATACTTCGAAATTTTCCCAGATGCCCGTTTCCGAGGTGCCCTGCATGCTAAGTTCCTGTGCCGACACGCAGGAGAATAGCTTGCCTGTGGGAGCTGCCGTCACACTGTGCCCCTTCTCCTTTTCTCAAAAACAGCAAAGCCATCCCAAGAACCCGAACGATAAGCACCGGAGCAAAAAGTGCAAAGACCCCAAGCCCCGGGTGAAGAAGCTTAAGTACCACCAGTACATCCCGCCTGACCAGAAAGGCGAGAAGCACGAGCCGCACATGGACTCCAACTACGCCCGCCTGCTGCAGCAGCAGCAGCTCTTCCTGCAGCTGCAGATCCTGAGCCAGCAGCAGCAGCACTACAACTACCAGACCATCCTGCCCGCACCGCTCAAGTACGGGGACCAGGCCGGGCCGGGGCGGGTGTGCGGCTTCGCGCGGTCACCACCTTCGCTCCCGTCCCGGGGGTGCTGGCAGGCTGGCTGCACTCAGTGATGGTTCCCGTTCCCCCTCACCCAAGGCAGCAGTGCCCAGGCCAGCACAGTTAGGGCAGCCCGCGGCCGGTCATCCTGGCCCTGGGTGGGGGCTCCAGAGAAGCCGCCGAGGTCCAAGCAGGGATGCCTTTTCTCAAGGAGCCACTTGCCTGTTGTTGACTCGAGTGATGAGAGCTGCTGAGAAAACTGTCAGCAGAAGGTCTAGTGTAAATAATCAGTTTGGTCTGATTTGGGTCATCAGTGCTCAGGGCTCTGTGCTCACTCCTGGCAGGATGGATGGGGGTTCGGGGAGGACATGTGGTGCCAGAGACGGAACCTGGCTTCATGCACAAAGTTTCCTACCCACTGTACTATCTGTCCAGCGCCCTGGTTTGGATCTTTGAGACATAAAAGCATGAGAGGGCATGGATGGCCCGGGAAAGCTGTTGGGACAGGCTGGATATTCGTGTGGGGACAAATAAGCAACGGGGAACTGTGCGAGAGCAAGGGCCGAGGAAGGAGCGAGCAGTGCCTGTCTATTGGGATGAGGAAAGTAGCTCAAACAAAGATCTGTTGGGTTTTTTGTGACAATCTGGGAGGCAAAACTCTACAGAAGCACCTGCAGGGGGTGGAAGACTTTAGGGTCTTCGTGTAGTAGATATTCCAGAGTTAGGTAAAATCAAAACCGGCAACTCCAACTGCAAAAAAGTAGTTTGACACTGATACAGAAGGAAGTCTGGAAGCAGGAGAACCAGTTGGAATTTTGCAGGGATTTAGATGCGAGAAGACGAAAGGTGCTGGGAAGTAAGTCTGTGCTGGGTGTACTGAGAGACAGCAGGAAGTCTTGGTGAGCAGCGACTGTGGAGAAGGAGCGCGGGGCCCCGTGTGAGCCAGCCAGGAGGCAGAGGAGGGAGGGAAGTGCGTGACCAGCCCATCACAGCTACTTTCCCGTAGGTTCCAAGGGAAACTGCTACTGCTAGAGCAAAGATAAAAACACAGAGACCCTGTTTCATATTTCCCTCACTTTTTCAAGAGAATGATTCATCTGCAGAAAAGCAACTGCTAGGGCCAGAGAGATAGTAGAACGGGTAGGGCATTTGCCTTGCATGAGGTGGTCCCAGGCTCGGTCCCCAACACCCACGAGCACCTGCAGGAGTAATTCCTGAGCGCAGAGTTAGGAGTGACCCCTGAGCATTACCAGGTGTGACCCAAAAGCCCAAAAGAAAAGAAAATGCCAGCAAAATCTCATAAGGAAGAACCATTCTATCATCATCTACTCGGTTTATGATGACATGATCAGGAAAAACTTTTCAACATTTTCTACACATAAACTAGCCACCCCTCTTTGGGAAATAAGAAGGGCCTTCCTTCCGAAGGAATCTGGAAGGAGATTTTCCTCGTGTGATGATTAAATCCAAATACCTGCCAACTAGACACTAGTCATCGGACTTTGCTGTGAAGTGCTGAAATCCCAGACATCGGGCAGAGATGAAGGGAGAGAGGACATTTGTAGCATGTTATTGTTTCGAGAGCAAGAGGCGGGTGAGCTGTTTATATTGGAAGGGACCCAGGGCGGGCCAGAGGGCGCTGGATGAGGATCAGAGACACGCTGCTTTATGGCCTGTCCAGAACCTCGGGAGCGTCCTCCAGGCCGCAGCCTCCGCTGGCGGCAGGCGCAGGGATGGCAGGAAGGCCTCTCATGTGCACCACCCAGTGCACTATCCGCCCTCCAGGAGCGGCCGGTGCTCCCGACCCTCTTCCCACACCAGGAGACCAAGGCGTCCAAACAGTGCTCTGGTTCAGTTTCTCTGGGAAAGAGTCTGTCTCTAAGACAGTGCGGTGTGCTCTCAGCCATGCAGGAGAGAAGACTACCAGGAGGGCTGGCGTGCCGAAGGGGGCACCTCCCTCTCCTGAAGCGTCCCCCTAGCTACCTGCCCGCAGCAAACATCAGTCACGGGTCCAGAAGTGAGGAGGAGGAATGATGCCACAGAGCAGGGGAAGATTAACCTAATAAAAATGGAGATACCATTTTTGATCACACGCTTTCGTTGTTACCGAGACTGCAGTTGCAGATACTGACTAGGGAGTCCTGTACTGCCACATACTGCCACATCTGTGCCACATCTGGGACCTGGTAACACAGCACAGAAGAGCGGGGCTGGTCCCAGTGAGGCCACTTCATCTCTCTGAACTCTGTTTTTGTTGTTTTCGGGTGCTACCCAGCGATCCTCAGGGCTTACCCCGGGTTTTGTGCTCAGGAATCACTCCTGGTGGGGCTTGGGGAACCATGTGCGATGCCGGGGATCGAACCGAGGTTGGCCACATGAAAGCAAGTGCCCTGCCCACTGTCTCACTCCATCCCATCTCTCCGAACTTGAGGTTTCTCATCCACACAGTGACCCCGGCCAAAAGGCCTGCAACACACACGTTTTCCCCCCACGCTGTTGGTTTTTTTTGGGAAATACAGATCATCTTTTTGTTGTTGTTATTTTAGGGGTTCGGTTATACACTGAACCATTAATCGTAAAAATGAATATTACAGAATCCCAAGCAAAAAAAAAGCATAAATAGAAAAATTAATTTGACTTGTGTCTTGTGAAGGAAGTGTCAAAAGTTCACAAGCTTTTTAGTAAAGCCCCTAAAATCACCAAGTCCATGATGGTGCAGCATACCACTATAGCACTGTTCTCTCATTGTTCATCAGTTTGCTCAAGCAGGCCCAGTAATGTCTCCATTGCGAGACTTATTGTTACTGTGTTTGGCATAACGAATATGTCACGGGTAGCTTGCGAGGCTTTGCCATGCGGGCGAGATACTCTCAGTAGCTTGCCAGGCTCTCCAAGAGGGTCGGAGGAATTGAACCTGGATCAGCCAGCCTGATCACATACAAGACTAACACCCTACCGCTGTGCTATTGCTCCAGCCCAGCATAGCTGTGGTATTAAAATTTCATGGGGAGCATGAATAGGAAAAAAATGTCAAAAGGCTTCTTGGGAGACAATAATAAAAATTCATGTTGAGAAACTTTTTAATAGGGTATAATACTTTAAAGTATGTCATCTAGGGGGCTGGAGCAATAGCACAGAGGGTAGGGTGTTTGCCTTGCACGCAGCTGACCTAGGTTCGATTCCCAGCATCCCATTTGGTCCCCCGAGCACCGCCAAGAGTGATTCCTGAGTGCAAAGCCAGGAGTAACCCTTGAGCATTGCCGGTGTGACCCCCCAAAAAAAAACTATATCATATAAACTGCTTCATCTCTAATACTTCAATAATAATGCCTTCTAATACTTAAGCAGGTTAAAAAAAAAAAAGACCCAAAATGAATGTCAGAAGTTAGCTTTGAAGGGCCGGAAATTGGCTTTAGAGGGTCAGAGTTCAGCAGGCAGGGCACTTGCCTTGGCACTCCCTGGCACTGCACATGTCCCTGGAGCACCACCAGGACTGATTCTTGAGTGCAGAGCCAGGAGGAACCCCTGAGTGTCGCTGGGCATGGCCCAAAAGATAGGGCTTCCTAAAACTCATCAGAAAACATGGTTCTGCATCACCCCCCCCACACACACACACACACACCTGAAAGATCTCAGTGTAAAGTGTGGAAGTGAGAGTTCCTGGCTCAGGCCATATACACCATCTATATGGAAGGCCTGAGTCACAGTGACGCTCTGTCTGCATAGCGCCTTCAGCCCCGGTGCCTCTTTCATGGCTTTGGTCAGTCACCCAAAATGGAACCACTGAAAATGGGCTATCACAGGTGGAATAAGCAGTGGGTCCAGCTCTGACATGGAGAACAGGGTGTGTGAAAAGTATTTGAAAAGGTCCCCAATTTGGGGCTGGAGTGATAGCACAGCGGGTAGGGTGTTTGCCTTGCACGCAGCTGACCCGAGTTCGATTCCCAGCATCCCATAGGTCCCCAGAGCACCTCCAGGAGTAATTCCTGAGTGCATGAGCCAGGAGTAACCCCTATGCATCACCGGGTGTGACCCAAAAAGCAAAAGGTCCCCAACTTTAAAACTTGGCAACTGCTTTGCCAATCTTTTAGAGTAATTTTTAAATGAAGTATAACTTACTGAGAAGTCTTAAATCACAAGTGAAAATGGCAAAGCACACACACCGTCACCCTGAGTCAAGAACTGGAAGGGGGCTGGAGAGTACAGTGGGCAGGTGCCTGCCTTGCACGTGGCCGGCCCAGGCCCAGTATGCCCCCCTGAGCCTGCCAGGAGTGATCCCTGCATGCAGAGCAAGAAACAAGCCCTGAGTACCATCGTGTTGGCCCAAAACACAGAAGTAACAAGCCGGGTCAGCACATACAGGCCTTACCCCGGGCCACGGCTGCGCTTCTCTGTTTAACATCGCCTAGCTGGGTACTGTCCTCAGTCCTTGGTGCAGGCGCTTGCGTTTATCAGCGGTGGCAGCTTTCTGGTGGGTATGCTCAGAGCAATATTGAGTCAGAGTGGGAACCTGCATCTCTGGGCCCGTGTGGGGTGTGTGTGTGTGTGTGTGTGTGTGTGTGTGTGTGTGTGTGTGTGTGGTGGAAGCCAAGGAAGGTGACGCTATGCCAGTGCCTGGGGCTCAGTCTGGTCTCTGTGGCCATCAGAGTTCTGGGAGTGACAGCAGGACAGCAGGGCCTCCCCAGGTCCTTTCTCCTCCGATGTCGGGGTAAGCACGTGTGTGCATGCACGTGTGTGTATGTTGGTCAGCCTCAACGGGATATGCTGCCTCTTCTTTTTAATCTGGTTTGTAAGACATTCTATACGTGTCAGCCTTTGTCCAGAATATGTCATTTAAGTATTGTCCCTGGCTTGACTTTTCACTCTCTTCGTGAAAGTTAGCGCTTCTGTATCCTGTGTAAGAAAGATTCCAAAGGCTATTTTCTAAAATTTTCTAAAATAACCTTTCCAAAGGTTATTTTCTAACATTGTTTTTGTAATTGTTTGGGGGAACAATGTGAGCCATAGGGGACGATCAAGAACTTTTTCTGTGTGGTATTTTCAGTTTGGCCCAGTGCTGTTTGCAGAAAGGTGTCACATTTATTGGTGGTGGTACCCAGGATAAACCCAGGCTTCCATAGGGGTCACCTTAGGTAATGCAAGGGATAATTCTGGGAGCTCTAGTCGCTCTCTTGCTTGTCTTTCTGTTCTTCCGCCAACAGCATGGCACCTGAACAAATCTGCTTTGTGAGGAACCTGGGTCTCTGCTCCTGTGAGTCGTCCACAGGCTTGTTTTACTGCTCAGAGGATGCCAAGGTCATCCTTGGTCCTTTGCATTCGCATACGGGTTCAGAACCACCTTCTGCTTTCAGCCTCTTCTACATTCAGCCAAGCAAACAAACAGAATCCACAGAGACTTTTCTTAGGGTCTAACTTGGTTAGCTTCTAAAGCTGAATGTTCCCATCTATAGCCTTGGTGTTTTTCTCGTCCCAAGTTCACAGATTGTTAGCAGAAGTCAGTCAGGGCCAAGAATGATTAGGTTATAAACTCTGGTTTTCTTTTTAAGGCCACTCAGTGACAAGAACAACAACAGTGGGAATTCAGCTCTGACCAATACCATACCCAACACACCAAGGCAGACAACACCTGCTCCCGGGAGAAAGCCAGGAACGCTGCCCTCGAACCTGGATGACTTAAAGGTGATGAACCCAAGTGGGGTTTATTACCCCTGCATGCCATACCTGACATGAGTTCCCAACCTGTCCAGCACATGGCGATCATTTAACATGGACATTTACCCCTAACAGTGACCCACCTGTCTTCCAGGAGGGCATCCTTTTCACACCTGTTATTCAGCTTTTAAGTTTTGCTTATTCAGCTTATGCCCCATGGAGGAAGCGTGCTCCAGAAGCTGATTCATGTTCTTTCCCGCTCAGGGCCAAGTTCGGGCAGAGCAGGAAAAGGAAAGGGCTGAGGGCACATGATCTCCAGGGTCAGGCCTGTGGATCTCTCTTGCTTCTAGCAGCTTGATCTGCAGATTCAGTCTCTGCCTTGATTTCATCTGTAAGGTGTGATGAGATCAGTACCCCCTCACGTGTTGATAACCAAAAGAATAAAACACATCATTGTCACATGGTAATTAATTAGTGAAAAAACAAACAAACAGAATCCACAGAGACTTTTATTAGGGTCTAATTTGGTTAGCTTCTAAAGCTGAATCTTCCAATCTTCCAATCTGTGTGATCCCTCCTAGTAGAAATTCCTTAGACATCCAGAGGAATGACCCTGTAAAAACCGTTCCTTACTGGTCTCTGCTTCTCCTGGTCTGTAGCTATGAGTCAACGCCACTAGGACAGAAACCTAGTACAGAGCGACAGGCACATCCCCCTGTCCCAGACCGGGCGTGTACAGTCAGGAAGGCGTGACCCCAAGTGGAGACATCTGATGTGTTTATACTTCCAGGTATCAGAACTGAAGACAGAACTGAAGCTGAGGGGCCTTCCAGTGTCAGGCAGCAAACCAGACCTCATTGAGCGCCTGAAATCCTACCAGGAAATGAACAGCAGCAGTGCAGCCGGGGGCATCGTGGCTGTGTCCACATCCACCATAGTTACCAGCACCCCGGAAGTCTCCGGGGCACTGCCCGTGACAGCACTCCACAATGCGGGGACTGCTGCAGGCTCCACCTTCAAAGCAGAGCTGCCCTCTGGGGGAGCTGGCAGCACCACCCACGTGGACAGCATCCACTCCCCGCTGCCCATCTCACCTTCTCCCTCGGAACAGTCCAGCCTCAGCACCGAGGACACGAACATGACCGACACGTTGACGGAGATCATGACCATGATGTCCCCGTCGCAGTTCCTGTGTTCGTCTCCCCTGCGGGTGGCCAGTAATGAAGACAGCCTGAGCCCCACCAGCAGCACCCTGTCCAGCTTGGAGCTGGATGCAGCCGAGAAGGACCGCAAGCTCCAGGAGAAGGAGAAGCAGATCGAGGAGCTCAAGAGGAAGCTGGAACAAGAGCAGAAGCTGGTGGAGGTTCTGAAAATGCAGCTCGAAGTTGAAAAGCGAGGGCAGCAGCAGCAGCGGCCCCCCGAGCCCCCGTCCGGCGCCCCAGCCGACCCCGACACCAAGTCAGAGCAGAAGCACAGCACGTCCCCCGTCAAAGACGAGACCCCCCTCCCTGACTGCTCCAGCTCCAGGCAGCCCGCCCTGGCAGCAGGCCACCCTGGGGCCCAGCCCCTCCCTGTGGCTGCCCAGACCCTCGTTGCCAAGAAGGTGGTCATCAAGCAGGAGGTGGCCCCAGCAGAGCAGCAGGGCGTCATCCCCAAGTTCTATGTCAGCCCCCAGGGGCAGCCGCCACCTGCCCTCGTGGCTCCGCCTCAAGCGTTACTGACCACACAGACGGCGCAGCTGCTGCTGCCAGTGTCCATCCAGGGCTCCAGCGTCACCTCTGTGCAGCTCCCTGTGGGCAGCCTCAAACTCCAGGTGCAATGCGTGTTCTCACCCTGTGCCTGCCCGGGTGCTCCCTGGGCGCTGGGGACATGACACGTGTCCCAGGCAGAGAGTTCAAAAGTGTGGAGTGGGGGCGAGGCACTGGACCAGCACCAGATACAGTCTGAGCTCAGAGGCATAAGTAACCCATGTACAGTCGGGTGTGGACCCCCAAACACACACTTAAAAAATGTCAGTTGTCTGGGGCTAGAGCAGTAGCACAGCGGGTAGGGCGATTGCCTTGCACGCGGCAGACCCGGGTTCGATTCCCAGCATCCCATATGGTCCCCCGAAGACAGCCAGGAGTAATTCCTGAGTGCATGAGCCAGGAGGAACCTCTGAGCATCGCTGGGTGAGACCCAAAAAACCCACCCAAAAAAAATGTCAGTTGTCTTACCAAAATGCTACTAGCTGGCTGGCTGTTTTTATGTTGTTTGAGGGGTGATGGGGGAACCATACCTGGTGGTGAGCAGGGCTGACTCCTGGCTGCTCGGGCAGTTTTCATGTAGCTACGCAGGTGTCTGCCTCTGCCCCGTTGCAGCTCAGCAGCTGAGGCCTCAAAAGGTCTGGGAAGGTGCCCTGGGACAGCCAGCACTAAATTCAGGCTTCTGCTGCCAGAACTTGTTTTGCTGGGCCCCGCCCTTCACCTTCCTCCACCCAGTGTGGTTCTTGAGACACCTACATTAAAGAAAGCGTGGCCACAGATCCAGGAGTGGATTCTTGAACAGAAACGGGAAAAGATCCACTGAGCTTTCAAGGAAAGAAAGTTTTCTCCATCAGCACAGATATTATAGGCTCAGATAGGTGCCAGGGCCCGGGTGTGCTGAGTCTGCACACACACACAGCTGCAGGCAGGGACGGGCAAGGGCAGGCCTACCCAGAAGGCACTGCCCAGCAGAACTGGCTGGAGCTGGTAGAGAACTTCTGCTTCGGTTTTCCAGCTCCCCCTCACTTGAGAAAGGAAAGTGCAGCCACGCGAGAAACGACAAGTGCGTGAAAGGACCTTCCGCCACCCTGGTTTAGATTCGTGGAGGCACAGACTGACGTGCCCGAGGGAGGCTCAGGGGCGTGTCTGAACATCCGTCTCCCTCTCAGACACACAGCAAGCGGCCAGTCTCTGCATGTCTCCCTTTGCTGACAGTGCCCTGTTTTTGCCCCCTAGACTCCACCACAAGCTGGGATCCAGCCGCAGCCGCAGCTGGCTACCACCGCCTTGTCAACGGGCCTGTCACAGCCCGGACCCCAGAAGCAGGACACATTCACACCGCACGTGCTCACTCAGCCCCCACAGGTCCGAAAGGTGAGCGACAGGAGCCAGTGTCTAGGGCCCTGCGGGCTTGTCAGTCGTGGCCTCAGTCAGCATGATGGGAGGTGCGGGTCATCTGGCTGTCTGGGAAAAAGGAAGCTCCCTGGCCTTTTCTTAATGGTTTAGAAAGAACGTTTCAAAAGGGGACTGGAGCAATAGTACATTGGGGAGGGCGTTTGCCTTGCACACAGCTGAACCAGTTCCATCCCTGGCCCCGCCAGAGTGATTCCTGAGGGTAGAGTCAGGAGTAACCCCTGAGCATCACGACATGTGGCCCGAAAACAAAAATGGTTTCCAGAGAATTTTTAGGGGCCAGGAGTAGTAGAGCGGGTAGGGCACATTTTCCCTACACAGAGCCAACCCAGGTTCAATCCCCAGCATCCCATACTGTCCCCTGATCACTGCTGTGTATGGCACCAAAATGAAAAAAGGATTTTCAAATTCAGAATTTATTTGGATTCCATACAAAGTTTAATAATGTCGCGACCAATGTAGTTCAACCTCCGGCATCCCATATCATCCCCTCTAAGCTCCGCCGGGGGGATTCCCGAGCGCCACTGGGCATGGCCCAGAAACCAAACAATCAGAAAGGAGCTACAACCTATGGAGACTGCTTGTGGTTCCGTGTGCTGGCCTTCTGCACAGTTTGTGTGCTTTCTCTCCACATCCACAACCTCATTCTGCAGACGACTCCAGCGTCCTTTAAGTCCCTCCCAGGAGCCAGCAGCATTTCCTCCTGGCCAGTAGATGGCGCCACATGCACGCCCTGGCTGCAGACTCCTTACTCCAGCAACTGGTACCCAGATAATGAAGGGGGCACTGCTGGGACAGCTGGAGGGGCAGTCCTGTTACCCCGCGCTCCCATGGGGTCTCTTCTGGGGGACTCAGTGCTCAGGAAGTCAGAGTTTGTATTACTTGATCTGGGCTCAGAGTAATGTTTCTGTGTAGTCACCAGCTTAGCAAAATGTCCAAATGTCAAACCTTTTCTGGCTTTAGGCAGACAACTCTAGATGGGCGATGTGAACGACAAGAGGTTGCATAACTGCTGCCTGAGCGCACTCGCCATTCAGAGGTGGTCCTGCTGGTCTGAGCCTCGGCGTGCCTCCGAGTCTTGGGGGCAGCCACCAGCTCCTGCTGGTCTAGGCTGCAGGGGCAGAGCATGAGAGAGTATTTTCTCCATTACAGGTTTTCACAAACTCGGCACCCAGCCCTGTGCTTTCCTACCAGTGCCCTCCTGCTCCCACGGCCCAGCAGCCCTTTGTCAATAAGACATGCAACGCCATCCTTCCGCCCCGGAGTGCCGCACTTCCAACCCTGCAGAACGGGCCTCACTTGCCCAAGAAGGTGAGCCGTGACCAGGGAGGGACAGGCAGGACAGGTTCCTCAGCCGGTGTTTGCGTCTGGCCTCTCCACATCCCAGGGAGGGCACAGAGCTCACATGCCCCCTCCGGTCTCCCACAGCCCAGCTCACCCCCGCCGCCCCAGCAGTTCATCGTCCAGCACTCTCTGTTTGGGAGCCCAGTCCCCAAGACCAAGGATCCGCCCCGCTACGAGGAGGCCATCAAGCAGACGCGCAGTGCCCAGTCTTCCCTTCCAGAGGTAAGGCGGTGTCCAGTCACGCACTGGGCAGGGAGCAGGTCGTCAGCACCAGCAGCAGCATCCTGGGATGGTGCAGACCAGGCAGCTGCCTCCCTTGCAGGAGGAAGGGAACTTGTCATCTGAATTCTTCTCTAGCTCCAGGCTGAGCGAGGGTGATCACCTGTGAGGAGGAACCGTCTATCAGAACCAGGTTACAACATTCACCAAAGAACCAAAACCAAAGTGTCGGTCTAGACCGTCTTCCCGAAGGTCCATGTAGAAGTGACCAGGGGAGTGAGGATACTGTCAGGGGGCAAAGGCTTACTGCCATGTTTAAGAAAACTGGAAGGAACTCATTCTTCTAGCCATGTTCTCCTCAGGACATGTAGTTCGCCTGCTTGTCTCTGTTTCTTCACTTGATTTCCGGGCCCCACCGGGTGATGCTCAGGGGATCATGTGGGATGCCGGGGTTGAACCCAGGTTGGCCCTGTGCAAGGTAAATGCCCTTCCCGCTGACCTATTGCTCTAGCCTCCTGGTCTCGTCTTTGCTTATTTCCACTGTAAAGAAACCTATGTTTACTCCTGAATACATACTTCTCTCTTTCTCCTCCCACCTTCCTAAATACATTTCAATCAAAATTATCTTGCAGACAGGAAGGGAGGAAATTGATGATTGAAACAGTCATCAGGACCCGAGTCTCAAGGGCAGGTGACCAAGTCCCATTTACTGATGTATATCATCCACGGTAGTCCACCACAGCCAACAGGAATCCTGCTGGTTGCTGGCCTCTGGTTCGTGCCTGTAGACTGGAGGGGCACCAGACTGCAAGAATCCCAAGATTCCTAATAGACAGGCGGCTCCAACTTCCGGTTTCGCTGCTGGTGATGGGAGGCCCTGACAACTCGGCCCGAGTCAGAGCCACAGAGGGCGCCAGCAGGTCTGTTGCTTCATGCCAGGGACCTGCTGAAAGCAGACACAATCACGGCCATGTTTCGGATCCATAACTCCCGACATGCAAGGGAGGCAGCTGATGGCATGTGAGAGAAGAAAATGTTTATAATGAGGGAAAGCCTACAGAATATAGATGATCATTAAAATTATGGCTTTAAAGAATGAAATGGAGGGTCAGCGAGGAGTGCACAGGCCGACCCCATTCAATCCTGGGCAGCACATGTGGTCAGTGCCCTGAGCACCACCAATGGCCAGATTAACCAATAGAATCTAAGGCTGGGGGGCGGGATGAACATGTTAAGGTACACCAAGGCTGCTTCATGTCCAGCGGTCCCACACGGCCTGGAGAGGCTGAGGTGGAAGAAGTGAGGGCTGAGTCTTTCCTGTTCGTGTACAGCCTAACTTTGTGATACCTGGTGAATAGCACTGTAGCACTGTCCTCCCCTTGTTATCAGTTTGCGCGAGCAGGCACGTCTCCATTGTGAGACTTGTTGTCACGGTTTTTGGCATATCAACTACGTCACTGGGAGCTTGCCAGGCTCTGCCGTGCGGGCGAGATACTCTCGGTAGCTTGCCGGGCTCTCCGAGAGGGACGGAGGAATCGAACCCGGGTCGGCAGCGTGCACGGCAAGAGCCCTACACGTTGTGCTGTCGCTCCAGCATTAACTATCATTAATAGACAACTCACATGACATTACTTGTGACCCAGCCAAATAATAGTTTATATCATATGCAATTTTTCATCTTGTTGCCTACGGATCTTTATTCTGATGAATTTGTATAAATGACTAAAAGTAGTTTAATTCACGAACACATTTTTATATAGAAAACAAAATATTCTAAGCCATATACATGCCTGATATACATGCTATATACATATATACATTCAGTTACTGAAGCCTCTGACCCAGTTAGCTTATTTCTAAATAGTATCAATACTAAAGATAGTAAAAGCACAAATTTAAGTCAATATTAACTCAGTGAATATCAGCCGATAAACAGAACGGACCTAGTCGGTCATAGCAGTCAAATTCTTGAAAGCACTAGATGAGTGGGTGACTTTGCAGCAGCACTTCTGCAAGTTCTTTTGGGGGCTGGAAGGGTGGTACAAGTTAAGTCAGCACTTTGATGCTGGCGCTGCAGCTTACACTGAGCCTCAGCCAGGTGGGAGCTGCAGGTGGCAGTTCCACCCCTACCACCACCACACCCTGGGTCCTCTCTGCACTGCTTGGGAGACCCCACCCTCCCAAAAAGTAACAGTGTTTTATGGGGGGAGGGGGGGGAAGTGAAGGAACTGTCAACCCAGAATTCAACATATTTTCAAGTAAATAAAAATCACGATCACCATCATCCTGTTGTTCGTCGATTGCCTCGAGCAGGCACCAGTAACATCTCCTTCTTCCTAGCCCTGAGATTTTAAAAGAGCCATTTCAATGCTCTTTCAGGATTA
>JAOXYA010000018.1:6410832-6425806 GCA_028565675.1 Sorex palustris
TGCTGGTTTTCCATTGGGATGGAATCTTGCATTCAGACAGGAAGTGTGTGAAGAGCCGAGCCAGTATTCAATGAGTACTGATGGCAGGTTCTTCAGGTGTTCAGGTCTGACCTTGTCTGAGCCGGGTGCTCTTTGCTTGTTTACCAACAAAATGGCGTGTCGGATTTTGGAAACAAGATCTTTGGGAATGACATATCCATTCTGTGGAATTTTAAATGTGGGCAGGTGGACATGGCTATGGAAGAGATCAGAGTAGAAGTCATGGATAATCTTCTCAATTGCCCTTCTGGAATATGTGATAGATCCATCACAGAGTCAGGGGGAAGTCATCTTGGCCTTGTAGTTGTTGAAGGACAAGTGGGCATTGTGAATGCTTTTCCTGGCTTCTTCCGCATCTGCCAGCACTGCTGCTCTTCTCTCTTTGAGGTCTTCCTTTATAATTTCTCTGCACTGCTTTGATAGCTCAGATGTTTACTTGCGGTTGCCTGAGGCTTGTGCCAAACCACGTTGGTGAATTAGCTCGAGAGTTTTCAAAGACAGGCACCTTTTTGTGGCTATCTCTCTCTCAGAATTCCTCACAGTGTCATGGAGGTGCTGAGCGAGTTGATCGTATTCTTTGTCAATGCTGTCAACGATGGCATCTTCCCATGTTGTTGAAATAGTGCCAAAGAGCTCCCAGTTGGTGGTTGTTCTGGGAGTTCTCTTCTTAAACTTTGCAGCCCTTTCTCTCCGGTCTGTGAAGTAGAATTTTGCATGAAGGAGATGATTGTCCAATCCTGTTTGGAATTTTGGGACAACAGTGACATTGGTCAGGCAAAAACGTCAATTGAATAAGATGTGGTCAATTTCATTGTGGAAACATCCACCAGGAGACTCCCATGTCCAACATTTAGATTCAGCCTTCTGGAACTGTGAGTTATCAGGGATGGCCTTGGTTGACATGATGAACTCAGATAGCCTCTCACCTTGTTTGTTCCATTCTAGGCCATGGATCCCCATGTGGAGTTCTTTGGCTGAACTTCTTGGTCCTGTCTTGGCATTAAAATCACCAACAATGATCATTGTCAACACAAACTTTGCTATGAGCATTGATTCTTTTGAATGCCTAACAACCCGGACAGATAATTGCACTTGAATAGGTGTGACTCACTGCTGGCCATTTCTATCTCTGTTGTCTATGCACCAACATTCAATTATGATGAAGAAGAAATTGAGAAGTTCTACAGGGAGCTGGATAAGTTTTATAAAGAAGACCACACCTTCTATGAGATCATTGTCGGTGAATCTATCTTTGTATAAAACTGCGAGGGCGGCAAGGGGGTGGCCCTGACGGCTCTTCCCCTGGCCGCCGAGGTTCTGGGGGAACCAAGCCGCCCCCCCAGTTGGGGCGACGTGGGCCCTGGTGCAGACAGCAGAGGAAGCAAGGGAAGGCCGGTTGATTGATCAGATGCCATTTATTCCATTCTCATTTCTGTTCACTTTTGTCTCTCTCCTTCTCTCAAGGGCCCCAATCTGGAACCCCTCTCCTGACTCTGGCTCTGGGTCTTGATCTCAGTCTTCACCCACCCCAGCCCACTCTTACAGTCTAGTTAAATCCCCACAACCTTGAGGGGCTGGTCTTACACATAGGTGTGATCACAATCAATAGGGTTAAAATTCTTTCCCTCAGGGGATCCCGCTTCTAAAACAGATTCTCTTTCAGCAGGATGACCCACCCAAGGGTTGAATCCCATAGATGTATTTCTCCTCTCCTTGTCCAACAAACATATAATTATTAATCACTGTCACTGTCACTGTCCTCCCATTGTTCATTGATTTGCTTGAGCGCTCCCAGTAATGTCTCCATTGTCACAATTGTTACTGTGTTTGGCATATTGAATATGTCATGGATAGCTTGCCAGGCTTTGCCGTGAGGGTGAGATACTCTCGGTAGCTTGCCAGGCTCTCCAAGAGGGGCGGAGGAATCGAACTCGGGCCGGCCACAGTGGTCGCTTGCAAGGAAAATGCCCTACTCACTGTGCTATCACTCCAGCCCATAATTATTCATAATATTAATCACTTTGTATTGACACAGTAAGGGATGCATTAGCTTATAGAATTGCTATCCTGGGGTCATCTTGACCTCAGACTGCAGTGCTCAGGCTAGATTAGTCTTTCCTATCCCTAGCAGGGTCCTAGTCTCATCTTTACTTTTGGATCATGACAACATTTGTCATCATCAAGCTCTTAACTTATAATTAAGAATTGTGGCACTTTGGCCAGGCCCATCTCAATGCCAGGGTAGCACATAGCTTACCGCTTGCCCTGGTTCTATCCGGTCCCTCGTCAGGACCCTGCCTTTCGGCGCCCTAGGAAGTGCGGGCAACTGAGGCTTAAGTTGAGAAAGAAGATGTCCGCGAATGAATAATATTCAAAACCAATTAAATCTCATATTACTTGAGAGGCATAAGGCATAATATTAGTTGTCTTCTTGTGTCTATACAAAAGGACATTGCTTTAAAGTAAACTATTCAAAAGACATAAGGAGAGGAGAAAGGCAATATTAACTTACAATATAAGTTCAGTGTCCTAGAAAGATCTGACCTTACAAATTAACAGAAACTGATTAGGGGAATAAGCTGATTAACTGTTTGGGGAAGACAGCACAGAGAAGTAGTTACAAACAAACAGAAGAATGGGAGTGACTGGGATGGGTATGACCCGATATACCTAAGCTACCTGAGGAAGGATAGATAAAAACAGTGTGATGGCGCATCCTTCCCAGTCGGAGAGGCCTCGTCAAATGCAGCCAAGGATGCATATGGGCCCCCACACCCCAAACCTCCCTAATTTCTAACACTCCAGTACAGGGCTCAGACCCAGGTGTAAGATCTCTGGTACTCCTAGATTTGTGACAGGGTACTCACTCTGTCCCCCTCTCTCGTAGGTCTCCAACACACACAGCCAGCAGATGGACGACCTCTTCGATATCCTCATTAAGAGTGGAGGTAGGTCTCCGAGTGCGCTTTGCCCGAGGTTTCCTCTTGAACTCAGTGCAGCTTTCGGTCCCGGGAACCACCTTTCTCTCTCAATTGTTGATTTTACGACATTAAAACAACTCACTAAATTATGCCCGGAGATAGTACAGTGGGCAGGGCACTTGCCTTACACGCATCCAACCTGGGTTCAATCCCCAACATCCCATATGTCCCCCAAGCCCAACAGGAGGAACCCCCCAAAAAAAAGAAGAAGCCAGATATAAGTTCCAGATTGAAAAGCTTCAGAATCTGTTCTGAGTATATCACAGTGATGGAATTAAAAACATTCACAGTTTTGTAGCAACTGAGTTACCTAAGCTGTCACTATGAACTATTACAATTCAAATGCTATTTTGTATTCTTTTTTTTTTTTTTTTTGCTTTTTGGGTCACACCTGGCAATGCACAGGGGTTGGTTACTCCTGGCTCTGTACTCAGGAATTACCCCAGCAGTGCTCAGGGGACCATATAGGATGCTGGGAATCAAACCTAGGTCGGCCGCATGCAAGGCAAACGCCCTACCCGCTGTGCTATTACTCCAGCCCCCCTATTTTGGAATATTTTATGACATTCTCAAAACTCCCCTGCTGCAGGCTAGCTGTTTTGTGGTGCGGGGATGGGAACCCTGGGTCTCAGAGAGCCACGTTCCCTCTACCACTGAGTCACACCCCCTTACTCAGATTTTTAAAACACTTCTCCATATCATCCACCACTTGATTTGAGATTATTCTCCTTCGCCAGAATATTCTAGCAGACAGTGATGTGCAAAGCAAGTTTCTGCTGATAACCATGTTGACCTCACACCATAACTTACATTCATGGTGTCACTGTCACTGTCCTCCCGTTGTTCATCCATTTGCTCGAGCGGGCCCAGTAACGTCTCCATTGTGACAGTTGTTACTGTGTTTGGCATCTCGAACACGTCACGGGCAGCTTGCCAGGCTCTCTGAGAGGGACAGAGGAATCGAACTCAGGTCAGCCATGTTGGCCGCTTGCGAGGCAAACGCCCTACCTGCTGTGCTATCGCTCCAGCCCACATTCATGGTGTATCCACAGAAATGAGAATGGACATCCCAATCCTGAATTTAAAAATTAAAAAAATAAAAGGTTTTTTGGAGGACTGGAGAGATAAGATGATGGGTAGGGCACTTTCCTTTCATAGAGTCAACCCTGGTTCGATCCCCATCATCCCTGAGAGCAAGGCTAGGTATAGACCAAATTTTTTTTTTTTAAATAAAAGGCTTGTTGCCAAATCTGGGAATTAATGTGACAAAGTATCTAATACGTATATTATTTCACCTTAGTATCTCACCCGCACAGCAAAGCCTGGCAAGCTCCCTGTGATGTGTTCTATATGCCAGACACAGTAACAAGTCTCACAATGGAGACGTTACTGGGCCCGCTGGAGCAAATGGATGAACAACGGGAGGACAGTGCTACAGTGCAGTGCATGCAGTGCAGTGCGATTGTACAAATACCAGAGATAATGAGAACAGAGACCAGTGGATTAAAAGCCTAGTTTTATAGCTCATACTTTCAAAATCTCTGCAGAAAGACAGCAAACAGCAACTGTCCATTCACTCACGAACCCAGGGTCGGTCCTTCCTGTTCCCTACTAGAATATCCCAATGCTTTGATTATTAAGCCCATCTTTCCTCGCATATAGATAAACCATCAGATGCTCCTAAGTAAGAAGGGCTTTTTTTTTTCCAATATCTGTCACTAACAGAGCAACACTGGGATCTACAACACTGTTCAATCGTTGATCTTTGGCAAAGAGTAATATAACTAGTGCTTAGGATATCTGTCAAAAGCAAGGTTAAAAAAAAGTGAGCAAAAATTAAGCAATCCTGCCTCATTTTAAGCCTACAAGAGAGAGGATCAGATCTCTAACCTCACGAGTGTAAGGGCTTTAGATGCAGTAAGTAACCAGAAGCAATCAGATGTGTCCCCCTTTAAAATAACCATCGTTCCAAAGGCTGTGGGGTGGCACCCTGACCTGAGCCTTCCTGGCCCACAAATGGCTGCGGAGAGAGAAGCTGTGTGGGCTCATGGGGGCGCCACTAGCTCATGCTGGTGACCAGAGCATCCCCGACAGCCCCAGTGGGAGGCAGAGTGACCGGCATGGTCTCATGGCCTCCCCCTCCTGTTGCCTTGCAGAGATCTCCCTCCCTGTCAAGGAGGAGCCTTCTCCCATCTCTAAGATGAGACCAGTGACCGCCAGCATCACCACCATGCCGGTCAACACCGTGGTGTCCCGGCCACCCCCCCAAGTCCAGATGGCCCCTCCTGTCTCCTTAGAACACATGAGCAGCTTGTCTGCCAGCTTAGAGAACCAACTCGAAGCTTTCTTGGACGGCACTCTCCCACCGGCCAGTGACGCAGCCCCACTGCCCAGTGGCAGTGAGGACAGGGAGACCTTCTCCCTCATCGAGGACCTCCACAGCGAGCTGCTGGCACCCCCGGGAACGCTGGACCACTCTCACTCCCCCATGGAAACATCGGAGGCCCAGTTCGCCGCCAGCACCCCCTGCCTGTCCCTGGACCTCTCTGACTCCAGCCTGGACAACATGGAGTGGCTGGACATCACCATGCCCAGCTCGGCGTCAGGACTCACCCCACTCAGCGCCGCCGCCCCTAGCATGTTCTCTGCTGACTTTCTGGACCCCCAGGACCTGCCGCTGCCCTGGGACTAAGGTCGCAGTGTCTCAGGCCCAAGCTCCTGGAGGGTTTCAGAGACAGACCAGCAGGTGGCCAGAGTCGCAGCCCCGCATGGAGCCCTTCTGTCGCCACAGCAGCGCGGTGCGGGCCTACTGCAGGCTCTGGGTCTAAGAAGACTCATCCGTTTCTCCAGACTTTAGTGCAGAGCAGAAAGACCTGTGGATAGGCACAGGGGAACGTGTGTGCAAGGAAGGCCCTAAGGAGTCCCGAGTGGCCCGAAGTCCCCCTGGGTCCTGAACACTGAGGCACACAGCTCGCTCAGAAGCCACGCTGCAGGCAGCCGCTCACTGACACTTGGTCAGTGGCCTGCAGTGTGCACCGGCCACTCAGCCAAGGCTCCCGGCAGAAAACTTGTGGGCCCTTCAGAAACCTACATGATTTCTATGTTGTAGTTTGTTTTGTGAATTTTGGAATCTTACTTTAGATCTCCAAATTTTAATGAAAGCTCTTTCACCATAACCACCCAGTCCACTGTAAAAAGTCCAGGGATATCGAGAACACTGAAAATTCTAGCCCTGCCCTCGGCTGAGACCAGCTCTAGTGTGCTAAGCATTAGACCTTTGTCTGCTGCTGTGCGGCCTCAGCGGGGGGAACAGGGGGTCGAGTCCGGTAATAACCCTAATAGTTCTAAGATACTTGAGCCACGTGTTTCTCTGTGTTAAAGACTTGCTGACGGACTTTCAGGTAACCAGTCCCATCTCAGAACCAAGGAAAGGCTTTAGCGCTAGGGGCTTTCTGACAGGGAGTGGCAGAAAGCCCCGACTCAAGCTGAAGAGTGAAAAACTGGAGGTTTTCTTAATCATTTCTTTGTAGAGAGAGGGAAAAAAGCACATGTTTGCGGAGTAGTTTCAGAGTTTTCTAAAGTGCCAACTATCACAGCATTTCCAAAAATCTTCCAAGCTAGTCATTAAAATGTAGAAGAAAATGTGGGTGAGAAACCTGAAAATTCCCCTATGTGGGGTTCTTACTTGGCCCCTGCTCCCCGTGACCCATGGCTGGGGTGGCGTTGTGGAGACTGTGTTTTACCTGACAGCTGACCAGTTTTTGATCCCGCGTGTTGGTCTGGTTACGCATCCACAAGCTCCATCTTTCTTTAGTCGCCCCTGAACACTGGAGCCCTCGCTTCACTGAAGTGTCCCAGTGGCCCACAGGGCACCTTCACTGCCAGCCCCCAAGAGAGCAGGTGTCTGGGCCTGCTGGGCCCCTCGTTCCCTGCGCAGACTCTCAGTGCTGTCTCCTGTGGCTCCGTGGCAGCGGAGCTGTGTCCACAGCTCTGGCGCTGGCCTTTTAGCGCACATGTGACTCGGGCATGGGTCCACCAGCAAAGCACGTCGGCAAGAGCTGCATGCTACTGTGGAAACTGCACTTCTGGGCGTGGGGCTTCTTGCTCGGATGCTATTTCCGTTTAATATGAATATTTTTGTACTACTAAAGAGATCCTATTGAAGTTTCCTGTTTAAACCTGCAGTGTGGCCCTCCACGAAACTGAGAGAGGGACATGGCATGGCAGGCCCAGAGTGTGGTCCCCATCTGCTCCCCAACACTGACTCAGGCTTCCTCTCCCACTTCAGTCCCAGATCACTGCAGAGCCCTGAGCACTGAGGCGACAGTCCCTTGTGCCGCCTGCCTATGGGCACTGGCAGGGAGCCCATGGACCCCATGGCCCATTCCCCAGATCCAGACCCACAAGCTTTCCCCAACCCCCAGCATAGATTCTGAGCACTGGAGCAGAGGACCCCACATTATCCACACTCTGACTGGAAAGGCAGGGGACCGGGGACCACAGCTGCAAGTGCAGAGCCCAGCTGCATTTCAGCTCATCTTCCAAATGGTTTCAGTCAGAACTGGAAAATCATCAGATTCTCTCTCGCTCGCTCGCTCGCTCTCGCTCACTCGTTCTCTTTCCCTGGTTCAAATTTCGCTAACTTGCCCTTCCTGGGCTGTATTTTGTGAGTGACTCTGCTTGGCCATAAGCAGCCTTCAGTGTTCCCCCCACCTCCCTTTTCTTGTGGAATCTGAGGAAGTGCATCAGTGCAAAAGATTTCTGCCCGAAACCTTTGCGTTGCGGCCTCTAGTTCAGACAGCTGCACATGTTTACAAAGAGCCCTCCCCTCCCCGCAGAAGCGTTGCTCTGTGAATCGTCCTTACAAAAGTCACGATTTTGCGGCTGCAGCATGGCAATCTCAGACCTCCCGGTGCTGCCCGAAAGCCCATCCGGTGGCATGGCAATGTCGACACAGCTGTCACGTTCAACAGAGCTTTGTGCCAACTGCTGAGACAAAGCTTTAACCGAGGTCGCAGAACCACCCAGACTCCTAACCATTACCTCTTTTCAACATGCTGTAAAGAAATCTCCTCGTTTGGTAGGAGGCAGAAGCATTTAGGAAGAGTTTAATTTCTACCAAAAGTACTTAACCTCAAGTAACCAACAGTAATGCAAACTTGCTTTAAAAGGAACCAAAGGCATTGCCAAGTATTTGCCAAGAGAAGGCACTTTTTATTTAAAATTTGAGACAAATAAGATCTCAAAAAAATTAATCCCAAAAAGGTATTATCCATTTAAGCTTATAATTTTCACAGAGATGTAGATATTTCTCTATTGTTTCTTTGTAAAATAGCATAGATTTGTTTTGTTGGTTTAAGAATAGTATTTAGTAGTAATGATATGCAGTTGTTTCTACATACAAATTAGGTTTTTTTTTTGCTTGCAATATAAATGCAATGTGGCAGGTGTTTCTCTTCTTATTTTCATTCTCACATTATGTCTTAGCATCTCACTTTATGAAAAAAAGGAGAAAAATACCAATCTACAGAGCCCTGCTTACTAAAGCATTAGTTTAATTAAAAAAAAAAAATTATAGCAGTAGGGGTGAGGGTGGTCTGTTCATGTATTGCCTTTATGTTGTTTTTTAAAAAGAAAACCATGATGCCTTTGTATTTGCTGTTTGCACCCCTGAAACCAATTCCATATCATGTCTGAATGCCATACATTTTGCACATGTACTGTACATAGGTAACGCATACTGTATTTTTATATGTGCGCACATTTATCATCAGATCTTTTGTACATAGTGGCAGTATTGTAGCTGATCGGGAAATGTTTGATATCAGCAATTTTGCATTTTTGTGTCTCAAATAAAAACCATTTTGATGTACTATGATGAGTCTTGCTATGGAGAGGAGAGTGGGTTCCCTGAGGTGGGGACAGTTTGGGAGGAATTCCCGTGAGACAAAACAGAAACCACGTGAATTACAAGTGAGCAGGTGTGTGTGCTGGTGGGAGGGCAGTTGGGGCTAACACAGAGATACAGTGAGAATGAACTCTGTCACCCCGAAATCCAGCTGAACCCTTAATTCAACTAGCCTACAAAAGCAGCTGTTTATGAAAAGAATTTTTACAGCTCATACAAAACGGACTTCTGCGTCTTTCAGTGAAATGGGCCTTCACCGTCAGACAGCTGCAGGACCAGTACTGCCCCCCCCCCCCACTCGGCCTTGGCAAAATGAACAGGCTGCGGTGCTACCTGACTGAGGACAGGACTGTCCCCCGGAGACGGAGCGCACAGGGCACCAGCCAGCTGCCGCACAGTCACTGCCCAGGGCCCCATGGACATGAACTGGGCAAGGAAATGGCATCCCAGGAGCAGAGAAGGGACAGGAGTGAGCTGGGCACAGAGACTTGAGGGGGTGGCAGTAAGCAGGGCTGCAGCTTATCCACCTGAGACACGCCAGGAGACAGCCAGGCCCCTCAGAGCCCGAGAATGCTCACTCGGTGGTTTTCTCAGGGCAATGCGGAGCCCTGAACATCCTCCAGAGTGAAGGTGCATGCCAGAGCGTTTATGAACACGGCAGCTCCCCTGGGGCTCCCTCGGTTTCTCCATAGCCGGTCCTGCACCCCAGTGGGTGGTCTGGTGACTCAGGGCCATCAACCTGTATCCCAGATGGAAAACACACATGCCCACCGCTTCTGGGAAGCTGCCTCGGGGACTGGCTACGGGCACTGCCGCCCCAGGAGCGGCTCCACCTTCACCAAGGGGCCGAGCTGCTGTCACCATAGCTCCATCGCATGCCAAGCAGGAGGCTGGCAGTGAGGTTGGCAGTGAGGTGGGGGCTCCAGGAGCTGCACCAGGCCCCTCCCCGCAGGCCAAGCTACCGGGACAGTGTCTGTTGGGGCTGTCCCAGTACTGTGTCTCAGTCCTCCTTAACCACGGCCCCTGCCAACCTCGGCTTCCTCCTGTGGCCTCTACCCAACTGGCTGACCCCCCAGTCTTCTGCCAGGGACCGCCAATGATGTGGTTTTCACCTAAGGCCCCCTAGAATCTCCCGGGGGTCACCACTTGAGAAACTGCCTGCAAAGAGATCCACAAAGTGGCCTGTCCAGCAGCCTTGCTCTCACCAGTGGCATCAGTTTGCCTGACCAGGACCTCACTGTGACTTGAGAGCAGAGCTCCAAAGAAACCTCTGAAAAGTGTGCTGCTCCCCAAGTTCAGAGTGCACTGTGTCCTAGGAGTGCAGCCAGAGACAGGCTCGCAGGAAGAGGCGCAGAGCACAGGTGCTCCTGCTGGGCCTCAGCAAATCACCCACTGAAAGGAAGCAGAGTGGGGACTTTATTCCTATTTCACAGTGTCACGCAGGGCCAGCCCTAGCCCCTAAACTCCCGCAGCCCGCTGCTCTTGTCAACAAGCTCCTAACACCTCTAGTCTCAGATCCTCGATCACACACCAGCTCGCGGTCAACTCAGCTCAAGGCACTCAGGAGCTCCAGCCTAAGTGCTCTCTGCAGCCGCCACAATCCCACACAGAGGGTAATGGCACCCATGGCCCAGCTCTGAGAGCGGCCCCGGCATCTGAGCAGCCACCCCACCCCACACACTGGACCCATGCATGCCCGTCAGGACAGGGGCTTGGAGGCCACCTGAACGCATCCCAAGCCCGGGTGATACAGAACAAGTTGTCCACCAAAGCCAGGTGCCGGGCAGTGCCCAACTGACTGGACTGTCTGATCTTCCCCCTGTGAAAGGGACTGCAGGCTCCAAGCAGCTCCCAGGCACACTGCA
The DNA here is from genome assembly GCA_028565675.1 of Sorex palustris. Classification (NCBI taxonomy): domain Eukaryota; kingdom Metazoa; phylum Chordata; class Mammalia; order Eulipotyphla; family Soricidae; genus Sorex; species Sorex palustris. Next base: position 6,421,626 of record JAOXYA010000018.1, read on the forward strand.
AACTGCCCATCTCCGTTTTAAGACCCGCCGCAGCCAGTCAGGAAGGATGAGGCGCCCCAAAGAACACCAGGCTTGAAGGGGAAAGCTTCCAGGCCTCTCGCGCCGGGGAAACTGCTCACTGCCCCCGACTCCAACTCCACACCACCCCGCAGTCTTGGCCAGCGCAGTCGGGCAAGAGAAAGATCACAAAGGCTTCCAGACCAGGAGCGGAGAGGAGGACACGGTCTGCAGCAACATGCTCTTACACAAAAGCCCTAAGGATTCTGCCAAAAACCCAAGAAATTCAGTAAAGTTACCAAATACAAAATCAACAGGAAAATCGGAAACAAATTCAGAACACTAAAAAATACCAAGTGAAGAAACCATCCTAGTAACAACCACATCCCCTCACTAACCCTGAAAGACAGCATGCAGAAATAGGGGTGACAAAGAGAGAGCTGAACCCTGGATATTAAGATGCTGATGAAAGAAATTTAAGGAGCCACAAGTAACTGGTGACACGGCCACACTCCGGGCATGGCAGCACAGACCCTTCTCAGACAGTCACACTAACCAGCTGGGCTACAGAGTCAGGGAATCCCATCAAAACTCCAAATGCACTTTTCACTAAAGAGGAGAAAACTTTTCTGAAACTCATCAGCAAAGAGCCTTCAAGTAGCCAAAGCAATGCTGAAAGACCAAGTCGCAAGGCCACACGTCCTGACTAGCATACCTCTGACACCGCACAGGGCCCTGGGCACCGCCATGGTGATCCCTGTACACAGCCAGGTGTAGCCCCCAAAACAACAGACTAGGAACCAGCTATGCCACCGCAGGGTGGGCATCTAGAGGAAGTGAACTCAGCACCTCGTGGGCAAAGCTGCAGCCCCCGGTTCTTAGAGAATGGAATTACTCCTGACAGGCAGCAAATGGGAACAAGCATCCCCCAACAGTGGATCGGTGGGGAATTATATACATAGAACATAAACACATGCACCTATACACATGTACATACACACAAATACAAACTCATGTATGTGTACACATTTACTTGTGTGGTTAGATAAACAGAATGGACCCCACACATGGAGCATTTCCAAGCACCAGAACTAGAACCCGGAACTCTCAGCCACCGTCTGCCATCCTTTCTCTAACTCTCACAAGCCTGAGCCTCTGATCCGAGGTTCTGGAACGCCAACTTCCAGAGCGCCAATGAGAACATTCAACCTTGGATCCTAGCATATGACACCGCATCGCCCATCTTCCTAGCAAGAAGAATGCTAGACCAGAAAGGGTTGCTTCCGCAGAATTATGTGTCTGAACCCTCATATTTCTAGAATCATAGGTGTCTCTCACCTGTGCCTGAGAACTCCAAAATTTCCAGAGTACCACATAATGCTCAAATATACAAGATCGGCCATAGCCCCGTCACATGGTGAGACACATGACAACACCCTAGCAGGCCAGCATGATGCCTGTCACATGTGAGATCAGCTAAGGCAGCGACCAGGCCATTCCTGGTCTGCCTACAGCAGGCTGCCACACTAGGGCAGAAACAGTCTCTGACCGGTGGCTCCAGACAGTCCATTCATTCGTGAGCTCAGGAGACAGCTCCGCGCAGAAGAGGAAACCTAGAAGCCACCTGGTGGCTGCAACTGGGACACGATTGGCACCCTGCAGGGGAGCAGTTACAGGGAATGAGCTGCAGCCACAGGGAGGGACATCTGACAAGACTCTCCTCCCAAGTCACAGTGAACCCCGAGTCGTAACAAAGACACGCACCACAAATCAGGCCAAAGACCTGAGTCGACATGAAGAAGTGGCCAGAACAGGTGACAGGTCAAGCTGGGGAGATGGTGTAGGGGTTAGGACACATGCTGGCAAGCGCAGGACCCAGGTTTGAGCCCCTGTTCCACAGGGTTCCTGAAGAATTACCGGGTGCAGCCTTGGAGGCCCCTGGAGGGGGCCGGGGATGGTCCCAAGCACCTCCCACCCTGTCAGCACATCCTCAAACCCCAGCCTTAGCTGTGACCCTCAGCACCACTTGGGGAACCCCCCTCACCCACCAAAAAAGGGAGCTTCACATCATTCATCAACAGGCAGCATCAGCAGGACCTGGCGGTTCTCGGGTGACCATAGCTAGAACACTAGGACTGATGTCGGTTGTCGGTGGGCCCCACAGGTGACTTATGTGAAGCGGGGAGGAGAAAGACGGTCATTTTCTCCCCGACTGCCTCTGCCACCCGAGACCCAGGGTTACTGGGTTCTTGTCTCACCTCGCAGAAAGGAATTTCAGAAGTAGACAAGCAGCGAAATAAATAGATTTTATTTGGAGGATTTTTAGGATGTGGAGGGGGAGAGAGTGAGAGAGTAATGTACTCAAGAGAGAACACGGGCTTCTCCAAAGGGCGGAGAGAGCCCCTACACACGTCCTAGCATGAGACACAAAAGCATGAAAGTACATCTCTCTCAAGAGGGGAGATGCGGGCGATACATGTGCTCAGCCCACATGTGCTCGGCCACGTGGGCGCAAGCAGCACACGGGCTCAGGCAGCATACGCGCGCCCTTCCTTTGTTCAAGGTGGCCTTTATAGGATTTCTTCAACCTTCCCTCACGTGGGGCTTCTTCCTAGGTAAAAGTCCCGTTGCTAAGGAGGTTACCAGGGAGGTTGGGAGTGGTGATGGTCTTCTTTGGGCTGAATCACTAAAGTTAATCAGATTAAGGGAGAGGTCCTAGGGTTTGAGGAACTTCGTGGGGAGAGGTCCAAGTTCCTCAGGGACTCCTGAAGGTCTTGTCAGGTCTGTTTTCTGCATCCACAAGGTGGATCAGTCCTGTAATTCTTCTTCCATGAAACTTTGTTAATCCAAGTTTCATTGCCAAGGGCCTTTCCCTATCTACCTGCCTACCTCAGGACCAGCCACATATTCTGGGTTCAAGCTCCAGCTGAGGCCCTACTGTGCTCCCGGGACACAAGGGATCAAGGGGCGCGCCCCTCCCAGCTCGGGGCCAGCCAGGGGTACTGAAGCAAAGCACAGCTGATCAGCGGTCCGGGAGGCCTCGCAGAGGGAGGCTGGTGGCTGGCTTTGCCTGTGGGAGGCCTCCAGTGGGAGAAAAGCAAAACCAAAGGGAATCTGGGCCAGCAACAGGCACAGCACAGGAGCACCAGGAAAGAAACTTGACTTTTCTTTCCCCAAGACTGGGAAAAAGTCACCGTGTTTCGACTTAGAAAGCAACCTCTACCACCAGTCAACTGGGGCACTTTCTCAAAAGTGAGAAAGGCCACTAAAAGCCACCTCCCCTCTGCTCCTCCCACCCCTTCGCACCAGCAGATCCGAGTTTCCTGACTTGCATTTGTGGGGCTATGTATAGGGGTGAGGGACTGGAGTCAGGTCGCATTGAGATGGGTGATGCCTGACCCTAAGAACTCTTCTCATAAGGGGCCACAGACAGCTTAGCCCTAAGACCTTAAACTCATCCTTTTTCTTCTTTTTTGGCTGGGATTCTGGATCACATCCTGCTGCGCTCTGGGATCACTCCTGGAGGGGCTCCGGGAACCACATGGAGTGCAGGGGTTCGAACCTGGGCTGGACAGCAAGTTAAGCACCTACGCACACCCATGACGCGCGAGTTACTCCCGGCTCTGCGTCCAGGGATCCCTCCTGGTGGTGCTGAGCTACGTGCCCAGCAATATCGATTCCACACTTGGGGGCGTGGAGGTCCAGGGCCTCACCAGCGAGTGTCGCCAAGCTGCTGGGGCAGGGTCTGCTATTGCACTGAGGCAGTGCGGAGATTCCCGGGCCACCCCGCGCCCCGGGGGCACTGGCGGCCTCCGGGGCTGCGCCGGGAGATGCTCAGGGCACTTGCGCGGGGCTGGAGCACAGCCTGACGCGGCGCCGTCCGGGCCCAGCTGTGGACAGTCCGGCACAGACACAAGGTGGCGCAGGGGCCACCGGGAGGCCGCAGACACCCCAGGGCCCGAGGAGCGGGGGATCCGTCCTGAGCTGCCGCGCTCCGGAACGCGCGCGGCCCCGGGCGCAGGTGGGCGAGGGGGCAGCGACTCCCTGCGCCCCGACGCCGGTTCCCGACGGGCAGCGCCCGCCCATGCGACGGCGGCGAGCCCAAGGGCCGGAGCACCCGCCCGCGGCGACCCCGGGCCCCGCGACCCCACCGGGGAGCGGGACGGCGGCCGGGCGGGGCAGGG
>JAOXYA010000018.1:6429423-6443995 GCA_028565675.1 Sorex palustris
CCGCCTCCCCCGCGCGGCCAACCCCGAGCCGGCCCAGCCCCCGGCCGGCCGAAGGGCGTGGGGGCGTGGGGGTGGGGCGGGGCGGGCAGCGGCGGGGGCCGGGGGCGCGGCGTGGTGGCAGCCGGGTGCAGCGGCCGCTCCGCTCGGCTCTGCGGAAAAGGTTTTCTCCGCCCCGCGCCCGTCACCGGGAGGGGGGCGGGATTTTCCGAACGATCGCCCCCTCCGCGGCAAGGCGGACCCGAGGCTGCAACACGGGCGGAGCTGCAGGGCCCGGGCGAGGTGCCCCCGGCTCCGCGCACGCCTCCCCGGAGCACTGCGAGGCGCAGCCCCGGGGGACCCTCCCTGCACCCCCGAGCTGGCAGCCGCGGTGAGTCTCCCCCTTGCCCGCAGCCAGGCCCAGCAGGGCCCGCGGCAGGTGGGTGTCCCAGGCCGGGGTGCGGGGCGTCTGGCCCGGGGCCGGGGTTTGGAGGGCCGAGGCGGGGCTGCCCGCTCCCGTGGGACCGCCGGGGCGCAGCCCCGGGAGCCCCTCGCCGGCGCCCAGAGGGGCGTGCTGCCGGGGAGGTGGGATGGGTGCGAGGCGGCCCCCCGACTGGGCAGGTGCGCGGGAAGCCAGCCCTGCCGCCCACCCGGGAAGCCCCTCTGGGAGAGACCACCCAGCTCCGCCCGCAGCTCCACGTGCGCCCCCGGCGCCTGACACCGCGGGGGGACGCGCCCGCGTCCGTGCAGGACAGTCCCCGGGAGAGGCCCCTCCTGCCCCAAAGTAAGTTGGCGCCGTGCCCGCGGCCCCTGCCCGGCAGCCCCGGCAGCCAGGGCGCGTTGCTGGCTCGAGCCATTGGCTAGTTGCGATTCGAGTTTTCAAAGACCGAATTCCTGGGTGGCCGTTTGGGCGCCTGGGCTGGAGACCACACCAGGTCGCTCTGGCCGGAGCTCGGAGGGAGAGAGAAACAGAGGGTGGGCAGGAAAAGGCGATTCGATTTGGGGGTGGGCGCAGCGGACACCCCGCGGGGAGCGAGCGCGGGGAGGTGCCGGGGCTTCTGAGAACACATCCGTATTCATCATTATTTTTAGGAGAAGTGTGGGAAAGGGGGCTTAGGATGGGGGAAAGGGGGTGTCTATGGGGGATGAGGGGGGCACTGGCCTTTTGGGAACCTGGAGGCTGGCTGGGCTCTTAGGATGGAAATCACTTCCCCAATCGGGGGAGCAGCAAATTTATGCTTATTGAAAGACAATCAAGGACATAAATACCTAAACTTTAGATAGATGTTGTCGGGGGAGCACCCCTTTCCACCCTACGAAGGTAAATTTGGGGCACACAGCGTGTCCCCTGGGAAATTTCTTGCCCAACCATGGGGCAGCGAGCAAGGAGGGCAAGGGGAGCTGCTTTCCAGAGCTCCCTGGTCTCCTCAGAAATAAGCTGGTGCCCTGCAGGGAGCCCCAGTCCCAATGCTTCAAAAGCCCCCTGCAAGGCAGCCTGCCCACCCCTGCAGTGGAGAGAGGATTTGGAGGCTGTGGACCCAGAATCGGGGTTTTGAGGGCGAGATGTGTTTGTTTTATCCAACTGGCCCACAAAGTCCCGCTTTTGGGGTCACCCTAAACAGCGAGGGATCCAGGTTCCCCCCATGGAGAGTGAAGGCAGAGCCTGGAGCCTCCAAAATGCATCAGAAACCTCTGGCAGCCAAGGGGAAGGGGAGTTCCTTTGGTGGAAGTGGAAGCATGTGCGAGGGCTGGGGGTGTCTTGTCTACACGCCAGTGCTTGGCTCTCAACCTGCTGTAATTTCAAGGGCCACTTCCCTGAGACCAGAATGACCTCAACAAGGTGCAAGCCCCCCCCCCCCCCCCCCGTCCCATGCCATGGATGGCTCAGCTCTTTCCGCAGATGGGTCTGAAGGGCATGAGCGGCACATTGGTTATGTCAAAGCTTGACAGCCTCCACCCCCCACCCCTCGCCAAACTGCAATGCCATTCCATTCCTCTCTGCCTTCGCCTGCCTTTGCAGCGGCGGTATCGCCGGTAACACTTTGCCACCTCCTTGGAAACTGAACCTTGCGGTTCACCTGGAAGTCTCTGAGGCAGGGGCACTGAGGACGGCAGGGCGCCAGTGGCCCTCCCAGAAATGCAAACTAGCTCGAGTGGTGTGATGGTGCACAACGCAACACGGCCTCCAGCCTCACCAACAGACACTCCCCTTCCCCTGCCTGCCCCATCAATATTGGCAAACCCAGATTTTGTCCGAGTTCATGGCCTCGACTCTGAAAGCCAGCCCTCCCTGGGAAACTCACATGATCGCGTCCTTGAGAGGGGGTGTATTTATTGGAAGGGGCACAAGTACACGCTGTTGACTTTTGTGCTCCTGGGGTACCTGGCAAAAAAACGTTCTTTACTTTCCCTGCGACAGGGGACATGGTGAAACAGCACGGCGGGACACTGGGCTGGGAAACTGTCATGTTGTGAAAGAGACTGCATGTGTTCTGCTGAGCCGAAGCGCCTGAGAGCTGGCCCGCGGACCTGATCGGCTTCGCTAAATAAGGAGAACGCGCCAAATTAGCCTTTAATGATACTTCTACAAATAGGGTGTTTTCTGTGAATTAACGAGGCCAGCATTAACCTTGAAGCTTGGGCCAAGATACAGGGCTGTAATGAAACAGCTGTAGCGGTGTGTTCACAGCATAGAATCATTGATGATGGGAAATGGAAGATAATTCAGCAGTGAAAAATCAAAAGAGCCCCCCCCTTAACCCAGGGTACTTTGCACAGGACAGTCCTGGCTCACACACAGCCTACAGCAAACATGCAATTACGAATCAGTTCATAGAAACCACACACACTCACGCGCGCGCGCGCACACACACACACACACACACACACACACACACATAGTGCAAACAAGCAACATAGTATGGGGAAGAGGTTTTAAATCTCCACTCTGCAGTGAGAAGTCAGCATTAATTCGCAAAGAATCACAGCTTCTTTTCAGGTTCTAGCCTTCACCCTCACCCCACCCTCAGCCAATTGGGGGGGGGGCGGGAAATCTATGCGAACCTTTGAACACACTGAATACATTTGGCTTCTCTCCTTTGCGGCTCTGTGTGAAATTTCATTAAGCTGTTGAAATTCGCCCCCCAGAAATGTGGATTTTAGGTATGGGGAGGAGGCAACTCAACTGAATTTAGTTCTAAGCAATACACAAGCAATAGCTAATTTCCAAGGTTAATGTTTCAATAGCTGGACAATATAGCTGGGGTAGGGGGCTGTGGAGATGCCGCACCAAAGTGAACGTGGAAAAATAAAACCTTCACTCAGGACTCAAACCAATGGGAGCTGGCAAAGTGGCTACAAGGAACAACCCTCATTTCTAGCTTCCAAGCACTGCCAACCCCCACCTTTCTCTTAAGAACAGAGAGAGATTCTGGTCTGACGGATGTACCTAGTGGAAGGGCTCACTGTGTTTTAGTGGGATTGCAGAGTAAATACAACTACTTCAGACACCATGGGGAAAGCAGGTAAAACATTAAGGCAAACTTAGCTCTCAACAGCACATGCCAGAGCCAAAGAGAGTGGACAGTAGAGAGGTGCTTGTCCTGCTGAGGACAACCAGGGCTCAATCCCTACAGGTCCCCCAAGCGTCAAAAGGAGTGTCTCAAATAAAAACAAATAAATGAATGAATAAAACACTACTTATGGGGTGGGGAAGGAGTGATCTCTGAACACAGAGCGAGCCAGAAGTAAGCTCTGAGTACTGCTGGCTGTGACCCCAAAACCACCACAACAAAATAAAACAAAAATCACTTGCAAGGAGATACAAACAAAATGTATGCAAACTGGAATGTTCTTTCATCCCAAACTTGAGAAAATGTAAAAAGTCCTTTTTAGCTTGTCTTGGAACAAGGTAAAGATGAGCCAGTACAAAGCTGATGTAAATTGCCGGGGAACAAACAGGCGTTTCAGGCCAACGTTTGGGAGCGTTTTGAAGGGGCAGACTCTGGGGTCCCTCACTCACCCACTGCTGGGCCCCCTTGGCCTCAGCTAGTCTGCAGGGGCTGCCTCTGTAACCGGGCACACACCCTCATTTCCAGAGCTCGGAAATGAAGTTCTCTGACTTTATATCTCTCACTTATATAAAACTTGCGCTCAAGTAATCACGGAGAACATTGTTCTTCCTGTGTGGCTTCATTACAGGAGAGAGAGGAAGGGGCGGGGGAGAGAGAGAAGGCGAGAGAGAGACCGCGCCTAGAATATGGAACCCCTGCTGGTGCCGCCAGAAAGCCAATGTCAGGCTCTGTGGACACAGGGGCACATTAGACCTTCCTTGGGGCTCTGGAGCAAGCTGTGTATGGGGTGAAGGGTTCTCTTGTTTTGTTTTGTTTTGTGTTTTGGCTTGCAACAGGGTATGAGATTGGTACCCAGACCTACTGGCTCTCTGGCCAAAGAGCCCTGGGCCAGTGCCAGCCCAGTCTGGGACATAGCCTTCCAGTCACCCCTAGGGCCCCAACCACCCCCAGACAGGTGCCAGAGTCTCTCCTCCTGGAGAGGAGGAGCCTCGGGCTGGAGGGAGGCTGCCTGGGTCTCCCGGAGACTCTGCTGTGATGAGGGCTGCACCCACTCTGCTGAGCACATGCCTCCTGACTCTGCAGGAGACAGAGCAGGAAACAGGCTCTCTGCGGGTCTGGGCACCAGTTGGTACATGGAGTCACAGATGCCCCTTCTAGAAGGCTCGGAGCATGGCTGGGCCTTGGCAGCCTCGATCTTGCTCTCACTACCTCCCGAGAGGGTGTGGCTGAGTCCCCTGCACCCACCCATCCAGATGCTGCCTGAGCCCCCCTCAGGTGCAATCAAGACCTGCCAGGAGGGTAGGGAGGAGGCTGGAGGGCCAGGTGGGTGGCTGAGACCAGCCATAGAGAAAACTGGGGGTCCAGTGTGCCACATGCATGTGCTCAGCCACCCCGGGTTTCTGACTGGCTCCCTAAAGGCACAGACAGGACGGTCACAGGCTAGACCATATGGTCACCCCCAGAATATTTTCAGGCGTGCCTGAGAGTATTTTAGGTGGGCCAGCATGAAAGACACCCACAGGCCTGGTCGAGGGGTCCTAGAGCTTTGGGGCTATACCAAAGGGGCCCAGGGGCCCGCCAGTACCCAGGGTGAGGGGGGGCTGAGCTGTGTCGGGAAGGCTTTATGCCCCAATTCTGTCTAGAGGACCCTTAGATTGTCCCCTTTATTGAACTCAGAAAGGCCCTCTCTTGCCTCTCCCCTAGGGCCCAGTTTAACCCTTTCAAGGTCAAAAGGTGCTGACTAAATGGTGGGGACAGGGGCTGCCTGCAGAGACCTGGGGACAGGCTCTGTGCCCTGGGGTGGCCTGCCCTGCCCTGAGCCCTGAGAACTGTCGGGTCCTGTCTGTGAGAACATGGTGGACCCTGCCGTCACCTCGACTGGCTTTCTGAAGATCACATCACCTAGGAGAATCGTATCTGAACCTTGATGGGGGGTATCCAGACCCTGAGATGGGGGGCTCAGGGTGGGCACATTGCTGTCAGAGCCCATGATGGGCTCCGGAGCCAGGCTGGAGCCGCCGCACCCCAGGAAAATGCCGTCGTGCTTCCAGTTTGCTCTAACTTGTGCATTTTCCCCCTAATTTTAGTTCTGGCTCCTGGGGCCACCACTTCCTGCCCAGCTGGTGCATTACCGCAGGGAAAATGAGGGACTTTTGGGGGCAGATGTGTTTCCATTCCACTATCATAATGCCCCTAAAAATCCTTATTGCTCTTGCAGTATTCCTCAGGGGTCCCTGGGCCACTTCTGCATGCCTCCAGCAACTCCAGGAAGACAGAGACACCTTCCTACCCAGCCCCCCCCCCCAGCTCGCTGCCCCCAGCCCCTGGGCGGGCTCCGGGCACAAGTCTCTCTCCAGCACACAGGGAGCTGGTTCCCAGCTGGAGAAGCGGACACCAGGCAGGCTCACTTTCTGCCCTCCAGCACCCGGACGCTGGCGCTCAGGCCTGGGAAACAGGCCGGCTGTGGTTCCTGTCAGCCTTGGCTCCGGAGCTTTGCCAGAGGGAGGTGGGGGAGATTGGAAGAGAAACAAGTGTGACCTGCTGGACAAGGAGACCTGCACAGCAGTGGCCTTCCAGCAGCGCCTGGGGTCCTCACCCTGGCAGAGGGCCCCAGGCTCACTTGCTTGCTTGCCAACTCTGAGACCAGCAGTTGGTCCACACTCTGCTTCGGTTTCCCTCTTTAAGTCAAGGGAGGGCCAAGCCCACCCCACAGAGGTCAGTCTGATGAGCACAGGGGATCTATGAGCACCGTAGGGGTTTTGAGAGTGGGGAAGCCAGAGTACTGAATGTGCAGAGTCTCGGCTGATACTAACACACCTGATAAGGGGTGCCACTGGAAGCTGCAGCGCAGTCAAAAGCAAGCTTACTTAAATCAGCTTGCTCTACTCTGTGACTCTGCTGTGTCACTCCCGGGGAAGTGTCTCAGCCTCTCTGGGCCTCCACTTCTTAACCCACATTGTGGACCAGAAGTGTATCAAGTATGATGGGTTGCTTGCGGATCTGAGGGCTACATCCAGGGATGTTGGGGGCGAGGCATGCGGTGTCAGGGATCAAACCCCGGGCTCCAGCATGCAAAGCATGAACTCCAGCCCTCCGCCATCCCCCTGGCCCCTACCTGATGCCTGCTTGGTCAAAGAGGTAGATTATTCGAATGGGCACTTCTTTGTCTAGCCCATGTCTATTTGAAGCCTGGGCACATGCATGGGTTCAGAGTTTCAGACAGGGATATAAGAGCCCTTTGTTACCTCGATGTATTTAAGTTAAAAATGCTGGCTCTCGGGGCTGGAGCAATAGCACAGCGAGTAGGGCGTTTGCCTTGCACGCGGCTGACCCGGGTTCGATTCCCAGCATCCCATCTGGTCCCCGAGCACCACCAGGAGTAATTCCCTGGGAGTAACCCCTGAGCATCGCTGGGGGTGACCCCCCAAAAAACATGCTGGCTCTCTTAGGAGGCAAATATGGATGAAATTCTAGCTGGTCACGTGTTCTGAGGATGGGGCCAAAATCAAGCCAGTGCTTTGCAAACTTCCACTGGGGCCCCTACATTTGCAGTTGTGACTTGGGGTGGTGAAGCACATGTGAGGGTCTGTGTTCAGTCCCCAGTGCTGCAGTACAAAGTGTGCCCCCTCCAACCCTCAGGCCCCAGCAATTCTCAGTCTGTCTTAGGGATTTCTTTGGTATGGGGAGGGGTCAGAGAGAGTCCGGTGTCTGGTCATCTGCGCATGAACATCATGTGCCCTACGTTTGCGGGGGGAGAGGGGAAGGTGTCCGCCCTTCCCAACGCCCCTGCAGCTCCTCTCCTTTGATCTGACTCTCATTTTAGGGTCCTGTTGCTCCAGCATCCTCCCTCCTGTCCAGCTTGTTCTTGAGTTCCAGAGTTCTCAGCAAAACGGGGAGTGGGCTGAGCAGGATCTCAGGGAGGTTGGAAGTCATGGGTCACAGCTGCCACCCCAAGAGCCCAGGGATGGACAGGGAACCTCAGAGCACCCCAGTCCTAGAAGGCAACCCAGCCTGGGGGACAAGCTCCTCACTTAGTATTGTGGCTTTGCAGCAGAGTCAGGGCTGGGCTGACCATCAGTAGGGATGGCCTGAGGGGAACGGGAGTGCTAGTGGGGGTCAGACACAAAAAGACCAGGCCAGCTGCCAGCCCGGCCTGCACCCCACCCTGCAGTCTGCAGGGATAGTGGCTGGTCCTAGGGGCACCCCTTCAGTGCTCTCTTCTCTACACATGGGGAAAACCTCCTGAGAGAAAATCCAGGTGAGGAAGAGACGGTTTCTTGAGCTGGGGGGCTGCCCACCACAAGTCCCGCATCTGGAGGTGATGAGGACCACGGCTATGTGATACCCACTCCCTGCGTGGACCCCTCTGCATGCACAGTGCTAGGGCCCAGGTTCCATGGGGAATCAAGGAGCCCAGCCTCCTGGGGCTCCCAATGGATCCGAGGTGGAAGCAGATGAAGGCAGAGAGAAAGACAGAAACGAAAATGTGACCTGGGACTTGGCCATGGGCAGGTCAAACACATGCAAGGCTCGGGACGGCTGGGCCTGTGCCCATCACAGACCCCCGCAGCCACGGGGTCCTTGTTGAATCTGGATCCTTCTACCACCAACCGGGTGTGACCTCAGGCAAGTTCCTTCTCCTGTTTGGGCCTCAGTTTCTCCATCTACAGGTGCAAGAGAAAGAGCAGCTCCAAGGGCGGAGGAGGACAGCAGCGCCCGTGGGAACGCACCTGAGCCAGGTGAGTGCGTGCTCTTCTGGCAGCGGGATTTCAGTCGTGCAGCCGACCCTCAGGGAGGCCTCCCGAGCCTCTCCCCAAGGAAATGAGGCCTGGGCAGCTGGAACTGGAGGGATGGGGAGAGACCTGCCCGGAACTCGGTTTGGCTGTGCTGAGTGCTCGGAGTGGCAACCTAGAAACTCCGTTTCAGAACTCGGACTTGGGTTCTCGCCTTGAGGCCACGGGGCCAGCCTGCCCAGACGTGACTTCTGCCAGCACCACCCTCCATCGTGCCATCCGCATGTCACACATTGTAATGCAAAGTGCTTTCCCTACTCAGGACACAGTGCTCTGGGGCAGGAGAGGGGGCTGAAATCTAGGGGAGAGTGTGAAGACCTGGTTTCTCTATGACCCTGAATGGAGTGCACCGGGTCCAAGGGCAGATTGTGACATATGTGGTGCTGGGTTTCCCGGGCCTGACCCCCATTAGCGACTCAGTTAATCATGGGGACCCCCGGGAGTGGCTGGACACCCGTGTCCCTTCCCAAGCAAAGCTTCCAGGACAGGGGCGGCAGGGTTGTCCTCTAAGCCTTCCCCACCAGCCCCCAGTGCCTTCCGGAGAAAGCTCCCGGAGTGTGGCAGGTCCCGAGCTGTATGGCAGCCCCGGAGCAGGTGACTGTTTCTCGGGGGGGGAGGAGGCACAGCAACAGCACAGAGCCACCCTACAGTTCACCCTTCCAGGTACTCGATTCAGTGGCACTGAGTATATTCAGAGTTGGGCGATCATCATCAAATTCAGAAACTTTCATCAATCCCCAAAGAAACCCCATAACCTTTAGCAGCCTGCTGGCCCCACCCCAACCCACCTGTGAGTACCCCACCCCCACCCTAAAGCCCTCAGCAACACCGATCTGCTTCTGTCTCAACAGCATTGCCTGCTCTGGAAACGTCATGGAAAAGTAGCCGGTCATCCCGTGATCCTTTGTGACTGGCTTCTTTTTTCTTTCTTTTTTGGGGGGTCACACCCAGTGATGCTCAGGAGTTACTTCTGGCTCTGCACTCAGGAGTTACTCCTGGTGGTGCTCAGGGGACCATATGGGATGCTGGGGATTGAACCCCGGTTGGCCATGTGCAAGGCAAACGCCCTCCCCGCTGTGCTATTGCTCCAGCCCCTGTAACTGGCTTCTTTCACTTCACAATTTAGTCTCAAAGTTGGGCGGGTGTAAGACAAGTCAGTTTTTTATTTTGGGGGTGGTGCACTTCCAGCAGTGCTCGGGGATTACTCCCAGCTCTGCACTCAGAGATCAATCCTAGTGGTGTTCGGGGGACCATATGGGATGCCAGGGATCAAACCTGGTGGGCTGCGTGAAAGCAAGCATCTTATCCACTGTGACTGTTGCTCCGGCCCCTCTTGTTCCTTTCACATGGCCAGCTCAGCTCCATATGTGATGCGAGCCATTTGCTTGCTGCTAGCTGCTAGGGTTGTGTATGCTTTTCGACTTATGAGTGCTGCATTTAGAAACTGACATGCACACGCTTTTCTGTGGCTACGTGTCCTCCCTTCTCTTGACTACAGTCACACGTCACTGACTGATATTGTGGTCCGTTGAGGGGAAACATACACCAGGGGTCCTAATAGGCCAAGCCACGGAGCTATGTGTCAGGGTGCCCCATCCTGCAAGGCACACTGGCTCACCAAGGAGGTTCCTGAAACATGTTCCTGCTGTTCAGTGCTGTGTGTCTGTGCCTAGGAATGAATTTCTGGGTCATGGCACTCTCATAATATTCAGAGTAAGTGCCAAAGGCTCATCTCATGTTCCTTTCCCAGCTCTGTATCATGGAAACTTCCCACCATGCTGGAAGTAGAGAAAATGCAAGCAGGGCACTCTGCCCTGCGGTCTGGGTCTCCAGTCCTCCAGTCCTGCTTTCCCTGTCGTCCCTGCCCCACCCATGCCCCACCAAGTAGCTGGAAGCACGTTCCTGAACTGCCTCTTTTTTTCTTTGGCTTTTTGGCTCACACTCGGTGATGGCCAGGGTTACTCCTGACTCTGTGCTCAGGCATTACTCCTGGCAGTGCTCAGAGAACCATTTGGGACACTGGGGATCAAACCCGGGTTGGCCATGTGCAAGACAAATGCCCTACCCACTGTACTATCACTGTGGCTCCAGCCTGCACTGCCTTTTACATTGTTGACTTAAGTATCAGAGACAGCACCAGGGTTAAGGTGCTTGCCTTATATGCAGTTGACCCAGTTCAATCCCTGGCACCCCATAATGTCCCCAAGTACCATCAGAAGGTCACTCTGAGCACAGAGTGAGAGCCAGAGCCAGAAATAGCTCCTGAGCTCCTGAGTGGTGGTGGAGAGGGTCAACATTTTTTGCTGTCCCTGCTTTCAAAATCTTCTGCCCCAAATCCTTGTGTGGATGGAATTTGGGGAAGGAGGAGTAGATGGAGACAGAATCTGGCATGGCTGGCACAGGGATGGCACCTGGCTGTACCCTTTGCGGGAGGAAAGGGCAAACTCTTTGTTCAGAAACAAAGCTCTCTCACGAGTTCAAGATGTCGACAGCAGAGCAGCAAAGCTCACCTCAGTCCTTAACCCACCACGGCCACAAGCCCACACAACTAGCTAAAGGTGTCCAGCGGAGGATTCAGATGTGGAGATTTGGAGCCCTGGGTGCCAAGGAGAGATATCGTGCCCCTCGCCCCAACTCCTGGAGAGCTTCCAAGGGAAGCTGGACCCCCATGGCCTGTGCAGTGGTTCAATCCCACTGCACTGGGATCTCTAAAAATAAAGATGACCCCAGCTGACATCTGGCCATTTGTCTTCAGCCGTCTTCCCTGAGAGCCTGCAGTTGTTTTATTTGGCCTTGCCATTTTGTGCTGGGCTCTAAGTATTCTCTGATGTCACGGCAGATGGCAGGGCTGTGCCTAAGGAGCAGAGGGCCTGTGGCTAGCAGACTGCCCAGAGCAGCAGTAGCCCAGGACTGTCATAGAGGCAGGTGGCTGTGGCAGATGCTGGCCACCAGGACTCAGCCCTGAGTGCCCCACCCCCACCCCGATAAAGCTCTGTCTCTAAGGACCATCACAACCAAACGAGTCTATGACCCGTGCTACGGCCTCTGCTCACCTCACGAATGCATCACTTGGACTTAAGACCCCCAGAGATCCCCTCAGGATGACACCCGAGAGTATGGCACAACTGAATACTAGGAACACCCTGTTATGAAGGGGGTGGACATGACTGGGGAGGAGGGACTCCGGGGAGGGGACTGATGAGAACACCGATAAGCAGCACACTGCCTGTTCTCTGGGCGTGTTCCAGAAATGAGCAAGGTTTATCTATTCGTTCAGTAATTGAGCACCCACAGTACTTAAGGAAGAGTACTGGGCATGCACATAAGGGTGCTCGAGAGAGATAATCCGAACCGTAGGATGGGGGTGTTGGGGGAGATGATTATAAGCCAAAGGTTAAAAAAAAGCAACTTGAAATATGATGATAATTACACTTGTTCTTTGTGTTGTTGTTTTTTTAATACTTTTTACATTCTTTTTTTGGGCTGGAGTGATAGCACAGCGGGTAGGGCGTTTGCCTTGCATGCAGCCGACATGGCCGACCCGAGTTCGATTCCTCCGCCCCTCTCGGAGAGCCCGGCAAGCTACCGAGAGGATCTCGCCCACCCGGCAGAGCCTGGCAAACTACCCGTGAGGTACTCGATATGCCAAACACAGTAACAACAAAGTCTCATGATGGAGACGTTACTGGGCCCGCTCGAGCACATCGATGAACAATGGGAGGACAGTGACAGTGACTTTTTACATTTTGGTTTGGGGTGCACACCAGCATATTTCAATGCTTACTGGCAAGCTACCCGTGGTGTATTTGATATGCCAAAAATAGTAACAATAACAGGTCTCATTCCCCTGACCCTGAACGAGCCTCCAATATGGCAGCATTGGGAAAGACAAGTAAGGAGCGGCTGCTAAAATCTCAGGGCTGGGATGAATGGAGACGTTACTGGAACCCGCTCGAGTCAATCAATGACTAACTGGATGACAGTGATACAGTGATACTCCTGGCTCCGCACACAGGGAAGCACATTTGTTCTCGCTCTTCAGCATCTTGAACTTCCACTGGCCACAAAGAAGGAGCCCAAAGAGCAGAGAGGGAGAAGCTTGAGTGCGAGAGAGCCTTGTGCTGTGTCCAGACTCAGAGCCTCCCTATCCCTGGACCCTGGAGCAGCCCAGCTCAGCCTCTCCCTTCACTGAATCACCAAGAAACCAGCCCCAAACTTTGCCTCAACCGGGATTCTGTGCAGCCCAAAGCAGCCCAATTCAGGCCTCAGGTTTGTGCCCTCTTTGTGGACTGTGTGGAGTAAGAGTAGGCTATGCTCAGAGCTCATTCTCCCCCTTAGAAACGAGACCCCAGACACATGTCCGTGCACCCCTTCCCCGTTCATTCCTCACTGCGTCAGAGCTGAACCCTTGCACCTGAACTTAAAGCCCCACAACCTACACCTCACACCACTCGCCCTGCTTCTCCCAGACCTCATCTCCAGCATCACCTACCTTGCGTCCCACCGTCAGCTCCTTCTTGGGCATGGGGGGTGGGAGGTGTGGACCAAGGCACTTTATCCTGCCATAACACTTTGTCACAGTGCTATGATGTAGGGCTGCTCCCCTGTGAGTGGAAACCGGGGTTCATCTCTGAACCCCAGCCTTTGGCATGCAGCAGGTGGGGACAAGGGCAGGAAAAAGAGAGGCTGGGGAGACCTCTGATTTTGGTCACTTGGTACACTTGCTTCCTGTGTGGTGGCACCCAGCTCTGGCCCTCCTCTTCACTGCCACCTCCAGAGAAGCCCATTCTCCCAGCCCTTGCCCGCACCGCTATTCTATGCTGTGCAGGGGATGGAACCTGGACCTCCCACATGCAAGGCCCCTGCTCCCTGGCCTCCCATTCCCTCACCTCCCTTCTTTACCCCGTCGGGTTTGTCCTCTGCTCACATTTAGCTCCCACAACCTGCCTGTACCGTGCTGATGCCTAGTGTCTGTGTGTGCAATGTGTGATCCTTCATGTTGCCAAGACCCCCAATTTTCTCAGCTGTGGACCTGAGTCCCCCATGTGCTTCATGCTTTTTACTGACATGATGGAAGAGGAAGCAATGGCACCTGCCAGGACTGCCCGGGCTATCTCTCCGAACTGAGCCGCTACGACCACAGATGTTCATAACCATTCCCTGGTGTGCCCCAGGGTGCTTCAAAGGGGATGAGGGCTAAGCGAGTCATTCCTGTCCCCTCCTGCTCATACTGGTGGCTCTGGAGTCCTTGGCTGGTGGCTGCATGGCTCCCATTTGCTCCATCTGCCTGTGATCTGGTCTGTCTCTGCTTCTCTCAACAACGATGCGATCACCACGTCTAATGCCCACCTGAATGGTGGACACCAGTGTTTCTCAACCGTGGGCAGGGGCCTGACTAAGGATTCAACCTGTAGGCTAGAAGGACCAAGGGACTGAGAAACACTGATCTAGACTGAATCTCCTCTTTTTTTTTTTTTGCGCTTTTTGGGTCACACCTGGCGATGTACAGGGGTCGCTTCTGACTCTGCACTCAGGAATTACCCCTGGCGGTGCTCAGGGTACCATATGGGACGCTGGGAATCGAAACCGGGTTGGCCACGTGCAAGGCAAACGCCCTACCTGCTGTGCTCCAGCCCCTGAATCTCCTCTTAAGAGCCTAAACTTTCCTCATCTTTTGAGACTATGAGAATATTCTCAGGGAATAGTTTCAAGCTCCAATTTCTGGGAATGGGAGGTAAGCCCAGCTTTTCTATCTCTGAGCCACCATGGCACCCACCCAGGTTATTTACATGAAGAAACCAGAAGAACTTGTGCCTTGGCCTGCTCCCCCTTGGCAGCTTGGTGGGTGCCATCCGCCAGAGACCATTGGACAGTCAAGTTTGGTCCTCAGTGACGAGATACACAGCGCCTCATGGAATGGGGGTGGAGCCGGCCCTTCCTCCCCACCCCAATGAGACCGAGATTTGCTGCCTGTGAATGGCCTCTCTGGCTCCTGATCAAGTTGCTTAATGGCCATGATCCCAGAGAATCAGGAACAGATCTCGGAACCCAGTGGCTTTTGGCAGAAATCCCTCCAGATTTAATTGTTAAAATTTTGGAATTTCAAAATTGCGCAGCCACTACTGCAACTGCGTGACATCATACATTATTTATTATCAGCAATAGAAAACAAATTGTCTACTGTTGCCTTTTCGGCAGATCTGAGTGTTGGGGTAAAATCCCAAATAATAA
>JAOXYA010000018.1:6465362-6486659 GCA_028565675.1 Sorex palustris
GGTTTAGAGATCTGCTCCTGAGTCTCTGGGATCATGGCCGTTGAGCAGCTTGATGAGGAGCCAAAGAGGCCGTTCGTAGGCGATGACTTGGGGTCTCGTTGGGGTGGGGAGGACAGGCCCGGCTCCACCACCACCACCACCCATCCCGTGAGGCCAAACAAGTTTCGTCACTGCGGGCCCAACCCTGACTGTCCAATGGCCTCTGGAGGATGACAGCCACCAAGTCGCCAAGAGAAGCAGGTGGAGGGACAGCACCCATTCCCTCCTGGGGTGGCCCGGCGACAGTAACCTACTCCTGGGTCCGGACACATTTCTGACAAAAGTCGCTGGGTTTCGAGATTTGTTTCTGAGTCTCTGGGATCGAGGCCGTTGAGCAGCTTGATGAAGAGCCAGAGAGGCCGTCCGTGGGCGATGACTTGGGTCTTGTTGGGGTGGGGAGGACAGGCCCGGCTCCACCCCCCCTCCCATCCCGTGAGGCCCAACAAGTTTCATCACTGCAGGCCCAAGCCTGACTGTCCAATGGCCTCTGGAGGATAACAGCCACCAAGTAGCCAAGAGGGAGCAGGAGGAGGGACAGCATCCATTCCCCCCTGGGGTGGCCCGGCGACAGTAACCTACTGTGGGGTCCGGACACATTTCTGCCAAAAGCCGCTGGGTTTCGAGATTTGTTTCTGAGTCTCTGGGACCATGGCCATTAAGCAGCTTGATCAGGAGCCAGAGAGGCCATGCCTCCGATTACATAGCTGAGCCGGAGGTGGTTTGTGGGTTTGTTTCCCACATACCTAACTTTTGGCTGTTTACTTTCTTGGCAAAGTTTGCCCCGAGTTTCGGGGTCTGGCCAAAGGCACAGCAGCAATTTTGGGGTATCTGAAGGCCTGACAGTGCCATGAGGCTGCTGATGCACTTGCCTCACAGGTACAGATTGACCTGCTGGCAGCACCATATCCCCTCAGGGCTTACTCTTTAAAAATTTTTTTTTTCTTTCTAAGGTCCTGCTCTTCTGAAACAAGCTTCTTTTTGATTGGCCAGTTGAGATGCAAGGATCCTTCAGCACGGTTTCCTCTGTCAGTCACAGAGAGCAGAGCGCAGCGCTCACCAGCTCTAAGTGGTGACTGCTCCAGGGGGACGTGGCACTGGCCCGATGGATTAACTTTATCTGCTTATTATTGAATCCCCTGGGATTACCACATCACTCAGGAGTTCGTTTCAGGCATTGGTGTTCCAGCCCCAGTGACCACCTCCCTCCCCGGTGTCACCCTGTACCCTGCTCCGGACTTCCCCCTGACTCTGGGCTCAGGGGTCACTCCTGGGGGACCCCGTGGGGTGCCAGGGAACCCAAGTTGGGCGCGTGCCAGGCAGATGCCTTACCCACCAGACTATCGCCCCAGCCCCTCCATTTGATAATTTTTTTTGAGAGGAAAAGCAGTTTATGTCTGTTGGCAATAAAGAATCGAACAGGGCTGAGTGATAGCACAGCAGGTAGGGAGTTTGCCTTGCACACGGCCAACCCAGGTTCAATCCCGGGCATCCTATATGGTCCCCGAGCACTGCCAGGAGTAACTCCTGAGCATTGCTGGGTGTGATCCCAACAGCAAAATAAACAAAAATAAAGAATTGAATCTGGGTCTGGACAGATGTATGGTGGGGAGGGCCTTGCGTGCAGCCGACCCAGGTTCAGTCCCAGGCGTCCCGTATGGTCCCCCGAGCACCGCCAGGAGAATTTCTGAGTGCTAGGAGACGTCTGACCCCATGTGTGGCTTCCACTGGACCCTCTGGCCAGGCTGCTGTCCGTCTGCCCGTGAGCTCAGCCACGCTCATGCTCTGGAGCTAGCCTCAGGGAGGGGACTTCGCACGGGACACAGAAGCTGCCCCCACCCGATTTTCTTGGGGAAAGGATGCACCCTGTCCACCGCCGTGCTGGCCACTTGCTGTGTGTAGCCAGGGCCCACCCGCCTGCGATCTCTCTTGTTCCCTTGCCTCCTTACTGCTCACAAATGTCCATGACTATTTTTTCTTTCTTCCCAATTAAACAGGAAAGAGCCAGACTGCTCAGAGCTCAGTGCGTTCAGCAAGTGGGACCCCGGGGCCTTCTGTATGTTCAGCAGAGGGAGCTGGCAGTGACCTCCCCCGAGGATGGTAGGTCAGGAGCCGCGAGTGGGGCGCCTCCCCGGCAGGCGGCGGCATGTTTCATTTTCCTTCTTTTCCAAACAGGCTCCGTCTCCGTTCTGGGCTCTGATGATGCCACCACTTGTCACATTGTGATCCTGAGACACACAGGTAGGACGGTGCTCCCCGGCGCTCTGCTCCCCAGGGGCTGGCGAGACCGTGCAGGTGCCCCGCTTCTCTCTCTTGCAGGCTTGGCCGCGGTGAGGACAGCGCCCGTGGACAGCCTTGGCCTGCTGCCTGCGGCCGGTAACCCAGCTCGTTTCGCCCTTGTCCTCCAGGTAGTGGCGCCACCTGCCTGACCCACTGCGACGGCTCAGACACCAAGGCCGAGGTGGCCTTGATCATCAGCTCCGTCCGGGCCTTTTCTGAGCACTCACACTGTGGAAGGTGAGCCCCAGCCCCTCGCCCGCAGGCCCTGCCGACTGGGTTCCTCTCAGGGCCCCCTTCCCGCTTCCCCTCTGCACGACCTTGATAGGTCACCCCAGACGTGATGGGGATTGACACAGGCAGGGCCTGGCCTGCAGTGGACAGTCAGCGACGCAAGATGGGCTGCGGGAAGCACCGGGGCAGTGCCCCGGCCCAAGCTGGCCACCCCGCCCGGCCCCCACTGTGCCCACTACACAGCATCCCCTCAGCTCACCTGCCGTGAAAGGTGTGGCCTGCTGCCCACTGGCCTCTGTAGCGCCAGGGGACTGTCCTGGTCACATACGAGCGCCAAGAGCCCAGGACTTAGGAAGGCTGCTTCAGGCCAGAGCGATAGCACAGCGGGTAGGGTGTTTGCCTTGCATGTGGCTGACCCGGGTTCGATTCCCAGCATCCCGTATGGTCCCCAAGCACCACCAGGAGTGATTCCTGAGTGCAGAGCCAGGAGGAACCCCTCAGTATCACCGGGTGTGACCCACAAAGCAAAGAAGTAAAGGAACGGCGGCTTCAGGCCAGAGCGATAGGACGATAGGACAGCAGCGAGTCCCCCAAGCACCGCCAGGAGTGATCCCTGCGTGCAGAGCCACGAGCAGCCCCTGTGATCCTTGCTGGGTGTGGCCGCAAAACGAAACTGAAGAAAATCAGCTTCTGGGGTCAACACGCAGAGCTGCTGATATACAGCAGTCGTGCAGCTCACTGTGCATGGGGCCGACCCGGGTCCGATCTCCAGCACCTGTGTGGTTCCCCAAGCTCTGCCAGGCGTGATCCCCGAGCTCAGCGCCGGGAATCAGCCCTGAGCACCACTGGGTGTTGCCCCCAAACTGAGACCAAAGGTGACTTTTTATTGACTTGCTAAAAATTTGTTCTTGGATCTTTTTTCCGCCACACCCAGTGATGCTCAGGGCTGGTTCCTGGCTCTGCACTCAGCATTCACTCCTGATGGCGCCCCGGGGACCAGGGTCTGCTGCAGATCCGCCTGGGTCAGCGTCGTGCTTGCCTGCTGGGCTCCTTCTCAGCCCCAGGAGGGAAGGTTCCTTGTATTTGCCTTCTGTTGTCGATTTGGAGGGGAGGGCACTGGCCCGCACCTCACCGCACTCGGGGCTCACCCCAGACTGTGTCGGGACCCGCTGTGGTACCAGGCCCGCCACACACAGGGCATGTGCCTTCCCCACTGTCTCATCTCTCCCGCCCCAGATCCACTCTTTATTTTTGAGAAAGTTATTAAAGTTCTAGACACCACCATTTGCAGTGCTGGATGGTAGGTCTTTGTTTTTTTGTTGTTTTTTTTTTTGCTTTTTTGGTCACACCCGGCGATGCACAGGGGTAAGTTACTCCTGGCTCATGCCCTCAGGAATCACTCCTGGCGGTGTTCGGGGATCGAACCCAGGTCGCCTGCGTGCAGGGCAGACGCCCTCCCCATTGTGCTGTGGCTCCCGCCCCAGTGGCAGGTCCTTATGCACGCACTCTTCTACTGCTGCCCCCTCCACCAGGGGTCCACCGTCCTCTGCCACCGTCCTGGTGTCGTGCCCACTGCAGTCCCCATCCCCTCCCCACGTTGTGGTGAGCCCTCCCAGCGGACCAGCTCGCAGGTGCTGCCACCTTGGGCATTTGCTCCTCGCTGTTGGTTCTTTGTATGAGAGAGGTCGTTCTGTCTGCCCCTCCCTCCTGACCCCCCTGGGCCAGATCCCTCCAGATGTAGCAGCAAACAGCATCATCTCATCTTTGCTCTAGTCTCTGTGCCTGTGGGCCCCCCACCCACCCACCCGGCACCCTTGGGTGCTTTCCGGATCCTGGCCTTTGTGATTGGCCCCATGGTGAACGCTGGGGCAGAGATGTCTTTAGCATTGAGTTTGGGCTCCAGATCTGGTTCTCGGTTCCATGTTGGTGTTTTCCTTCTACCTGACTGCATGACTGGGGTCGGGCTGCCCTGTGAAAGCTCCTGAGCAAGACCTCCTGCATCCCTGGGAGGGGGCCCGCGACCTCCGGGCGCCCCTTCCCAGCTGCATTGGGACAGGGCGATGGGACCACTGCAGCTCGGCCCGCAGGGAGCATGGGAGGTTCTGGCTCCTTCCCTGGGACGCCGGCGGGAAATGCAGCTTCAGGTTCCCAGCCTGTACCCCCAGGCCCCAGGGAGACAGGCGCTGCCCCCGGAGTTCTCAACATCCCCGGGCCGTGGGCACAGTGGTGCCCCCAGAGGCCGATGGCTGGCGGTTTCCCAAGTGAATGCGGGGCCCAGACACATTTCTGGCGACCGGCGAGTGTTCGGGGGGCCCCTGTGGTGGCAAAGCTGGGCTTCAAACCCACCCGGCCCCTCCTCTGAGTGCCCAGCACCAGTGCCGCCCCCAAGCCGGGACCCTCGATGGCTGGCAGATGTGTGCTTGGGCCGGAAGCTCGGTGGCTCCCTTGTGTCCACAGGCTGCTTTGCCCCCCAGAGCTGCCTGCTGCTTGGGCAGGGCGTGACTAGAGCCTTGGAGGTGTGGGGGGAGCCGGGGGCCGACGGTCCCCCAGCACTGGCGCCTGACGCCTCTGTTTCCCGCCAGGCTGGAGGTGCACCTCGTGGGCGGCTTCAGCGACGACAGGCAGCTGTCTCAGAAGCTCACACATCAGCTGCTCAGTAAGTTCACAGTTCCTTCCCAGCTCTCATGGACACTGTCGCCCGTGTGGCTTGAACAGAAACCCCAGCGAGCACTAGACTAGCCGGGAGTGCGGGCACAGAGACGGGCCGCCCGGGGGCCCGCAGGGCCAGGCACAGTTCAAGCCTGATGAGGCCATGCCGGGGTGCTTTCTGGCCTGCACACGGGGCTGAGCCCCCTGGGAGTGGCCCCTGTAACAGCAAGCTCAAGCCAACAGCTGGGAGCTTCTAATATCAGGAATGCCCCGAACTGTATGAGGACGGAACACACCTGCATGGAATTGGACTGCTGAGGATAACCATTCCCCCCGATTTAATTAGCAAGTAAAATTAGGGGCCAAGTGAAAGCACAGCAGGGAGGGCACTTGCCTTGTACATGGCTGACCAGGGTTCTGTATGACCCCTTGAGCCCTGCCAGGAGTGATCCCTGAACCCAGCCAGTAGTAAGCCCTGAGCACCAGCAGTTCTGACCCCAAAACAAGAACAAGGGGCTGGAGCGATAGCACAGCGGGTGGGGCGTTTGCCTTGCACACAGCTGACTCAGGTTCTATTCCCAGCATCCCATATGGTCCTCTGAGCACCGCCAGCAGTAATTCCTGAGTGCATGAGCCAGGACTATCCCTGTGCATTGCTGGTTGTGACCCAAGAAGCAAAAAAAAAAAAAAAAGTTACGGATTTGGGGCCACACCTGCTGGTGCTTGGGCTACTCCTGGCTCTGTGCTCAGATGACCCTCCTGGTGGTGCTCCCGGGACCATGTGCCGGGGTCCAGACTCAGCCTCCTGCATGCAGAGTCCACGCTCCTGCGATGAGCAAGTATTTATTTTTGGTTTTCAGACTACACCTCTCAGTCCTCAGGGGCTACTTCTGGTGATGCCAGGGATCGAACCAGGGTTGGCTGCACGCATCTTAACCCCTGGACTGTCTGTCTTTGGCCCCACTTACGTTCGAGCTGAGGCCTCGTTCTGGATTGCCCGGGGGTGGGGATAGCTCATGCATTTACGCGCCAGAGTGCCCAGTGTCAAGTTTGCGACACCAGGGGCAGCTGTGGGAGGGGGCTTGGCCTCGTCCTGGTCACTTCCCCTTTGGGAGTCTGTTGTGGGGGTATTGGAACGTGCAGGTTTATGCCCAGTGAAGTGCAGGAGGAAGGGGCCGAGTGCCCAGTGGTAGAGAATGCCCTCCACCATCCCCAGAAAAAAAATGAGAGGATTGTCTGTGTGGTGGGAACTTACGTGTGCCCAGGAAATACGGAAAATGTGGATGGAAAAGAGACCTCGCGCAGCCCGGCTGCAGGCATCGGCCGGGGCATCCGATCCTACGCTCTGGGTTCTCGGTGTCCTAAGGAGCAGCTCCTACTTTCCACAACTCTGAAAATCAGGATGAAAAGTTTCCTAGGGGAAGAGTGACATCATCTGCCTGTCCAAAGCTTGGGAGGGGAGAACGGATGGCCTGTGAGCCCTCTGGGCCCAAGGCTCTGGGGCCAGTGCCCGCGGCCAGCTAGGAGCATTGGCCTGAGCACAGGAGAATGGACGGCCTGTGAGTCCTCTGGGCCAATGCTCACAGCTGCAGGGAGCGGGTTCTGCTCAGAAAGGAACGTTTTCTGACCCCTGTGTTACTGGGGGTCCATCCTGGACTGGCCACGTGCAAGGCGTGTGCCTTAACCCCTGAGGAACGTTTTTGACCTCCAGTTTCAAAATTGTAATTGTAGGTGAATTTGACAGACAAGAGGACGACGTCCACTTGGTGACATTGTGTGTGACAGGTGAGTTCCGTTGTCTCGCAAACAGAGCCTGGCCCAGCGAGGTGGCCCTGGCTTTGTTGGTGGCTGTGCGCCACTGCTTTTGGTTCTTCCCTTGAGTGGAGCTGGCTTCCCCCACCCGGTGTCCAAACCCCATCAGTCTCTGCGGTGACAAGGATGCAGAGCCCCCCCCCCCCCCCAGGCCACTCCGCTCTCCTTCCCTGCTGGGCTTCTGGGGAAGGGGGCGGCATCAGGGGTGGGGCTGCGCCCAGGTCCAGAAGTGTGAGTCCGGCCCCATCATTTCTGCAGTTGTGGGGTACACGGGGGTCCTCCTTGGCCTGATGTAGGCAAGGCAAGCGGCTGCTCACGCTTGCTGCGTTTCTGTTTCCCCTTAGAGCTGAACGACCGGGAGGAGAACGAGAACCACTTTCCGGTCATTTGTGGCGTCGGTGAGCGGCACGCAGGGGAGGGGGCGGGCGGGGAGGCGGGCTGCGCCCTGGCAGCGTGCGCGTGTCCTCTGAGTCTCAGCATGGGTGGGCCAGAGTGGAAGAGACACTGTCCCTCCCAGCACACGCGTCCGCCCAGTGTTCTATTTCTTGTGTGTCTTGGGTCACACTGGGCAATACCTACACGGCTTCCTCCTGACTCAACACTCAGGGCTCAGTCCACACGAGGGACCAGCTGGGGTGCCGGGGACGGATCCCAGGTTAGCCATACGCAAGCACCCTCCCCGCTGTACTGTTGCTCCAGCCCCTGCCTGGGGCCCCGGTGCCGTGAAGAGTGGAGCTGGAATGGATGGGGGAATTGAGCCGGGACCGAGGCCCACCGCAGGCGGCAAAGGGCTGGGCCCGAGCAGTCACTGGGTGCCAGTTTAATCTGGTGGTTTTGTGTTTGCATCTTCATTTTGGGGGACTGGGGCTGGGCGTGGGGGCGTGGCCCTCCTGGGATTTTTCTTTTATTTGCTTTTTGGCTCACACCCAGCGATGCTCAGGGGTTGCTCCTGGCTCTGCACTCAGAAATTACTCCTGGCGGTGCTCGGAGGACCCTATGGGATGCTGGGGATTGAACCCGGGTCAGCTGCATGCAAGGCGAACGCTCTACCCAGGGAATTCTGACTGGGCCGGCTGCTCAGTGCTCAGCTCCCTTGGCAGGGGCTGAGGCTGGGCGCTGCTGGTGCCCTGCCCAGGTGTGGTCACACCCGGGGACGGCCCTGGGCTTAGCCTCGCCACGACTCCCACGCCAACTCGGCCTGTCTGTTCGCATGTTCAGTCGGTGCTCCGGACACACGCATGCGGGACGGGTGGGAGGAAGGTTCTGGGTCTCCTGTGCCTCTCTCTGTTCTCGGGCACAGCCTCACAGGCCCAGTGGGCTCAGTGGGGGGCTGCAGTTCCCCCTTCTCTCCCTCACGGGGTCATCCCTGTCCTGCCGGGCTCCTTGTGGTGCAGGCGGCACCTTTCCTCAAGCCCCCCGCCAACTCCAAGGTCTTCCGTGTTCCTCACAGCTGTGAACATCAAAACAGCCGAGATTTACCGCGCATCCTTCCGAGATCGCGGCCCGGAGGAGCAGCTGCGTGCAGCGCGGGCCCTCACGGGAGGCCCGGTGAGTCAGGGCTCACTGGGGGGGGGTGGACGTGGGGCTGCGGCGAAGGTGTCCAGCTCTCGAGGCCTGGGCTGGCGGAGGGCAGGAACGGGAAGTGACATAGAGCTGCGTCAGGGCGGGGGCGGGAGATCAGGGACACACGTGTGCAGGCAGAGCAGGCGCCAGGAGGAAGCCCTCAGCCCTGGGGTTCGGGAGGAGGCAGGATGACCCCGCCAGCATCCGCAGGCGGACAGTGGAGCCCTCTGCCCTCTGACCTGGCGAAGTGCTTGGCCTCTGGCCCGTGTCAGCAGGGCGCCTTCTGCTGGCACCACCTGTGTAGCCCCCAAATGATCCAATAGGTTTAAAAGTGTGACTGCTAGAGGATGCTTTTTAAGAAGACAAAACCTTATTTTTTTATAGTAGGAAAATGAGAGCCCCAAGGCTTCTGTGCCGTTTGATGCACAGGTGAAAGATCCCACTCTGGGCCGGGGGCCGGGGGCTGTGTGTGTGTGTGTGTGTGAGGCTCTGGGCTCAGCCCTGCCCAAAGGCTGGAGTGAGGAATGAGGAAACCCGTCCCCTTGTGGGGCGCGGACATTGTCACTGGCCGTGTCTGGAGTCAGTTTGCCGACTTTAAAAGCATTTCTAAATGCTTTTCAACCTCCCATGTTTGAAGTTGCCTTGATGGCCAGTACTCAGAACACGTGACTGTCTGGGTCACGTGACTGAACA
Source organism: Sorex palustris (assembly GCA_028565675.1). Taxonomy (NCBI): domain Eukaryota; kingdom Metazoa; phylum Chordata; class Mammalia; order Eulipotyphla; family Soricidae; genus Sorex; species Sorex palustris. Next base: position 6,474,627 of record JAOXYA010000018.1, read on the forward strand.
TGGTTCTGTAAAGCTGAAAACTGGCCAGTGAGGGGGGACAGGGCCTTAGGCCTTTCAGCTCAGTAGCACGTTTTGGTTTGTTTTGTTTTGGGGCCACAGCTGGCGGTGCCGGGGGGCGGGGGAGTTTCTCCGGACTGCACTCGGGAATCCCTCCTGGCGGTGCCGGGGATAGGCTCCGGGTTGGCTGCGTGCCAGGCAGGCGAGCTCCCCGCTCTCTCACTGCAGCCCCGCGGTGGCGCTTCGTGCTTGCTTGGAAGTCCCACCGCAGTTAGTGGACTCTAAGTCCCACCGCAGTTAGTGGACTGGGGGGCACGTGAGGCTGTTCATGTCGCAGCGAGTTCTGCGCCATCAGTCCGCGGTCCAGCTCAGAATCTCACTGGACATGTGATTGTGGGCACTGTGGCCCCGAGTCAAAATGGGACAAATCCTGTCTTCCTGCAGGGCTGTTGTCAGGACTAAAGCAAACAATGTATGTCCCTCACAAAGTGCAGTGCCAGACACAGCAGAAGCGTCAGTAAGTAGCAGTTTGTGTTATTTTGGAGAAGCTCACCGCCCTGACCAGTGCCCTCCGTGCTAGACTACACTGGAGCTTACATTAGGGGGAGGGTTCGAGAAGTTGTGCCGTTCCTTACGTCCTGTCCTTCAACTGTTCTCTCTTAGATGGTCAGCATTTACGATGCAAAGACAGAACAACTTCGGATAGGCCCGTATTCCTGGACGCCATTTCCACATGTGGATTTCTGGTTGCAGCAAGATGATAAGCAAATACTAGAGGTGAGAGTATACAGGTTGGGCAAATCTTAACACTCTCGGCCCTGGTTTCTTGGTCTGCAAGAAAAGAGAGGGTTTAGACTGGGTGACCGCTGCCTTCCCTTCTGTGGGTGGGTAATCACTTTTAGGGGGCCTGTATCCACTGGGGCCCTGTCCTGTAGGTCCCAGACCAACATTCGCCCAGAGGCAGCTGTAAGCCCACCACTCTCTCTCCTCGCACCGTGCCTCAGTTCCTCAACAGTGATGGGAAACACTGACCATAATCGGAGTCTAAGGGACATCAGTTCATCCACGGAGAGGGCAAAGGAGTGGCACTCACCCCGCCCCAAATCTTCTCTCCCCAGAACCTCTCCACGTCCCCCCTGGCGGAGCCGCCGCACTTCGTGGAGCACATCAGGTCCACTCTGATGTTCCTGAAGAAGCACCCCTCCCCCACCGGCGCACTCTTCCCTGGAAACAAAGCTCTGCTCTACAAGAAGAACCAAGACGGCTTGTGGGAAAAGGTCTCCCCAGGAAGCTAGAGCTGGGGGGTGGCTGAACGTGGAACTGGGGTCTGCATCCGCGTCCGCCAGACTCAGGTCTTTCAAGTGACTTTCCAAATAAAATCCTATTTTGGCAAAGGCTCTGCTTTAGGCTTGTTTGTGGTTCCCCGTGGTGCTGCCTAGGGAACCTCTGGGTGGAACTTGGGTCACTGACATGCAGCAGCTTCGCTTGTACTGACTGTCCAGCCCCCCCCCCCGCAGTAGCAGCATTTTGGGGCGGGGGTTTAGCAGCTATTTCAGATACGTAGGTCAGTTCGGTACGTCTATTAAACTAGGGATTAAAAGAAAGGTCACGATAATTTGTCTTGAAAGTACAGAAAACTCACGGGGCTGGACAGACAGTACAGCACCTGCCTTGCCTGGGGCCGGCCGGGTTCAAGCCCCAGCATCCCAAGAGCACTGCCAGTAGCGGTCTCTGAGTGCACAAGCCAGAAGTATCCCCTGGGCGTGGCTCAAAAACAAAACGCAGACAATTCTGTGAGATGGCATACGTCAGAGACTAAAAAACTTTATTCGGCCCTCAAGCATTTTAGAAGCATCAAATCTAAAACTCACGTAGATAGTTGTACATGAATAAGAGGAAAATTTCAGAAAGTTTGATCTCACAGGTCTATAAAAACCTCCTTAAAAATAATCTCCTAGAAGGCTAAACTTAATCTCAGTTATAAAAAGCCACTGATAAATAAATCTGTCTTTTTGGAGTGGGGTGTAAGGTTGTTAAAATTGTGGTTACTGTGCAAGTCACATTTTTAGAAACCTTTGTTTTTTCGGAGTTGCTATCCACCAGGAAGTCAGCATATCCAATCAGTAGTAACATTTATGAACTGAACTCACCGGTAACAATTTCAAGAACCTTTATTGAAACCGACATTCAAGTGTTATCTCAAGGGTGAAATTTTGTTTCAGCAAAACCAATTTAACAATTCCAAAATATAAAAACATTTAAAAATTAATCTCATTAAAGGTGATAATTTCTTCTCCCACTTTTATCTGCTATACTTCATTGCACCAATGAAACAGGGAAGTCTCAGGTCATCTGCAAACCTCCCCACCCCCCCAAAAAGGAAAGAAATCACTTGCCCCGCGACAAGTGCCACCCGTCAAAAATCATATCCGATCAGTTTAATTACAGAGGCTATGTGATCTAACTCTGAGGCTCCTACCGCGACAGACCCGCCGTGGATCCCGCCTTCCCCCGAGCCGGACTCCGCGGGGCTCTAAGGCACAGGCTGAGACCTACAGTACGTGAACGGTGCAGGGGCCGCTGGGGAGAGCGGCAGGGGCGCTCGGGGCTCCCCTCCAGCTCCAGGGGCGGCAGTCTGCGCGCGTCGGCCGGGGAAGATTGCCTTTCCGGTTCTGGTTTCTGAGGTGAGCGAGCGGCTACCTCCCGGGAGGGCAGCACCCGTGGGAAGCAGGGCCAGGGAATACTCAGTTCCGAACGGAGGGAAGGAGGTGCTGTGCGGCGCGTTTAGCGTTCGGCTCCAGGAGCATAACTATCTCTACTGGGTTTCAGTATTGAACCGAAATGTGCAGTTGGTTTTGGTGTGCCAATTTAAAAGCTTTACCAGTGTTTAAAAACACACACACACACACACACACACACACACACACACACACGTACGTGGTCAAGAAGAGGCTTTACAGTGCCTTACTTTGTTTACAAATATATAGACAGGGCAGGATGGTGCCTGGGCAGGGGGAGGCTCTGGGCAGCTTGCCTGGCCCTGCCCCAGCGAGGTGGACACAGTCCTTACTTTCTTCTCCAGGGAAGGCAGCCGCTGGGTGGAACGCGCGGGCCCGCGACACTGCCTCACCGTCCCCGAGTGCGGTTCCCCTTCGAGCCCAGTATCACCTGCTGAGGCCCACGGCAGGGAATGGGGCACTGCAGACGGCGGCTTCCCAGAGTCGAATGTGCAAACTAGTCACTTCTGACGCTTAGGGTGAGGGTAGGAGCGGGGTTTTAGGCGGCTGGCACCTCAAACTCAGTGTTCTCGGGTAATCGGAGTGGGGGCGGCCTGACTCCATAGAGCTGGGTGAACAGATTCTGGGGTGGCTCCAGGTACCCACAATACAAGTCAGCTGCCCCCTCCCAAAGCCTGGCTATCTGGCATCCACCCGTGCAAAACCCCAGCTCAATGCAAAGAACAGTCATTTCTCTTGGTCTCGGCACGTGGCACGGTTCACATTCTCAACACAACTGCAACTTCCCTGAAAGTGACACTCGGCACAGTCCCCAGCCAACACCGACTCTTATCTCAAGCTCTCCAGCTCTGCTACCTGTGGGCGACTCTCCCCGGGGGGCTGGGCGCCGCTGCGGAGGATCCCGGGCTGCTCGGCCTCCTGGGGGGTGCTGGCCGCAGGCTGCTGCTCCTCAGGGCCAGCAGGCTCCAGGGCGCTGCACCCAGGCGGGGGCTCCTTCTCCAAGTCTTCTGTGTGGCTGACAGAGCTGGTCTCACTCAGAGCATCGGAGCTTTTCGGGGACTTTTTGAAGGGCTTGTGGCCTAGAAGGGGAGAGAGCTGGAGTCAGGGCCAGAGGGTCCGTGGGGCAGCTCACGCCCGCAGTGTGAGGTGCAGGGCGAGGAGAGGCTGCGGCTGACGGCAAACACTCCAAGGCTGGGGCTGGGGGAACCCTTGGGGGGTGTTTTGGAGTCTCCCACAGCCTGCCCAGGTGTCTTGGGACTGTTCTCTCTCTCCTTTTTTTCTTTTTTGGTCACACCCTGGAGAGCCCGGCAAGCTACTGAGAGTACCCTGCCTGCATGGCAGAGCCTGGCAAGCTCCCCGTGACGTATTCGATATGCCAAAAACAGTAACAACAAGTCTCACTATGGAGACGTTACTGGTGCCCGCTCGAGCAAATCGATGAACAACGTGAGTTGACAGTTGACAGCTGTCACGCACAGGGGTTACTCCTGGTGCTGCACTCAGGAATTACTCCTGGAGGTGCTCGGGGGACCCTATGGGATGCTGGGAATCGAACCCTGGTCAGCCGTGTGCAAGGCAGATGCCCTATCTACCGTGCTATTACACCAGCCCCCCTGGGACTGTTCTTGGGGACAGGCAGTCACTGGGGCAGGTAACTGCCTGGCTCTGGCGGTCTTAGCTGCCTGGGCCACAGCCCCCGATACTGGTGGGGCTGGGAGAACTGTGCAGAGCTGAGGGCTGAACGTGGGGCCCTGCACGTGCATGGCAGGAGCTCCAGCCCTCGAGAACTTCCGGAGTGGCCATTAGAACGGCCCAGGAGTGGTAACCCAGACTAATGTGATGCAATGACGGAAGCAGAGTGAGCGCAGCCCAGCCCCCACAACTGGGTACCTGGGAGCCTGAGTTTCGTGCGTGCTCCTGAGGGGGTCGGTGGCGGGGTCACTCCAGGGCCTTGTACTTTGGAGACGTAGGTGTGCTCCGTGGACTCGAGGGAGCCTGCGGGGAAGAGGGGTGAGGGGTCATGGACACAGGCTGCCTGGGAGGCGCCTGCCCTTGGCTTTGGTCCCGCTGGGCCCAGCTCTGTCCCCAGGACACATGGCAGCTGAGTGGCCTCGCACCTGCGTCCCAGGCGTGGAGGATGGGCACCAGGCCTGGAGCCTCTGTCCAGCCGTGCCGGGAAGGGGGGCGTGGGGCCCAGGCTCGTGGAGAACCAGAGCTGGGTGTCCTTGTCCCCGGCCCTTAGCTGTGAAAGCAGGAGGGAGGTGGGCGACAGCCACGACCCGACCCTCAGCCCCTGCCACAGGCCCCTCGAGAGCGTGCAGACTCCCGCAGGCCCCTACCTGCTGTGAGGTTGAAGGTTCTTCCCTTCTGGGAGGCTTGCACGGGAGAAAACCAGTTCAGCACGGACCCGACGACAGGGATCTGCCGTAACACCCCCTGCAGGACAAGCCCGGCGTTAGCCCACGCCGCGCGCACGCCTACGCCCCCGCCGGTGGCAGCCCCACCTCCTCCAGCAGCCGCTCCTCGTTGGCCTTCTGCAGCTGGACCTGCGCTTCCTGGATCCCTTTCCGGACGACCTCGGTCATGTTCTCCAGGAGCTGTGGGAACACGAAGCTGCTGTCCCGACGTCTGCGCGCAGCAGGAACACGGCCCGGGGGGATTTCCCCGGGTCACGAAGGGAGGCCACACCTCTAAAAGCGAGCATGAAAAGCAAAGCAAATGCAAGAGGAAAGTCTGCGGAGGCTGGCGTGGGAGGCCGACCCCCGACTGCCGGGTCAGGCGCGACGGCGCCCCCGTCGGGACAGGCCCGCCAGCCACTGCTGCAGACACAGGCCAAGGGCTATTGCGTCTCTGCTCCCCCGGCCCAGGGCAGCTCATGCGACTCCTGGACTGGTCCCGACTCCGGCTCTACTGCCTGGTCTTCCGTCCGACCAGTCCAGAGACACGGGTCCCCCACTCAGCCCTGGCCCTGAGCACTGCGATGGGGGTGGAGGGGAGGTGTGGCCTTGCAGTGCGGTCCTCACTAGCCCCTACCCAGTGAGGGCCGCCTGCCATTCCTTAGGCTGGTGCAACACTCAGATCACAGGAAGCACGGGAGGATGGGGGTGGGGGACCAAAAAAGCAGCCACTCCTAAGGGCAGTTTTGTCCTCCGTGACCCCCGCCAGTGGCCCGGGTGAAAGGCAGGCGACGTGGTGAGCCCACAGACCCTGGAGTTCTCCTCGATGTCTCGGGCGGTGGCCGCGATGGTCTCCACGAGCTCCACAACGTCGATGTCGTCACTGGCCATGCCGACGTAGATGCAGCTCTTCCTGCTCTTGTACTCGGGGCCTGTGGGGGGGACATGGCGTGGGCGGGGCACCTGGAGAGGCTGCGCCCCGGGAACTTGGGAGACAAAACCGGTGAGGGAGATGAGATGGCTCCCAGGGCTGGGGTGGGGCCTCGCAGCTGTACCCTGGTCTTGAGCCCCACCATGGCTGGTCCCTGAGCCCCCCAACACTGCCTGGGACTTTCTTCTCCCCTCTACCCGCCAGAGGAAAGCTCAAACCCACCCTGCGTTAGAAAGTGTCCTTCAAAGAGACACAGCTGACCTACCCCCATCTTTTTGGTTTTGGGGCCACACCTGGCGATGCTTACGGCTTACTCCTGGCTCTGCACTCAGGAGTCACTCCTGGTCGTGTTGGGGACCATCAGGGACCAGGGGACCAAACCCAGGTCGGTCGTGTCCAAGTGCCCTCCCCACTGGACTATCGCCCCAGCTTCCACTTACCCATTTAATTTATTTATTTTGCTTTTTGGGTCACACCCGGCAATGCTCGGGGGTTACTCCTGGCTCTGCACTCAGGACTTACTCCTGGCGGTGCTTGGGGGACCCTATCGGATGCTGGGGATCGAACCCGGGTCGGCCGCGTGCAAGGCAAATGCCCTCCCCACTAGGCTATCACTCCAGTCCCCCACTTACCCATTTTAAATGCAAGGTCAGACTCCAGTTCATTTAGCTTCTTCAGGAGCCCTGTGTGAATCTTGTCCCCCTCTGGGTCCAGCTGCAGGCTGTTCTTGTCATCACCTGCGTGCTCGTATCTGCAACACGGCCCACGTCTGCATATCAGTTGCCAGTCTGCGGCCCCAGGACAGGTGGGCGGGGGAGCTGCGGCCCCAGTCTTGGGACGAGCATGGAGGAGGCTGACTGTGGGGAGCCCAGCGGAGTCCAGGAGTGGGCAGGGGTTGGGACAGGAGAGGTGCACAGGGCTCCTATGACTCTGCTCTGCCTGGACACGGGCTCCACCGGCCCTATCCCACGTGCACTTCCTGTACCTCATGGTGGGCGGGTGCAGGACGAGAACAGAGATTCCGACCCAGGAGGGCGGCAGTGGGCCCTGGGGACCCCTGTGAGACAAGGGCCTCACTTTCCCTGTTGGGATTCCAGCCCTCGGCTGCAAGCCGGCTAACAACCGAGCCGTCCCAGGGATGAGGCTCCCCGCACCTGACCACCCCGATTCCAGGCCAGTTGGGGTCATCCACGTATAAGAGGCTGGCTGTGGCCTCCACCTCCTGCCGGAACTCCTCCCGCAGCCGCAGAGTGCAGCTGAGCAGGGGCAGCTCTGTCTCGATGCAGCCCACGAGCCTGTCCACGTCGTCCACCCGAGTCCCTAAAACTGAGAAGTTGCCATCAGAGGGGCACCAAAAATGGCTGCGCCAGGTCACCCAGGGATGACCCCATAAGTCAGATGATCACAGCTGGCTGTCCTTGGGGCGGGATAGGACCTAGCAAGAAGATTCGCTTTCTCCCGTGGGTGAGAACCCAGAGGCCTTGGGGGACAGTGAGGTGCGGGCCTGCTGGCTGAGGAAGGGCAGCAGGGCCCAGGGCGAGTCCTCGCGGCTGTGGGTGTGACGTGTCAAACTCCGCTCAGCCTTTATTTACTTATTTAATTTATTTAGCTTTTTGGGTCCCACCCAGTGATGCTCAGGGGTTTCTCCTGGCTCTGCACTCAGGAATGACTCCTGGCGGTGCTTGGGGGACCATATGGGATGCTGGGGATTGAACCACATGCAAGCCAAGTGCCCTCCCCACCGTGCGATCGCTCTGACCTCCACTCAGCCTTTACACTGGGCCCCACTCCCGTTCCCGTGGCAACAGCGAAACCGAGGGACCCAGGCACCCCAGAATAAAGCTTTTCAACGGTCTTTATGGATCTGAGGTCCTGGGAGCCCTGAGCCTAGCGGTCAGTCTCACTTGGCCCTTCCCGCAGGACAGGGCCTGCCCGTCCGACCTGGCTGTCTTGAGACATTAGCTTCCGGAAACATCTCATAACAAAAACGAGTGTTCTCTGAAAATGCTGGAATCTTAGAAAAAAAGTCCGAGCAGAACTTGACACGGGGCGCCGGGCCTCTCCCCCTGTCTGGCTCCCGGAGCACAGGATGGGAAAATTGACAGTAGAGTGGAGGTGCCTGACTCGCATGCAGCCAGGTTCTAGCCCTGGCCCCCAAGTGGTCCGTCCCCCTAATGCATCCGGAGCTATCTCTGAGCACAGAGCCGGGAGTAAACCCTGAGCACTGCTGGGTGTGGCTTGGAAACCCAAAATAGCAGGGGGTGGGGGGAGGGCTTTTCCTTGCATTTCCACAGGAGTAAGTGTTCCCAGGGAGCGGGTGCCCAGACTCTAGACACTCGTGCGCTCTGCTGCTTTGGGGTTTGGTTTAGTGTTTCGGGGCCTCCCTGGAGGCCTGGGGGCTCCTGGGTGAGTGCTGCGACTTTCTCTCTCTCTCTGCCCCTTCGGCACCTTCCCCTTCCTTGGTGATGCCAGGGTATGGTGCCACCACCCAAACTCCCGAAGACCCTACGGGCATCCCCCAGGCTTCCCTCGAGGTGAGTCTGAGTCTCTGCGGGTCGCCCAACATGAGGGGCCATGGGGGTGCCACAGGCGGTGGGCTAAGAGCAACGGCAGGAGGGGCGACGTGGGGGCCCGATGCAGCCCGGAAGCGCGGAGGACTCGGCCACTCGACCCAGGGGCAAGGGCAGTCGGCTCAGAGAGGGGCTCACCCGCGGCTGTGGTCAGCGGGCTGAAGCGCATGCACACGCCCTCTGCCTCCAGGTCCATGACGGTGAGGCCGCTCGCGGGCACCCGCTGCTTCAGCTCCTCTCCCAGCTGCGGGGACAGCGGGTGAGCCTGGTCGCCCCCATGCCCGCGCCCACCCGCCCTGGCCCGCCACCCTCCCACAGGGCTGGGGAGTCTCTCTCTGGAGCCTGGGGCAGCTTTCTGTCAAGAACACTGAATTTTACACGCCTCCCCCCTTCACAAACCTACCCCAGTTTGGTGTAGAAAAATCTGGGAAATACAGGAGAACCGAAAGGAAAAACCCAAACTGGAAAGTACAATCTTTTACTCAGAAGCGCCAGTGACATGGAGGGGCCCACTCCCCGGGTGCCAGCGTGCACCAGTTCCTTCTAGAACCACCTCTACACACCATGGACTGGCTAGGCCCTGAGGGTGACGGTTTCCCCTCGCCTGAAGCATCCTGCCACAGAGCCGGCAGGGCCGGTCCCAGGGCACCCAGATGGGTGGCAGCTCTGTCCTGTCATGCCCCCAGAAGCGAAGGATGTCCCCAGGGCCCCCCTGGGAAGAGCCAGGGATGGGACGGGGCCTCACACCCACAGGACCCGGGACCTCCCACCTGCCCTGGGCATTCCTACCCAGCGGTTCAGGGCGTCACAGCAGTGCCTCTCCCGGACCATGGTGGCAGGCCCTGTGCCGGGTGCTGGGACAGCTTTCTGTGCCGAATCTGACGCTGTAACACAGAAAGGTGATGGTCATGACTTGGAGATGCCGCTGACTCCCCGTTCGCCTCTCAGCACACTCCGCATGGACCCAACACTAACCCGAGGAAGAGCCTCAAACCTCACAGGAAACCAATGGGAGGCTACCAGCCCAGGTCACACAGCACCACGAAGCTTTTACAAGGAACCTTGGGGGCTGAGCATCCTGACGCTGAGGTGTGCACTGCACGTGGTGGACCCCCGCTCGACACTCAGCACCACAGCTGTCCTGAGCACTGCCTGGAGTGAGCCCTGGACACAGAGCCAGCAGTAGCCCCCGAGCACTGCTGGGGTGCCCTAGCCCCGCCACTCCCAGCCCCCAATTCTGCCAACCCAGATGACTTCTGAGGACATACCCCAGGTGAAACAAGTCAATCACAAAAGGGCAAATGCCGCGCAATTCCACCGACAGGAAGCAAATCCATCTGGCAGAAAACAGGGCTGGGAGAAGACCCAGAGGCTGGAGCGCAGGCTTCACACGCAGGAGCCCTGTTGGACCCCCGGTGCCTGGAATCCCCCGAGCACTTCTGGGTGTATGCCCCCATCCCATTAAAAAAACTCCCTCAGTCTACCACCACCCCAGGGACCCACGAGTCTACTCATAGGCCAACACCGCGAATTCCAAGGCATTTGACCTAGAGTTCTCAAGAGAAATTATTTCTGAAATGATGATGGAAACTCTGAGCGTAGAAATACTATTTACCATCAAATGGCTTAAAATTCAAGGCCCGCGAAACACGGTCACAAAACTCACGCTCCTTTTCAGCATCACCCACCTGAGCCTGGGGACTCCTGGCAGAACCTGAACACCACGACGGGAGAGGCGAGCTCATCCTCTACCTGAAAGACAGAGGCTGCCCTCAACGTGGGCGGCACCCTTCCTCCCTCAGACGAACACACACACAGGGACCAGGAGTTGGCAGACACGTGGGGAGGATGCAGTCCTCCACCTTCCCCAGACAGTACAACAAGCTGCAACTGACTGCAACAAGGTCTCTACAGAGAGGAGTCAGTTTGAAAATGACTGCAAGGGAGAAAATGGCTTAGAAAAGAACCGAGACCATCAACATCACAACGATGATGCAGTGAACGGGGCAAATGGCAGGTCAGCCGTGTTGGCAGCGCAAAAGCAAACTATGGAACGAGGAGACCGAGCTGAAGGCATGTGCCAGGAAACAGCAGGCAGGGGCAGGGAGAGAGAGAGCACAGTGCTGGAAGCGGAGAGTGCAAAAGCCAGTGCACTTGACACGGCCGATGCCAGAATCCCCAGGTCGGCCCACGTGGCCGAGCACGAGGCGCCTGAGCACAGGTCGTCTGCATCTCCCCTCTTGAGATGTGGACGCTCGTGCTTCCGTATCTGACGCTGGGGTGTGTGCAGGGGCTCTTTTGGCCCTCAGAGAAGGCTTGAGTGCGTTATGCTCCCTCTTTCCCTCGGACCCTTTCCTAAAAACCTCCAAATGAAATGTTTTACACACACACACACAAACACACACACACAATCCCTAGGTCAGCAACTAACTACCTGGGCTGGGAAGAGAGTATCACGCGGAGGAGGGGCTTGCCTTGCACAAGGCTGACTGGGGTTCGATTCCCGACACCCCCAAGTCCCCCGAGCACTACCAAGAGTGATCCCTGAGTGCAGAGCCAGGAGAAACCCTTGAGCATCGCTAGGTGTGGCCCCCAAACAAATAAAGTGAAACAACAAGGAAGGACACGCCCTAGGCAGGAGCAAACAAGAAAACCTCCTGTCCCCGGGTCACGGTCAGGAGCAGAGCACTGCTGACCGCCGGATGGCCAGTGGACAACCAGGAAGCCACAGCGGCTCTTCTGGTAGAGAGGTGACCCTGCTGGCTCTGCCCCTGGACCCGTGTGCATGTGGCAAGGGCCCCGCCGCGTGGAGCCCCGCTCTCCGGACCTGCCCCATCCATCCCTCTGCGCCCTCGTTTCTGGGTCAACCCAGCCCAAGGTGCCCCTCAGAGGGCACAGGCGGCGCGCACAGGGGCTGGAAGGAAAACGTGTGGAAGGATGTGGGCAGCGCCAACCTGAAGACCGAGTGAGTGCGAATCCTCATCGAAACCGGCACAGAAACACCGAGTGGCCCCACTGAAACCAGCATCTCCCTGCGGAATTTTTCTCAAAGTCTAAGATTTAGCAAAGCGAAACATGAACCGCTCGCACCTCGGCTGCCAGCCTCGCTCTGGTTCCCGCTGCCCAGCTCCTGGCCTAGCCCACGCAAGGGGCGGCCTCTGAGGGCTGCCCGTATCTTCGGGGAAGAAACCAGGGCCGCTTCCTTCTTGAAGATGAAAACTCTGGTGCCAAGCGGCTTCCGAGAGAGCAGCCCAAAGAATTCTAAGAAATGACCCCCCCACCCCATTTTTTTTTCCCACTAAAAAAACATTTTATTTTTTCTTCCAGACTTACACATTTTTGTGCTTGGGTTTCAATTATACAATGATCAAACACCCATCCCTCTACCAGTGTGCATTTCC
>JAOXYA010000018.1:6499635-6515665 GCA_028565675.1 Sorex palustris
GGGTGCTCGCCTGGCATGCTGCCAACTCGGGTTCAATCCCTGGCATCATGTACGGTCCCCCAAGTCCACCAGGAGTGGAGTCTTGGCCGGGGCGGCCGCGCGGGGCCGCGGGCGCTGACCGCGCGCCTTGCCTGCAGCTGCGGGTGAACCAGGACGAGCCCGGCGACGAGGAGGTGCTGCGCGCCGGGAAGCGCGAGGTGCCGGGCGGCGGGGCCGAGACGCAGAGCAGCAAGGACCAGATGCGGACCAACGTCATCAACGAGATCCTCAGCACCGAGCGCGACTACATCAAGCATCTGCGCGACATCTGCGAGGTGAGGGGCGGCGGGGGCGGGGCTTGGGCGGCATGGGCGGGGCTTGGGCGGCCGGGGAGTTGCTGGTGGGGTGGGAGTGCGCTGACGCCCCCCGCCCGCGCCCAGGGCTACATCCGCCAGTGTCGCCGGCGCGCGGACATGTTCAGCGAGGAGCAGCTGCGCACCATCTTCGGCAACATCGAGGACATCTACCGCTGCCAGCGCGCCTTCGTGACCGCGCTGGAGCGCAGGGTCAACCGCGAGCGCCCGCACCTCAGCGAGCTGGGCGCCTGCTTCCTGGAGCACGTGAGCGCGGGGGGCAGTCCGCCCGCGCCCGGACCCCGGCCCTCGGGCACGCACCCCACTCTGGGCCCCAGATCAGAAAGCGCGCCGGCTGAGCACCCTAGCGAGGGCTGAGCAAACAAGGAGGCCCCTGGCACGGGGAGCACACGTTGGGCGGGGGGGGGTGGTTGCCGCATCGTCCTGCAAATGCCAGTGGACGCCCCTCCAGGTTCCAGTGCCTGGGCCCGACCACACTGATCCCGAGCGCCACTGCTGCTCTCCCCTGTCCCTGGGCCCCAGGACCATCAGGTGCCGGCCCTCAGGGCGGATGGGGTTGCGAAGGTCAGTCACAGCCTCTCCAGTGGCCAGAGGCTGCCCCTCCACCCCAGGCGGGAGCACGTGGTTATTAGTCGACTATGGGGCAGGCAAGTTGTGATTACGGTGTAGGAAATCCCTCAGCCAGCCGTTCTCATCCTGTGACCAGACTGTTGGAAGTGGCTCAGTGGCAGACTGATCTCTGCTACAAAGCAGGTTCAGGGCAGAGCTCAGCATGGAGCGCTGTCCTAGCAGGGCACGAGGCCCTGGGTCTGTCCATGGGGGTGAAGGAAGAAAGGAAAAGAAGACAAGCAGGCTCCATGACAGGACAGAGGACCCTTCACCTGCCTTGCACGCAGGGTGTCAGGTTTTGATGACTGGCACCCGACCAGGAATGACCCCTGAGCACAGCTGGGTGTGGCCCAAAAACAAACACAAAAGATTTAAAAAGAAAACAAGCAACCAGAAAGCCCAGCAAGTCTCAGTGAGTCTCAGGCAAAGCCCCTGACTGGTCCAGCACACAGCTGAGTCCCAGGTGTTGGATTTGCAGCTGTCTGGCAGATCTGAAGCCGGCACTGATGATGCAGAGAGTCCGGGAGGCATGGCTGGAGGCCTGGCATCCATCCCAACCTCCCTCCCTCGTCCTTGGGCCTTGCTATTTCGTCTTCCTTAGCAAAACTGATTTCACCCAGAAAAGCTGACATAGAGCCAGAATTTGGGCTGAGGGGCCTGTCGGGTAAACCAGGTGGGAAGGGGACATGCACAGGCCTCTTGTGACCCTCCTGGTTGTGGGGCACCGCCCTGTGCCCAGGGAAGTTCATAGGCAGACCCTGCTCCCCAGCCCCACCCTGCTTCCTCTAGTACCTGCGCGGGAGTTGCGGGTGAGCAGGAGACAGCCATCCTAACCGCAGCTGTGCCCACAGCAAGCAGACTTCCAGATCTACTCTGAGTACTGCAACAATCACCCCAACGCCTGCGTGGAGCTCTCACGCCTTGCCAAGCTCAGCAAGTACGTGTACTTCTTTGAGGCCTGCCGGCTGCTGCAGCGTATGATCGACATCTCGCTGGATGGCTTCCTGCTGACGCCGGTGCAGAAGATCTGCAAGTACCCGCTGCAGCTGGCCGAGCTGCTCAAGTACACGCACCCCCAGCACAGGTAGAGGGTGCTGGGAGCTGCACCGGGTGCCGGGGTTCCTGCTGAAGCAGACCCTGGTCTCACCTTGTCAGGGCACAGAAGGAATGTCGGGGACTGGCCCTGGGTGAATAGGTGAGAATTCAGCAGGGACAGTGCTAGGATTAAGAAGAGACAAAAATGAGAGTGAAAGCCTGGAGTCAGGGGGCTCACAGCCTCAGACAGAACTCTGAATGTCCTTTACATACAGTATTTATTGCTTAGCGCCAGTAATCATTAGAAGGAGAACATTCTTTTTGGAGGGTCTTTTGGGGGTGGGGAGGAGGTCTGTATCCAGCTGTGCTCAGAGATTACTCCTGGTTCTGTGCTCAGGGGTCTTGGGAGACCATCTGGGTTGCTGGGGATCGGACCCATGTGTTGACCGCACGGAAGGGTTCTCTGGACAATGTTCTCTGGTCAAATGCCTGTCTCAGAGCAGTAGGACAGCAGGTAGAGCACTTGCTTTGCACATGCCTGATCCAGGTTAAAAGGTTAAATTTCTGGCACCCTGTATGATTCCCTGAGGCTGCCAGGAATGATTCCTGAGTGCAGAGCCAGGTGTAATCCGAAAGCAAACCGAAAACAAGGCTATCTACCAAAACTAGACATATATATGGACAAACATCTATGTAATGGGCTTTCTCAATTGTTTAGGGAGAAGGAGCAGAGACAGAGCAGTTACACGATGCTCAGTAGGGTAGCATTCTAGATCGGAAGGTCCCATAAGCCATCCAGCCTCTCCTTTATCTATCTGAACTCTTGGTCCTGGCAGGGAAGAGGACAAAACTCGGGTGTTCCACTGTGCTCTTGTGAGGCTGAAGTGGAGCCATGACAGGCTCCACTCTTAAAACCGAAACTCAGCAGGCCTAAGTCCAGGTTCCCCCCATCAGAAAGTCCCGACTTCTCAAAGAACAACATCACCCTGGGCAGATAAGCCGCCCCGTGGCAGCAGCCTATCAGAGTAGGGGGCATGGGCAGCGGCGCCCAACCAGGCAGAGAGGGCTGAGGGAATGGAGTCATGGGACTGGACAAGGACCAGGAAACCAACATTATGGAAACAATGTTGGTCCCTGAAGTCATAGGACCAGACAGGGACCAGAATTGGAAACATTTTGCCAGTTCCTAGAAACAAATGTTGTTTTGTAACCAAACCCTATCTAAGCTGCTTAGAATTTGGAACTGGGGTCCTTGTCAAGATTCCACTGCGTTGGATGAGGCTCGGACCCTAGCTTGAGCTAGCGATAAAGGGGCCTTGCGCTAGCATCCTTGCGTCTAGTCTGGTTAATGTGCGAGCAAAACTCCCTTCCCAGGACATAACACTCTGTGACAAGAGGAAGGTGAGGCCCAGGGAAGCGGCTCTGCCGTGGGTCACAGCCCCCTGATGTCTCCCTCCACAGTGACTTTAAGGACGTGGAAGCTGCCTTACACGCTATGAAGAACGTGGCACGGCTCATCAACGAGCGGAAGCGGAGACTTGAGAACATCGACAAGATAGCTCAGTGGCAGAGCTCCATAGAGGACTGGGAGGTAAGAGAAAAGTCCCCGTGCTTTAGGAGTCCCACAGCCCCGGGAGAATTCTAGAAAAGCAGCAGCTGTGCTCACCCCAGGAGTGGGCAGGCTGGCCAGAACCGGTGTCCCAGAGCCCGGCTGATGCTCCCACCCCAGCCCTGAGCTTGGGCATAGGTGTGGCTGTCCCTGGGAGGTGGGAGACCTGGGCACCGGTGAGACTCAGCACCCAGCTCACACACCTCACCCTGAGTGCCGCCAGGGAAAGAGAAGCTGCCTCCTCTGCCGGAAATACCCACATGGCCCCTTAACTCCATTGGAGTTAAGCACTGGGACTCCCACAGAAGGGCCAGGCCTGTCATCAGGAACAAACATACCACCAGTGTTGGACTCTGCCAGTGCTGCCCCCCAGAGAGCTGGGCTATAGAGGCCTTCCTTTCCTTGTCCCTTCACCCTTCCCCAACCCAGTGACTGTTACACAAATGTAGGTTCCTGAGCATCTCCCTAGAAAGAATTCTTGGGATGTGGATGGGGGGCTGAGCAAGGTGGCTTTGATACGGTTTTTCTGTTTTTCAGCCAGTTGGTTTGGAAGCCCCGACTTAGCTAAGTGTCTGTAAAGCCCCTCACCCCAAAGTGACAGGAGCCAGAGGGAACCAACTGCGGTTGGCATTTCCCAGGAGGGACTGGATGGTGCAGGGGTTACTTGGAAAGCCTGAAGCCCACTGACAGGACTGCAGGGAACCAGGAAGACAACTTGCCATTAAACCCTCAGAGATGATTTCAGCTTTGATTATGTGCTAGGACAGCACTGTGTACCCAGACAGCCCCTGAGTGGGGTAGGAAACCACGTATTCTAAAGGCTTTAAAAAAAGAAACGGGTGAATGGCCAGGGAGGCGGCTCCAAGGGCTGGAGGACCCGCTCTGCCAGCAGGAGGTGGGGGATCGATCCACATTCCTTGTCCTCCCCCAGCCTGGTATCACACTGGAATAGGCCCTAAGTACCACTGGGTGTGGCCAACCCCCCCCAAAAAAGTGAAACAAGGGAAACCAATCTCAGTGTCTTACTTTATTCAGGGAAGCCAACATTTCGTTTCGACATAACACCAGTGACACATGTCAGTCTTGATTTTATATGATCTAACAAGTGATGTCCACTTGTCTAACCTCTCAGCAGACCTGAGCCACACGTAAGCACTCAGACCACTGTCAAAGGATGATCCAGTTCTACAGACTAGGGCTAGTAGGTCCTACCAGATTTTGACACTTCCCTCCTCCAGCCCCCCTGCCACCCCATCGTTCCTTGGGTTCCAAGAACGCACGCTCCGTGGCCGTGAGCCTAGCAGTAGGGCCAGGGCCAGCAGCAGGCCTGCAGCCAGCCTCAGCGAGCAGCACAGTGCCCAGCACGAGCTTCCTCTCAGCCCAAGGTTGGGGGCACTCTCTCATCCTGCCCCCGGCCCGTAGGGGGAAGACCTCCTAGTCAGGAGCTCAGAACTCATCTACTCGGGGGAGCTGACGCGGGTGACGCAGCCGCAAGCCAAGAGCCAGCAGAGGATGTTCTTCCTGTTCGATCACCAGCTCATCTTCTGTAAGAAGGTACCAGAACCACACTGCCTGGGGACAGGATGTGACTCGGAGGGCAGGACCAGGGGGATCGTGGGAGCAGTTGCCACAGACAGTTCTGGACCTTGAGGACAGTCCCGTGGGCCTAGTTGAGGAGGGTCCTCTGCAGAGGGAACAGCAGACCCCTGCTGTGGGGGTGGAGGGTGTGACGCTCAGACTGAGCTGCACCCAGGGTGGTTCCGATGCCCACCGTCCAGACTGCCCCACTGCTCGCTTCCCAAGCTGCCTTTTCTCTCTGCAAGTCAGAGTCCCGTGCACAGCTCGTTCCCACCATCTGTGTTGCTGGTTCTGCTCTTCCCAAACGTCGGCTGTCTGGGGGGCCCCTTGATCACGATTCTGGGCCCAGCCCCGTACACCCAGCGCTGTGCACTGCTTCTTTGGCTGCTGCCCCGCATACTGGGCCATCTGCAGGCCACTGTCTGCTCGGAGTGGCTGCCAGCCACAGGCCCAGTCCTGGGCAGCGCCGGGTTCTACCCTGGGACCCAGGAAAGGGTGCGGGGACCAGTAGGGGCCTCGTGGCTCATGAGCTGTCTGGCAGGACCTTCTCCGCCGGGACATGCTGTACTACAAGGGTCGAGTGGACATGGACAACCTGGAGGTGGTGGACCTGGAGGACGGGAAGGACAAGGAGCTGCACGTGAGCATCAGGAATGCCTTCCGGCTGCGCTGCCTGCCCACAGGCGAGAGCCACCTGCTGTGCGCCAGGAAGCCCGAGCAGAAGCAGCGCTGGCTCAGGGCCCTGGCCAGGGAGCGGGAGCAGGTGCGGCTGGACCAGGAGACAGGTAGGAGACCCACCTGGCCCTCAGCAGCCGCCCCTGAATGGTAGGTGACAGCCTGGAGGTGGTGGCTGGGGTTAGCTCCAGGTCACCTCGGGGGCCCGCGTTCTGTGGCGATCCTCTCCTCGCCCAGAGTCTGGGCGTTTTGCTCAGCATACAGTACAGACACTCTCAGGCGTCAGGACCTCAGCTCAGCTGCAGACCAGGGACGTTTATTCCTGATTATTATTTCAGGAATAATCTCTGGAAGAACACTGGAGGACAAAGTGGGTACTGGCTCCAGAACTTTCTCCCATGCTGCCCACTGCACACCTTCCTGTCTATAAAGCACTGGCCAGATTGGCTCTGTCTGAGCCTCACCACAGTGGAGAGACAAGACACAAGACAAGGGTGGGGGTGGAGGGGATCAGGCCTGGAGCAGGGGGACAGGGATGGGGCGGAGGACGTGAGGAAAACCCCCACGGGGCCCCAGGGTAGCTCGTGGCCCGGTCAGCAAAGGTGGGCAGGAATCAGTGTGGGTGTGTGCAGTGGCCCCCAACCCAGAGCATCATGGGAGGTGCAGGGTACACACGGTAGAGGCAGAGAAGTGGTGGGCAGGGGCTGGGCAGTACTCTGAGGAAGTGACTGACTCCTCCGCCGCCCTGGCAGGCTTCTCCATCACAGAGCTGCAGAGGAAGCAGGCCATGTTGAATGCCAGCAAGCAGGTCACCGCGAAGCCCAAAGGTGAGCGGGTGAGGTCCCCCCTCTCAGCCACCAGAGCCACACCAGCTCCGGCCCCTCGGGGCAGGTGTTTGTTTCTGAAGGCTGGTACCGACCAGTGTGCAGCTGTCCTCTCTCTGTCCCTCACGCCATCCCCAGGGGCACCACTGGACAAGGCTCGCCTCCCTAGCCAGGCTCCCAGGCAGTTAGTGTCTCCGTCCTACTAACGGCCAAGACCCAGGGCCACAGCTCCCAGGGCCCTCCTGGGCCCTCCCTTCTGAGGTCCAGGAAGAGCTGCTGGACCTCAGAGAAGCAGGTTCCCCCGTCCAGTCAGCCGCGTGGCCTGGCCACCACCCCACACTAGCCTGCACCGGTAACCCTGCTTCTCCCCCCGCCCAGCCCTAGGCCGGCCCTACCACCTCACACGCCAGTGGCCCCCAGCGGCACCCACGAGCCTGCCCCAGCCTCAGGGCGCGGTGCTGGCGGAGCCGAAGCGGAAGCCATCCACCTTCTGGCACAGCCTCAGCAGACTGGCACCTTTCCGCAAGTGAGCCCGTGCAGGACCTGCCCCCGTTTCTCCTCAAGCCTGCCCTGTGCCCAGCCCCCCGTTACTCCTCAAAACAGCGGGCAGGGGCAGGCTCCATGCCATTCTGTGCCAGTCCTGTGCTCCCACTCGGTCTCCGCCCCGCCCTGCCGTGTGCTGGGGACACCACCTGCAGGAGGCGGGCCACAGGAACCTCCCTCCAAACGTTACCCGAGAATTCCGGACAGCTAGTCGTCACCCTGCTTTTTCTCCGGAGGGACAGTCTGCCTTCACCCAACTGCAAAGCCCGGCTGTCACTCCCCGCCACATCCAGAGCCCACCAGGTGGCCTCCTGCCACTTCTTCCTGCTGAACGCCCTTTCTCATGTTCCTCGTGGGACGGGAAGTGGAACTGAAGTTGGCTACACATCTGTCGGGCTTGGGACCAGTTCTTGTGGAGGTGTGGGTGACTTCAGAGCCTGGTTTGGGGTTGGTTTGCTGCTTTTTTTTTTTTGTATTTGTTTTTCCAACAATGGAGAAAGAGAACTGTTGTGACAGAAAGATTGCCTTAGCTGAAGTGAGCATGAGAAGCCATAGGCTGAATTCTGTAGCCCAGTACCCCAAAGCCATGGGGCAGCGGGGCCAGGAGAGCATCTCGTGCTGGGCAGGGCTGGACTCCTGGCTCACACGTGTTCCACTGAGCCAGCCCTGCGGCCCATGGGAATTCAGCAGCATGTTCCGTCATGGTTGCACTAAGCCTTCTCCAACCCAGAAACCACATTTAATTTCATAAAGAAATATGAAAATAACCTGGTAGCAGCCTTGTTTTCCGTCTTGTGTCTCCTCTGCATGGCCCTTCCTTCCTGTCTGTGTTCACCAGCCCTGCCCACGTCCCAGGCTATGGTGGAGAAAGGTATCGTGGCCAGGCCTGGTGTCTGGAGCTGGATTCCGCCCCCGCCCCCGGTCTCTCCCATAGCCCATGTTTAGCAGAAGTTGGCAGGGGAGGGAGGAGGATCTTGGGTTCCTTGGTGAAACACAGAATTCAAACTGTCACCACCTTGGGACAGCAGAGAGCAAGGCTCCCTTCTCCCACCTGGGCAAACAGGCCCCACACACCCTTCCACAATGCCCAGGTCAGAGGGCTGCAACCCTGGGGGCCTCCAAACTGACAGGAGCAACGAGACATCCTTTGGGCCCAGCCTCCCTAGATAAAACTTAGAAGAGGAAAATTCCTGAAAACCACAACATGCAACACAAGTCAATCTTTATTGAAAACTGCAGATTAATACATAACAATTCTTATTACAATAAACGTGCTTTTAAGAATTTTAAATTTGAGCTCATCTACTCATCAGATTGCATAAAAAAATTAAAATAGTATGAATTGACAAGTAATGGAACTGGCTCAGGATGGATGTTCCATTCTTCTGTAATGATTGACATGGTAAGTTTGGTGCAGAAGGGGAGGGGTGCCTGTAACACTGGAAGACAATGCCGACTTAAGCTTTAAAAAGTACCGAGAATGGTCTAAAAAAAAAAAAAAGTACATTAAAGTTAAAAAAAAAAAAAAGGAACCACTTCCCAATCACAACCTGCGTGGCTCCTGGGGCCTTTCTTCAAGGGGTCACAGTAGCCCTCCAGGCCCGCCAAAGAGCAGGAGGTTCTCCAAGGATCCTTCTCCCTCCCTTCTCCCCATTGTGGCTAGGGCCACCTGTGTCTTCTCTGCAGTCAGCTCTCTCAAGCTTGCCCAATGTCTGAGTGGTGGGGCACAGTGGGGCTCAGTGCCTGCCCCTCCCCAAGCCAACACACACCTTGTGAGGATCCCACTGCCCCAAAGGCACCAGAGAAAAGACACCAGAGCTGCTCCCACCTCACTCACTGGCTTCCTGCCCCATCTGCTCAGCCCAGGGAAGGGACGGGCAGCCCAAAGCTCTCGAGTAATACTGTTTCCAAGTGTTTCCAAGAGGACAGTGAAGAAGTCCAAAAGGACAACGAAGAAGCCCAGAGCAAGCACCAACACCGACGTGGCTGGCTGATACCATCCCGTCCCTGCCACTGGCACTCAGACATACGGGGACAACACCAGCCAACGTGTCTAAGAACCCACTTCCTCTCATGACTAAAGGTGACACCATGCGTGGAGCCCAGCAAGACAGGCCCCGCTGGGAGCAGGTGCTCAGCACCGTTGCCCCTGCGAGCACAACGCTTGCAGAGCACTCAGGGAACAGATGCAGCGAGCAAGTACTTGAGCGAACACCCACCCGACAGGCATGCTCCGGAAAGACAAAACCAAGGCGAAACGGCCAGAACGCAGCCCTGTGCCAGGACCATGAGACCCTGCAGAGACTGGCCTTCACCCGATGGGAGAGAGAAGTCTCCAAACCGTAGCAGGCAACTTAAAACAGGATGGTATCCATGGTTGCAGGGATTCGCTCTTTTGCTTGCCTGTCTAAAAGAACAATAATTCAGCTGAAATACTGAAATTAGGAATGTCACATTAAAAAAAAAATTTAAATTAAAAAAAAAAAAAGAAGAATGACTCTCTGAATGTTCCACTATTGTGCTTGTGCTATCAAGTTCTATTCCTTAATTTTACTGGAAGTAAATGCTGCTAAACTACAACCTATATACTTTGTTTAATATTCGTACGTCCAGATTCTCACCACTAGGTAAGATCTACCTCTCATCATTCTGATAACCGATGCCCCAAAAGACTTTCTTATAGACAGATTCTATAATGGGAAATTATCTGACAGTCTCCCAAGTCATCTTTGCAGAAGGGGAAGAAGTTGTGTGTTTTTTTCTTTTTTAAAAAAATTGTACAGGGAGACAGTGCTTGTGAAGCTGATCTAAATGGTGGTGGTGGAAGGGGGCTCAAGGAGTGGAAAAGGGAGATACAACCGGCTGTTCTCTTAAAAGCACCATGTTAGTGCTCATGTAAACACTTGCCCTGTGTGTGCCAAATCTGAAGCAAGTCCAAAGACATTCTATGTTGTGTCTTCTACCTCTGGAATCCAAAAGGCTTTGCCCTAACGCCTAGCCATGTGTGCAGGACATGGGACACTACACACACATGCCTGTTTTCCCATACTGCTTTCTGGGCTTTAAGCAGACACTGAAATCGTGTTTTTCCCCCTTTTTAGTCATTACTAAACCGGGAAATTGACTGACCTTCCTCAGTTTAGACCCTGGAACCTTTAGAACCTATCCTCATGACAGACCTTCAACTACACAGATGGAGTTACCAACACAAGAGCTGAAGTAGACATGAACTGTTTGCCTGGGGCCAACAGCTGCCATGTACACACACGCACACACAAGTTAAGTGCTCATGAAGCAATTTAAAGTACTTATCGGTAAACATACTATGTTAATAGACATTAGGAATAAGGATTCTGGTTTACAATGATCCATGCAAAAATATTCCTAAACTTCTTATAAAATTAAATGTGAATTAGAAAATCATGAAGAGTACTCCCTATAAAAAAAAATCGGGTTCCCAAAGGCTCAGGGTCAGGAGTCCCACACACCCACTGTGGCTGAGTACTGGGTGTGCACCAGAGCCCTGGCCGGAACCACCACAGACTGACTCAGGGTTCCTTTCCCAACCAAAGCCCAAAGTCTCCAAACAAGGACGAATGGAATGAACCTCCACCTCACTGGCAAGACCCCAATGCCGAGAACAGGAACACTCCCCCCTCCCCCTAATCCCTCTGACTCTTAGAACAGACACACTTCCATTAATACAAGCTGGGCACATTTGAGGGTGGGGTGCGGGGGTGGGGGTGGGGGGGGAAACCCTCGTGATTTCTTATGTACAAAATTTAGACTTCAAACAGGAAATCCGTTCCATCATAAACCCTGGCAGGCCAACTCCTCCTCCTGTTGCCTGGTCCACTGCTGTCCATGCTTGCTTTGTACCGAGTGCCCTGAGCTGTGGCAAAAAAGAAGGCCCCAGAGGCCCCCAGGCAACTGGCACAGCTGCCTACCCTCAGTGCTCCACCACCTGAAGGGGACCCTCCAAACGGGCCTGCAGGACAAGCCCATCAGGTGGACAGCCTCAAACACAGGGCTCTGCATCTCTACAAAAAACAAGTAATTTCATATAAGGTTTTGTTCCCTTTTAAAAGCTCTGAAATATGCGATTTCCTATCATATAGTTGAAATCGGGGCCCTTCCGCGGGGGGCTGGGAGAAAAGATCAGAAATACCTACACAGTTTCAGCAGACAAGAGAAATGTCTTTCTAAACTAAAGAAGAGGCCAACACCTCCAAGCATGGTTGTTTCTCTTTGACCTATTTCTCATAGTGGGGCAATAATTTACTTCTACTTAGAATTTTCCCAATAGGGATAAATCATCTCTACCTGTAAGATTCAGAATGAAAATTTAGGTATCAGACACCACTGCTTTGCTGATATAGAAACCACCTCTTACCCTAACTGTACTGGCCACAAGACTCTAAATGTACCCTTCGTGATCACCTTTAAGAACACTGAGGTTCCCCTCGTCCCACCAGTCTACAAGAAAGGCAGAGGAGCCTCAGGTGCACCCCGGCAGCTGCAGCACCCCCTGCCCAATCCCACGTCCCGCAACCCCCTCCAGTGCCCTCAGTGCAAAACAAACAGATGGCAGGAAATGAAAATGTCTCCAATTGGCAACTACAGCGACCCCAAGAGGTTGCGGGATCATCTAAAAGACTTCCAATGCTCTATGAAGAAGTTTACGTTAACACAGAACTTTTTAAGACTTTGCATACATTACAACAGTGTATTAGTGATACAAGTTGTAAAATACTTTTCCATTCCTTTGGATTTTGCATATGATGGTTTTGCATCAGTCACTGCAGGTAGATTGAGCAAGCTTTGTTTTTGTGTGTTTTTAAAACATGCATTCAACTAGATATGATTCAGAGTAGATTAATACTCCCTTTTTATCATTATAGTTAGCTAAAAAAAATTGCCAGGCAGCCCACAAAACAGGATTTGCTTTAAGACCAACCCAGAGTGAGCTGGAGACTAACGGCGCTGGGGCCTGCCAGGCGGGCGTAGTAGTGCTTAGCTAAGTGTCGAGAGCATTAAGAAGAGTCCTGGTTGGAGGCACGAGGCCTGCAGCACCAGCTTGGAACCTCCGTGATGTGACTGCACAGCTCCATCTTCAAACCTGGCGGGAGGAAAGAGACAATCAGAAAAAAAGTCCCTGCTGCCCTCAGTCCCACAAGGACATGTCTACTTAGGAGGACAACATCTACGAGGATAAGGGAAGGCGGCAGCAGGCTGGCCAGTGGCCGGTTCCTCCAATCTCGAAGGAGCCCAGTCAGCAGAATCCTTCACCAGGAAAGGTGAGTGTGGAGTAAAATACAGGCCATGGAAGAAATAACGCATGGATACAGAAGAGCTTCAAGGATTCCTTCGATATCCTACTCTGATGAGTTTTGTAAGAATTAAAATGTAAACGCTGCACTGCCCTCGGATCAACAGTCAGCATATTGGGTTTTTGTCAATGCTTAGATCTATGTGGTACATCACCATTTTCCCCTGGGGAAAAAATACAATGTAGTCAAGAGCCAGCACTGGTCACTTACATTTGCAGAGTGATCACCACTGAGGGGGCACGTAGCTGTAGGTGGGTGTTCCTGGGGCCCGGTATGTGGGCACAGTGACCGGGTGAGGAGCGACGGGAGTGGGGGAATGGGCAGTCAGCAGGGTACCTGGAAGGAAGCACAGTGCATCTCACCACCTACCCGGGACACGGGGGGCCACAGCTGCAAGCTCTCCCGAGCAAGCTTTGGTCTGGCCTTGACCTGGAGTGCTGTCAGCTCTGCTTATGCAGTTCAAAGCTACATAGCAGACTTGTAGACATGCTACAATACAAGTGACGCTGGGGTACTTAACACTCAGTGAGTAAGTACCTAACACTTAGGTATCTAGTAACTGAGATGAAGGAAGAGATAAACCTGCGGGTGCTGGTGCTATAGGAGGGGGTGGGGAAGGCCGGTTGAATAGCGACAGTGCTTAGATTCTGCTAGATGGAAAAGCTTCGGAGATCTGCTTCACAACACTGTGAAGAGACTTTACACAACATACACTTGGCCAGGATGGGTTGGCTTGCCCTTCAAGTCCATATTCTCCCTTGAACATCTACTTGATCTCTTTCTCTCTCCTCAGGCCCTAAAGGGAGAGCGGTAGGCAGACTCCAAGCTACATTAGCTTGCAAAGCCCTTAAGCAAAATTATCTTCCCTGCCTATGAAAGATCTCAATGACCCAAGTCACCAATATGGTCAAGTACTACCTGAGCGAGGAGAAACACAAATTTGAATGTGACAGACTCATGTGATGGCCCTCATTGTGTCCGCCTAAACCTACCCTCATGCACCCCCAGCACAGCCGGTCATTCCCCTCCTGCCTCACGCAGCTCTCGTTGTACCACAACTTCCTTGTCCTTCACAGGTTACGTACAGAAAAAGCAAATGAACACATGGTTTCCAGTAACAAATGGTCTCTCTGGTTTACTGACAGCTTACTTAGACTGAAGTCTAGTTAGAGGAAGTGACATTTTTACTTCCATGGAGCGGTGCCTATCTCCGGGATCTCACTTCTCAATGAGTGAGGAAAATGGTGCATTTGCCTGACTCAGGTCAAGTGCTGGGAAGCAGCCAATGGATGCTGAAGGGTTCTTTCTCTAAGCCCTTATCTTTATTAAAGGCCACAGGCCAGAGACAGCTGCAGGGGTTAAGGAAGGCACTTGCCTTGAAACAGTCGGCCGTATTTCAAGCTCCTTTACCACATAAGGCGGTCCCCAAAGGACTGGCCCCTGAGCACATAAGCCAAGAGTAGCACCTGCGCACCACAGGATGTAGTCCAACCTTCACCATCCCCCCAAAAGAGAGGTCAGCTTTCCTAGACACAGGAAAACATCCCTATTCTGACAGGATGACAAGAGCAGCACGTGTGAAGGGAAATCGGGAGGGCCAGACCGACAGTGTCTTCTGCTCAGAGCAGGGGGCCAGCTCGCTCCTGAACCCCTTCTGCCAGGGAGGTCAGCTCCCCAACAACATGGCCCCATCAAATCCCCATTCCCTCCCCAGAGGAGGGGATTTGGTTCAGGGTTCATGGCTTGTACTCTAAAGCCCACATCCCAGACTCCTCTCAAATGAAAAAAAAGAAGAGTTAAAGAAAAAAGAAAAAGATTTCTCTCACCCAGAACTGTATATTCTTCCAACACAATCCTATACATGAAAACTCAAAGGCAAAAGTATAGTGGCAGTGCACTAAGAGTACAGCAAGAGCATAGTGATAGTATAGCAAGAATATAGTGAAGACTACCGTGAGATAGAGTACAGCGAGGATAGTGGGATTACAGTGAGAAGAGTGAGAGTACAGCGAGATCATAGTGAGAGTAAAGCAAGTAGAGCAGGACTACAGGGAGAGTAGAGTGAGAGCATACACCAAGTACAGAGCGTCAACAGTGAGTGCAGCAAGACCACAGTGCACACAGTCAGGTTACAGTGAGAGCACAGTATAACGAGACTCCCGTAAGACTCCCGTGAGTCAAGCAAACTCTCCCTGGCCCTCCCCCAGTTTCCACGTCACCACGGAGCAGGCACCCCAGGATCCAGGACTTACCAGCTGACATGGCCATCGTGGTCCCGGCAACCATGCCCATGGTGACCCCGCTGCCTCGAGGCGGAGGGATGGGCGCAGGGTACACTGTCGCTGGCATGCCGTTGGGCTGCACCACCGTGGTGTGGTGGATGACGTGGGGGGGTGCGGCGTAAAGGGGCTGTGTGTAGTACGTGCCTTGCTGTGGAAAAAGAACAATTGCCACAGGGTCTCATATCAGAAGCCTCAGCACCACGGTGGAGCGGCCCTTCCCGCGAGTGCTGGAGTGGCCCCGGCCAGGCCTACCTGTGCGTACGGGCTCTGCTGGGGGTAGGCACTTCGCACGGGGTAGACCGCGGTCTGGTAGGGGTTGGGAGAGGAGGAGTATGGCGGCACCGCCCCGCTGGTCGGGGAGCAGGACACTTTGTAAGGTGTGCCAGGAGTGTAACCTGAAACCAAGAAAGACACACTTAGCACATAGTGGCCAGGCAAGGTGTCCTGTACATCCTGGGCTGTGCTTCAATCACTCTCCAGAGTTTGAAACATGTGGGTGGGAGGCCACAGGGGAAGAGCAGAACTGTTTTCCTGCTTTGATTTCGTGGGGCAGGGAGCCACATCAGACAGTGCGGGTGGGCTACTTCCAGCTCAGTGGGACCAAGTACTGCCAGAGAGCAAGTCCAGGCCTCCGCGCGGTCCTATGAGTTCCGGGACAACAAAGTCAAGTCTGACTGAGCTTAAACAGCAAACAACTAGCTGGGCACACACAGCAGCTGAGAGACAACTCAGTGCAAGGGGAAGTGAATGATGCTCCTCGTGCAGGAGACGCAGGAGTCTTTGCACCTTTTGTCCCCAAGCACCTGGACTGACCCCTGCGCACTAATGAAGTAGCTCCTCGCCCTCACCTGGGTGTAGCCCAACACTCCTGTCCAAATAAACAGTGAAAATTAAAATCTAGCCAACGTGTAAACCAGTTAGGCCTTCCCGGGGCCCAAATCAGGGGGAAAGTATGCATAATGTCACGTGCTGAGACCCAGCTCAGGGCAGCAAGCATGCTTCACTATACTGCTCATCACAGCCGACAAGGGCAGAGACTTGCCGATCCAGTGAAGAAAACTATCAGGGTTACTGGTATGAGGAAGCTTAAATTATCAATTACAGAAGAGTTTAACTGTACCCAATAATGAACCAGAACTGTTAACAATATACCATGAGGAAATTTGTTATTCTCTAAAATTATTGTTCTATA
>JAOXYA010000018.1:6533716-6547908 GCA_028565675.1 Sorex palustris
AGTACCTTCATGTGTGCGGAGAGTTGTCTCAGCATGGTGGTGGCTGGTCCTGGAGGTCTTTGGCTGCCGGAGCCCTGTCAGGGCGGGGAGGAAAGCTCAACCTGCTCCCCTCCAAGGGGTCCCGGCAGCGAGGACTGTCAGGCACGAGGGCAGAAGACAAAATAACTAATATTGTGGGACTGGAGCAATAGCACAGCGGGTAGGGCATTTGCCTTGCACGCGGCCAACCCGGGTTCGATTCCCAGCACCCCACATGGTCCCCTGAGCACCGCCAGGGGTGATTCCTGAGTGCAGAGCCAGGAGTAACCCCTATGCATTGCCAGGTGTGACCCAAAAAGCAAAAAAAAAAAAAAAAACTAATACTGTGAAGTAGAATTAAGTTATTGGACTAAGGAAAGGAGAAAATCCCCTAGGTGGTATTTTTCCCTTAAGCCAAATCTCCTGGCTGCAGGGGATCAGGAAGGGCTTTGATATGTTGATTGTGTTAACTGACCTAGGTATGTTTGCTACCCCCAGTGATGGGGAATTGAGAGAGACTAGAGAGACCAGGACTGAGGTCTAAGGTGGACAGGCTAACAAGGAAGGCAGGGTGAGACTGGAATGGGGAGCTTAGTGAGACTGGAACAGGCTTGTGGGGAGAATGAAATAAATGACAACTGATCACCAACCAGCCTGACCCTCATTTCCTCCTTCATCTGCCCTTGGTATTGGCCATCCCGGGTGGGGAAGCAGCCCAAGACCACCGAACGCAAGCGGTGAGAGAGAACTGCAGGCTTCGTATTTGTTTCATGATTACACAGACTATCTCATCTCTGTTCCTCTGCTTTCAATTTTGACTGTCTGAGGACAAGAACCTGAGTATAATATGACATAAGGACTAAATCATCAACTAGATAATAACTCTAAGTTTTCAGTTCAGCGACTGGAGAAAATGTCATGTATTCCTTAGTAATGACCCTACATATGTCTCTGTCTCACCACCCCTCAGGATGTACCAAGAATATTTTGATGAAATATCTTCACTCTTCTCATCTAGACTGAGCTAGATGAATCTTCCTTTATGTCATGTCTGTGCACTTAGGCCCACTGAGCAGTAGAATGCATCTACTCAAGGAATGCTTTGTAGTAAATGAATCAGTGGATGTATGTATGGATAGATGCATAGATGGAGAGATTAATGAATTCATGGGTGGATACATGGGATAGATGGATATTATGGTCATAAGGAAATCATTCCTCAGTTAAATTTCTGGAGACACAAGTTTGCTTTCCTCTGGGAATCAGGACCTAGGAACTGAAGACACACCAAAGGGGGTCTAGTTAATTCATATGTAAGTGTGATAGGGAGTATGAGAGAGATTGACCATCAAGACCATGGTGGATTAATTCCAGTCCCCTACAAGATCATAAAGATAAGCTTCTTCCAGACTGAGGGAAGGAAGTGGTACAAACTTCAGGTGCCTAGAGATCACAAAATAAAAATAGTTATAAAAATCGTTACATACCATGCACTAAGAGACCTTGCATAGCTAGAATAGTAGAAATTATGTTAAATCTAGGTCAAGAAATTGATGCATTACATAGTAATCTCCCACTCTGATTCTGCAGTACTCTACCCCTCCCTGTTTGTCTTCTTTTTTACTGGACCATTGTTGTGGAGGAAATAAACAGGAAAAAGCAGATAATCAAGGCATCCAACTGGTCCCTTAGCAATATGGTTGTCATCCTACAAACCCAAAATGCATAGAGCATTTTCAGTTGTCTGACAAACAGATATAAGAACAAATATGATCTGATTAGCCATACCACAATCATCCTGCACACCCTCATTTACAATTATAATCCCATTGGTATTTCTAATCAGTTGACCACATAGAGCATAATCATGGAAAACTAAGGTCAAAGAAATATAGATACATAATATATATACATACACATCAGAGGGCTGGAGCAATAGCACAGCGGTTGGGCGCTTGCCTTGCACGCAGCCAACATGGCTGACTCGAGTTCGATTCCTCTGCCCCTCTCAGAGAGCCCAGCAAGCTACCGAGAGTATCTAGCCTGCACTGCAGAGCCTGGCAAGCTACCCGTGATGTACTTGATATGCCAAAGCAGTAACGACAAGTCTCATGATGGAGACATTACAGGGCCCGCTCGAGCAAATCGATGAACAACAGGAGGACTGTGACACATCAGAAGGGGCAGGAGTAGTAAAGAGAAGAGAGAATAAGTGAAGAGAAGGAGAAAGAAGAGGGGGTCATTTTGTTAGGCCAAGAGGTTCTTGCTTTTCTGTTGAAGATTACATCTAGGATTACATCTGTTGAAGGTTCTATTACATTTTCAAGTCATCCCACAAAGGTGTACCTACCTGAAGTGTAAAGTAAGAGCTATACCACTAAAATTATCTGGTATTTGTGTATTAATTTGAATATTGTCCACAAGCACCCAAAGTTGGTTTGATCCACTACGAGTCATGGTAGAAAGACTAATGTTCAGGCAGGGAGATAGTGGTAGAGGATAGGGGGACCCTCATAATGTATATTGAGGAAAACACTGACTGGAACCCAAACCAGCCCAAAGGCATGGAGGTCTTTGAGAAAAAGGACCCATCTCAGGATCCCACAAACTAATAGAGACCCTACGTCTGGAACAAAAATGTCAGTAAGATTGTCAATACCATTGGCCAAGCAAGTGGAAGCAAAGATATAAAAATCGGACTACACTAAATTAAGAAGCTTTTGCATCTCAAAGAAAATAATAAATAGACTATAAGAAAATTCCAAAGACTTAGAGAAACTCTTTGCACACTATTTTTCTAATTAGGGGTTAATAGTCAAAATATATTTTCAAGAGAAATAAGTTTTCAAGAGAAAATCATCTAATCCAATCAAAAAATGGGAAGAAGAGGTAAATAAAAATTTCTTCAAAGAAGAAATACAAATGGTCAAAATGTTAATGAAAAAATGCTCTACATCACTAATCAACAGGAAAATGTAAACCAAAACAATGATACATAAACCCACACCATCGAGAATTGGCACTCATTAAAAAAGAACAACTGCCACTACTGTCAACACATTAATGAAGCTGGGAAAGAGGCTCTCATTCACTGCTGGTGGGAATGTTTATTGGTTCAGTCTTTTTCGAAAACAATATGAACTTTTCTTAAAAAACTAGGAATTGAGCTTCCATACAATCCAGCATTTTCACTCCTTAAAATATATCCCAAGGATGCCAATATATGCCTATGTTCATCGCAGCAATTTTCACAATAGCCCAAATCTGGAAACAACCAAAATGTCCAATAACAGATGACTGGATAAAGAAAGTATGGTGCATATACATTATTCGGCACTAAGGACAGGTGAACTCATACAATTATCTACTACATATATGGATCTAGGAAGTATCAAGTTAAGTAAAGGTAGTAAGAGAATGATCACAGAAAGTTAGACACAGAATTATCACTCTCAAATTCATTATATAAAGAAACATAGTAGAGGAATAACAAATGCTCAAAGGCAACAGTTAGGGAAAGGTACAATATGACATTGGTGGAGGGAATTGGTGATTCTGGAGGAGAACTGAGAACTGAGTGCTGAAAGGAGGTTAAAGTGCCTCCCACAGAGTCAGGCTTTTGGTGTAGGGAAGTGGACAGTGGTGAAGGGATAGATTGGTGAATGCCTGAAATTCAATCATAAATAATTTGGTAACTTGGTAACTCATGGTCATTTAATTACAAATATTAAAAGAAGACCATCATGAAACTCATCCTCTTGCTTACCACCTTAACAACATACTTGTGGCAGGGGTAGTTTGGCTAAACTGTATAAAAACTAACTTGGAAAAAGAAAAGTTGCTTATTTGCCTGCATCTTCTTTTGAAATGTCTACTTTCCAAGTGTCCCCAGAGCAGAGAAATGGTTCCCACGTCCTTGCTTGGGATGAATATTTTGTTTTTCCACTGAAGAAGCCTGTGTTCCCTTTGGAATACAATTCTATTTTCCTCCCTTTTTTTTTCAATAAACTTGATTCATGTTACTAGCTGTCTCCTCCTGAAATTCTCTTCTGTGAGGAAAAATCTAGAGTAAGATTTAGGTCTGACTTTCTTTCCCTACAAAGCTATTATTCCCTCCAGCCTGGGTCCCACAATTACCCTAGAAATCTGGTGGCAGGGATCGTTTCTAATACTGGGAAGAACAAGTGGAACCCAGATACAGTTTGATGATTGCTTCAAGGGGAAGGTAAGACAAAAGGTCAGCACTGGGCAGGGCTTTATTGCAGACTTTCTTAAGTCCTAGATTCCCCAGACATTTGCTCAGGTGAACAAGATAAGGAGGGAAGAAAGCAGCAGATTCTCCTCTTGAGGCTGCTATCTCTCTCTCCTCCCCATTTCACATAAACCATCTCCAAGTCCTGTGCCTTAACTTTGGGAGTCCCATTTCTCACATGTAATACTGAGATGTAGAGCAAGGAATTTGAACCCCAGTTTGACTATCAACAAGTTTTATTGTGTTTTATATTTCTGTAATTGGTTAATGTGGTCATAGCTATTGTGCATTGTAACTTTGTGGTTATCCTGTCTTATGTGTGGTCTCCTAAGTGCCCTGGAATGTGTTTTTTCAAAAGGCCAGCAGTGCTCTATCTCTCTTGCCACTTGCGTTCCGTGGCCTCCGCTTCTCCCACCCCGTGGAGGCCAATGATAATAGATAGGCAAAGGAAGGAACGAGGGCCATGCTGGTTGGTATCAATTGTAGTTTATTACAATCTCCACTCCCCTTCTGCTTCTCCCTGTCTAGCCTGAACCGCATCCGATATTACAGTCTTAGTTTATATACCAATCTTTAACAAACCAACAAAGAGAGGTAAGATCACTCCTCCAGGAGATTAACTCAAGGATAAAATCTCATCTAAAGAGATTACTAAGGGTTACTAGGAGATCTGCTCAAGGGTGGGATCCCAATGAGGGTGTGTTCTTTCCTCAGCTAGCTGCTGCTCGAGCAGCTAGTAATCTACTTAAACAATTGTAGTAAATCTACTTCTAATATTTCTAGCAATATCATTCTGTATGAGCACAGTAAAAGATATAAACTTAGAATTTGGTTCTTTCTGAGGACATCTCATGATATATTCCAGAATGCTGTCCTCAGGCCAGGTTAGTCTTCCTAACCCCAGCGGGGTCCTAATCTCATCACTACTTCTGGATCATGACAGCATTTGTCCATTATCATACCCTCAACTTATAGTTGAGTATTGTGGTGCTTTGGCCTGGCCTATTTTGTTGCCAGGGTAGCTTGCAGCTTACCCTGGGTCCATTCAGTCTCTCATCAGGACCCTGCTTTGGGGGCGCTAGAAACTAAGGGCAACTGAGTCAAGAAAGCAGATGCCCAGGAGTAAACATTATTTAGAGTCAATCAACTTCCAAGTTACAAAAGTATAATATTAACTGTCTTCCTGTGTCCATACAGAAAGGACATTGCTTTAAGGTAAATTATATAAAAGACATAATTTACAAGTTCAGTGTCCTTAGAAGGATCTGATCTTACAGAATCTGATTAGGGAAAAAGGTGATTAATTGGTTGGGGAGGAGAACACAGAGAAGAGTTTACAGATAAACACAGAGAAATAGGAGTGACTCAGGAGCACTGTGATGGGTGTAATCCAATAAACCTAAGTTCCTTGTGGCAAGGGAGAAAGGACAAACCAATGTTATCCTACACTGGAATATAGATGGGCTTGAGCTGCCACAGAACATTTATAAATATTAAAAATATAAATTTTATAATAAAAGATGAAAGTAAGGAAGAACGTTTCTTCCCTATTTATGGCTGACTACAAAGAAGTCTGCAAAATTCATCTTCTATGTTCCTTTTTTGATGCTTGGATCACACTCAGTGGTGCTCAGGACTTATTCCTGACTCTGTGCTCAGAGATCACTTCTGATGGAGCTCAGGGGACAATATGGGGTGCTGGGGATTAAATATAAATTGGACCTTTGCAAGGCACTTGCTTTTCTAGAACACTATCTCTCTTGCCTCAGTGTTCAATTTTATTCTACATTTGCCTTCTTAGTTATTTGTGAGTCTGTCCCCTGGGACAGCATCACTAGGATGAGGGGGAGATGGCAGACTCTTTATATCTGAACTCTCCTTTTCTGTTGTCCCTCAGAGTCATCACACTCTCACAGACCGCACTTGTCACTTGGGAGACTATGAAGCTATTCTTTAAATTTATAAAATTTGATATTTTCTTGCTGCCTTCACAGGTCCATAAGCAGGCTGTGGTAACTTGCTGTATGGAGTGAAGGGAAAAATCCCCTATTACATTTGATACTTTAACTGGGCTGGTTTCACAAAAAGCAAAACCCAAAAAAGACATATTAGGGAATAAAAAGCATGTATTTAATTTCCTCATGGAAATGTTGCCATTAGGATGGGAGTTGTGGACAGCTAGGGGATGTGAAAGTAGTAAGAAGGCAAATAAGAGTTCTTCTGGCACCTTAATTCCACTGCAGAAGTGCCAGGACTGGTGAAGTTTTCTGAGTAACTGGATGGCATGGAACCTAGAGTCACCAATCTCACATGAAGCCATCACACTACACCAGGGCTGCATTCTCTACTCAATGCTGACATATATTCCTACCATTTGGGTCTTTGAGATGCAATATCAGGACTTGTTCTTTAAAGGAAAAGAAAAGTAAATCCTTATCTGTAGGATAACATTGGTTTGTCCTTTCTCCTTTGCCACAGGGAGCTTAGGTTTATTAGGTTGCACCCATCACCGTGTTCCCAAGGCACTTTCTGCTCTGCCTTGCCTATCTGTTGATCACCTATATTCCCAAACCAGACCCTGTGACTTGTAAGGTCAGAGCCTTCTAAGAACTCTGGATTTTGCATTTGTAAATGAAATTTTGCTTTTTCTTTCATTTATGTCCTTTGCATAGTTTAGAGCAAATTTCTTTTTGTATAGACACAGGAAGACAGTTAATGCTATGATTTTGTAACTTGGGAGTTAATTGACTCCAAATAATATTTACTCCTGAGCATTTGTCATATTTACTCAATTAAGACTCAGTTGCCCTTAGTTCCTAGCATCCCCAAAGCAGGGTTCTGGTGAAGTGACTGGATGGACCCAGGGCAAATGGTAAACTACCCTGGAATCCAAACGGGACAAATCAAGTGCAATAAAACTTGTAAGTTAAGAGCATGGTCATGGACAAATTCTGTCATGACCCAAATGACTGGACAAGGACCCTTCTAGTGTTAGGAAGGACTAATCTGGCCTGACCACTGTAGTCTGGGATCTATAGCTAAGATTTCCTTCAGGAGCACCACCCTGTAAGCATAATATATATTTGTTACTGTGTCCATACAAAATGATTAATATTATTACCACTATACCACTGTTTTCCCATTGTTCATCGATTTTTTCAAGCGGGAACCAGTAACGTCTCCATTGTGAGACTTGTTGTTACTGTTTTTCACATATTGAATAGTCATGGGGAGCTTGCCAGGCTCTACTGTGTGGGTGAAATACTCTCAGTAGCTTGCCGGGCTCTCTGAGAGGGGTGGAGGAACCAAACTCAGGCCATCTGTGTGCAAGGCAAACACTCTACCCCCTATGCTATCGCTCTGGCCCAATATTATTAAGAGGTAAATTTAAGATGACTGTTTAAATGGATATAAACTAAGGAAAGGAGAAATATGCCTTTTGATGAAATTCCACCCTTGAGAAGTTCTCCTAGAAGGATGAGATCTTTGTCTTAGAAGACATTTCAGAGAAGGAAAGGTTTTCATATGTTCATTGTGCTATCTCATCTGGATGTAGTTACTACCCCCAACCTTGGAGGTTGGGCTCTTAAATAAAGCAGAGAGACTGGGTAGGGGGAACTAGGACAGGAAAGTAGAGGGAAAGAATATGGGCAGTGAGTGAGACTGGAAGGCGGCAGAGGAAGACTAGATTGGGATGAAGAGCAATTGATCACCAACCAGCTTGATGGCCCTGTTCCTTCCTTCATGCTTCTGTTGGTGGTGGCTACAGGCCAGGGTGGGGAAGTCTTGACACATGGCCACTGAATGCATGTGACAAGAGAGTCTACACACTTTTTTGAACACACATTTATCTATTCTCACAGAAAAGAATTTCAGAAGACAAAATACTCTTCAGGCGAATCAGAGTACTTTCATTTACGACACAAGAATAGAATACACTATTTCACTTTATATGGCTTTCTATAGTTGGATGAACCTTAAGAATCTCACAAGCAGGACTTCTCCCCTCTGCTGATAGCACAGGTGGAATACTCTCTGGTTCTTATGAAACATGATTTATGGATTCCACATGGGTTCAGTCCTGGGACACAGAGATATATTGCTCAGGTACAACACAGGCAGCCACCCAGAGTTTGAAAAGATTCCTTAACACACTGAGAGTGTTGCTGTGCCTTGAAGACAATCACATAAAGAATGGTGCTTGTTTGGGTTCTAAAGCACTTGAGGATACCAAAAGACCCAACTGATTGGTGGCACAGGACTGGAAAGCAAAGAGCCATTTTCAGAGGAGCAGCAAGTAAAATCATGGGAAAGGTCCACCTAGTAGGTCTACAGCTGAATAACCATTTTCACCCCCAGGTCAATGAAAAGGTCTGGAAGCTTTGTCTGAAAAAATTGAGTAATGATACTTACATTTTGGAAGAAGCATTTTCTTTTTTGTTTACTAAAGAACATAGAGAACAACTGGAGGTTGTACAACTGGAGGTTGCTGAGAAATCAAGGCAATAAGAACATGTCCTGGGACTGAGGAAGACAAGATAAAAATGATGCCCATCTACTGCTGGGAGGAAGTTAGCCCTCTCTACTCCTCTAGTGCCACAGGTGGGGAAATAATCAAATTGATACAAGAGAGATTAGCAAGAGGAAAGACAAACTTCAATTATATACACAAGAATGAGGAGGATATAGAGTTTAAACGTCCCTCTAATCATTCCAGTGAGGCTTTATTTATTCTAAGGGAAAGAGCGCAAATATTTTTCTATAAACAGAATAAAATTTTTTGTTGAACTCATCTGTTTAGCTATCTAGCTATCTGTGTGTGTACCT
The DNA here is from genome assembly GCA_028565675.1 of Sorex palustris. Classification (NCBI taxonomy): domain Eukaryota; kingdom Metazoa; phylum Chordata; class Mammalia; order Eulipotyphla; family Soricidae; genus Sorex; species Sorex palustris. The sequence continues at coordinate 6,542,814 of JAOXYA010000018.1, forward strand.
CAGAAAATATAACTTATAAGGTTGTAAGGCTGTATCCCATCTCCAGGAAAACCAGAATATTCCAGTTTTCAGGGAGAAAAATAATTTTTGACACGTTATTCTTAGATATTCTATCTCAGAGTTTTCTGTAAATCAAAATTATCAGCTTTCAATCTAAGCACACCCAAGAGCAACCCATCTTTGACTCCAAAACAGCCAGGAAGACCTGGGCACTTGGCATCCATCAGAATCAGACACTATTTGCTCTACTTTTAACAGTAGCAGAACAAATGGCAATGTCTTGTTGCTTAGAAGTTTTCATCTGATTTGAGGCCCAAGAGACTAACTCAGAAGCCATCATCGCCAAACGAGCTCTTGAGTGGAGTTTAATGTTTTCCAATGGATCATGCACACTGGAGCGGTAATTAATGATTTGATTCATTGTGCTTCAGGGAGCCACTGTCCAACAAAATAATCCAAGTAATTTAAAACCACAATAAAGTAGAAGTACGACAATGTTTCATTGCTGCACACAGCAATGATTTGCGGGAGAGGAAGAAAAAGCTAGCATTTTTATTAGCGCCAGAGCCAAATAATCCATAGGAAAGCAATATTGAGTTCACAAGTGATTTGATTACATTCTTCCACAACAGTCCTCCAAGGCAGATTCAAGTCCAAATGCATTTCAGTGAATGTGCATAATACTAAAGGTTCCATAAACCAACACATTTCATCAAAATTACTCTATGCGTGTCTGAGATAGAAAATGTTTGCGGAATGTTAAACGCCTTTTTATCCAGAATAAATTTCCTCCACCATTAGCATCTGGCATCTATAACTGATAGAAGCCCAAATGCATGCCCTGTATGGTTAGCATCTTTTTCTATCAGCCTGTCTCTCAGTTTTTCTCAACCCAATGTAAGGTTCAGCCCTCTCCATATTACATACATATGCTGAGCCAGTTAAGTCCTGGTTTGGGCATAATACACTGTGATAGCTTAATGTAGTGTTTGAGAAAACAAAAAGAAACCCTAGATACTGTGAGAAGCAGTGCAGGTACCTGGGGAATCTGATGCTGGGAGCAGGAACATTATATTCCATAGAATACCCATGGATATTTCTTTAAGTGACCACTAACTCAGTTGGAAATACATAAAAGATCTATGTCATTGATGTCATAGACACATTAAAATATTTAATGGAGCTTCAAAACAGGGGATATCCACAGGGTGCACTTGGGATTGTATTTCTGTTAGCTAATATAATTCAGAATTCTTGAGTAATATATAAGGCATCGCTCTAGGTTTTAAAAATACAGGTGAGGGGCCAGAGGAATAGTACAGTGGGTAGAGAGTTTGACTTTCACATGGTCGACCAGGTTTGATCTATGACAACCTATATGGTCCTCAAGCACTGCCAGGAGTAATTACTGAGCTACTTAGGCTACTCCTAATTTACCCCTGAGCATTGTTGGATATGGCCCACTCTCCCCAAAATTAATGAAAATAAAGGTCAGAACTGGGAAGGCCCAACACCTTTTAATGAATCTCACATAAATTGGTGCGAGGGACAGTTAACTGAGAACCTTGCAAAAAATTAAAAGTGTAGGGAGACAGCACATATCTTGAGAAGAGTTACTTCAGTTGGATGCTAGAGAGGAAGGCATATTTGAACTGAGATCAGAAGGGTGAGAAAGAAAATCCTAGGAGGGTATGGTGGAAGATGATATAGAAAGAGAAGAGTGAGTAGCAAGGCAAAGAAGGGACTGGCTAGATATATTCCTGGTCCATGGTCCCATGCCTTGACAAGCGTTTTGGAAGGAGAGAGGTAGAAGTATGAATGAGATAAAGTCGCAATACATCTGCTGCAAGAAGTTGGATTTGTTACTCAGCTCAGATCACATCACACAGTTTCTCAGACCATGAGTATCACCACACTCCTTGGATATGCTGGCACTGTGACAGTTGGTTGTTTATCCAAGCTGCCAGATTGCTACCTGTACTCACTGTCCTCTACTCTTTTATTCTCAAAGGTAACATGGTCTGATATGAACATAATGACTATGAGCAAGGAAGTGATCTTTATACAAACTCTACTCTTGTTTTCCGTTCCTGACAGACATGAACACTATTCATGTCTTAAAAAAAAAAACTCCAAACATATCAACTTCTTGTAAATCAGAAAGATCTGATTTAAAATATTTTAAATGTTCGTTATGTTGAATTATATCTGAAGTGAAATTTTATGTATTAGAAAATCCTGTGACATTCTATCTTTTTCACCCACATACAGAGATAGGTGAATACTTCATAATCTCTATTACACATGCCATCCATGGTTCAGAAGGACTCATAAAGACAATATCACTCACCTCTACAAGATGATATCTCTATATTACTCTGAGAACTTGGGAATTTTGTCTAGGGATTATGCTAGGGAGGAGTAAAACTCAGGCCAGAGGAGAGAGAAATATTGTCCTAACAGTTGCATAAATTCCCCCAGGGACTGAGAGGCCAATTTTCCTTTTAGAGACCTAAACCACATCTCCAATTTCTTCTCCAAGATTTGCTCAATTTGTGTTGTTCTTCCTCTTGAACTGACAGAAAAAAAACTAACCAAACTTAATTTCTCTCTCAATCTTTTTTAAATCACTGTGAGATACAGAGTTATGAAGTTATTTATGGTCAGGTTTCAGTCATACAATGTTCCAACACCTGACCTTTCACCAGTATACATTTTCCACCACCAATGTCTCCAGTGTTCCTCCTTCCCTACCACCCCTTCCAATCTGCCTCAAAAGTGGGTACTTTTCTTTCTCTCTCTTTCTTGTTGGGCATTATTGTTTGTAGTAAAGTTACTGAAAGGTTATCATGGATATCCTTTTATCTACTTTCAGCACTTAATTCTTGTTGACAGTGATAATTTTCAACTATCATTATTATATTGGTCCCTTCTTTATTCTACCTCCCCTTTCCCTCCCACCCTTTGGCAAAATTCCAACTGTGGACCAGTCCTCCGGACGTCACTAACTGAATTCCTCTTTGAAGCTATTTATTACTTGGTGATATCCCAGCTATATAGCTACTATCATATTTAAAATCAGGAACCTGGTCCTTGTGAGTCTGCACCATTCCTCATCTGACTCACTGAGGCAGTGTGAGAGCTTTAATCTTGTCTAACTTTTGTTTCTTTTGCTTATCCTTAGAGTTTAGCTGTTCACCCTATATATATACAAATTCCTAAAACTTTTACAGCCTGGCTCCAATGGTCAGAAGAAAGCGTTTCCTTTAGTGACAACACATGTCTATAGGCATTTGTGAGAGACTGTGGGGTTCCAGTCCTTTAACTATGCCATTGACTAGTTCTAGGATCTTAGATGAAGTTTCTGATTTTACTGAGTCTTGGTTTCATCATACGCTAAGGTTTTTAGTGAAGTGAGCAAAGCATCCTATTAAATTATCCTATAAGTAAAAGTTTTTGATATACTTTTACCCTACCTCTAAAAACATAGCAAACCTAAGAACCTGACATTGTTATCTATGTTTTGGTCTCTGTGTATTTGCCTCTCCTTCTTACTAAATTGAGCACTTAACATATGTCAGACATTGTGCTAGAGACTTTTTGAGCTCCTTAACACTGCAATCTGAGGAAGAAATTGTGGTCTCATTTTATAGATGGTTTGTGGATCATCGGATATAAAAAGACCAAGGCTATTTTGAGACATTAATTTAGTAGATTAACATAGACCAGAGGGCTGGAATGATAGCACAGCAGTAGGGCGTTTGCCTTGCATGCAGCCAGCCTGGCCAAACCGGGTTCGATTCCTCTGCCCCTCTCGGAGAGTTCGGCAAGCTACCGAGAGTATCTCTCCCTCATGGCAAAGCCTGGCAAGCTACCCGTGACGTATTCGATATGCCAAAAACAGTAACAACAAGTCTCAAAATGGAGACGTTACTGGGCCCGCTCGAGCAAATAGATGAACAACAAGAGGACAGTGCTACAGTGCTACATGGACCAGAATAATTGAGTAAGTGAGGTTGGTGCCACAATCACCCAGAGGGATAATTATGCCTCAGTTGAAAAAGTGAGAGTCTACAAACCCTTGCCCAAAATTGAAAGATGGAATCATCAAAAGACAACATATTTCAGACATTTAATTCATGGCATATAGCTCTGCAGACTCTAGAACAATCCATACACATAGAAGAGAACTGAGGCAGATGGAGCATTTGCCACATGTCTGGTCATGTAACTTCCATTTTAATGCATATCCCAAGTTCTCCCCCACAACTCTGTATCCTTCCTGTATGCATCATGGATGACAATATGCAAAAGAGCAGTAGCCAATGTCCTCTTACTATGAGTCATGATACTTTGGAGGTAAGTACTTTTTGATAAATGAAGAAACAAATACTGCAAAGGATTGATTGGCAGCTTGGCTAATATTACACAGCAAATACTAAGGGAATCATTCTACATTCAGCTCAATAGTGAGTATATAGGGAGGGGAAGAGAATTTTACATCATAAGGGGGATTTGAAAGTGTCTGAGATATACTTGGGTGTTTTATCTGACATTGTAGGGCTGTAAAAACACTTTATTTCAGAAAGTAGGTGCACACTTCAGCTGGCGCACAGTACTGTGTGCTCAATCACCTTCTCAGACACAATGAGAGCAGCATGCTACAGAGGAGACTCACTGTATGTATATGCTAATCCTTGCAAGATTCAATGCTAGAATTAGCAGTGAGTTGAGAGAGAGTTTGGAACTATTCCTGTAACTCTATGTGTAAATGTGCTGGATTTCCAGACAAGGAGACTGGAGATATCCTGGGGTTCATTTAAACTCCTTACACTGGAGCAATAGCACAGCGGGCAGGGCGTTTGCCTTGCACACACCAACCTGGGTTCAATTCCTCCATCCCTCTTGGAGAGCTCGGCAAGCTACCAAGAGTATCCTGCCTACCAATGGAACAGGGTTGAATACACTGACATCTCCCCTCAATCATATGATCATCTAATCTTTGATAAAGGTGCAAAAAATGTGAAGTGGAGTAAGGAAAGCCTCTTTAACAAATTGTGCTGGCATCACTGGACGGCTACATGCAAAAAAATGG
>JAOXYA010000018.1:6630463-6641449 GCA_028565675.1 Sorex palustris
TGCCGGGCTCTCCGAGAGGGGCGGAGAATCGAACTCGGGTCGGCCATGTTGGCCGCTTGTAAGGCGAAAGCCCTACCCGCTGTGCTATCGCTCCAGCAAATTCAAAAAAAAATTGAGGTGCACCTAGGAAGAGAATCCAAAGCCCCCAACCTGTCTCCAGAGAACACATCCCCAAATGCCTAGCATCTTCCCTGCCCAGCCCAGGGAGACACCCGCTCCAGGGGAAGGTGATTCACTGGCTCATCACCACACAGACTTCATGTCCTTGCACTCACTCTTCACGTTCTTCGTCCTGACTCCCCTCCTTCCCCTGCCTTTCTTCAGTGGAAACACACCCACCATGTCAAGAATTAGACACAGTATGATTGGTTCAAGCCGGACACAATGGCCTGGTTCAGGGCCTGGCCACAGGGGACAGTAACAGGATCCTGAGTCTCACAGACTCACAGGCAGGGGGGGTGGGGGGAGTCGGGGGATGCTGGCGTTCCTGGAACCAGACCTTCCTTCTCTGTGCCTGGAAGCTCATGCCACTTCCAGACCTTTGGTTTGTGGTTGCGCTATTGCAAACGATGCTGACAGTTATTTTGCTTTACTAGAAATTCTACAATTTCAGCTTGCATGTTCAACATAGAATGATCCAGATGCTAGTATGGTTAGTAGTTGTGCAGAGGGGAAAAAAAATCATTTTATTGCTGCAAACAGAATCCTGGAGCCTCAGAGAATGGCCTTTCCAGGATCCAGGGCCTCTGTAGTGGATACCTCCATCCTTATAAGTCCACCTACAGCCAGGCATCGCCAACAGCATAAACCCCAGTCAGAAGTCAGACCCTTCCACAATGTCACCCCCAATCTGACCACACCAACTGTCCTCTGAGCACCTAGGGCAGAGTGTTGTCCCCAAGGCCACAGCTACTTCAGGAACACCTGGGCTCAACCTCACGTCCCTCAAAGCACAGCCTGCTATTGGCACAGCTTTTACAGGGAGGAGGGGGGCAGGGGGTTGAAGGACACAAACCCTTGGAATGAGAGCTAAGTCAGCCTTTCAGCCAGAAGACCTCTCCCTGACCACTCCCCAAGGCTCAGAAGGACTGGGAGCCGGAGTCACTCCTGACCACCTGAACTCAGTGCCTGTCCCCACATCCCTCTGGGCTGCCCTCATGGTGGACACACACTGAGGCTCCAAGGACACAGGCCGACTCTGCTGGTTCATAAGCAAAAGGTGGAAAGGAGTAGGGTTTCTCACACAAGTGCCAGGCCGTGTGCACACGGACAATGCAACACCTCCCAGCTGGCTAGCTCTCCATCTCAGAACCTCACCCCCAGCACCATCCACTGGAACCCCCAGCCTGAAGCAAACCCGTTTTTCTTATTGCATTTCAGGGAGGGAGGGGGACGCCTCGCCAAGTCCTGATGCATTATTTATCAGGAGTGCATTAAACAGCGTGACATCACTGGCATTCCAAAGTAATCGGAGGGAAATATTGTTAAAGCAATTGATTTGCAAATTCCTTGACAGGGAAAACAGAGCATGAGAAGGCAAGGATGTGACACGGAGACTTTTTTTTTTAAATGTATCTGGGGATAATTGATTGAAAGCTAAACTGTGTCGCCAGTGGGGAAATGAGATTATTCTGTCTGTTATGCATAGAAATTGAGTATTGTGCAAAACAGCAGGCTGAGGAGCTGTCAGACACTTGCCTCTTCTCTAGAAAGCAGGGGGTAAAGTCTTCTAAACTCAAATCGAGTGCTCATCACCCCCCTACCCCAGAAACCCACCACCTCCCTTTCCTCCTGAGTCCCCTCTGCTCCTGCACACACACTCACCCCACTTTGACTCAACACCCCCCTTTCAAGTTCCAGTGGGTTCCATCACGCAGTGATTGTGGTCCCGGTCCAGCCGCCATCATTTCATCAACAACCTGCACCAGCCAACATGTGCCAACATTGCTGGCAGGGAACTTGGGAAGGCACAGAGCCAAGAGGCGGTCATGGTGAAAAGAGGGCTACAACCACCCCTCACGACCCACCACAACCTGCCAGTGCAGTGCCCAGGGAGGTCAGGACTCATCAAAATTTGCACAAGCTCTTGCATGGTGCAGGCAGTGGTCACGGATCCGGCCAGCCCCAAAGATCCATCAGGCTGCACCAAGTCCACTTGATCTGGCCAGCTTGGGAACTGGTTCTGCTGACCAGGTGTTTAGTGCTGCAGGTCACACACTGAGGTGGTTATGCACTTCACAGGGAAAGGAACCTCAGTCCTGATCTCCATCTATGCTTTATTGCCCTTCCAGAAGGGAACTTCAGAAGATAAATAGTGAAGCAACGGAATTTTGTTTAAAAGGGAATGAGAAAAGAAAAACGTCCAGAGCAGAATGTGTGCTTCTTCAGAGAGAGGGAGTACACCAGAAAGTGAAGAGAATGAGTTTTATGCCCTAGGAGATGGGTCTGCATGACTCTCAGACAGAGTGTGCTGATGTACTTTGGCAAAACTAGTTTTATAAGAATTGTTTCCAGATACTCTGGCCGGGGGATTTCAGTGCAGGTTAAGAGTCACTGTTAGGCAAATTTAGTCTTAGATCCGACTCCACCACCTCATGACTGAGCCCTACTGAGATGGTAACCTGCCAAAAACTTCAGGTACACAGGCTTTTCTTGGCTGAAATCTCCAGACCCTTGCAGAGTCAGGATGGGTAACCTCCCTACACCTTCCAGGACTTCCAGAAGCCCTAAAAGCCACACCCACGTCCCACTGCTGCTACCGCCATGGAAGCTCATCTACCAGCCTAGTTCCAGATCAGTTCTATCACTTGTCATCCCGTTGCTCATCAATTTGCTCGAGCAGGCGCCAGTAACGTCTCCATTCGACCCTGCCGCATGCTAGTGTAGCCCAATGGCATCTGCTTGCTCCAGGAACATGAAGAGCCTCAAACCATTTGTTCAGGGTCTTGATAAAGAAGTCTGACCATCTAATCGGTGGGCAGCCCAGCGTTCTTTTGACATCTTGTGAAATCCAGTCAGTAAGAGCTCTAGACCAGGGGTCATCTCCAAATCACATTACATGTCGGGCCCATCTGATTTTCAACGTCTTAGCAAATGAGGCAGCATCCCTGATTCTTGATCATTGATGGAGATCAGAACTCTGAATTCCTTCTCTCACTTGAGTGAAGCATGATACTCCAAGCATAGCTCTTTCAATTCCTCTTTAGGGGACCCAAATAGCGTTCTCATCCTGTTTTCGTAGGGCCCAGGTCTCTGAGGTGAATGTTAATCCAGGAAGAACAGTGTAATCGAAGAGATGTGCCCGGAGCCATAGGTTCTTCATCCTCTTAGCTATTTCTTCCACGCTCTTGAAGGCATTCCACACCGCTCTTCTCCTCCTGCGCAACTCAGGTGCCAGGTCATTTGTCATGTTGAGTTCTCCAGCTAGGTACATATAGCTGCTACATTTGGAGATGTTTGTTCCATTGAGAGCAAATGGAACAAACTAGATACTCATATATAAAGATACCCTGTCCCAGCTGAGATCTCCTGGGCTATCTGAGGATATAAAGGGCCGATTTTCCACCATACCAAAGCCTCAGCTGCTGCATTCACAGCTTAACAGCCAATGCCATGCCTCAGGCCAGACTTCCCAGTTAAATATTGTGGGTTTTCTAGAGTGACATCTCCGAACTCTACAACACTGACATCTCCCTAGGAGCACACCAGATTGGGTGGGATATAATATAGAAACCCACAAATTTCGACTAATAAAAACATTAACACAGAAGGCTTCACTTGCAACCACAGCTTAGTAAATCGTCAGACCAGGAGTCAATGTCCCCCTTGTGAGATACAATTTTCACAACTTTTCTTTAACGGAAATATTTTTTGATTATTCTGCTAGCCTTTTAGTGGTAACAAGCAATATAAAAATAAATTATTGTGGGCTTGCTGTAGGGGCAGGCTTGAGAGTTAATTTAGAAAACGGAAACAGTGGTGGAGGAAAGATAACAGTGGTGGTAAGATTGGTATTGCAATACTGAATGCCTCTAACAAGTCATCATAAGCAACTTTGTAATCGTGGTATTAATTGAAGTGGGGGGAGATTCAGTATTTTTTAAATTAAATATTAAAGCACTATGATTTACATAGTTACTCATAGTTGAGTTTCAGATGCACAATGTTCTAACACTAATCCTACCACCTGTGTCAACTTCCCTCCACCAATGTCCTCAGGTCCCCTCCCACCCTTCTTGATAGGTAGCACTGTAGCACTGTCCTCCCGTTGTTCAACAATTTGGTCTAGCGGGCACCAGTAATGTCTCTATTGTGAGACCTGTTGTTACTGTCTTTGGCATATCGAATATGCCACGGGAAGCTTGCCAGGCTCTGCCGTGCGGGCGGGATACTCTTGGTAGCTGGCCAGGCTCTCCAAGAGGAACAGAGGTATCGAACCAGGGTCGGCCGTGTGCAAGTGATACCTGCTGTGCTATCACTCCAGCCCATCTTGATACATTTTTTATTTGGTTGTGGTTCAAATTTCAGCTTTCAGCCATAGAATTGGTGGCTCGGTGGTTTACATATGTACTTCATCTCTACACTATCAACATACTCAAGGCCCCTGAGCCCTATCTCTGTTATCTCTCTTGTATCTTGTCTCACTCCCCGCACTCCCTCCCAGTTTCTTTCCTTCCCTGTCCTCACTTCCATTATCAAGGGTCAAGGGAAATCTGGGGGTCCCTCTTTTGATCCTCTGCATTCCCTCCTCCAGTTATTTTTCTGTATGCTACAAATAAGTGAGATCATCAGTATTTGTCCTTCTGACTCACTTCACTTAACATGAGACCCTCCAGTTTCAACTAAGTTGCAGTGAATTGCCCTCCTTTCATCATTGCAGCTGCATCATGTATATATATGATCCATTTGACTGTTTGGGGATCTTTGCTCCTGCTGACATTCTCCTCTCTGAATTAGGTCTAGCCTTATCCCCATGGCTGGCACCATTCAGACTTCTCAGGCCTTAGCTCTTGCAGAATCATCTCTAAAGGGGGTCCAGCCTTCCTGACTTTAGGGCTGGCCACGGAGTAGCTCCTTTTCATATTCTACTCTTTGTATTACTTCCAAAAACTCATTGCCAAGTTTATTACTCCGCAGACTCATTCCTCAACTAACTTACTAACTCATTCCCCTGACTAACTCTTTGCCTACTTCACAAGGACAAGCTTGGCTCAAGCCTCCCATCAGGGCTGATGGTCACTAGGGAAACCAATGATAAGGGGAGTGTCACATGCCAGGACAGGAGAGGAAGGAAGATAAGAACCATTCCTTGGGGCTGGAGCGATAGCACAGTGGGTAGAGCATTTTCCTTGCACACAGCGGACCTGAGTTCAATTCCCAGCATCCCAAGCACCGCCAGGAGTATTTCCTTAGTGCATGAGCCAGGAGTAACCCCTGTGCATCCAAAGAAAAAAAAAAAAAAAAGAACCTGTCCTCTCTACTTTCAGCCCTCAGATAACCTGCATAGAGAGTCAGTGCCCAATGATCCCAATTGAAGCTTCCTTAGACCCCCAAACTGGCTGCAGCCTGCTCCTCAGAGCTCTCCAGTGCCTCCTCCTGAGTGCCTCCTCCTGGCCTCCAGAATTTCTGCACAACTCTGAGAGTCCACAGAACCTCTGTTGTCTTTTCCCTACAGTGCCCCTGGCAAGCCTCCCTGTGTGAAACAGCTCAGCCTCCTACACACACGCACTGGCTTGGGCATTGGGAAGCATTTTATACTGGAAGGCTGCCTGGGATTGGCCCACCCAGCAGGACAGCCGTCTCTCCAAGGAATCTCCTAATGCAGCCTTTAAGGAAGCTTTGCTAACTGCTTCAGACACAGTCCTGAAGTATTCCTGAATAGCAACACCATAGTGGTGGGAGACTTTAACCCTCTACTCTCACCATTAGATAGATCAACCAAACAGAACAGAGATCAGAAGCCCTAAATGAGGAATTGGGGGGAAATGGGATTAATATACATGTTCATGAACCTCCATTCCCAAAAAGCCAATTACAGAGGCCAGAGCCACAGTAAAAGTAGGATATACTAGTTTCAGACTTAGATCCCAGCACCACATATGGTCCCCCAAGTCTCATCAGGAGCAATCCCTGAGCACAGAGACAAAAGTGAGCCCCGAGAACTGCCAGGTATGGCCTAAAAGCAAATTAAAAAGGAAAAGAAAAAGGAAATCTATAAAATTCTAGTATTTAGAAAATGAAAAATATACTAGTATTAAACAGTCACTGAATCCAAGAGAAAAATCAAAGAAGAAATTTTTAAAAATATGAAAATTGAGTGAGAACAAAGACACAAACTATCAGAACAAATGGGATACAGCAAAAGCAGTACTAAGGGGAAACTCATAGAAACAGTAGGGTGTGTCCTGTGAAGTGTCGGGTGGCCACAAATGTGGACGTTTGGTTCAGGAATAGGTTCACTCGTGGCTAAGGCTCACCTGAATGTGTGGAGAGCAGCCATGAACATGGTGGTGGTTGAGTTCTGGAGGTTTTCAGCTGCTAAAGCTGGGTCCCTTGGGGCGGGGAAGGGCCTCACCCATCCCCTCTCTGGAGCGCCTAAGTGAAACAGCCTGGCGCAGGGTCCAGTGGCATGGTTGTGGTGAGCATCATGTTATGCTCCCTACTGGGAGAGAAGGACATGCGATCTGGATGGTGGCCTATGACAAGATTATCTGGCGCCAGCCAGAGGTGGCTTAAAAACCAATTACATAGGTGGCAATCATGTTTGGTCTATAGTCTACTTTCAGCATGCCTCTCCCACACTGGGAGGATCCTCCCAACACCCTTTATATGGTGCCCCTTTCTATATCTGAGCCCCCTTTCCCTCCTGAGTCCCTGGCATATACGTTATGAGTAGTGGAGATGCCCTGCATTCCGTTTAGAGCCTGGTACAAATTAGGATCGTGGAACTTAGCCATCTACATTTCAACGATCCAATTTGTTATTAAAGATTAGTTCAGAGGCCGGAGAGAGTACAGAGGTTAAGGAGCTCGCTTGCCTTGCACGCAGCGGACCCCCAACGAGATCCCAGGCACTGCATAAAGTCTCCCCAATACCCCTGGGTGTGGCCTCCCCCAACCCCCTTAAAAAGGGGATCTAGTTTAAATATTCCCGCCTTCTCTGGGATACATTGTGGACCTTGGATGACCTCTCCCGGAGAATCAAAGGCTCTGGCAAACTTCTGCTTACAGCCTTGCCACTTTGTATACTATTTATTTTTCTGTCACCTGTGGCCTAGAGGTCAGAGTCGAATTTTCTTATTTTGTGTTTTCACCTCCCCACTTCTAGCCATCAGAGAAACCTAACATAAAAATACAGAGAGGGGCCAGAGAGATAGTACATTGGGTAATGCACTTGCCTTGCATTCCTTTGACCCGGGTTCAGTCTCCCTAGCTGCCAGGAGTGATCCCTAAGCATACTACCAGGAGTAAACCCTGAGCTCTCCTGGACTTTGACCCCAAAACAAACAAACAAACAAATTACAGGGAGAATTAATCATATTTGAGAAACTAGACCTAGGGACAGGATCCCACACAGGACAGCAGGGACTGCGCTCAGAAAGCAAAATCAAATGTACTATTGCTAGCCTACAACCCACTTCCTGGAACACTATGCAAAACTGGAAATGGACTCAGCCCAATAGTTATAACAGTACCCTCACAACCCTCATGAGCCTTTGATTTTCCACCCTTCAGATTTCCACCCCCAACTCTGTCGTGTCTATGACCAGGTACACAGTATGGTTTATAACATTTAATATTTGTTGGATGAATATGTGGATTATTTTAAATGGAGTAATACAAAGAAGTATAAGAATTTTGATCTGGCCAGATAGATAATACAGCTGGTAAGGGACTTGCCTTGCATGTGGCTGACCTGGATTCAATCTCTGGCACTACATATGGTTCCCCAAGTCCTTCCAGGATTGATACCTGAGCACAGAGCCAGGAGTAAGCCTTGAGCACCACCCAGTGTGTCCCCAAAACAAAGAAGTGTAGGAGTTTTGAATTAACCCTGGAGGAGCTGGGCACATGCAGTGGGGAAGGCTTAAAGAAAGAAAAAAAAAGTACAGTAGGTAGGCCACTTGCCTTGTATGCAACCAATCCGGGATTGTTCCCCAGCATCCCACATGTAGTCTCTTAAACTGACCATAAGTGATCTCTGAGCACATAGACGACCCCTGAGCCATAAGCATAGCTGTGTGTGACCCCAAAACAAAAAAACTCTGAACTCCTGTGAACTATATTTTCTTTCTTGTAAAATGGAAATAAACATGTTTTTGCCTCACAGGTTGTTGTAAGAACTAAATGAGATACTTACAAACTTAGAGGTTCCTGTACTCAGTAAGACCTCAATGAAATACCCAGAAATTCTTATTTGAAACATGCTAAGACATAGATATTTTGTTTGTTGTTGTTGTTGTTGTTGTTGTTGTTGGGACACACCCCATGGTACTCAGATCGTTCCTGACTCTGTGCTCAGGAATGATCCCTGGCAGCGCTAGAGAACCATGTGTACTGCCAGGGATTTGAATCTGGGTCAGCTGTATTCAAGGCAAACACCTTTTCTCCTGAATTATCCCTCCATCCCCTAAAATATGGATCCTGACTCAGAAAAGTTCTCAGAATTTTGACTGGAGTGGGTACATGCAGTTCAGACTATTACTGGGTATGCAAGTGCTGGGAGCCGTGACTATAGCATGCTCATGGGAAGCCTAAAGGGGAAGATATAGGACAAGCAATGTGTCATGTAACCAACAGTGATTTCTTTTTTGCTTGTTTTTTTGAGCCATAACTACGGTGCTCAGGGCTGACTCTTGTGCAGTGCTCAGAAGACCATATGTGGTGCTGGGAATCTTGACCACATGAACTGCAAGCACCTTACCCACTATTCTATCGTTCAGACTCTCATGGTGATTTCTAAGTGAAAGGACTTCCTTTTTGGGTACCTGTATCAATATGACCCCCACACTTTTCATTCCCAGAGATTTAGGCTGGGGAAGGACTGCATCATAATGGCCAGGACTTCATGGGCCCATAGAATCTGATTCTGCCCGATTCTCATAGCACTCCTTTCTATTAATCATCTTCTTTCTTCCCTACTTTTTTTGTTGGTTATTTTATCTTATTTCGTGTGCTTGCTTGTTTTTGTTTTTGTTTTGTTTTGTTGACTTTTTTTCGGGTCACACCCGGTGATGCTCAGGGGTTACTCCTGGCTCTGCACTCAGGAATCACTCCTGGTAGTGCTTGGGAGACCATATGGGATGCCGGGAATTGAACCCAGGCCAGCTGCATAAAAGGCAAACACTCTAGTCGCTGCACCATCACTCCTGCCCCCTGTGCTTGTTTTCATTTTGGGACCACACTTGGCTATGCTCAGTGCTTAGTCCTGGTTCACCTCTTAGGAATCATTCCCTATTGGATTTGAGGGACCATATGGGATGCCAGGCATTGAACCCAGGTTAGCCACATGCAAGGTATCCACTGTACTTATCCACAGTAATATCACTTCAGCCTCCGTTATTTTGTTTTTATAAAAGCTTGAATAGGGGCCAACCCAGTTTTGATCCCCAGCACCCTATATGGTCCACCAAGCCTGCCAGGTATTCCTGATGAACCAGGAATTCCAGGTATTCTTAGGAATTATTATTCCTAAGAGGAGAAACAGTAGTAATACGAGATGTGGCCCAAAAAAGTTTTTAGAAGGGGGATGTTACTACGAAATAGTATTACAGGTAAAGGCATTTGCCTTGCACACAGCTGACCCAAGTTCAACCCCCAGCATCCCCCTGTATGCTCCCCTGAGCCCTGCCAGGAATACTTCTTGGGTGCAGAGCAAGGAGTAACGCCTGAGCATTGCCAGGTGTGATCTAACAACAAACAAAACCAAACAAAGCTTGCAAAGCCAAGCTCTGTTCTCTCTGTCTTAGGCATTAGGAGTTCAGAGATGTTCATAACTGTTCAGGTTAGAGAGACAGAGAAAATAAAAACCAAAAAGTCAGGCTTGGGCCAGAGCAATAGTACAGCAGTAGGACATCTGCCTTGAAAGCGGCAAACCTGAGTTCAATCCCACGCATCCCATATGGTCCCCCAAGCACCATCAGGAATAAATCCTGAGTGCAGAGCCAGGAGTGATCCCTGAACATCACATGGTATGACCCCCAAAACAAAAAAACTAACCAAAACAAATCTCTCAGGCTTTGTCCTGGGAGCACCCAGTCCCTCATAAATACGTCCTGAGAACTATGAAGGGTAAAAATGCCCTCCTTACCCAGGGTAAACATTCCCTGCAGCTATGAAGGTTTGGTGCTTAGAGACAGACTTGCAAGGACTGTGGAATAGCGAAAGAGCAAGAGACTTTCTGAGTGATGCTTCTAGATTTCTGGGATTTTTTTCTTTTTCTTTCCTTCTTTTAGAGGCAATTCCTAGAAGTACTTAGCCTGACCTAGGCCATTCGTGTTCATGCATTTCTCAGCGGGCCATGCTGTGCCAGGAATAAAACTCAGGACCTCATTCATTTAAGGCATGAGCTCTTCTACTTGAGGTATCTTCCCAGCCTGGTTCTTGATTTCTCATTTGGAGCATTGGAGAGAGTAACAGAGCTGGAGTCAAAGAGAGCTGAGTTCAAGTCTTAGATCAACTATATTTTGCTTTTGGTTTGAGTTGGCTTGATTTGGGAACACTCAGCAGTTTAGTGGCTAATCCCAGATCTCTCCTTAGGGGACCAGTGCTGGGGCTTGAAACCAGACTTTCTCTATGTAAAGTTTATGCTCAATCCATTGAACTATCTCTCTGGCTAGATCTGCTATCCTCTCTCCCTCCCTCCTGCCCCCTCCCTTCTCTCTCTCTTTCTCTCTCTCTCTCTGCCTTTTTCTTTCCCTTCCTTCCTTCCTTCCTTCCTTCCTTCCTTCCTTCCTTCCTTCCTTCCTTCCTTCCTTCCTTCCCTCCC